>OW285191.1:10977699-12177699 GCA_935421135.1 Bugulina stolonifera
GTTTGTAAGCTACATTTATGTACATGTGTTACACATATAAGACAAAGCTACCATGGTAATTAGATGGAGGTGAGCTGGAATCAGTTGGTAGAAGAGCGAGTCATTGATTCACTTTGCCACTGCTGTCGTCAACAATGCAGCAATAAATACCAGAATTGTATTGCAAATTCATGATCACTAGCTTGTTTTGAACTACTTTGGAATGTGTTTTGTTAGCTGCTGGGAACTTCATTTGAAGTCAGGTAATCTTGGAAACCATGACTGATTCCTTATGAAACTTCTCTACTTAAAATCCCTAAGATTTGAACTGTATTGCCAACTTGCATATTCTGACAAAACCAAAAAACATAAGAATAACTATTTTACCAATTACATCAAAGTTTGCCTCTATGGCCATTTCTAAAGCTTCATCAGCTTCACAGTACGTTTCACTTCTAATTTGACTTTCAATTAATCAGCGAGTGAGGGAAGCCGTATAACAAGAATCCCATGGAATGCTTTGTGTATTCAATTTCCAGATCTGCAGTGAGGCTAAAAAAAGTCTGAACTACTTTGAAACACAAAAAAATAGTTATTGTTGGCACAAGTCATGTTCATAACAAATACTGTACAATAAACTATGCTATTTCTTCTAGTATGTTGTTCTCCATATGCCAGTTTTTTACAATACTAAATACATTTTTGGTTGCATTGATATGTTGTGCAGAATGAAATTTTGCATGAAAATGTAAAATCACATTGTTAGTCACAACGATGATTGCAGAATGAGGTGCAAGAAGTGGAGTTTGTTGAAGTTTATTGGAATGTCTGCAGCACTAATATCTGTACACTTAATCACCAAAAGTAGCAATAACTGTCTTCCAATACAGACACCCAAAACGCTTTCCACACCTAAGCTGCAAGAGCTGCTAAAGAAAGGAAGATCTCAGATTGAACTCTCCCAAAGCAACATCAACAGATCCAATGTACAGGAAATAGCTAGTGATTCGAATCATCTAAAGGTACAAGTATATTAGTAAGAGAGTGCAGAATGTATGTATGCCTGTATGCTATAGGGAGCTGATGCTAGTCACCATGCCGATAAGTGTTTGATAAGTGCCACAGCTAACTAATGTTGTTCTCTATGTTTCAGATAGCATACAGAGATCTCTCAGGGTGTACAGACCCCAAACCTTTGTATCTGAAGGAATATAGGGGACACTGTTGGAGAAATTGTACAGATAAAAATTGTAAACGGAATAGAGGGTGAGTGAACTTACTGATCTGAGTTTCTATTTTCAAAACTAGCCCAGTTACCAGTTACCGATAAAACGCAGATTGGTGAGATTCAAGCGCAAGCTTTCTCAAACTATTTGAAACAGCTGGGTATTGTAGTAGCTAGAGCAAAGATGGTAGAAGAAAAGATTGAACACTCAATGATAATACTCTGCCCCATCAAATACGCCCAATTTTGAGGTTCTTCCCCTGTATAGAAAGACTTGACAAATATTTCTCACAAGTCAAGTATTTCTCACAAGTCAAGTACAGTATGTATCTCTTACGCGTTAAGTATTTCCTACAAGTCAAGTATCTTACAATGGTCAATTTTAATATGGCTTTACTCAAGTCTATTTCTGCAGCAAGAACCTCCGATGCTTCTCAAACTTACACCTAATTGGATATAGAAGCTCTGGAGCTGCTGAATTTACCAACCTGATGCGAAATCATTCTCAGTTAAAGGTTTCATCTCAGGTAAATTTCAGCAGATTTAGTCCATGATATGACAATGACTTGTAGTACATGTACATAGATCAGTGTTCGAGGTGTGGTTATACGGGAGTATACAGTGTGTACCCACCTCAATTTTAGTGGTTATTTGGCCAGCAGATGTGTTCCGTCATTTTAATAGCTATACTCTTCCCCCCACAGTCACTGTGGACCTGATAGTGTAGTGGTCGTGCTTGATTGTCATTTATAAGGACATGGGTTTGAATCTCACTAGAGCATTGTTATTTTCATTTTCGTAATTCACTAACTTAGCTACTATAAGATTAAGTGGATATCTATACAATACTAATCTGTAAGATTTCATGCACCGTGTACCCACCTCATTTTTTCCACTTCGAACACTGACATAGATGTAGCCTACATGAAATACAGGCAGCGACTCCAGAGTGGTGGTGAAACCTTGTGACGCTTACACGCCAATATAAATAAAACATACCTAAAGACATGGTATATAGAATACCACATACACACATGTATATTGTAACAGATAACAATTAATGACTTTGTCAAATTTGATCTGTGAATAATAACTGCAATAAAATGCAATATTTTTATATAATACGTAGACCTAATATTATTGTGTGAAAATACCTGCCAACAAGTGCTATGGCATGTAAACAACGCAGGTGCTTAGTCTGTTACAGGTATTTAGAGTAACTAAGTACCGAGGTACTATCCAGTACTAAAACACATCCCATATTATACTTACCACGCATCAGCTACGATGGCAACAGTGTTCTAAGAATACTATTAGTAGGTCTATGATCTTTTAAATGAGATTTTAATATAAAGCTTATTTATATACATGTAACACGCCTGTAGGTTCAAACTGTAAGCCTACCATAATCTTTACCACAAAGAATATAGTATAATAAAATACAGTACATAATTGGCCTAGAATTTTGCTCGGTTAGAGAAAACATCTCTAGCTGATCGGCACACCTGAGTTTTTCTGACGAAAATAAGGACTTCGTTTTTGACCCAGGTTGGTGTGTTCGCAACCTTGTTACAGAAGTGGGTGAGAAAATTTTTTAGCAAGTTAGCCTATGCCTGAAATTTAGGTTGCAATGGCACTACTATCATTGTACTATTATTATAACCTTTTGTAAAATATAATTGTAATGTATTTGTGTTGCTCATCAAAGAAAAGAATGTTAGTGCAAAAATCTGGTAGAATTTCATAAAATTCACAAATATGATTGTAACCATCCCATTACTTTCTAGCTTGTCTCCTCTGTCCATACAGGTACTGTATGGACAGAGGAGACTTTGTACTGCATTACACTCCTCAGATAACCTTGCTTGCATGGGATAAGGTAAATGAACTTATCATACAGTTATAGAATAGTTATAACCATACTTTTACCTTTCATAATCTTTTAACTCTATTCATGCAAATATGTGTAACCGATGTGCTATTTTTTCAGCATTACAATCTGAACCTGCGTGATATGGATACTTTATGTCCAATAGACTACTTTAGCCGTTTTCAACACAACAACATGTCAGATAGTAAAGCCTACTACTTCAACAGTGCCTCAGGTAGGATATGACATCATTGTGATAAAACATCCCGGCTGAGTGCTCAGATCTCAGAGCATAAGCCCTGAGTTCTCCCAACAGAGCTATTCTGTTATCTTATGTTAGGAGATCTGAATAAATACCTTTCTTATTGCATAGCTTACAGCCAACCCTCTTACTCCTTTCTACAACCTACGTGCCATTGTATTGTTAAATCCGTTCAAACCCCAGTGAGGGACCGGTATTTTCATGGATTTGAAACAAGTCTCTGACTGCTCAAAGATAATTTCCTTGCTGAAAAATACATCATATTAGTTTGTTTTACATTGCTTGGACTGCAGAAAAAGCATTTTATCATGCAATCTTGATGTATAAGTATTTTATTACAGATAACGCAGTTTCGTTCCATACACTGACAGCAAATGCCACACACCTGCAGGTAATGACGGCTCCTCAGCTCTTAGGATTCATGGCTACTCCAGACACTAAGTTCTACATGCAGTTGAGAAACCCCACAGAGAGGTTAGTTTGATTAGCTAACTTCAGAGTAGACTTCTCACTTCACATACATGTAATATGACATAGCCCGAGTTCTTCATTGGAGTTTTAGATAAATGGGCCCTCCTAGTTGCCAAACCAGCAAAACAGATCTAAGGTTATATAAAAATATGGAGTTATATAATACCTGACTACTTTTATGTTCAACATAATAATATGTTATAAATATGCTGCAATAATGCATTCATATTCTAATTTGAACATGCAATGAAACACTGATGACCAAAAAAATTATATTATTTTTTTCAAAAATTTCAACTTCTAAATATCAACATAATCTTCCTACATATGCACTAACTAGCAACAGATCCCTAATACTGGTTTTTTAATGAGCACTTCATACAATATTTGCTCTAGCTAACAAAAATAAATGCCAAATTTCTTTTAGAGTTGTCTCCTATCTAGTGGAAAAGTTTAGCGGATCTCGTGGCTTAAAAGCCGACTCCCTCGATAAAATCGTGAAGAAATATACAGCCTTAGTCACCAACTGTATGACGGAGCTAGGAGAGTTAGTGTGCTTCTACTCCACCATATCTAGTTTATCAAATGCCAAGGTGTGTGTGCTATGGTTTGGTACAGTACTGTATAGCGTACACTAGCCTGATGGACCGAGGTTCATGGTTATCGCTGGGGCAGTAATGGTTGGGGGGGGGGGGGGGCAGTTAATCAAACAGTATCAAACAATAAAGTATACCGACTTTTATGCTATTACATATTTATCTCGCTTTTTTATTTTTTTACATTTTGAATCTACATTGTAATATTTCATAATAATTATATACAGTGCATTACCCTTGTTCATAATTTGATTTTAGTCGATACTTCTCATCAACTTCTACATCATCACGATAGAAGAAACATTAAAATTCATTCCTAGACATCAGATCATGTTTAAAACTACCAGTGAATTCAATGAAGATCCGGTGAGTATCTCTATTTCATCTCTAATATTATTAGAATAGGATAACAAATAGCGCTTAATGAAATGCACTATATCTACATAATTATAATATATTCACAGGCAAGGGTATGTCGTAGCAAGATTCAGTGCTTGTGGTAGAATCATGACTGAGCAAGATATACCATTACTGGTGTTTGTAAATTCCTTTTAATTCTGGTCTTCAAAGCTCCATAGTTTGGCTATAGTGTGGTTAGAGCAACATTTACATCTAAAATAAATGTGTGGCCCTTTAGGGAGCTATGACGTCTAATATTAAAATAAATCCTCATAAGAGCAGCACTACGCCACAGTAATGACAGATATTTCTCAACCCTACTCCACATGTACAATACATGACATTCTACACTATGTGCAAATGAGGAGGAGATAACAACCCATTTTCTTTGCCAGAACTGAGTAGAAAAAATATCTACTGTATTTTATTTTTGTGAAACTGACTGTCCCTGTCCTGTATCCTCTGAAACAGTGAATTGAACTTAGAGCCATGTTCAATGTGAATTTAGGACACTGCTTATCTGTTACATATCCAGTACAATTTTAATATACAGTACATGTACATGTACATGTAGCATGTATATTCCAAAATAGCCTACTTTCTTACTTCTGTATAATATTTGTTAGTGGGTGCATCTTATTAGAAAAGGTCCCTAGTTTGATAGCTTGCACAGGTTATTTAGAGCTGACTAGGTTGCTGGTCCGATGAATAGCTTTGAGTTACTCATGAAATACTTGAAGTAAAACTGAGGGAAGAAGAATAGCTATGCATTGCAATCAATAGTTTATGAATAGGCAGTTTATAGACCTTCTGTTAAGT
Source organism: Bugulina stolonifera (assembly GCA_935421135.1). Classification (NCBI taxonomy): domain Eukaryota; kingdom Metazoa; phylum Bryozoa; class Gymnolaemata; order Cheilostomatida; family Bugulidae; genus Bugulina; species Bugulina stolonifera. The sequence goes on from OW285191.1 coordinate 10,983,321, forward strand.
TAAAAAAACTTGTGAATTGAATGTAATGAATTACTAAGTTACGAATCATTTTTATTTACTAGTTACTAGCTGCTACTACTACATGTGCTACCACTGCTATTACTGCTACTACTTATGTTGCTGCTGAAGCTTAAGCAGCAACTCTGCTGCATTGCATGCATGTTTTACTCTGTAATTTCCTATTATTTACAGGTCCCAGTTGCAATGGATGTGAGCGAGAATTTCTTTAAATTAAACTTTCCTACCGAAGTTATTTCAAAGTTGAATAATAAGAAAATAAATGACATTAAATTTAAATCCGTGTACCAATCTACATTGGAATATTTGGATAAATTCTTTGAACCGTACAACAGAAGACTAGCAGATCTACTTGGAGATGATAAATGGCTGTTCAAAGTCAATAGAACCCTACAGAATAGTGGCTAGAATTAGCAGGGTTCCACAGTTTGTCAAGGAGGAAAGGGAACGGGGAAAGGGAAAGCTACGGGTCTACCAGAGATGCATGTGAGAGCCATATTATGGTTGGCTAGCAAGAGCAGAGGGCAGGAACTGAGGCAAGACTGATTTGACTGTGCCAGACTGCAACATTTACTGCTACATGTACATGTTGTATAATACGGCTGCTTGCTCTAATGGACACTGGGAAATTTAGCCAAGCTAGTTGAAAAACCTCTCTATGTGTAAGAATACATCTTCTACAGGTCCATGTGTTAGATGTAGAGTGTAGACCTATATGTCAATGTAAATTGATGTATTATATCGTAGACGTCCATATAAGTTGACATAATTGTAGACGTGCATACACATGTAGATTGTTGATGTACACATATAATATTGTAGATGTACATGCAGATTGTAAATATACGTGCAGATTGTAGACTTGCATGTAGATTGTAGATATACGTGCAGATTGTAGATTTGCATGTAGATTGCAGATATACGTGCAGATTGTAGACTTGCATGTAGATTGTAGCTGTACATGTAGATCTACAATCTACGTGTACATCTGCAATCTACATCTACATTTTCATGCACAGCCTTGTAAATCAACATGCACATTGACATCTACTATACAACCTACATGTACATCTACATGACCGTACATGAAAATGTAGATCAGAACATAACGTTCATTGCAACTGTTGCTGTGTTTGCTGTTATTATTGTATCATAGAAGGTATAAGTCCATAATAAACTAATAATTCACATGGTTTTTCTTTTTCATCTACTTATGAAATTTAGGGGTTGTCCTCTTCTGGTTTTTCGCTTAGCGAGAGAACATAACTTTTTATAGTTGTGTGTAAATGTATAATCAAAGTCTGGTGGGCAATGTATCAAACTGAAGCTCTGAAGGGGAAGATATGTTATACATGTATTATACATTACATTTAATATTAATCCGGGTTAAGAGTACCTATAAAATGTTAAGATAGGTTTGTATTGGTTATGATGAAAATGTCTACTCAATATAAGAAGTAGAAGAGCCGCCATGTTTGATCTTGATGAGGTAATCGAAAAAGGTATGAACCAAGAAACACCACAGTATAGCCAATTATAATTATTTGCCATAATAGTCCTAGAGATTAGTTTCATGATAGACCACCACTAATGATAGTTATGAATAACTACTCCATGTAAAAACAGACATCCTGAGGTCCAGATAACTAAGGTATAAGGTTATGACAGATAATCAATAACCCAATCAGTATGTGGCTTTTTGATTTTTGTGAGCAGATAAATGTTCTGTGTGTTAAAATGATGCTCATATCAGGAGGTGAATGATGCCATTATTGATTCATCCAGGCACTGCTACTGATTATGGAAATAAGGGTAAGAAACTAACACCTCCTATTAGTAATACACATGGTGAATAAATCACAGGCTAATCTAGAAGAGAAACAAACTGAAACTAATTTAACACTAATTCTTTATCTAAATAAAAAAAACAACTACATGTACATAACATACATGTACAATGTAACTATAGTAATTATTTTTATAGAGCTAATGTACAGTATATAGCTGCTGCAAGCAAAGTATTGAATATACGGTGCAATATGAATGTCGGTAGGTCTATACATTGTAGTTGTTAACATATTAGGGTTAGTATTTTATTTCATATATTTATATTTACACAATTATATATCATATTTTTATAATCAATGCATAGTTTGGATCGTTAGTAATAAATTATTCAAGTCTATATTTGGACAAACGGCAAAGTCAAAGAGTATTGTTATATCATATATCATAAGTGCTCTCTCTTCTGCTGACTATTTGACTTATATTGTTAATCAATACACATTGTGAACCAAATAAGACACACTGTGTTATCTCTCCTCTACAACTACTCTACATGAGACATTATAGATTATATGGCAGCAGAAGAAGTATTACAGCAAGTCAGGTAATCGTGGAGTATAGTAGCTGTTATGTGCAGTAGCAATTTTACCAGACCAAAAGATAAAATCCAGAGTTACGTATATTATACTTCTGCAACGATAACTACACGCGAGTAAGCTGTAAGGTAAGTTGGTTTGATAAACTTACATGCTGCTGCTTTGCTGTGCCACACTGTAGCTGCTATTATACTTCAGACTTTGGTTTCCCGACATGTGCATGTATGACTATTACCAAGGGTATCGTTTTTGTTTTACATATGAATCTACAGCACATGATGAATATGTAAAACATATACTTCGGCTCTGCATGCAATAGGAAGTATTTATTCATGCGTCTGTTTATCTATCATTTATGAAGATAATCAACGCTTCCCCAAAATACACTTTAATCGCAGTAGAATTGAATATTTTTTAAATAAGTAATAATAATGTATAACACGATTCTAGCAGATATGGTAGCTTACATGCACACTAACATGCTTATACATGCTTACATGCATAGCATACTGCATGTATATACATTTGCGTATCTGTTAAAATATATTGATCTGAGTATGAACGTCTATTTAGTCTGCTAAATTTTTGAAGGGTGCTTATCTCTCGGTATACAACTCACAGTTATACACAAGTAACATAGCAAAGACTTGTTAGAATATTTCATTTACATGTGAATATAATAACATTACATTGGTAAGGTTACTATGTGCATATTATAATGAATTATGAAAGTATTATAATATTCATAGATTAGTAGTGTGAAGCATGCATCTTACAGGATAAAGAATGGGGAACTATGGGAGCGTATTGAGATTCAAGAGCAGACAACCCTACCTGGTCTCCTGCATCATCTTCCTTACTTTACTCTTCACTTATACCACTGAACTATACAAAATCCAACTGAATGACTTGTTTCCAAATCACTTCAAGAAGAAAGCTGACCTTCCAGTTATAGAATTAGAGTTTCGCATAAAGACAGTTTTGTCAGGATACAAGAAAACTCCAAAATTAAAGGTAAACCCCGACACATTTCCTATAAATGCAAAATTTAATACATACATGTAGTTGATCTTTGATTAATCTAAAATAATGAACAGAAGCCTACACTGGTAATTTTAATGTAGAATTTCTTTGTGTCCATCTAACATACATGTAAATCTAATAAATGTACAAAATGTTATATACCACTATTATCCTATCTCTGTGGCTTTTCAGAGGAAGAGAGACACACGAGAGGATCCAATGCTAAGCTTTATAATTGCATACTGTGTCACCTCATTGATTTGTTTTACTTACAGATAGCGTATCAAGATCTGTCTCAATGCGGAGACCCGAAACCTCTGTACTTAAAGCAATATAAGGCACATTGCTGGACAACATGTGCACCTCAATACGAATGTAACACTTCTGACATGTTCACAGAAGTGCAGCAGAAAAGGTACGCTTTACTTAAATATATGTGTACATGTACATCCTTTATTATGTAATACTTACATTTTTAAAGTGTAGTTCATTTTCCACCCAAAATAATGATAGTACATTGTATATATCAAAGAATATATTGCAGTCATAATAAGTCATTATATGTATATAATATACATGTATTATCAGATGTAATAATAATTATTTGTGTAATGCAGTGTACATGCATGGGCAGTATATTGTGACATGATATATTCAACATAAAATATATAATGTACAACTATATGTCCAGCTTACTGTGGAATATAAAGATAAGGCATATTATAGGGCCTACCTACACTGCTTTCCTAACTTACACTTAATTGGTATGAGGAAGAGTGCAACCACTGATTTCTCTAAGTGGTTTTATGGACATCCACACACCACATCAACTCAACAGGTACAATGTACATGTGCATTGTATTTACGTATTAAATATTAAATAACATGTATATAATATATATTATATGCATGTACATATATGTATAATATATACATGTACATGAATTCATCCATGCATGCCTATTATTTGTGTCTATTGATAATAATAAGCAGCTGTCCTCTCCCACGGTGTCTCAAGTTGAGAAAGGACAACCACTTACTGTGATCAATCCGAGTTCACGCATGCTACTAACTATAATGAGACTAATCATTACTAATAGATATTTATATACGAATGCGATTAATTATTAGTGATAGATACACAGTACATTGTATATATATACAATATATACACGGTTTCAACTTACTCTGGGTTGCAGGGCTATTGGCCAGAAGCAAGATTAAGCTGTCCTCTGGAGTACTTCAGACACAGGAAGCAGAGGCTACCTGCAGAAGGTGGGGGATACTTCAACAATGGACCAGGTAGGAACATCACAAAAAGTCCAATTTATAAAATATGTACATGTAAGACAAAAGCTAATTTTTGACAAAAAAACTTGTACCCTTTTTTGGTAGGAAACATGGCAATAAATATGAGGCTGGGCGCCAATACCACCCATCTAAAGGTACTAACAGCAACACAGCTCTTAGGATTCATGGCTACTCCTGACACCAAGTTCTACGTTCAATTGAGAAATCCCACGGACAGGTACTACATGTATAGGTACTCGTAGACACATCTGATCCTGATGCCAATATTGGTATTGCAAACAGATGCACACCTAGGCTATTGAATAATTATACATGTATTTTAGTACATAGAACCATGATACTAATTGTATGGCAGTGGAGAGAACAAGTAATGTATGTGTGCAAGAGAAACTAGAATTTGTTGCTGAGGTTGGGGGAATTTATTTCCAGGGAAGCAAATAGGAAAGTAATATTCTACATACTTCATTTTTCATTTGGACAAAATAAGAGGTCACAATGATATCTAACTACTACAGTCATGAACATGGGTTATGTATGTCTCTGCAGATATGCTGAAGTATATATTTTCCATGGACCATGATACATGCAGCCTACAGTAACTGCCTGCAACAACCGCCTGCAACAACCGCCTACAATAATCATCGGCAATAACCACCTGCAATAGCCTTAACCATGCTTTCCTCTTCTTGCTTACAGAGCCATATCTTATATGTTTCACTGGCACAAGTTTCACCTGCTATACAACGGCATACCATTTGAAAATATGACAGGAGAGACTATTGACCACCTGGTTAAGGATAATATGAAGAAACTTAAAGACTGCATAAATAAGCTAGGAGAGTTAGGGTGCTACTATTCAACAGATAGTCATGAAGGAAGTCAGAATGTAAGTGCTCGACTTCAAATTAAAGGCTGGTTGTTCTTCTTTGGCCAACGGAGCAACGTTCTAAAGCAAATTGATGCTCCATTTTTGGGCTATGCAAAGGATGCAAAGACCAGCATGCTGGTCTTTTCATTTTCCGGTGTCACTGAGCACTGTTGCAATTGGTTAATATTAGATACAACGACTCCAACTATATAGGTTATTGAACATCAACTTTAGTTATTGGCTGTATATCAATCTAGCCCACGTGTGTTCTGGCACTGCACATTGCCTATAAAGCCACGCGAATGAATAACGACATTGTTCTGTTGAAGCTATTGGTCTCTTGTGTCGACATTTTATAGGACTAGATTCATATTCACCCCACCTGTAAATGTCTCACCACACACCTTTGGCTTTAAGGCACACTGAAATAATACACATAATTATTGTAACCGAGTAAACATGTATGTTCGTGTGTGTAGTTTAATCTCACAAGGTAAACAACAGCACATAATGTGCCAAAAACAAGTACAGCTTTGGAGGAGATGAACGAAAGCTGATTTGTAGTAATGAAAGTGTTATATCTACATGTATGCAAGCTGTAAATGCAAACTAGAAAGAAAAAGCATCACTTATACATGGGTACAGTATATTGAACCTACATGTAAAGTAATAACCACGATAGATGCAATACAAATGCTCCTTTGTTTCCTACTTTGTATATCATTTATTGCAAAGGGTAGATGACTTCCTGTGCTTCTATGCCCTCCACCCCAAAGATAATAATGCCATGTGCTGTCTATTATTTACAGTCTTTGCTTCTACACAGTATCTACATCATCATGGTGGAGGAAACTCTCAAGTTTATTCCTAGAAGACAAATCATGTTTGTGACTACTAGTGAATACAGTCAGAACCAGGTACACTGTAAATTACCATACAGTAATTCATGTGCATCATGGGCTTAGTCTAGAGTTATCTTCTCTCGTTACTTTTCACTTTCAGGAGGAGAGGACAACTCAGTAATATAATCATAGCCCTTATGCCGCACCTCTAATTGCATTTGCACTTGATTTGCAATTCATTACAACAGAATCTAATAAACCTTATAAATATTATTTGGAAAAATAAAATTTTAAACAAAATCCACACCACACAATGTAATCACATAATTATGTTGTATAGCAAATTAATGTGCAATGATAATGATTTGAATAAATTTCTATTTGTTGAAGGTGACAATGGTCAGATCTGTAATGGAAGAGTTTATGAACATCACATTTCAAGAAAATATGGTAAAAACAGCAATCAGCATGAAACTAAATACTGGACATAAAAATCCTGTACTTCGATCTACATTGGAATATCTGGATAAATTCTTTGAACCGTACAACAGAAGACTAGCAAATCTACTTGGAGATGATAAATGGTTGTTCAAAGTCAACAGAACCCTACAGAATGTTGAGTTATAAATCACAGAGAGAAAAAAATACCAGTTGAAAACAATTTTCTGGCAAACAGCCATTGTGTAGTAAGTGACCATGTCCAAAATTGAAGTTTCTATTTGAGGCCGGTGAGAATGATCTACAAATATCATTTTGTCAAACTGGCAATTTTTTTCCTTTTCAACGTATTTTATAGCATTTTAAAAATATTGACATGATTGTACCAATATCAGTGATGTCTTCCGTTACACAATAATACTATAATGTTCAATCATTAACTATTAAAGTTAGTAATATGATAATACATGTACATGTATATATTATACAATAGTTATGCTAAAGCTATTAATAGCATTGGCCATACTAGAAATTAAAATGTCCTAAAACAAATCATATTCTAAAAGTACCATATACACCAAGTTCTTAGACAGAAAGATTTGTATTACCTAATCTTGTGAGAAATTACATCAAATAATCCTAATGAAACTTTGAAGTTTGAACTGCTAAAGAGAAGTAAGAGTTACCCCATTGTATAAAAATCTCTTGTTGAATTAATCACAAGTTATCTGGATTCTGATTGGAAGATTGAGATTCTAGAGACGACGCTATTGGTTGTTCTTTGGAAGCTATACAGTCACTGTCAGTTGACAGCTTCATTTTTTTAGCTTTTCTTTCAGCCAGCGTTTCCTCGATTGTCCTTCGATCTTTCTTGTTCTCTAATTTTACTAAAATAAGAGATAACTATGGAATCAAATTATTACAGAAACTATTGCACACCCAATAAACTTTGGTCATAGACATACTTTGAAGTCATAAACTCTTATTTTGCATTCCTTACTTGTAAAAGAGTTCTAGAATCATCACTAGAGGTGGTCTATACTATTCAACCATCATTGTTAACAACACTTAAAGTTGTGACCTAATCTATTAAGATTGAAATAGTAAATGTTATTACTACTACATATATTATATTCTATGATCTAAGCTCAAAATTTGGTACCTCCATTGTCATTCGCTGGTTATTGTGACAGAGAAGAAGGATAAAGATGATAGCCACTAAACCTTCATAGTGACGTAGTGCGATCACTAGAAGAGCCATTACCAATGAGAAAAGCACTTTTGACTTGTGAGTATAGTAGCTACCTACCGTTACCATACTGGCTGTTCACAGCAATATCTTGGGCTGCAGTTTTGCCGACTTCTAAACTGATGAGGTGATTATATTTCATATGATAATCAGTCTTTGGTGCCGGACCTTTGGTAGATGATTTCCTGTTACGTTCCGTCTCCGCCTGCTATAGTACACACACATACCTGTATATATTAAACTCCTAAAAACAACATGGCTGTATTTACAAAATGTCAAATGCACACACAAACCTGCTGGTGTTTACCATAATTTGTGCCATAGCACAGTTTATTAAAACTTTATAACTTTTCAATGACTTTGGAACATTTTCTGCGAACATACCTCTCTCTTCATTTTTATCATTTCTGCTTTCTCCTCCGTCCATTCCTCCCCTTTACGTAGAACTGATAACTCATCATCTCCAGGGGCAAACTCCTGATCAACCAATCAAATAGAATTATTACACACCAATGCAAGGGTGAATATAAATTCTATACCTAACCAACCATTGCACTAATTCTGTTCTACTGAGCATCCATCACACTTGATAGAATGAACAAGCAGTGCCATAGATTTCCATGATTTTAGATTTTTTAAACACACCAAAGTCGAAACTGGTTTGGTCACAGGAAATGTCACATCTAAAGTTTTAAAGGCATGTCCAATTATGAACCCAATCCATACTTGTCATGCAGTAGAAAGCAAATGTAAAAATCGCCAAATGAAGTATCAACATGCTCCTGGATAAATCAGTTTGCATTCAAAAAAGCAAATAAAATCAGATGAACAATATTACTAATGCAAAACTGTCAGAAATGTAGCCTGCATGCACATTCACTAGCAGAGTCATATGTAGCTACATGCAGGTGTGTACATACTTGGGTCAAGTAATACTAACTCACCTTTTTCCAAATGATAACATGTCTGTCTACTTCATCTTGACCAAAGGCGAATGTGGTCAGGCCAGCATCGTCTGTTATTTCTCGGCTATCATATAAATAACGTTGAGATTGAGGTTATATATACACAATTTCAGAAAGTTCCTACAAAATAGTGTACACCAGTTCTTTAGATGTAGTATGCATGTAGTACGTAGGTTATGTATTTCCTTGCGGTGGGTGACTTTTACCACCCGATACTTGCAAACACATTTATTGCTTGAGCTTACACTAAAGCTCTGTCAACTTTCTCCATTGGTTCCAACTTTAACTTCTCAGCTTTAGGGTTTCTCATGAATTCCTCTATTCTTGCTTTCATCTAAGAATTATTATATAAGCATATGCAAGTTTATGTAGGCCTAAAGGTTGGTGCTACACATTTCATACAATGACTACTCACACTCTATGTGTATAACAAGTCACCTTTCAAGAACAGCCTATGTTGTTGCATAATCTGACAGTGTTGTCGAAGAAAGCATTTTACCCATATATCTCACCTTTGTCTTAAATGCCAGAATTCTCTTATTTTCATGCTCTTTCCATTTTTCCATCTGTAATTTTCGAGCTAAAATATAAAAGAACAATTTAGCATACATCAGAAATACAGTGCAAAGGTAGTTAGATGTGTAAATGTTTGAACATATCGACCAATCTATGAACTGCTTATCATAGTCTTTACCATACATTGGAGAAATGTGAATTAGAAAAGTGAGGGCAATGGTGTTGTAGACTTGTAGACTGTTCAATATCAACTTTACATCCAGTTAGTTTAAGCTTTACCTTTGTTTCTTTTCTTTTCCTCTTCTGTGACTGTACATGGAGGTTTATCCATAGATTCCATGATTGAGCCAAGAAGGTCCATGTTTTGATCTGAAAGTTGAATTAATAATAAATATAGGCCCCCTATAATAGATATAGAGGTACATTTGGCAACATTGAATGGCATACATCCTACTCATTGATTCACTTATATTAAGGTCACCTTGGATGAAATGGTATTAGTGGCAGTGCTATATGCCGATTGCATCTTTGGCTAAGAATCGAAACCTCAGATAAAGCAGTCACTTGCAGTATCCCATCTTTCAATGATGTGACCAGTTTAAGCTGTGTTAGTGGAAAAGGAGTTGGATATGTTCTACCATGGTGATAAAGCAGAAGGATATAAGTTGGCTGCCAAATGAGTTAGATGAGACATGGTTGGAATGCGAAACATCATGACACGCAGTGCTCATATTTAAACTGCCAACTCCTAATTACAATAATAATACATGTAAATATAAATGAAATGCCTATACCTAAATTTAAATTATTAGTATTAAGTAAAAGTATATAGTTAAGGTATTTTGGTCTAAGCTATCCGAGAAAGGTGAGGATCAAGCAATAAATTACAAGTGCTGGAGGTAGGCGGCTTAATGTGATATTACTCTATACCACAAAATTATATAGGCTACGAGGTCGAGACTAGTACATCTACTGCACCTAGCTGATCAATCTGAATCTTTATACAGTTGTCACTGGCCTATTGCAATTAAGTCTGTCAACTGCCGCTTTCTATTATTATTATAGGCCCATGAATCGAGGCAACACAGATTTTAAACGATTGAAGAATCATAACTATTTAAAGATTTGTGATATGAGCTTATGCAAGGAATTTTCAATTTGTCTATAGAGTAGAGAGAAAATCTAGTTACATTCATGAAATACATATCCCTGACTGGAATTTGATGAACCCAATTGCCTAGCACAGTGACGGTGAAAAAAAATTACATTTACATTTATTGGGGTTTTCTAAAAGTGTACAGATAACCTTTGTTAAAAGCAACTTGTTGACCACACATATAAATATATATTATGTACAACGTATAGGAGAGAATAAATAAATAAAATTTATAAATAAGAGAAGCAAAAAAAGGGAGGGGAGGCGAGCATAATTGACGAGAGTCAACAATAAAATATAATAGACTGTTAACCACTACACCACCTCAGCAACCTTAAAAAAGTAAACTTCCCCGGTGAGCAAGAGGCGTGCACTGAACCAACAGCACACGAGGCACTCTCATAATCATTATCATTTATCATTATGGCCACATGACATTGCTATGGTTGGTTTGGTAGGGGACTTGGTCATATTTTCATATGTTATGTTAAAACCATGGTTAATCTTCACCAAGAAGTTAAAGCGAAGTTTGGTTTTGAATATTCTAGAGATTTTTATTTAATGCAATGGCAATGTTATAATTATTTTCAACTGATAAATATAGATTAGTAACCAATTTGGCTCAATTTCCACTTTCTAAGCTACACAGGAAAATGGCGAAAAAGTGCCAAACTGGAACAGGTATTACGTAAACCGAGTTTTACCACGCTTTGAAGACTTCGTGCAGGCGATGCAAACCCTTTATTCAGTACAAAATATATTTACCCAGCCCCAACGTTGCGCATTCATCATAACATAGAACCTTGGCTCATCTTCACTAAAAAGTTCAAGTAAAGTTTGGTTTTCTTTGTTTGTTTACAAAATAAATCGATAAATCAGAGTTTGTAGTTGAGATCTGGTAAAAATTTTCAAGTAAGCCTTTTCTGTTATATTATTATATTCTATATATCATCATTTTCATTGAATTGATATTGATTGTAACATCAATATTGATTTATTTACTCTCGTCAGAGTCAGTCTCAGTCGAATCTGTTTCTTTCTTGTTCTATTCTTCTTTATAAATAAACAAAGGGTCTTTCTTAGATTTGTGCGGAACATTAGTAGAATAGTAATGGCATCTATTGATTCAATTGAATTCTTTCCCAAGATTGGTCGCTATTTACTAGAGTCAAAATGGCACATTGTGATACTGTTGCTGTAATAATAATAATAATAATGAAATAGTCAAATCGTGATAAATTAATGAACTAATAATTCTAATATTTTATTGTATTATAATTTTAAATGATTATCATATTTCAATTGTTATTATTATTTTATAACTATTGCACTACATTGGATTATTTAATTGTTGCTGATTACATGAGATCAATAAAGTTTAAATTTAATTTTGGTGCCTTGTAGTTTTTGGCATGTAATGATTAGCCTAATGGATAACTTAACTTTACAAAATTATTTTGGCGGTGTCCTATACACCGTAACTTGTAGTGTATTGTTTTGTTGTATAATATGGTCCACATTCACCAGACTTGGGCCTATTTCAATGTAAGTTCAATATCCAATATTCGTAATACTTGTCAAATTGTAATGTTGGTATTCAATACCTGGGCTTTCAATATCCAATACTCATCTACCAACATCCAATACTTGCATCTTCAATATCGTTACTATTGTGTATAAGTTGGGTATGGATGGGCGAAAGTGTGAAACCCCAGCACTAGTGACTGCTTCTGTATCTCCAGCCTTCATTCACACTTTGGTAGGTGTTCTGGTGCAATTCTTACAATTTTAAATATGTGGTGTAATTCCAGGCTTTAAAGTGACACAGAGCTAATGTAATATAATTATATCCTAGAGTAATTTACAACACTGCACTGCTGCTATAAGATTAATAGTAGTTAAAGGATTAGTAAATAGTTTAAACACATTATCTCAAGGTACAGCAATTCTTTGTTATGGGTGCCATTCTACCTGACTACAAGGAGTGGTCTGATTGGCATTGTCTCTGTCTTGTCTTAGTGTCTTCATTGTGAATTATCTGCTCCTGTCTCTGACACACTCTACTCAATACAGCAGCTGCAGCACTGGTGCCATTCAACTGTTTGTCTTTGTTGAAAATGGGTGTATTATAGAGTTTTCTTAAAATGTACACATAGTTTCATAATCTACAGTGGTATGTTGGACCCAAGATCCACATGAAGGACAGTAATGTAATAATATATTATTATTGCATGTAAATTGTATGGTACAGGATTGGTGTAATTCAACAAATCCAGACAAGTTTCTTGCATAAATAGCATCATATAGGCCCTACTGTGTATATATTTTATTTATTACTACTTGATGGGGGGCATAGGGTTTGAAATGAGAAGTAGCATCAATGAATACACATTTTCAATGCCACTCCAGAAACTCGAAGGGAATTTGTAGGCCACACCTTACAAATGTATACTATCATAACTATAGTTTGGTATTTTATTCCAGCAGCTAATTACATGTAAGTCGTAATTATGTATCATGGAGTTGGACCCAGTCCAGTAGTTATGACTCCCCATCCCAGTGAAATATCTCAACACTCATTGCATACTTTTTATTATTCTCCTAAAATATCTGGAGCAGACATTGACTAGTTATAGTGATTAGTACTTTGTCAGCTATTTGAATAGTTCATATTTTTAGGTACCAACTTATTATTCTTCTAATTTATCTTAGTTGTTTATGGGATTAATATACTGATTTTAACTGATGATTTTGATGCTGGTATAAATGAAATAATAGTTCATTGTTTCTGTGGCTCCTGTTTAGTACGCGTATATCAACAATTTAAATATTAATTTATAGTTAAAATCCAAGTGTTTCTTCCTACTTTATATGAATGGTTTAAATAAATATATACTAGAAACTATAATAAAATTACTATAATAAGACTAAAAGTACAATTAATATGCTTACCTTGTTTCAGATGTGTAAGAATTCTATGCTTTTGTGCATTTAGCTAACTGATACTGTGTGAACATATTTCGATAAGCTTCACATTTCAACTTGTTACAAAATCAATTGCACTCGTTGATTACCATAATACACAACATCTGGTACCATTACAATTGTGTTGTGATTGATTTAGACTGGTTTTGAAGACCTTTTCTACATACTGTAAATCACCTTGGTGATACCATAGCATAGGTATTCAGTGTTGGTACTGTCATACCAGTATAAGTGTAGACAAACCGTCCCATTGGTAAGGCTAAGCACTTACCAAACATATAATTATGATAAAGTATCGTATTGTTCACTGGAGCATAGTGATTCAGCTTAGTTGGTTGTGTCTCCTGCCTTCTGTACTAGTTTAGTTGACTGTTAGTCTTAGCAACTGAAGGCTAGTAGTTACAGGATTATACACATATCTCTAGTCTCTTCTTTCATTGTCTTATCTGGTCGGGCCAGACGATTCCCCAGTCATCTCTCTTTCTTATGAATAAGTGTAATTCTATCAGTTAGACAATGACACTGGCAGATTTGGAGAGGTTTGTCACAGGACCTGTTATATATAAGAGGTATGTTATCAGTTCACACTTCATTCTTTGTTTGGTTCTGTTGGAGGTGTGAATTCTAGTCTTCTATTTATTATCATCATAACTTTGAGTATATCTTTGGATAAATATGCTGTTGTCAGAGCTGGATAAAATATTATCAAAGGACAAAAAGTGGCTTTCCAGGTTGGTTGTGCTCCAGTCTAAAAATTTTATGCAGTAGTATTGTATTTGTTAACACAGCTATATATTGTAGGAATACATAAAATATCTGACTAATATTTTTAATAAAATAAAATATCTTACTAACATTACTTGGGTGCATTATCGAATTTTCATTGTTGAATGGAGTTACGGACTAAATATTATTCAACTCCTGTAAGTTTGTATGACTTAACCTGAGACTTTGATTTAGTCAAACTCTTTGAATTGAAGATGAATTGTCTTACTCTTCAACTTTTCTCGAACTCCTTCAAGTTTGTTGGTTACACAAGAACTGTTAGGTAATAGAGCATAGAACTGTATATCTTAGGATATTTTACTAAATTGCAAAACCCTGCTCTGGCTTAAGGAAGTGCTCTTACATCATATTACATGACTTGTACATTGAGACTTAAACTAGTACCCATCTCAGGTCAGACTTGTTTTTGTAGGTTTGTCTGCTGCATACACTTAAATACACTTACACCTGCATCAGAATGTACTAGGCCTATAACTGCCAGTTGATCCTTAATCCTGCAATTAATTAGGTGCCAGCATCAATTTTGTTTACCCTGTGATGATTACATGTTGATTGTAGACAGTGGGACTGTGTTGTATTATAGATGACCCCAGTTTTGATTGGATTACTTGACTTATTACAGACTATTTTCTTGGGGTAAAGAGCAGTTATGTTTTGAACCTTTTTAATTTTTTTCATAATTTACACATGAATTACACGATTTGCGTTTTTGTGTAGTCTACACTTATTATTTGTGTGTTAGGATAGTGATAGTGTAGTGAAATGTGTGATGGATACAAAGGCCTACTTGATATGAATTTCTTAGCTTATGTTTTCTAGACTGCTCCAAATTTACAGTCTTGAATTTTCATCATACTAAAACTGCAGAGAATGGAGGTGTTTAGAAATGACCATTTTCAAATCATAGATTATTTATACCACACACTCAGTAACAAGCATTCGTAACACATGCTTTTATTCTTCTACTTTTTGTAGTTCTTCCATCACAAGTGTGTTTTATTCCGAAAATAGTTGTGTGGTTTTGTTTTAACCAAAAGTTAACTTCTCTGCTTTTCAATAATAATCACGGTACCACATATTGTAAACCTAATGCTATAATATTATTGCAGTGATATGCCTCCGTATCCTAGGTCTAGATTTTAGATCTGATTTTTCAGAAATTCAGAATTGATAGGGGGCGAGACCAATTGTACCCTTAAATGTCGGATAGATCATGGAATGTCTATTATTAGACTATAACATGGTGTATTACAGTGTCTAGGGGTTTAATTTCACTACCAGTTGCTACGAATACCAGCATTTTAGCCTATATGTTGGATTTAGCTAGCAATTCTGTGTCTATGCTCTATAATAGCCTACTTCACCAGCTTGTACAAATTATAACTGACCTAACTCTATATTATAGGCCTACTACCTGCTAGTAGTAGAATTGTAGGCCTAACCATTATGATAGTACATTAATTACCTGTAGATATCACTATATATATTTAGCCCTGCATGGCATTATATACTACAAATACACACAAGTGTAGCTTTTTGCGTTTTATTTACTGGTAATAAACCTGCTGGTCACACCAATTTAAATTGCAACTATAAACACTTATGCTATGGTCATGTTCACAGCTCACAGCTGATTTGAAGGAGTTGGTGACCCCTAACCTTCCCCCTCTCTTATCTTCTCTGACCCTATTTCACTAGAGGTTTAGTAGGATATTAGATATATATTTATGGTTGTACTCTGTTATTGATGAGCTGTTAGCTCCTATACTTGATACAGTGCTCAGTGGATGTACACCTTAACATAGCATTGGTTCCTTTAAAATACTTCCTCAGCACATAATCTTATACATTAAACAGTAGGTACTATGGAGCCAAAGCTTGCCTGTGGTAACTGAGGCATGTAAATTTATGCATTTTCTGTCAGTTGGGATTCATAACATGATTGATAACTTCAAGCTCCGTGATACATCAATTTAAGCCTCAATTCCTCTACCAATGTTTCACTACAAATTGTGGGACAGGTCCGTCTCTGCCCATAGTTCTGCCATGTGTTTATACTGAGTGTTACAGGTTGGTACCGTGCCACACTTTTCCTTCTCCTCCTCTGCCAACAAATGGAATGTTATGCCAGTATTTCTAGTTAGACTACCTTAGCTTATGATAACTCTGTGCTTACTAGTAGGCATTTACTAATAAGTGGAATTTTAGTGGAAGTATATTACATGTTAATTAGACATAAATGAAGTAGGCCTACGAGTTGTGTTATGTAGCTACTATAATTATAGCTTATGCTACCTTTAATCTAACAGTTTAATGCACTCTATGGGTTTAGTTTGCCTGTTAACATTCTCTACTATAGATTTATGTGTTAGCAAGTAGTACTCACTATTTACTAGTAATAACTAATACCACATGCAGCTGAGCTAGTAGTAGTAGGCCTGTATATCACAATCACAATATAGGCCTACATTAGTTGGGAAATACACCTGGAAAACTTCCTTGACTCCGCCTACTTTATTTGGTAATTTTGGAAGTTATTCAAATCGATGGTTTGGTAACAAGGAAGAGAGGCTACTGTTCTGTCTCATAATAATTTTATATGTATTGCACTGGGATCATTCTAGTGGCTTATTTTGGCAGTTGTTCACTCGTGTTTTTTATAATGATACTAGAAGTAAATGAGTGAAGGCTATATAACGCAGTCATTATCTCTGATTGTGTCTGTTGATCTATCACTTGCTTCCTTTTAACAGCAGTCGACCTATGTATGACCTACCTCGGCAGCATGCATCATGCGGTGTTAAACGTAAACCTGATGATTCCGTTGCTGACGATGATAGCCAGGGCTCTGAGGACAAGAATCTACTACAGCTTACAATCACTAAGATATTCACGCCCCCAGTGAAGAGAATAGGTGAGTCAGGTCCTCGCTCTTTCTAATCTTGTTAACCTTTTACAACCTTAGCAGTTCAACCATGTCACCATGTACACTGAACATTAGGTAATATAACTGTAGGTTGTTTTATTCCTTATTAGATCACGTTATTATTATAGTAATGAACGTTGCACGAGCGTAGCTATACATGTGGTAGATTATTGAATACTACATATACAATCATCTATAGAATTTAAGATCACACGTAGGGCTACATAGTAGGCTATATTGTGTAAGTATACGAGTATAGAGATGTAGGCCTATATACATGTAGTATAATGCATAGTATCATACATTCCCACAATTATTTAGTTTAAGAGAGATTTTGCTTTACAAGGGTTATTGTAATTGTACGATAACTACGTGAACCCTATAATTGGAGTTGTCATTCCTTGCTAGCACGGTGTGAAAACTTCAAATCAGAGTGTTCAGTATCTACTCAGATTCCCTCCAAATGGCCAACAGATACATTGGGTGGAAAATCTATTGGCCAACTTTGTAGAGACACAACAATATATTGTAAAATGGCCTGGAATAGTTTTGGTCTATATGATAGTGATGGTCTCGTTTGTATCTATTTGGAATGATAGTGTTACATGTACGTTGGTTTTGACTACCAGTAATTATCCTACCATGGTGTGCATTCTGTTACTGTAGAACCCCCTCTGAGAAAATGCATGTTTTTGAGAAAGATGATGAAGAGGCTACAGCGCGGATCTCACGGTCAAACCCCTTCTAAGAAACTCAATCTAGGTCTGAGTCCAACGGATGCTGATATGATTAGCGAATCGACAGCTCTCCACAATCTCCACCTAGCAGCGAGCTCTCCAACGACTAAGCTGACCTCTCCAGTACCCATTCTCAACTCTCATGCAACCGACATATCACCATGTATCGGTAAAGAGGCGGAGCTATTCATACCAGCCGTACAATCAACTACTGCAACACATCCTACAACAGCTTCCAGCTTTATCGCACAGGATACAATCAAGACGGATTCAAATTTTAATAACTGTACTTTTAACTATTCAGTTTCTTACGCCAAAGATCTTCAATCAATTATGAGAATGGGTACAGATTCATCAATGGTGGCTAGTATGGACATGTGCTCAGACTCTAATGTTATTGACGCTCCCACGGAAATGGTCGACAACACCATGATTCCTTCTTTTGAGAATATGGATTTCCACTCGCTTGTACAATGCTCTATCGACCAGTTTGGTTCAAACGATGGCCTTCCTGGTAAAGGACACAATGCCGATGAGTTGGACAACATTATGCAGGTGCTTGTTAGTATGTGACAGGATCAAGTCTAATTAGTATTCTATCACATGGGGGTTGTCTTCCCTTTGTACTTTATTAGCTCCAAACAAGTCCAACATGCAAGCTGTTCATTCTTCCACATACATGTAGTTAGGAAGATTTGCAATATAATCAACCCCTGAAGTTCTATGCTATTTAACATGGAGTTATCTGTCTTGCATTCATTCTGGGGAAAGAGAGGATAACTACATGTGCACTGGCCGCTCCCAACACTAAAAATGTGCTAGATGATGGTGCTGTAGAGAATTTACTACTTCTAATTATTAATACACTCTTCGGATTCTATTTTCCATATACGCATTATATATATTATATGTAAAAATCAACGACGATACACTACTTCATTAAATCAAATGTGTTAGCTTTTACCTTTTAGTCAGATTTTCACATGCTCTTGTATTATATGTCAAGTAGCAAGTCATAAGCCATAGTGATCCATGTTGTAATATATTTGGTTGTGCCTAACTTATTATCTTGGACTTTTAGCAGTAGCTAACTATTCTATTTTTGCAACCTTTGCTTGCATTGTATAAAGTGTAAATAGAAATCTAGTATCTAAGAACTACAGAAAAATTATTAACAAAATTTATCTATCTATTACTATTATCATATTGTGAAAATTATATCATACTTTCCAAATTTAACTTTTTTGGTAGTGCCAATACTAAGATTTTGTAGTGGGTTGGCCTATCAACTAGTTTAATTTTGTTAATATGCAAATTTTTGCACAATATTTCATTATCAATGACAATTATTATCTTTTATTCTACATGCATTTATTTATTGTGTGAAACTTCAAGAGCTGTTTAAATGATTCTCTTGTAATCTGTAATAAATCATAAATATTAACTCTACCAAGTCAACACCGAGTTGGATATATTTATTAACTTTGCAAAAACACATGCATCTACGGATTCTACGCGTATATTGCTTTCGCCAGTTCTATATAATCATGCCTGGACAGACAAACTGAACTAAATAAATGCCCAGTTCACACGCATTTACAGCGATACATAGAATAACAAGATTTGTCACCTCTCGTTGACTTTGTGACTGTAATATTCTCCGAATATTACACACTCATACCAGAGTCGTATTTTTCTGTGATGTTTACGGAAATCAACCGGGCGTTGGTTAAATGCATTATAGCTGCGCCAGTCACAAACTTTAATTAACGTTTCCGGACAGACATTTGGCAAATATTTACAATAGCTGTGCAATAGCTGCAATGGCCCTCTAAAAATTATATAGTGATAACATGCTAACTCACGTGGAGAAATATCAGAGGAAAAGGTCGTGTGAAATATCTAAATGTTTCTCTATTAAAATATTATATTAAAGCAGTCTGTAACTCACTATACCAATCAACCTATGGAGGAAAAACTAGCGAGATACAGAGCAGCCAAGCAGAAACTGGAAGAAAGTGAAAGTCAGTCTGGCACATCATTTCTAGGAAAATCTAAGTCATATCTGGCATCTTTCGCTTCTAGATCGAAAAGTGAAGGAGAAATTCAAGGTTCACAAGATGTTTATTTCAACAAGGTAACTCTTTTAGTTTTACCTCTTCCGAGGGTCTCAGTGGGAAAATTCAATTCTGACACCATACAATACTAGCCTAACTAGTTAAGTATCTCTAAGTAAGTTAGTCAAAAAGAGTTACTACCCTAACTACCTTCTATCAACATCTAGGTAGTTAGTTCAAACCAATTTTTTAAATTTACCACGCAACAGTAAATTAACTGTTAGGTGATGTCCTGGAGAAATTTTGATAACGTTGTACCTTGCATGGAGTTTAAGCTTCAGCTATACAAGAGGTCGATCGTTTCTTTTCAACCGATGGAGCCTCACTCTACAGCAAATTGGTCCGTTGTTTTGCCTATGGAAAGATCAATATGTTGGTCTTTTCAGTCTCCAGTGTCACGGAGCACTATTGTAAGTGCATGGTATTCGATGCAGCGACTCCAATTAGAAATCAGCTTTAGTTACTGGCTGTATTTTCATGCTCTGTTTGTGATTTATCCAACCTAGAAATCTGCTGGCGGTGCACACTAGGCCTACATTAGCATCATGTATGTGTCTTTTCCAAATGCCACCAGTGGGCTGGTACGACACATGCCAATGAACAACGAAGCCATTCTGTCGAAGCTGACGACCTAACAAGGAAACTGAGCCTTTAGAATAGGCCCTAAGTGCAATCATTTAATAAAATATGGAAAAGACAACTAGCCTACTTCTCCTTCAGTCTTAGCGGATAACAAAGACTCTCTCAAATTTCTACACTTCTGCACATAAATTTTAGAAAAAGTTATGAGTAAACTAGGTCTGGAAATTTCAGACCTATTGACTGAAATCTGTACCAACTCTCAAATTTTGCTGGCTATATAAAAAGCAATTTATAGTAATAACTTGAAATCCATCTTTTTAAAGTATACCAACCCATAATATATGCTACCATTAGTATTCTCACATCAGTGAGACTATCATCTTAGGCTATATGGAGACCACTTATATAGGCTCATACAGCTTATCTTCTTATGAGTGATATAGATTGTTAGTCAAGCTAAATACAGCCAATCAGAGAGTTCGTATCTTAGGTCGCATCCCCTCTACCGATTCTCTCCTAGTTTTACGTCACACTATGCCTTGTATTTGAACTGTCTGAAAAATATATTGAATGTAGGCCTATATTTATTGTGAACTTCTCATTTCTACGAGTCTCTAATTATGTCCAAGCCCAAGCCCCAATTTTGAGTGATTCTTGAAATAAAACTATTTTTATGCTCTGGTTGTGTTTTATCCAACCTGGAGATCTGCTGGCGGTACACACTACATTAGCTACATGTACGTGTCTTTTCTAACTAAAATTGTATATTTGCTCATAATTGAACATTTAGATGCTTTACCTGATCTGTATTTGCTCCTCATAAGTAATGAAATCTAGATTTGTAGATATATTGAAGAAATATCAATATTGAAATTGATAAATCAGCTCCACAATTATTTTGGCTCTTGGGCCTATTATGTAGCAGTTTATATAGGCCTACTATTTAGACTTTCAAGGCGATAATGTATTTGCTGCAATATGAATGTATGAAAGTTGTTGTAGTCACTCTACACTCTTTTAACAATTGATTAAGACTTAACGCACCGACTTTTATGCTCAACTTTTGTAGCAAATGTTATATTTTACTCAGTGCTTTCTCCCTTACAACAAATAAGCCAGATTTGCCTAATGTAGGAGCTAACCTGATTTTTACACCAATGTTGAGAATGAAAAGATATTCTACATAGTTCTCATGAGCAGCAATATTACCTTTATCTATCTTTAGACCGACAATGATGCCACTAGTGAAGGGGATGCTACTGAATCGATGCAGATGCCATCTTCAGAGACAACCAGCTTACTACGTAACTTCTTAATAGTATTGTGGTGTTTCTTGTTAGCCTGCCTAGCTTACTATGGACTGGCTGGGCCTTTTATTGTGCTGACAGCCATTATTATTATGGTGTATTACGGTACGTCATCGGGTCGGGTGCGTAAAAGGACAGAGCTTAGTGCCTACTCAGTCTTTAACCCCAACTGTGTGAGACTTGATGGGACATTCACTGCAGAACAGTTTGAAAATGAACTACTTCGTCGACCTCTTGACAGTAAATCTAGCTGAACTTTCTGTAGTATCTTACATTAGAGGGGTATAAATCTCTATAAGACATTATTTATTTATTGACTATGCAGAGAGGATGATAATATTATATATTCCTGTAGTACAGCATCTAAGTGTTGTATGCATCTGTTTATAGCACCTGGGCTACCAATCTTATGTTTGGTTGATTCGTCTTCTTTCCTATAACAATATAGGGTGTGTTGTCATTGGTTAGTAAAACCTGGGCTAAGAAGGCTCTACAGCTATACAACAGTATACCCCCTCACTTTTTGAAGGGCGTGTAATTCAGGTTATTTGCCTTTAGCTCTACAATATAAATAGATGCTGCTATTCTTACAAGTGTTTGGTGCTGGGATCTTGTCTTTCTAATGGAATATTTAGATGGTTAAAAATGAGTTCCTATATTTTTTCAAAAGGTCCCAATAAATACATACTAGTATTAGTTTTATTTTTACTATATTTTATGAGCTTTATTGGCTGCGACTTCGCTGTCCATGTTATGTCTATTCCAGAATACATGTTTAACAGAAATAATCTAAATTGTACAATTGTTCAAATGATTGACGAATCATAGCAGTAAATCTATTTTATATAGGCTGAAAAGGCTGGGTTTCGAGATCTGGTACAGCTTTGAGCTGGAATCCAATCAAAGTAGTACGATGAAGTTATGCCGGAGTTGAAAGTATAATAATTAGAGACATGGTATCATGGGCATGTATATACTCATAGTCTATATAATATCAGGGTCAGTCAAGCCAGTGTCATGGTCAGCAGCCAAGTAGAAAAACAGGAGATTCGACAACTCCAAATTATAATGAATACCACACCCATAGTACATACTCATGTATACATCTACATGTACGATGTATGTGTAGTGCTACCGTGTATATAGTGCATGTGGGCCTATAATTTAATATTTATATGCTACTATAATCATCGTTTATAACATATGTTAGTTCACATTGTTATCAGTGTTTGGTTAGGAGTTGTATCATTTGGTATTTTACCAGAAACCTAGAAGTCAAAAGGTAAGATAGTTTATATACATGTACCATTACCTACAATCTATACAGCATGTACATGACTGCACTACAGCATGTATGTCAAAATTATGTAGTTACGGTACATTTAGTGTTCACTTGAAGCTCATATTGTCTGAGATACATTTTACTTCACGTGTAAAACTCATTATAAGATGTGTGAATTGTATAATACTCTAGAAAATTCAACAACACATAAACCGTTTCGAAGTCTAAACAGTTGAATAATTTTCTGTTGTGGTCTTGGCATGTTCTACCATCCAAAGTTAACTACAATGCACTACTGAAATATTTGCAGTGAGTATCTGACAATGTGGAGTACAAGATGGCCAACAGTGCTGCTGGTGATTGGAATAAGTTACCTTGTGAGGTCAGAAGGTACTAGTGGAGGAGATACTGCATCTACTACTATGCCACCTGGTGACAGCCATGATCATGAGGACCATTTTGATTTAAGCATGTTTGATTTCTTTAGTGATGATAACACTAAAGATGATGGGTGAGTAGGTCACATAGTTGAACAGCATCTTCAAATAGATATCGTCGATGGCTACTGACTATAACTCACTTGGTTTGCCATTTTATCTAGATATTTATGTGCACTTTTATATTTGACTTGTATCAGTGCACACCAATATCTTGCAAAACCAAAATCTTATAATCTTAACCATGCCCATTATCAATCACTATTGTAGTTCTACCTTTAAAATCAAATCAACATACATGTAGTACTGAAACATTATATATAAAGAGCTTACAAGGCTGATTTGTCATATGATTGTGAGTTTGTGTTGTTCTGTTCCACATAGACATCTAGAACAGCATATTAAGGAAGACATTGGTATTGAGAAGAGTGTAGACAAGATGAGTGAGACAGAGAAAGACTGGTATTACTTCAAGTAAGTACAATGTACATTAACTGTACTAAAATGTGTATTCGGGTTATTTAGTTAGAATGCTGCTGTGCTACATTTCGTGTATTTAGCAGAAGGTTTAAAACAAATTGATGTGAAAAGTCTATCCGCATGAGATTGGTATTCTGTTCGATCTTTGAACTAATATGTGTTTATTTCAAACGAAATCAAACAGCTTAGAATAAAAGACAAAGATGCAGTCATTCTGTTAATATCTTACATTAATCAACTGTACAATGTATGTGTATTTGTTATCCACCTACTACTATTAACTTATGTATTAACTACAATAATTGATTCATGTATATAAATCAGTTAGTAGTTGTCTTCTCTGCGTTTAGGAGCAGATAACTCCCCATACTTTAGTGTTTTATGGAGTTTTTCATGTTATATTATTGTAATATTTGTACATTTGGGAAGTTATTAAACTGTGGATGGTAATATTTTGCAATAGGCTCCATGACACCAACTCAGACTACATGCTAGATGGATTAGAGCTGTATAAGGCATGGCAGCATCACTATATAGAGCACATGGGGCATGATGGGATGGCACATGATGATAGTGAGAACCAATCAGCTGAGATGAAGAAGTTTCTAGACTCCCAGGAGCAAACATTCATAAGTAGGTATTCGGGTCAAGGTGCTTAGATGTATATACATGTACGTGTACAATGTATATTACATATATCGACAGTACAAAATCATGATGACATTCTTTTAGAAGTTTTAGCGCTTGATAAATTTACAACTCGAGGTTTGATGCTGGACAGATCTGCTCAGTATTCAGCGTATTATTACAACTTAGTTACTAGAAGTTCACCACTACCATGCAATTCTCTTGTAGGTTGGAATTGGGTAGTTTCCAGAAATAATTTCTCAAAAAGGAGTATTACTGCATTCAAGTAATATAGTTGTTACTTGCTAGCATGTACACAGTACATGTATATCTCATTTTACACTCATAATTGTCATGAAGGCTGTGAAATTATGGATGATTATATTTCATTTCTGAAAGTTGTCTGCTATAGCAAGGGGACACAATTACTAGTTGTAAACGATCAAATACCCATCTTTATCATGATTGTATGGTTAGGAGACCAAAAAGCTGATTATATCAGAGGAAATTCAGATCAACCTCATCCATGAAAAGTCCCATTACTTGCTATTTCATGGTTATAGGCATGGTGGATAACATACTGGCGACACAGGATGCTAATAATGATGGATACTTAGACTATATAGAGTATATGCTGGCCAAACAAAGTGCAGAGAAAGAAGAAGAGAAGAATAAGAAACCCGATGCAAAGAAACACAAGTAATGGACAACTGGTACCATTATAGGATGTAGTAGTAGGTGTAAAATTGCGTCAAACTTTTATTAGCTTGTGAGAGATGATGCATTACTTGGACTAAGGCCTTTCTCAAGACTATCAATACAAAAGGTTGTATAGCATATTGTGTAGATTGTTGTATTGCTGCTTTTACTTCCAGTTAATTATAGTTTCATAACAGTCATGGTCAGGTATTTTAGAAATTTATTAAATTCATTTTGTATTACACATTATTCGATTTACTACAGTAATTGTACTTATATTTAGCAAGGTCTATATTAGCTGAATACAAGGCAAGGCTAAGACATGAATAAATTCTCAAATTATAGTAAAGTTCAGCAAGACTTGTTGATATTACCACCCTGAGGAAGTAACTCCAGTAAGTAAGTATAGACTAAGGTTCTTCATCAGCATCAGGTGTTGATGGAGGGTCAGTATCACCCTGCCCAACAGTTTCCGGTTGGTAGATGTTCTGCAAAAATAATAACATAATCAATCAAAAATGCATGTGACAATCAGGGTCTGAGTCTGTAAGAAAAGACACATATTAGGAACCTTTTTGCAACACAGTTTTATTATTCCATCAGGCAATAACCAAGTTGCTTCCACTATGGATTTGGCCGCTCCCATCACCAAAGTAAAGTACCATAAAAATATAGTGGAAAGAAGGCTATAATTGAAGACATGAAGAATTACCCTGGGTCCCTCAGTTTCCTTGGGTCGCAATCTCAGTTTAGCAAATATCTGAAAGGGTTTGAAAAGTGGTTGGTTTCATTCAGTAGACTTATGGAGTGTATATGTAAAGGAAGGACACATGACTCCATCTGATACTGGCTCATTTACTTAGTGTGTAAAAAGAACAAGGAGCACGTGTCGTTTGATTGTCTTTGGCCCTTTACATTCCCCTTTTAAGTTTTTGCAACAGCAGTAATTTAGATCTAGCCTTATTTAGAAACTACATATATTAAAGAGCATCTCTTACAGTTGGGCTGTCTTCATACCCATACATGGGATTGCCAAAGCCTTGCTCTTTGCTAGCCACGTCTCCATTCTTCTCCTTCTTCTTCTTTCCGTTCTTAGCCTTTTTCTTCTTAGTAACAGTCGCAGGTTGGACTTGCAGAGTTGTCTCTCCCAGATCACCTTCGTCCTACAAACCGTTAGATTCGTTAGGTTAGAGCAAATAGAGGACACCAAGTCTGAAAGTAGCTATGAATTGAAATTACTATTTCTAATTACGATAGAATTTATGGTGCAGACTACAGTGTAAGTAGAGATCTAAACAGCATATAATTGAACGGATCTCAGCTACATGACTTTTTACACTCACAGCGGCAGCAGCAGCAGCACTTTCGTCCTCGCTGTACAGTGGGTTAGCAAAGCCTTTAGAAGGCATACCAGTAAGACTAGCTTTCTTAGGAAGAGGTGGAGCCATCATCTCCTCGGATACCCCAGTCACAATTGGATTGGCAAAACCTAGTAAATCACATATAATATTATACACATCTCAATGGAATACTTGCCAGTTTAATCACACCCAGCATCGACTGTAATCTTAGTTGTAGATACAATGTACATTGGGCATTCCATATAGATTATAGAGCAACAAGAAGTTCCCAGGTGACAACTTTGGCTTAACCATTAGTATTATTTGTATCAAAGCAATTTCCAATAGAAGACCTATAAATCATGGTTGAAACACTGTGAATAACAGCTGAAACTACTCCTACCTGTACCATCATGCTCAACATAGCTGGGAACATTATCATCCTCATCTAGTGGTACGGACACCATGCTACCCGTCCCTTCCTGTTGATCTTCGACAGCATACACAGGATTATCAAAGCCCAAGTTTTTAGCCTGTTTCTGCTTCTTACCACTCTTCTTAGACTTTTTAACAACTGGAGCGTCTAGAAAAAACAACAATCATATCTAAACACAATCACAAAGTTTATGTATTATACCTACATGTACAGTAGTGTTAACCGTGCTTTGTACACGATAGCACAGTACAGCAACAATCAGGATCTTTGGTGATGGAAACAAAAGTTGAGGATAATTGATTATAAGGTGAACAGTAAATAGTCAACTTACATGGATCTTCTATTGGAGTTTTCTTCTCAATATTTGACGTTGCACCTAAGTCAGTTCCAGGGTTGTACAAGGCATTCTCAAAGCCGTTAATCTGAAAATATCCCACCAACCAATAATTAGTCACATGGTATAACTCCATATGTTGATATTATTACAAACATGGTCATAGACTCAGACAAAGGCCATATCTCAGGGTTATACAAGTCATGGTAAGCAACATAAAAGTTCTTTAAAAATTAGCTTGAAACTATTTAATATAAACCAATCGGATACACAAATCTATAATGAAAACAATTTGTTGATGAATGCTTGTGATATTTAGTTGGGATGAAAAAGACAACGCAGTAGAAAGGTGATTGAATCCATTATCTGATTAAATTATCTTATATAGATTGTAAAATAATAAATTTTACAACATAAACTACCAGCCCTAGAGTTGTTTTCAAAAATATGTCTAACTTGATTGCGCTAGTGTTAAAGACCATTGATTTCCATAGAACAGTTCATAACAGTACGAAGCTCTGCCTTTATAGGCTCTATAGTTTGCTAAGTCACCATCTCAAACAACGCAACCGAATATGATCGTCAGGTTGGGCTCACTAACATCTCTAAATATTATCCAGTAACAACTGCAGTTGGTCACTATTGAGAACAGGAATTAAAGTTTGAGGATTCAGGAATTTGTACACAGAAAAATATTTCTCCAGAACAAAAAATAATTCAAGAATCCAAATCATCTCCATATTGGAAAGACAATTCAAGTACAATTCTTGCCATTCAGTGACATCTGCCAACCCTAGCCATAAACATATATGTAGAGTAACAGGTTTCAGGTATTATTAGCGTACCTGATCCTCCGATGCGTCATAGGTTACGATAAAACTGTCCTCATATGGCATAGGAGTGTCATAGACGGGATTGTCAAAGCCTTGAGATGACCTTGTACTGCCCACCTGTCCAAGCTCCATCTCGTTCTTCCCTCCGGATACATATCTATAAATAGTACCAGTGTATTAGTGTGACAGGGTAGTGTAGCGGGTAACCTATAGCCCTTAGGATCCAGGTTCATGTCCCACATATTCCTGTCTGGAAGCTGAGCTCCTGCTCCTTCCTGTGGTTCATACATGCTGTGAGGTCTGTCAATTATTTTTGGCCTCTTTATATAAAATAATAACAGGAAGTAGTTATAAGGGTCAATGATGCAAAAATATTATTATATATAAAAGTACATTGTAGTATGACCTACCACATATAATATGTCTATCGAGTCACTAAATAGTCTCAATTTGAAAAATGATAAAAAGCTGGATGTTTTCTAATTTATTCTACAAGGGGTAATGAATGCTTTTTACAAATTGCAATTTTATACACACTTTGTACACTATGTACTTGTAGATGTAATACAGAGTAAGTGTGTGACAGTATAACAGCTTACTTCCTGCGGTAAAGAAAGACTCCAAGAATGACCATGAGTATACCTATCAGACCAATAGCCAATGAAACGCCTATGATGATGTAGTCCCATTTCACTGAAACACAGAATATCCAGTAAGCAAAATAAAAAAATAAGTAATAACAACACAATTAAGAGGTTGGCCCAAGTTCCACAGTAAGTGCATTGCATATTCATTACATATTTTTGGGGAGGGGGCTTTGAACCCAGGCAACATTCTACTCTTTTGAATCAAATGTTGAATGACAATTGCAAAAAATATTTAGATATCAAAGGAGTAGTACACAAATACACATACGGGGGGGGGGGGGGGCAACTACAGTATAGAACAAATAAGCTGATGTTACACTAACCTGGAGGTGGAGCTGTAACTGGTAGTTTAGTAGGAGATATATCACAACTAGTCACTCCATCACTTCTCTCAAACTCTACATTTCTCAGTCCGAGTGTATGCAATGTTTCATCTAAAATTACCAGACACGATGTAATAAAAGATGAAATGTGAATTCTATCATTATAAAACCAAATAAAAAACATATTTAGAGTAATTATATCTAGGTGTACGTTTATATATAACCAAAAGGAGTTTAGTACGCTGTTATACTTTTTAGGGCAAAAAACAACAGGGAGCAATGTGTAGTCTGATTCTCTATTCTTAACTAGTACCAATAGTATCAATATTAGCAAAGACTGTGATTATTAAATCCCTACTTTTTAGCATGAGATCTCTGAGAGCACAGACAGCACGGCTGGCTGAGTTACCCTCCCCTCCATCTATTAATATGATCTCCATAGTAGAGTTGATTAAAGGTCCTATAGTATACTTGACATCTTTGCTAGAGTAGAGAGCATTTATCAGCTGATTATGGAGGGCAGTAAATGGAAACTTTGAGGCTATACTGTCCACAGTCAGCTCTAGTCTGGCACCTGTACAGTAAACAGAATGCAGGTAAAACATGTTATAAGATCTATTGGCGCACACAAAATTTCTAATGTACTTTTGGTAAAACCAATTACACCTTTCTACATTCATCTACATGTATACAAGTATATCTAAGACTACAAGCTCATATTACAGGTATGGAAGCTATGAGATTACATCCAGGGAAGTCTCAATATTTCAGAAAAAACATGTTTCCGAATATTCACACTCACTATAAGTGTAGATTCCAACATAAACTGAATATGTAAACACAGTGAACAGCTTTACTAGATTAAAAAGCCTTGGGGATAATTAAAGCCATCCTTTCACTTGTGCACATATATACATGATTACAGGTGACAGCCATCTAGTCAAAATACATGTAGTTAAGGGTTATCCCCTCTTGTACAGAAATTAGCCAGTAGAATATAATAATTATGTACATGTATATTACTAACCACAGAGCTGACAGCATTGTCCATATTTTGGCAGCATTGGGACACGACATGTCAGCTTCTCATTTTTACAGGTTCTGTACTTGCACACGGCAGCTTTCTGCAATGCAATTAAGCACATGATGTACATGGCGAACATAGTTATTATAATAATGCACTATCATATAGGAGTTATCTTCACTTTATCCAAAGCAATGATTATACAGAAGTATTTGAATATGACAGGTCATTGCCCTACCAGCAGTGCCAATATATATGATTGCAGTTCAACAAAGTTAGCAGAAAAAACTGGTTATAGAATAAAATTTTGTAGGTGCTGGCACAAACAATAGCATAACTTATACGCTTCATAAAGGGGAGATCGTATTGCTCACCATTTCAGGTGTATATCTATCCTTACACTGGCATGTTATATCATCTCCACATGGGTCACCAAATATAGTTGGCGTTTCTTTAGATCTGCTTACAAACTCATAGGGGGACAGGTGACCTCCCCAATAGTTGCTGAAGGCAGCTTGAGAATTAAACTCCTGAAATAAAAGTTGAAAAAACCGTGTGACCATTAGGCACTGCAGACTATATCAGATGATAGGTGTACAATACTATTGGCATGCAGCTACGTCATATGTATTTAATATTCAGACGAATGTGTAAGCAAATACACTACTGAGTTGCAAATTTTGCAGATGTATAACTGAAATTGACTCTACAATTCTCAACAGTTCACGTATAGATTTCACATGCTAAGAGACATTCAAAGTTCATGGACCAAGGCTAAGTTCCCAAAATATATAGTACAATTACTGCTGAAACTGTGTTCACACTCCACAATGCTGGAATTAACCAAGTCTATGTGGAATGGAACAAATGCTATAGGCCTGCAGACGCAGCAAATGTGGAACAAGATATACATGTAAGACAGCTTTAGTACAATAAAGATGTGTCACTAAACCTCATTGTGAATGAGCATTGAGCTAGCTTGGATGTTACGTCTCTCCATATCTACAAGGAAAGTATTCTTTGAAGGAAAGACAACTCTGTCTTCCTTACAAGGAACACTTTCCAGATCTAACATGAACCGTGAGCTGTCATTGGTCGATATCTGCTGGGTAGACCAGGAGCCTGGATCAAACCAAGAGGCTGCCTTTGCACTGAACTCTACCACTACAAACAGCAATACACAATCAATCAGAACTAACATTTGGATAGATAGCAGGAAAAGACAGACAATGACATTGCTATTCCAAACTAACTAAAACTATTTGGGACACGCATGGTTGAATTTGTGATTCACTGATTTGGAATATATATGGAGAAAAAGTTGTTTTTGTACATTAATACGGATTATAGGGAAATAGATGATTGATGGGAGATATGGCTTGACATCTCTATTGCCTGTTGTTATGACATTTACTGCAACAGTGAAGCTAACAAATTAATGCATGAAATTATCATTCTCCCTTTAGAGCCTGTCTAAAGCACAGGACTATGTAATAGCAGACCTACACTGTATATTATGTGTTTTTAGTAGGCCTACATTGCTGGTTCATAATTATAACCATACTGCAACAATAAAACATGTGCATTTGTTCTACTATGGAATAAAGTCGTATGACCTAAGATGACTGGCTACTCAGAGGCCAGTAACTTAATACTGACCTTTAATTAATGACAGATAAATAGGGCTACTAGAAGATTATGTAATATCCTCACCCAGGTATAATTCCACTGTCCAGTGAACTTTAAGCCTTAGTTCACTATACAAGTTGATTATAGTAATCACTCAAATTATCTCCCCTTAGATGATATTACATGTACATATAGCTAGTATATTACTAAATAGAATATAGCTATGGAGAGGAATGGTAAGTAGTCATCAACCATGCAATGAGAGTTAAGTGTTAGCTCAATAACCTATGCATTCACTGATAAATTCAAGACTCAAATAATTCTGAATGTCATGTGATATTACAGTCAACTAAATTTCTTACTTGCAATATATTATAGTAATTGACACACTATAAACAACCAAACTGAGTGAGTACTGTAGGAAAGCTTCCAATAACAATCTGTGCAGTGAGTATGTTATTTCATATCATGTCTGTTTAAGCATAATTGTTCTTATCTGATATTGGTAAAATTCATCATGGTTTCCTTATAATTATAAATAACTGTATTATCTCTCTTCATGTATAAGCTACCACAGTCACAATGAACAGTACTTATTATTACAGTGCATATTTTTGGTTACAGATGAAAATGGCAATGACAACAATTTATTATCCCTTGTAATGACTGCTTTGTGAATAAATAATATTATATAGACTAACCTCTGCCCTTCGGTTTGCAAGTGACTGGGGGAGTGGTGGTATCAAATTCAACAGTGTCCACATCCTTAGTTACTGAAGGGGATTGGGACCCTTGGCTATCACTGTCTTGTAGAGCAGCATTGAAAGTCAGGATAACTCCATCTCCAAATGTTATAACCATGTTATCTGACAGCACCTGAAGATGCAGGAGTAGCAATAGTAGTGGAATGTGTACAGCTAGGATTTCACTTATAATTTAGCCCTTTCATGCATGAGATACCTTTTTTTCTTGAAATAATTTTTTTCTAGTGGGTGTGTGGTAGGTAATTGCACTCTAACAACATATTAAAAATAATTTTTGCTCTATCTTCATTTTTGAAAACGTTAAAAATTTTGTCCCCAATTGTGGACATCATGCATCTAGTGAAAGCACGCGCAGTGTCCTCATATGAGGACAACAGGATAATACTGGTCTGATGAGGCATATAAAAGCATATATTTGATAATATTGTATACTATATTGAACAGCAAGCAGCAAATTAATATTATATTCACAGTGAAGTCATAAAAGTTTGTATACATTGATGTATTAGCTTAGTCAAAGTAGCTAGAGCGTCACAACTTCATGTCCGATCATCTTACTTAGTGTGGTAGCCTTGGAAACATGTTGGACAGAGTGCCTTCTTGCACACTTGGCACCCAAAACGAGTCTTGCTATTACACTCCGCAAAGGCACATCTGCTGGCGTTTCTAGTATTTAACTTTTCGGGCCAGTGACCAGCATTCAGATCATATCGAACATCGCATGGCACCACTGTTCTAGCTGCAGCTTGTTGGGGAGGGTTGCGGAGTAGCAATGGCACAGCAGCTGCTGCAGGCCTACCTCTTCTTGTGTTGTTCAAACTCCAGCCAGTGTTTATGAGCATTCTGGCTAAGGATGAACGGAATGCTAGCAGGTCAGTTTCCTCACTATTTTGGTTCCACCGGTGAACAAGCCAACCATTCACTATTGCCACATTCATAAAGTGAAAAAATATGCGCAAGTACCAGCGCTTCTGCTTTAGGCTGTGGCGATAGCAAGAGATCAGGAAATCTGTGAGGTCAACTCCACCCATATGCTTGTTGTACACCTCAATCGCCTTTGGTCGAGTGATCTCTACATACCTTTTAGATTTTTTGTCCCATCTTTGCACAACATCTTGTGGTTCCAGGCCTGCAAAAGTGCTAGCAGTGTGCACAAAACTGTTGTCATTCCATTTTACAATTGTGATGTTATCACTGCTGGTGGCAAAGCTCACAGCACCTCTTCCTTTCATCTGTTTGTCCTCAGCTATAACTGTGTCGGCTCCCATGAGTCGATTCTTTCGAAGGGTGCCGACTGCAAATATCTGTTTTTCCCGAAGGTGCTTTAGCAGTGGGATAGTGGTAAATAAGTTGTCAAAATACACTTTGTGATTTCTTCCAGCTAGCAACTCAGTCAGTCGGACGACCACATCTGGGGAAAGACCAAGCACTTTGTCTGGTCTATTTCCATGAGCGCCCTGATAAATCTCAAAGTCATAAACATAACCTGATATACCTGATCTCACCCATGTTTTGTAGCCCCATTTCTTTGGCTTGCTTTTTATGTATTGCTTTAGGGAGCTTTGGCCAGTGAACGGTATCATCTGCTCATCAATACTGTGGCACTCCTCAGGATCAACAGCAGACAGAAATCGCTCTCTCAGATGGGATAAGACTGGCCGTAGTTTCCATAACTTGTCGGTATCATTACAGTCATGAGCATTGTTGTCAGTAAAGTGGATGAACCGCCGAATCAACTCGAAACGATTCACACTCATGGCATCTGCAATCATGCTGCACCGTATAGAGGAATCACTTGACCAGTACATCCTTAGTCGAGGATAGCGGATGTATGTCATAACAATGTTTATGCCAAGGAACACTAAAATCTCCCCTCTTGTTACATTGAGAGCTCGATTTATATCTTTCTGAGCCGAATACAGATTAGTATTGTACACAATGTCATCAATTAGTTTGTCATCAAAATAGTACTGAAATATTTGGAGAGGCCAGTTTGTATCTGATATATTCACCTTTCGCTCACCGATAAATTTGATCTCCTTATTAGCATGAGAGTTGTCTTTCCCTAATGTCCAAGAAAAATTAGTTCCGGTGTCTTCGTCACTACTACAATGGAAATCATGAGATTGACTTACAGAAGGATGTGCCACTTTAGGCTGCTTGGATGTTGTTCTTTTAGCCTTAGGCTTCACTTGCTTTCGCTTCACAGGCAAAGGAGTTGAAGATATTGCGGATGTTGAGGGTAATTTGTTCAAATTAGCACACATTGGTGTATGTCCTGCTCCAGCTGCATGGTTGTTTGTTACGGAAGGTGTTGACAACTGGTCAACTATCTCAGCTCTGCTTGAGTTTACTTCTCCCGTGAGATTGTCAGTAGTAATATCATTCTCCGGGTTGACAGGGAGGCATTCATTGATGCTCGATTGTTGATGGGACAGGTCTTCGTATTCAGAGTCATCACTGTTCTGTTCTTGGGGTGCAGTGATGTCAAAATCAGCATCAAAGTCACTATCATCTCCAGATGTAATAAGATCATCTTCAGAATCAGATTGCATCACTGCCTCCACAGCATTAGTAGTAAATTTTCGGTTGAAGTTCATATTGAGATTGAAATATCCAAAGATCTGCAATGTACATACATTACAATATGTACATTAATATTGTATAAATAATGTAAGGCAGTCTTTTCAGCAATTCAAGCAGTAGCTGTAAGAGTGTAATCATGTGATTAATCCATTTGCTGCAAGTATTTTTACAAAATATCATTAGATTCATTGCTACCAACAATCTTATTGCAATGCCTTACATGGGGTAAAGTATGTGACCAGTGATTAATTGTTGCATGGTGTCCTCAATTGAGGACAAACTTTAAAGGCATGTCAATGCTACAGAAATAACTTTGTTGCTAAAATCTTTTTTTCTACACATGTAAAATGATCCAAATAATATATCAACTAACAATTGTTACTGTATTGTAAATATATACTAAAAAAATTGACAAAATGTACAGAGCAAATTGTAGCACACTCACCTTAGTCAAATGTCTGGTTTAATTTTCCCTCCACAACCTAACCATGTGACCTTTAGAAAAATCTTTCAAAATAAATTGGGAGCACAACTCTTCAAAAACATGCTAGTAAAAAAACAGATAGCTGCTGCATAAAACCTGCTCAGTAGGGAAGGGTAATGTTGGCTGTCCCCATATGAGGACGTCATGCAAGAAAGGGTTAGACAATTAGAAATGAGGGGAACTAATTAACAAAATAAAGAGGTCAACTTTCCTTTTCAGTTTTTGGAGAACCAAGGCTATCTGAAAATGATCCACTTTGGCTAATCTGATAGCCTACCAAAGCTTGCAGCTTGAGATGTAGTGGTAATGAGAATATAATTTATAGACTGCACTCTATTAACACATGAAGAGTGGAAGCCAATGTAATGAGCCAGTAAGTTCTTCAAACAACAAATATTGCATATAAGAGTGTCATTATATGTAGGTGATTAAACCAGCTATACATTTTGCAATCCCTAACTTGCTACCAACTGTATTATATATTTTATAGATAGAATACTTGGCATGATATTCAATTGGGTGGCCTGTGGCCTAGGATGCCTAATGGTTTCTATCATTCTAATTACACTATTGACCACTGGCAACTCATAACATAGTTATGGGCAAGACTAGGCATATGATATGTATTGTACATACAAGTCTCCCGAATGATTACAATTTTACCGAAGTTAGCTCAGAACAAGTAGACAAGCATGCGTTTTCCATCGTGAGCAGTGACTAACTATGCACATGCACTCACCAATTCTTGAAGAGACTCGTTCTGCTGCACGTAGACTGAAGCCACGAAGTCCTTAGGGAATACCTTCTTATCGTTGGAGCAGACAATTCCCCCACCATTCCAATTTTTAGGGTCATCATAGTTTGTATTCTTAGCCCAAATTTTCACATCGCATGTGGCTAATACTACAAAACAATGTGTCAAAATAATATGTTACCTACAGTTTGCTTTCGGTAACCCCTACACAGCTGATGTGGGTAACAATTTCAGATAGGCCTACAATGATGAAATTCTGAAAAAGAAACAAGATAGTCAACAGAATTGAATTTATTATCATTGCAACATAGAAAAGGTGACTTATTCTACATTAACCATAACTGATCATATACCAGTAGGCTCTGTGCTCTATATATTGTTGTGAGAGGCTAGAAAACTCCTAAACATACACTTAGATATATCTTCCTAAACATTGACCACTCTGACAGAAAATAAACTAATAGCTATTGCAGTGCTATAAACCAGTGAAACAAATTTTCATTTGTAGCTTCACTAGAGATAGTTAATGGTTTCAGATAAATAGAAGTTTTACTTACAGAATAGTTGAGAGCACAAGGCTGTTATTACCAGCAGTTTCATGTTAGCTGGTGGTGTTGTTACTGGTACATGTAGATAATGCAGCAGTGTTACAAAACCAATACTGTGTAGAGCTGTGTACTGACTGACAGCTGACTCTAGTGAGTACCAGGCAGTGACTAGCACAGGGAGGTGTGTGAAGTAATATGATACTATCTGACAGCTGTAAATCCTATACCCATTACATTGAATATTCACTGGAGTGCAAAGTTCAGGATAGAGATATAAATTAAACCAGTTATGGTTGTTTCTATAGCAACCAAGCAGTAGCGCAATAACCACAAGAACTAACACACTTGAGTGATCAGCCATAGGCTTACTTTCAAGTAGTGAATATCCCGAATAACATTACTTTTTCATATAATATTTCTTCTCTTGCAATACATCAGTGTAGTAGCTCAGAACAGCTAGCACAGCATGAATTCTATGATCGACTGTATGCTTAGTTAGACACTGAAGAGCAGGTCTCATTCTACCCTCATGGATGTTGTATAATATACCACTACCCCCATTAGACTAATGAAGATTATATATGGCAAATAGTTTTAGAATAATATACAGTACATTTATGGTTATATAATATGCGGTATGTCTAATATCTATTAAAGAAGAGCAGCGATAGGAATGAATTAATTTTACAGTCCCCAATATGTGCATAAAACAAAATAAAGGTAATACCAAATCAAATAAGAGTTGTCAACCCAGCTGCCACTGTCAAACATGTTCACTAATAATATGGAGTGGATTTGGCAAGGCTTTGAAGTTATCTTCTCTGTTCCACTCAAACCAACAAGGGAAGATAACTCCAAAGTAGCTCCCAAAATGAGACACCACATACTTGTAGTAGTGGAAATTCCTGTAGCCTTAAATCACTTTTCCTAGCAGTTAAGGTGGGAGAAACTAACAAAATTATAAAATTTTAACCTTGAATTAGCGTGCCAGGCCGTCTGTTAGCAAAACTATGTATTTCTATTTGACAGCGATAATAATTGTGCTCTGTAGGATATACATTATAATACATATATAGGACTTATATTTAATATAATTTTAGAATGTAATAAACAATAACAAAAACAATAACCCAGGCTACCCAACCACAATTCATTATTGGAGTATAATTAACATCACATACATGTACATGTACTGTAATGGTACAGGAGAGTCTATACTATGTACAATTCATATCCAGTCAGCCATTTAGTTAGTCATCTCTCTCTACTTGGTTGTCATAATTCTCATTAAATGTCCAGAAAATTTCTCCATTTTCTTCAGATCTGCTGACAAGTCACTTTTATATTGAATACACTACAATGAGAAATGATATAGCTAATTGAAGTTTACACAATCTAACCTACATTTACATTGTACATGTATATGCGCCAATAAGGCCAAATAAAACATTGCCCGAGTTGTATAGTAAATATTTCAAAACAATTTAGGGCTTACTCAATTCTCTCCATTTAGTAAGATATCACTGAAAGTAGTAAAGTTGTCCTCACCTGAGCCATTTCATCTCAGGAGAGGATAACTTGGACTAAACACGCATTCCTTCGAACCTACACACTTCAATTCGGTCTCATGGTATGAAAACCAAAGTAATGCCACAGCATATGTTAGTAACCCAATCTCATCAGCATCGACTATCTTGAGCATAAAGTAAATTTGAAACTAAAAACTTTTCAGTAAAATGATATCAAACGTTTTTCAGTTAGTAACAAACTGACTCGCCGATTATAAAATAAAACAATGATTTGAGTTACAAAACTGTTATAAAATGGGCCTACTACCTTGAAAAAACAATTTTGTTATTTCGCTGCCCTTATTAAAAACAATTCCATTCCCTTTCTTTTCAAGTAAATCCAGTCAAGACAACATCCAGTAGAAGAAATTAACCTTCTAGTGACCATATCCATTATATTACACTGTAACAATTTGATTGTTTGGATTTTCACCAGGTGCATGGTACATTGTTACAACTGTACTTATACGGCTGTGTCTTTCACTTTTCTATGGAATAAACACTAACATACAGTGCCGTGCATAATTCAGGAGTCGCCAGCAAATTTTTCGATATTTAAGGTTTGAGCCTCGTTATTCTGTATGAGCTTGCTTTTAACTTTTGCATTTCATATATCAAACAAAAGATAAATCTCTCAGCTTTCCTTTAAGACTGATTTTAATAAAATCTGACAGTAACTGACCATGTGATCCCATAAAGACTTTCATCGAGTCACAATTCTACAAAATCTCGCAAGTCCCATTTTAGATTGCCCCATTTTGGGATGGCTATCACTGATTATGCCACATCTTGAAACTCACACAGTGAAGTCACATAGTGTCAGACATTATATTTTGCACAATGTCATAACACAATTTTCATTTTTTGGAGGCTGTTTAGAGCACTTTCATCAGTATTTTAGTGGTGACCATGGGAGGCAAACAAATTAATGCAGGAACTCGGGGAGTGATACTTTTTCTTCATCAAGAAGGCAATTCTCAGAGATCTATAGCTCAGAAAGCAGGTTGCTCATTGAAGGGTGTTCAAGGAGTGATAAAGAGGTGGAATGAGACAGGAAAGACCGAATGCAAGAGTCGACCCGGCAGGACACGTAAGAGCACAGTTAGAGAGGACCGAACACTTGTGAGACTGTCTTTGGCAAACAGGAGACTAACCTCTGTAGAACTTGCTAGGGATCTCAAGGAGAGCACTGGTGCTGTGTTATCTTCATCAACCATACGGAGACCACTGTTGCAGAACAACTTGAGAGGGTGCAAGGCAAGAAAAAAACCTTTGCTGACAGAACGCCAGAGAAAAGCTCGTCTGAGGTGGGCGTGTCAGCATGTTAAATGGTCTGTTGACAAATAGAAAACCGTGATATTCAGCGATGAATCAAAATTTAC
This sequence comes from Bugulina stolonifera, assembly GCA_935421135.1. Classification (NCBI taxonomy): domain Eukaryota; kingdom Metazoa; phylum Bryozoa; class Gymnolaemata; order Cheilostomatida; family Bugulidae; genus Bugulina; species Bugulina stolonifera. Next base: position 11,023,705 of record OW285191.1, read on the forward strand.
CATAAACAACCATGGTTGCAACAACTATGTCAGAAGATCACTTTCAGAAGAGTACAAACCATACTGCATCTCTCCAACTATTAAACACCCTACCTCAATTATAGTTTGGGGGTGCCTGGCTGCCAGTGGAGTTGGACGATTGGAGGTGGTGCAAGGCATGATGAATGGTACAAGATACATTGATGTGCTTGAAAGGAAGCTGATACCAAGTGGAAGAGACTTGTTTGGCCCAAACAAATGGATCTTTCAAGACGATAATGCACCTTGCCACAGAACAAAGATAGTCCAAGATTGGTACAGAAACAAGGATATTGAACGAATGGAGTGGCCAGCACAGTCGCCTGATATCAACCCAATAGAGAACCTGTGGCAGAAAATTAGCAACATCACTGCCAAGAACAAGCCAAAGGCCAAAAGAGAGCTAACTGAAGCAGTAATAGCAGCATGGTTTTGAGTAATATCAACTGAAGAACTTCAGAAACTTGTGGAGTCCCTTCCAATGCGCTGCCAGATGGTGATTGCAAACAAAGGGTGGCGAACCAAGTATTGACCACAAACATCAAACCCAACGGCCCTTTCAGGGCCACCATATGTTACACAAGAGTGTGCTGTTCAAAAAAATTGTGTTTACAGTACTTTGGAAACAAGACAAATGTAGTTCGTTGGGCCTTGGCAACTTTTAACACAAATGGGATTTTTCAATGTGGCTGACTCTGCTACCTATGATAGTAAAAAAAGTTTTTATTTTTAAACAGACAGTAAAATGACAGGCATATTCATATTGCTTACAAAGCAAGGATTTCAAAAATGTATAGGTTTACATACCACTTTACATCAATTCATAAGAAAAATGCATGTATATGAAAATAATTGCGAAATTTTTAATGCGACTCCTGAATTATGCACAGCACTGTATGTATGTAGGTAGGCTTAATGCACATATTACTAAAAATAAATCAGCAGACTTACCACTACATCATTCGTCATTTTAACAACAAATTTCCCCTCTGTGTGAATATACTTCATTACAAACCGACACTGCAATAATAAAAATAAAGGTTATGCTAGATTTATACGAGTCACAATAATTACCTATTTGTGGCTAAGTGTATTGTATCTCCGGGCTTTTGTGAATTCCACTCAAGTTCACTTTGAAAATCAAAACTACATCTTCATAACCAGTCTAAAACCCTTAGGCCTAGCCTATGCATCACATTTAGTGATTTACCAAGATCAACCTCTAGCTCAGTTGTTTATACCCAACAATCACTTAAACAGAAAGTCGAAAGAATAAAATATCTTTACTCAGGTGATCATTCCTGCGACAGCTCCAACTCTCAACTTAATATCAACTTGCTACAATGGATAAGCCTAAGGACAAGCTGTTTGACTTCATTAGTTCATTAATTAATTAGTAGGCCTACAGTAACAGTATAGTATTGGGAAGTCCTATTCTTTATCGTTTTTTATTAAAAAAGGCATGTATTTTTATTTTAATTTTAATAATATAATTGTATATAATATTATATTATAAATTATTATACAGTAACATAGGCTACTGGTGCTGCCTACCATTACAATCATCTATTATCTTATCGACTTATGTATTTTTCCCTAAAAAAAATTATATATTTTTATGATAATTAGGCCTATTACTTAACTTTAGCTTAACTTTCTTTGATTTTCTTACTTATTAACATTGTCACCATTAAGTATAATTAAATTTTGTTTAATTCTGCTTATTATTGTTATAACGATTTTATTTAAAAATATTATAATTTTATTTAATATTATAATTATTATTATATTATAATTATTTATATTTCGTTTTTTACCTTTTGAGGATCAGATTTATATAACATGTCAGCTGTTTTCTCAAATTCATCCCAATTTTTGGTGTAAGTCATAATTTAACTGTATACAAGATGAATTACTACTACAGAAAAAGTTCCTCGTTCTCGTCTTTTTTCACTGGTAATAACGAAAATAGAAGAAAAGCCCACTTTCAATTTCAACTTTTCAACTTGTCCAGCTGGATGACCTTCAGTGCAACATCTAAGGTCATCCTTTACCACTGAGGCAATATCGCGCATTCAGAACAAAGATAGTGGAAGGGAAGATCGGACACTCAATGATAAAACCCTGTCCCACCAAATACGCCCAATTTGGCGGTCCCGACGTTCCGCGATCTACTTCCCGCCTTAAATGTGTTGAACTTTTAGATGGCTGCTAGACTAGTTTTGCGAAGCAACGGGTTAACTGTTGCGCTCTTTCTAATGATATATCGTTTGTATAAGTAGACTGTCTATTCGATGCCGCTGTTGGCAATACCATCTGATTGCCCGGCGGAACACCAATAGCAAGAGCGGATTTGTGTACAAGGTAGCACAACTCTTTGCTTTATTCGGACCGCGTTTGGAGGCGGGGGACGGACAGTTTTTGGCCTGAGTGTCTGATCTTCCCTTCCACTATCTTTGTTCAGAACATTGAAATTGCTACGTGGTAAACCTGTCCGGGCTCGTTTTGGGTGTCCGCGGACTGGCGTACGTCAGCCCAGACTGTAGCACGCTAGTCCGCGCTTACCACTGCGTCGTCCGGACTGACATACATGTATGCCAGTCCGGTCGCCCACAACACTGTCCGCCCGCTTTAGCGCCAAGTGGCGGACGCTCTAAAACACTGACCAATCCAATGATTTTCGTAGACAGCAAAGGGAGTTATTGCAAAGGGGACATCAGTGGTCAAACAGGAGTGTATCATGTTATTAATTCCAAGTAGTTATAATGTACATGTAGTTGATAAAAAGGGGTTATAGTAACGATTTTGATTACGCTCCTCGTTCTGCGCTATTCAGATAAATAACTCTACGATATACAAGTAAAATTTCATACTAAACTAGGCTTCAACAGAAAAAATATTCTAATCAGAATTGTATTTATATTTAATATCATTTCACAACAATAAATGAATAATTAATCTCTAAATACCGATAACACTGACTTTACTATTGGAGCTTAAAACTACTGATTGCCACTGTAAAGTGGATAATAATCATAAGATAAAGATAGATAAAAGATAAGATAAAATATTTTTATTAATTATATTTATGAAAATTTAAATTATAATTATTTACTTTTAGACCTAGTGATATGATTAATGAAATTTTAATTTTATGTCTTTTTTATATATTTAAAATAAAACTTAAACTTAAAACTAAACCAGAGTTTACTAAAGTTAAAAGTAACTTGTAGGTAAAATAAGCAAACTAAACCAATCATTATGATTATTATTATTAATTATAATATATTATTATTATTATATTATTATTATTATTATTGTTATTATAATCAATGACAATGAAAAATAAAGCCACTCGTGAAGAATAGAGTAAATAGCAGGTTGCTGTAACCCCTACCCTAGCCTATGGCCAAACACACCAAGACTGCAAGATCATAATGGTAATTGAGGCTTTCCTGAGTGTTAAATGCTATGTTTGTTATCAATCAAAAGAGAGGTATTTAAATATTTAAAATTTCAATAGTTAAAAATAGGACTGTGCACTTTCTAAGCAGCTTCAGAGGAAGAGAGAGCGTGACTGCAGCCAAAGCTGAGCTGGGACTACAGAATCTCCATGAAAGGAGAAGAGACCACAGATTAGCCCTTGTGACATAAATACTGCAGGACAAGGACCAACACGGAGACCTGACGGCTGTCTATGATGAAATATCAAATGGCAAAGCAAATTTCACTATGACCACCGGCTCAGCTGCAAGGGGAGAACCTATAAAAATAACTGCCTCAAATGGTACCTACTAAAACAGCTTCTTGCCGCTCACTATATGTGACACAGTGAATAAAGGCTAAATTAACCTGATGGAAAGAACACAAACCGACGTGTATGTCTCAACGATTTATCCAACTCAATCCCAATCGAAAACAGCAGTACGCTGTAATAACATGAATCTCTGTCTAAAACACACTGTTAAACTGAGGTACTCCCCTTGCTAAATTCAATAGTATTCTATTCTTCAAGGGTATTCAAAGGTAATTATTACTATAGTGTATACTATATAAGTAGGCCTATTTAGATTAGTATTACTATTTTTAGTTTTTTCTCATGATATTTTATTTTGACTGATACATTATCGATTATGCTGTTCCGATTTACTGGTATAAGAGAGGGACCGAGAGTGGTCTATTAGCTCTCAATTAAATGCACAGAGTGAATACAGACTGTTAGACTGACTAATTCAACCTTTAGTTTGTGAGACGATCCATTGGTCCAAGTGTTCCTTGTGTGTTCTGTCGTGAATACATGGGCTCTACCTTACCCTAGCTGCTCTAACACGGTCAGTTCCCCTAGGTTAAGGGAAGTCAATTGATATAAGTAAATAGATGTGACTTTATTGGATGCTCAGGAACTACTGATTAATACAGAGAACGCTTTTTACTTTTATACTAAAAGCACTTCCAACCGGTTCTGATATTGGTCAGGACGACTAGGACATAGAAACTGGCAGCCGAGGTACGATAGAAAAGGTCGGCCCCTCTAGGTTGGATGCAGGAAATTTATACAAAATACATGTATGCAACAATAAAGCAACTAGGCTATACATTATGCGAAAGAACACTATGGCCTATTACACAGACTGTGCAATATGCAGAAAGTAGTTATGTGGAGCTACAGCAAATTATATGCAAGTGTATAGGCTTATACACAAGAACTACTAAAATTGTCTGAATCACCAGAATGTTTTGAACTAGTATGTTGCAATCTTGTATTTTTTGAAATAGTTTTTTCTGGTTTTAGGTTTACTGAATCACGTAGCAGAATTAGAATAACATCAAGCTAACCAGCCGTGTTAAATATTATTGAGTACGCCTCCACATCTGTATGCATGTATATGTGGATAATTACAAGAATTGAAAGTGCAACCCAACTACGAAGACGATAATTATATTATGTACTATTCAAATTTGTGTATATAATGGTACACTGTTGTAATGCTATCATATTGACCTATTTGAAGACCTACTGAATTATTGTATTTCATTGATAATGTACAGGCCCGGTACAACCAATTTGATGTTGTCGACCAATTTGATGTTGTCTTGTCATATATTTCTGTATTGTTCCCTATAATGTATGCACATTCTTTTTTACACTCTTGTATTAATCTGATGTTATATTTTTTTGCTCTACCTTATACTTTTACATAAAATGTGGGCTTATATAGGCCCATGTCGGAGTTACCTTGAATGTGAATTAACAATATAAATATTCCAATATTCTATAAAAATATTGTTATTCTCTTGTTGTGCATAGTGGAAATATCCATAATTATCCAATACTAGACTGTCCTGTAGCTTATCACTATCCGTAATGCTAACTAGCAAACTGAGCAGCCATTTCACGGTTACAGGTTTGAATGACCCACAGAAATACCACACTTGCAAAATATGCGGTGTTCTGATTGAAACACCGTGGCTGTGCTCATAAAATTTGATAAATTGCTTAGTCTTTATGCTAGAAGTAATAAATTTAGTGAAAATTTGGAGGAAAAAGAGAGCTTTTGGCAATGTGGGAGCAGAGTTTCAAAATCTAGAGTATCTTTCTGGAGACTTGGCAAGTTTGGATGTGGATGCTGTATTTTTATATGAAAGAAGTCTCAGGTTTTTTTGTACTATTCGCCTATTTGTTGACTTGGAATAAAATTGTAACTCTCACTATATATATCGTACTTTATACTGGCTGCAATAGTAATTTAAAAGGGATAACGTATTATGTTTACATGTATATTTATTCTATTGTTAGTGGTCTACATGTAAAAGCATTAGAAATCATAAGCTATCGATCACGATTAGAAGTTGTCCTTCCATATTTGGTCCACCTAATAGAGTAAAGTGTCAAATACCAAAGTCATCCAAATGCAGTAATTTTAAATATAAGAATTGTATGGAATTATAGAAAGTGGATCAAATGAGGTTTATATATTCAGGCCATTACATTGTTTCATCTGACTCTGTTGCTCTAAATTGTGATTTGTTGCTAAAATGATATAGTAAAATGTACATCACAAATTTCTTTTCACAAAGTTTAGTATACTATTAGTCAGTTATTATAATCATTATACTGGTTTTGGAGGTTTTATATCATACAGCTAGTAGTAATTGCACTGTCACGAGGGAAATGAAATGATTTGGAATGGAATTTGTATTGTGATGTTATATTGTATATGTGTATATGTATACTAAGTATGCTAGTACACTAAGAGTTCTATGTGGTATATAATATATAGACTGGTTGTGTTTGTATTCAATGGTTTGTGCAATGTACTGTGTAATTTGGAATTATCTTCCCCTATTAACCTCCAATAAATTAAGAGAAGACAACTTTGGTTCTCATGTAATGTCTGTCGCACTAATTGATAGTTGTCTTCTCACGTCAATTATATCTCTATTGAGAGAAGATAACTTCTAAGTTCATGCAATTTATTCAATTGGATATCTGTCAATTCTGATAATCGTGATAGAGGTGATAACTTCACACTATGAATAAATTTGTTTCAATAATCTATAATTTCTATAACCTCCTGTACTCAATCTATTAATTATATGAATTGTTATAATTTGGTTCTATGGTTCTATGTGCGTGTAATGGTAACACTCAGGATGTATGCAATCAAGTAATTATTTCCTCTCGTGGACATACAAAAAATGTGATTCTTGTCTATTTCAGAATATAAGAATCCGAGTGACAGAATTGGGACTAGCTCCCCTGGAGAATTTATATGCGATATATATTGTCCAATCAGCAAGTGCTAACAAGTCAACTCTATTCAAGTGTATCTCTTTCCCTTGATCTGTGTATCAGGTATGATAGGAGTTATTTGCCTGTAAATCAATCACTTCTCCTATAAATTTGAGTTCAAGAATTGTTGTATTTGAAATTACCTCAATGAAATATGTACTAAAATCTCTTCATGAAAAAAGTATGAAAAATATCCTACTGGAATTGTATGAAAACGCCTCAGTGGAATTGTACAAAATTGCCTCTCTGAAATTGTATGAAAATGCTTCAGTGGAGTTATATGAAATTGTCTCACTGGAATTGTATAAATTCGCCCAATCGAATTCTCAGTAATTCTGAGATATATATAGACTTTGCATCCAAATTTATCCGTATCTCCAATCGAATAATTCAATGTAATTCACTCAGTAAATTTGAATCTCCAATAATGGTTCAATCTAATGTTCAATGTGCTGAATCCAATTCGCGATCAAATAACCAAAATATCAGTGTCTGTAATTGCTGCGTACAGAATGTAATTAATTGCCTTACAAAAAAATTGTTATCTCCAATCGGTCAATCTCAAAAGAAATATTCAAGCACTTTGGTATAGCTGGTACAATTGTCAATCAGCCTCCTTATCAAAAGGGAATATCAATATCTATGTAATGTATATATAAAGACTTACTCTGAGTCTGAGTCCGAATATCTCCAAAAAAATTAATAATAATACTATTCAATTATAACTGAGCACTCAGATTATTCCTTCTATAATATCGTCATCTCTTCTTCTGTCCTGTGTGCTCCTTAGTTGTGATCTCCGAGCGTTCTCCCAATGTGCTCTCTGAGCGTTTTCCCAATGTGCTCTCTGAGCGTTCTCCCAATGTGCTCTCTGAGCGTTCTCCCAATGTGCTCTCTGAGCGTTCTCCCAATGTGCTCTGATTCTTACTGTTTTCTCTCCTTCTTTTATACTCTTTCTTGGGTTTTCCAATTCTATTCTTGGCTTATTCTACATACCTTTCTCACTAAATTATGCAGGTATTTTCTTAGTCAGCAAAATTCTATAAGATATGAATATATATATATATGATATTTCCTATGTATTTCATCAGCCATTTGTTATTCTTAATTTCTAAGTTAATTATTAAGCAATCTCCAAACTGAGTCACTCTATTTGTGATTCCAATTCCCAGACATCCAGCATATCTTCTACTCTGTGGTTGTTCACCTGTTGTATCTATTTGTAACTTGGATTCCAATTCCCAGACAGCCAGCATATCTTCTACTCTGTGGTTGTTCACCTATTTTATCTATTTGTAACTTTGATTCCAATTCCCAGAAATGTTTCATCAGTTTAATGTATTTGCTCTATGCTACTTTTACTGCTGTCTATATTGAATTGATATTAGCTGTAAGTCCCAACCTTTCACAGTATATCTACTGTGGATAAAAATGTTACATTAACATATTAATATAGTGTTTCTAGGATTATACCACATCATAAAAAAAAGAAATCTATTAATATTTACAGATGCCAATTTCCGTGTTTGTGCTAACCTGATGTCATAGATTAAGCCTACTGCTGTGGATTCGGAATGATACACAATGGCATTAGAAAAATAAAAAGAAAAAACTGAAACATCTAACATATCCATATAATAGTATAATTTTAGCGTAGTCTGATGTGTTTTGTTACAGTCCTACTATTCTATGTGTTTATAATAGTGTGTAATCATAGTGCTTTTATCTCTCTTTGTCTATAGTTCTACAACTAATGTCCTTAGTATTACCTAATTCGAAATGCGATATTTTGTCCATGATGTCTTATAAAAATATTACTGGAAGATTAATGATGTGATAACTTTACTCTTCTGCTGATGTTCGCCTAATATGTGCAAATAGCTGGCTGACTAACAACCTTGGCCTATGTTCCACAAAAAATGAAAAAAATGAAATTACTGTAACTATATATATTGTTGTCCACTAAGGTATAAGAAAAAATTTATGATATAATGTAATCTAGTTTTTGGGTTTTTCTTTTATGTATTCTGTAGGTCAGCTGGTTAACTAGGTTTGTATATGTCTATGATAGTATATCTAGTGCATTAAAATGTAATGGCTCTGGTTGCTGTTATTAACTGACTAGCCTAAGCCTTAGTTATGTGTAATATAGCAATCCAAAAATGTTGAGGTGGTGTCCGCCGCCACTCTATCATAATAATTACCATTAAAGTTAAGTACTGAGTCTACATGTAGTCTTCACCTTTGAATAATGAGTATACATGCTGGTATTCTATTGGTTACAGCCTGGTTTCCTACATCCTTTTCTATTATTACAAATCTAATATAAATATTATCGATGTCATATCTGACAGCACCACATTCTCACGAATAAATAATGTATGTAATTATAAAAACAGGAATGCAATAGAACTAAATAACACTACGACATTGATATTGATTGATAATATCACTAATACGACGCCCTGGTGTCAAGTGCCCACTGTGGCGTCAAAGAGTGGACGCCGTGGTGCCGTCTGGACAAATCGGACAGTCCTACAGCGGACGATTCTACGTTGCAACAAAACTACTACATGAGCTGAAGCAATGATAATATACACCATAGAGTTATCTCTATGATATAGTGTTACCTCTATGATATACACCATGATATGACACTCCGAGTAAACCGGAAGTGTCAGCGACTCCAATTAATCTATTCTGCAGTAAACAATTTACTGCCACACGGTTGATGACTGAGTGAACTAGTCATGACTGAGAAGAAAGAGCAAAGAAGCAAAGGGAAAGGTGCACACTACACTGCTAATAACTGTGAAAATTACCGAAAATTTTCATCTCATCTGTCTTTTTCTTTTCCTAGCCATGAACAAAGGTGAGAATGGTCTTTTGATCATGATTGATGATAGAGTGATTGATTACTCTTCTCTACACTACTGAATCTGATAACTCTAACTAAACATGATAATAAATTAATAGGCTATTATAATACGATAATTATTATTTTGATTTTATAACGAATGTTATAGTATTCAATATACATGTAATTACATGTATAAAGTGAAAATGACATGAACATATTAAATTGGTTTTATTTATATATAAAATAATTATAAAATAAAAATAATATAAATAATTTAATAATAACAGTTACTAAGCTTTTTTTTATTTATTTATTCTCTCCTATAAGTTGTATAATTATAATATATACATGTATTTATATGTGTGGTCAACAAGTTACTTTTAACAAATGTTATCTGTAAACTTTCAGAAAGCCCCAATAAATATAAATGTAAATATAATAATTTATTAATGGTAGTGGTATTAAAACAGTTTAGTAATCTAAATCTATCTATCTATTGTTGACGACAACAGACGTGTATGAGTAAATAAAATGGTAAATTATATAAACGATTAATTGATTATCGATAAATTTTATATTATGATGCTAGTGCTAGACTACCCACTACTAACTTAGTACGTTCGAAGATAGTTATGTAGGACAGCAGAGCAGTGCTACTAGCACAGGAGCCGAATGAATTTTGGACGGGTGGCTGCGAAATAAAATGAATGATAGATATCAGTAAACTCAATGTCATTTGTTCTTCCATTATTTCATCTATTCCAGAAAATATCAGCCACCAATGATAATTATTTTGTAATTCTTAATAATTAATAATCATTATATTGCATGCCATAATAGGCCCTACTTGTTATGATGTGATACTTTAGTACACCCAACTCCTAACTTCGTTGTTTTTGTAGATTGTATGTATCTATTAGAAATTTACTTTTTGTTTTAGATGTCTACAATGGGCAGTCAATGGCTGATTGGGGCGACTTTGCGACTGTATGAAAAAGGCCGTTCGAAACAGGACGTTTTAAAACCGGACATTTGAAAAACTGCCATTTCGAAACTCCAAACCCCAACCCCCAGATTTCAATTAATTTTAATAATATATTTTTGTTTTTACTATTACTAATCCGTAGAACACTAAAAAAAATTAACTATCTGTGAGTTGTGTTCTTCTAAATGTAATCTACACGGTTTCGAAATGGTTGTTCTCCAAACGTCCAGTTTCAAACTGTCTTTTTCGAAATGTTCCTTTACCGATTGGGTATTTGCTCACACCATTAGAGAAACTGTGCATATGTAAGTTGATGATCGACAGTCTGCCATTATTATTATCATTATAATTGCTTACTTATTATAATCGCTTACTTCTATGACCCTTACTAGTGTGCAGCCTACTAATAATATTTTTAGACCTATACTGTGTACATACACTTCAAAAATATATCGTATAATTCATTGCTATTTCAAGTTGACTATTTGTAGCTAGTTCATCGGACTGGCATTGATATGATTTTGCTTGAGCAGTTCAGCTTCATGGCATAATTACTACTTACTTTTACGACCATTAGTAGCTTGTACTATTAATATTTTTAGACTTATACTGTGTACATATACTTTAAAAGCACAATGTATATGATATAATTCATTGCTATGCATGTTGTTTCAGTATTTGTATTTATGTATACATGCATAAGCTTTTTTGGTTTGCTTCTATATTGTAATTTTAACAGATATGTTTTTGATTGTGTAATCAGGTAAAATACAACATGTAAACAAACACTAGCCGCATGCTTTCAATCACTATACATACATATACACATAACAACTTGCAACTGAACATTCAAGTTAATTATGCTGTTTAGGCAGCATGGCAGCTATAAGCTAAGTGAGCTGTAGTCAAAACCTTAGCCCACATATTTTGTGTTATGATGATATATAATGCATTCACCCTATACAACTGGACAGGTTTTGTTTATCAATAGAATGACAGTGATGTTTTGAAGGAATAAAAGCACTTGTTGATGCTCTCTTGCTACCCTAAAGCTGTAAACATAGTTGGTTTTGCTTGCAAGCATGGTATACTGCATCATATGCAAGTATGTTGTACAGTAATGCAAGTAAGGTTTACTGCAAAAGTTTACTGTGAAAGTGGGCGGAGACTTTGATATAGTTGAGATCGATGAAGTGGAACGGGCACATTGCAAAACCCATCTATCAGCACTGTATTGGCGCTAAGGTAATTGAGGACATAGAATTATCGTTGAGTGTCATATCATGGTGTATATTATCATTGAGCTGAAGACTGCTTTCATTGATCTAGAGCTATCAAAGTTGAGGATCTAACGCTAAAATATCTGTTCTCTCGTAAATCCTCAACATCAATTAATTTTTGTAATGATCTGATTATTGCTCACTAATTTATTGGTTTATGGTGCTGATGCATCTCAATCAGATAGCGAATTATTTTTTTCTTGACTTAGTCAGTATTTACTATTTAAATTTAGTCAAGTCAGTCACTGTTAGTAAATGCAGACTCAGACTGCAGAGTAGAGCAGATTAACTAAGAACAATATATATGAACATCCACAATCTACCTGTTACTCAGACTCACAAGATATTGGATAAGAAACACGGGTTGCAGTGTCAGTGGGAATAATTTCATTAAAAAAACTACCAGTCTCGGTCTGTAGATAAGCCTAGTTTGATACATTGATATTTTAAGTATTTATACATAGGCCTATTGAATTATTATTATATTGAATTCAATTCTATTGCTGAATTAACTAAAGCAGCGATAAATGGAATTAATTATTATAATTATGATTGTTATTATAATTTACTATATAAAAATTATTTTAAAAATTATTTGATTAGACTCTTTCACTTTAACTATCACTTACCAGTTAGAGTTCTCATTGTTGTGTTCAGCTGGGTAACACAACGTAATCCAGAGTGCAAGTTCCAAAGACACACCTACTACGCAGACGCTGATTACAGCACTTAGTCCTAATGCTGAATGCTGGAGGGAGGACGACATCACACTATTGACCTGACTGATGAGTGGGCGGGCTACCAGAGGGAATGCATTGACATCAGCGGGATCAGTGGATGACGATATTTTGCACTAGTCTACTTTTTGTGGTATGACACCTAGCTGGACTGTGGGCTGTATGGGTTGTCTACCATAAAGCATAGACAGGCATACCCAAGCGTAGCAGGTGTGACACCAATTATGCATCTGATCAGTGGGTTCTAATGGCAGTCCTGGATACATCGAGTGTAAGAAGATTGTGATTTATACTGCTAGCAGTTACCAGTATAAAGCCACGTACATAGCAAGAGATGCTACTTTACTCGAAGTCAACAAGCTACTGAAAATCATAGCAAAGTAGAGCTCCTCCCATACTAAAAATGCTCCACCCATTAAAATAACCAAAGTTGAGGCTACATAGTGGAGATCAGCGTCACGTACAGGCATAAAAGATCCGTTAGTGAATAATAGTCAGCAAAAGCTGTACATTTTAGTGCAGAAAAAAAGGATTAAAAAAACCAGAAATGCAGGAGGCACATGTCAAATAAAAGTTAGTACCAAAAATATCAGATAGGCCCTGTCGTATTTGTACGACAGTAATCCACAATGAATATAGATACGGTGATATTTGTACACTAATAACATACAGCCACATACATAGACAATGCATACATGAATGTTCAGTGTAGGCCTATATCGAGATATGTAAGTATAAGTGCAGTTAATGTCTTTAGGAATCGTTTTGGACTTCATATAGTTGAATATATACTATGTACATGTACATGTATGTTGGCCTACAGTATTATATATGTAGGCTACATACAGTACATGTATATAGGCCTATATATTCAGGAGCGTAATTATAATTCATACGTTGTAATTAGTAGTGTCGATGTGTAGTAATACGTCCAATCAAATACCACGCCTTTGGTCCCAACATGGTTATAATAAGTATCCTCCTCCATTTCTGTGATTATGACTACATGTATAAGTCACACTGATGTTTCTCGTAGTAGTTCAGGTTGTATATTTATAATTTGAAGTTATCTTAGTAAATTTAATTCCCACATTGAGTGCCGCTTTCTGTAGGAGTTTTGGTCCTAGCTGTTTGGAGGCTTTCTCTGTAGTATATACTCCCTAGTTTTAACTAAGTATAACTTTGTAAAATATTCAATTTGTAGTCACCCCCACCATAATTTACTATAAAATAGACTGATGTACCTTATCTATGGCTACCTGGACTGCCCATGTGGAAGGAGGCCCAAAGAGGGTTAATCACGCTGCTGTATCAATAAATGGAAACATTTATAGCTTTGGCGGTTACTGTACCGGTGACGATTTTGGTGTGAGACAGGACATAGATATTCACAAGTTTAATACAGGTATGCTAATGCTGTAATTGAGTTAATCACGATATTATTCGAAATCGATAGTGTTTAGACATAGAAAATTAGAAAACTAGCAATGACATGTTTTATGAAACTGAGTAGGCACATCTATTAGGTAGGCCTACAGTAGTGGAGGAATTGGGATAGCCTTAGTTCCTTAGTAGGGTGTTCAACCAATCAAATATAGACGAGAGAACCTCTTGATTGAGTTTTGGCGAAAAATAATAATCAGGTTTATAAATCTCAAATTTCTCCACTTCTGTACCTACCTCGGGCATATTGAAGCTTGGATAATTAATCTTACTTAGTATTATTAATGTAACAAGAATTCTTTGTAAGAAAAATATCATGAAAAATAGTTCTACATAGCTTGAGTCAGCTACATACTGTAGGTATGTTCTTCCTCATTTCAATGTTGTATGAATTTAATCATATCTTCACTGCACTTTCTCCATTCTACAGTAGCATATACATGGAGTAAGATAGACTATTTTGGAAAAAAGGAAGATATACCATACCAAAGATATGGACACACAGCAGTAGCTTTTGAAGGTTCCTGTGTTATATATGGTGGTAGAAACGATATAAATGGTGTATCAGATAACATCTACATGTTTGATGTTGGTACGTACTCATATTCAAGTGCATAATATAAAGTTAAATGCTTGTAACTCTATTATCTTGTAAACACTGGTGTCTCTATGTGCAGCGTATAAAAATACGCTTATTAGGAGTCAATTAAAACTATAAATATGCGTCTTGTTTTATTATTCATTATAAAAGTATTAGCTCACACCAACAATTTTTCAGTAAAGGGTTTGTAGAGTTATTTTCTCATAACTTTGAAATATTGGGCTATTAGGCTCAGTATGTGTGAAATTGTAGATTTTTTTATCAAATAATATAAAAGTAATTGAAGTAAAGAACCAATTTTTCCGCTTCCTAATATGTTACGTACATCATCTTGTAGCTACTAGAACCTGGCACAGGCCCAAGGTAACTGGTTCCATACCATTAGCTAGAGATGGACATAGCTGCTGTGTGATTGGAGACAACATGTATCTGTTTGGGGGCTTTGAGGAAGAATCAATGGAGTTCTCTAATACTGTGTTCTTTCTAAATTTACGCACCTTCACCTGGTACTTCTGCTCAGCTTCTGTAAGTAGTTGATACGTAAACTTTCCTGAGGACTGTATGCTTTTATTAGTCACGGCATCATGATGTTAACCTTAGGACCACAAAGTCGTGATATGTTGTGTGTTCTGTTTAATGGATTTTACCAATGCATAATGCTGGTAGTTTGGTTTGCACTATGACATGATTAGTAGTTATATCAACTTTCATAGGTTACAAAACAAAAACTTCTTTCTTGGTGGTGCTCACACTACAGTAGCGTAGCATAGATGTTACATGTGCATTCAGTGATCTCAATCATCGACTGTTTAACCATTTAGTTCAGACTGAGCCAGACTAGTATATTATAATCACCTTCTTCATACTCTTCAGCTATTGTCATTCCCTTCTAGGGTGATCAGCCTCTATGGAGAGACTTTCACACAGCCACTGCCTGGAGAGATCAAATGGTGGTGTTCGGAGGTCGGAGTGACGAGGAGGGCCCGATCCACACAACTAAAGAGATCTATGATAATTCTATTTATATGTTTGATACAGAACGTAGCCAGTGGTCGGCTCCAGAGGTAACTGGAGACATTCCTGATGGCCGAAGAAGTCATTGCGCGTGTAAGTTATGTTATCTCATATAGTGACAGGTTGTTGAATGATAACACTAGCTGCAATGTATCATCAGACTAATGCTGTCATCCATCGTGAATAAAGTGCACCCAGTTACAGCATGAGTTGGGGGTTGAAGGGGATATGCCATGACTGTGTTTTGAGGTAGCATTGAGAACACACAACTAATAGTTGTACAATATACTGGTGCCTGTGTTGTACATCCCTCAATTTGTGTACTATGCACTGTAGCGAACTGCATGTTTTTACCTTATGGCTATGTTGAGTACAAACCCCTACAATACATGTGTAGATTTATCGACTAAAATCTACAGTAGCTGTCTTATATAGTGTGGCCAGATAAAACTTTGGACCTACCAGAAAAATTCAAAAGCCTGCTAAACTTACCATATAGCTATATCAGTATATTCTGTTGAATCAATAGATTTCTGCTATACTCTTTCTATGCAAACAGCTTGAAATCAAGCAATTTCTGTATAAGACATAAAGCAAACACTTGCGTCTTGTTAACAGTGTTGTGTTTAAAGCAGCATTGAATAGTGTTAGCTGGTTAAGTATAGGCAAGAGAATACAACTCAGACAAACCTGAAAAAGAGAGGCTGCATTGAGCGTACAACGAAATCACACGTCAAAACCTCTTTAACTTTTTTTTTCATTGTCTGCTTTATATCACTAATGTTGTGAATGGTGATAAGTTGATCTCTTATCTATATGCTATCATTAGATGCATTTGTAATATTTTATAGACTATGCTTTCACTTGTAAGATATTTAAATGGCGAGTTGTCATGCTATTTATTGCTCACATCATCTTGTTTATCTCATGCAGTCGAGCATCATGGGAAGATATATGTATTTGGGGGATACAACAGTACTTCAGAGACACACTACAATGATCTTCACGTGTATGACCCCGGTACGTTTCTATACCCACCCTCTATTAGCAATGCTGCTTTGGTATGTGGGCTTGGTTTGCTCTAAAACTGACCTTCCTGCATGTAAATTATCTACATTTTAGTGCCTTCATCTGTCAAAGATTGGCAATGAGAATGGTCAATTGTAAAAAGGGAAAGATTGAGATTGCCATACATACACTAGTGAAAATGATTTTTGTAATGTCTGTCTAATATACATCTAGGTACATAAACATGCATACTACATAATATATAGCCGCAATCATTCCATTTGACCTTGATGTTTAATCTATGATATTAGATAGAAATCTAGTATATGTTTGTGTTTAAACTGTTAATGGCCCCATTTGGCAAGTATTACACACAGCTGTACATGTGCAATGTAACTTAGGTCAGGTTATAAACCTCTTATCTTACTATTTGATTAAGCTTTATCAGTATCAGTACTTTTAGCTAGAGGTCAATTATTAGGTGGAAGGAGTGATCAATAGTCCATTTATTACTCTATTATATGGAACAATGACCTCTAACTACAGTTTGATCATCATACAAACTGATTAGCTGGACAATGTTCCGATGTAGACCAACTCTTGGTTCCCGTTGACACTCACTCAATGTTTAAAAAAACTCATGACTCTGCGCGCAACTCTTTCCTATCGAAATTTTGTCCAGCTGATGAATTGGAAGCGCTCTTCCCTGTCTTTCTTATTATATATTTTCTCACATTCTGATCTGCCAAAATAATAATGTAGTCTGTGAAAACTGTCATGTTGCCATTAGAAAGGGGTAGGCTTAATTTTATTCCAGGACATGTGTTATACTTGTATAGACATATTGACTCTATGTTCGCATGTTGGTATATATATAAATGCATATATTATACATGTAGTATATAATATGGTATGTATACAAGTATATATTATGGTATATAATATGGTATATATAAATGTATATATTGTAGTATATAATATGGTATGTATAAATGTATATATTATGGTATATAATATGGTATATATAAATGTATATATTGTAGTATATAATATGGTATGTATAAATCTATATATTATCGTATATAATATGGTATGTATACATGTATATGTTATCGTATATCATATGGTATGTATAAATGTATATATTATAGTATATAATATGGTATGTATACATGTATATGTTATAGTATATAATATGGTATGTATACATGTATATATTATAGTATATAATATGGTATGTATATATTATAGTATATAATATGGTATGTATGTATATATTATAGTATATAATATGATATGTATATATGTATATATTATAGTATATAATATGGTATGTATAAATGTATATATTATAGTATATAATATGGTATGTATACATGTATATGTTATAGTATATAATATGGTATGTATATATGTATATATTATAGTATATAATATGGTATGTATGTATATATTATAGTATATAATATGGTATGTATAAATGTATATGTTATCGTATATAATATGGTATGTATAAATGTATATATTATAGTATATAATATGGTATGTATAAATGTATATATTATAGTATATATTATAGTATATAATATATGGTATGTATATATGTATATATTATAGTATATAATATGGTATGTATAAATGTATATATTATAGTATATAATATGGTATGTATAAATGTATATATTATAGTATATAATATATGGTATGTATATATGTATATATTATAGTATATAATATGGTATGTATAAATGTATATGTATATATTATCGGGTTTCATTAAGTTGCTGTATAATATAGAGGAGAGAAGATGGACATTGTGCAAACCAGGAGGGGTTCTCCCCAGGATAAGAAGACGGGCGTGTTGTTGTAAAGATGGTAACAGACTCTTTATATTTGGAGGAACAAGGTTGGTGAATGTAGCTTACATGTATATACGTATATACGGTATATAGTATATACAGTATATACTGTATGTTCGTATATAGAAGTTAATATTGTTAATACTGTATTTGTATTTTGGGACAAAAAGTGCTCAATAATGCTAAAATTAGAGTATAAGATAGAGTAACAAATGTGAAAGTCTACAAAATGATTAAAACCACGTTAATGTCAAATCAAATGTGATTATCTAGAGTATTACTCCAGCTTTATAAACAAACACTTTACTGGCTGAAGACGTAATAAAGGGAGACAACTTTCCATTATAATTAATACTGTTTAACTTATTGTATGTATGAGTAGTTTCCCACCTTATCCCCGAACTAGACTCCTATCACTATTTTGGTTTTTATTTTGACATTGGAAAACATCTGCATGGCGTTGATAGTACCACTTGTATACTAATGCCATTATGTAGTGACAGGATTATACTGTGTCATGTGCATGTATACATACGTAATGCAGTGCAGTGTACATGTATGTGAAGCAGTATTACAAGGTATGAAATGTGCTATATGCTATAGTCTGCCACTGTTCTAATACAATTTACATTGTTGTTTGCAGTCCTGACACATCAAAGTCTGTCCAGTCCTATGTACTTGTTGATCTGTCTGACCTCCACATCCTTGATATGGGTGAGTAGAATATTCACTGGATCAGGTGTCTAATGTGTGTGTGATGTAACCCCCTATCTAGTGGTAATGTTAGGCTGAGAATGAAAAATCTATAATTTGCCATTTATTCATCACTTTAGTACGCCATTGACTGCTCTGGTGAACCACTACACCATTGACCACCCTGGTGAACCACTTCACCATTGACCACCCTGGTGAACTGCCATTCTAAGAGATCCACCCTGGGAAACCACTTTCTTAACATGACCACCTTTATTAACCACTGACCTGACTGCTAGCCTCACACTCAAGTTTTTCTCTTCCAAATGAGTCACTTATCACCTCAAATGACTAAAGGCCCTGTAGTTAGTTGACACCCAGCAGTGGTAACAAAATAATATTTATATTTACAGCGCCTAGTCTGAGAATGTTGTGCATGCTGAAGGTATTGAAGTATAAGCTTCGCTATGAGAATATTATACCTATAGATGTAACACAAGAACTACAGATATTATCTAAAACTTGCTGTAACATCCGGGGACCAAATGGATAGCTGGGTATCCAATGAATAGACTCCATTCTAGCTGACTGTATATTTATCTCACTTTGTTGGATCCTCAGGCTATAAATAAGGAATCACAGGCTCTTACTGGGCGGGTATGTTGGTTGTTCAGCGCTGGTTTGAACCAAACACCAACATGCCTGCTTCCATTCCTTTGGCTACCCCATGCCTATCTGTATCAGTATCTAGGTGCTATACTTACATTTATATATAAATTAGTCCAAAGCATTATTTATATCAATAGTTAGGGTTCTCAGTACTGTTTTTGTAAGTTTTTGACCTTTTTGATGTGAAGTTACCAAAAGTTTACATAACAATTTAAAAATACATAGTTGCCTTTGGTTTTGTAAATTTATGAATAATGCTTTCACTTATATTTCTATGTCATTTTGATACATAAAAAGTTATGTTGCCGGCATGTATTGTATTTTTTTGTAACCAATCATTCACATGTTCTCCATAAGTTTGGTTTTAAATCATCTAAAAATAGGTTATCAAATCTATTGTTGTAATATATTAGGTATCCTATATTTGGTATGTCTGTCAAATGTGATCAAATTTAAGCTTGATTTTTAATCTTCCACCGAACAAAGCAGCACATGTTTTTTTCAGATGGCAGCTCATTTGGCAATTATTGGAATATGTATTTTATTTGTCTCCTAAATTACAGATGATCTTGTACATGCTTTCCATCATGCTAGATGGCAGTAGCATCAATTTTATGTATACATGTATGCAGGGCTGTAACAACTAGGGGAGTAAGGTGGGCATTCGCCTCCCTAGAAATCTGACCAAACAAATATTTGTTGGTGTCAACTCTCAACATTGAGCTTGAGTACATTTTTCACAAATCCATGGCCTGTGATCCGGCATATCTGTTTGTATTTGATAGAGAACATTCTAAGTTACAGCCCTGCATGTGTGTATTATTATGTTGGTTGTTGTTGTTTGCAATGCAATAATAATTATATTTATTTAAAAACACCTGTAAATATTTTATTGCAATAATTTTATGGAACACCGCATATATTCACATACATACAATCATGTACATTGTATATGTAGTATAAACATGTCAGATTGAGATACAGTACATGTCTGATCTCTGATGGCAGCCACTCTACAAATTATATGTAAAATAAAAACAAAACCTCGTGTGTCATAAATATATTTGACACATTTAGAACTCCCCATGCAGGCAATTAAGGCCAAAACGAAGATTGGGAGTTGTGCTTACCTGTTTAAGAATTTCGCTGACGAAGCTTACATGAGAAGACAACTCTATGGTTAAGTCTTCAATATGGATACGAGTCTACGCCTTTTAGCTCATGTTCCTCAATTAGATTTTACTCGCCGCTAAAATAATTGATGATATAAACGCAAGCGTTGTGATGGCTGGCTATTTTTGTTAGTCTAAGACTCTTCCTGCATGTTTATGTAAGAATTTTTGCAGAATCTGAAGGAGCAAAGAAATAGTGTTTTGAGTTTTGGCCATAGATTTACTCTATGGTTTTGACCTTCCCTTTCCAATTATATTTAATAAGTTTTGTTAGGCCTTAGCTTCATAAGCTGGAATGAAATGTGGTTAACTTTTCAGGACTGCATCAGTAAATTTGGTTATTTGAGCTAATTATCTCAATTGAAGTCCGATGACCATCGGGCATCACCATTGAACTAATAGCAATGCAATTCCATATTTTGTTGCCATCATCATCTAAAATCTGATTATTGGTTTCGACGTCATCCCTTATGTTTCTGATAATCTGCCAGTTATAAAACATGAGTTGAACTGCATTTCATTTTTATTTTGCTAGAACTACATATACTCTAGATGTAGATAGATGACAGATATTTATAGTAGACTCTCTGAGATTCATATTAAAGTCATAAATCATAATGATGTTATTATTATTAGATGAAATTCACCCATTTCAAAATTAATACTAACAGTCTAACAACAATAATAAAAATTTTATGTCATTCTAAACTAAACTGTGCCTCCATGTATTAACGCACATGTGTGGTCTTAGTGAGGAAATATTTCATCTACCTCCTTACCTGGCTGTTACCAAGGAGTAAGAGAAGGAAGGAGGCTCGTCGATGAGAATTTTGTGTTCGATGTGCTCCTTGGTTTAAAAATATGAGCACATGAGTCGCTAGCATTAAGCGAGCAGACAACTCCGTTGAATCGTGATGGGCTTCCTCATTGCTAAACAGGTATAAAAGCAATGCACGTCTCTGGTGCTTAACATATCACAGTCATAGCATTCAATAAAAATCATTTCTATGGAGAGATAAACATTATTGTTTATTGACATAGCCTATAGTTTGAGCACTATTTTCATTTAGTGTGGGCATGTTGTAGGGCCCACAGACTAGCCTACCAACTAAAATGGTATATGAACTATACACTGTTGGAGTTGTCATCTCAATATTATTTGTATTTGTTATTATTAGATGTCATATCCTGTTGAGGATTGTGGGTACTTGTTCTCTTTTAAATGTGGATTCATGGAATAAAGATGTGCTAACAGTAAATGGAAACGTATCTTATTTAATACACAATAAAGACATACATCAGACCCTTTGATACATAACAATTTGGCGACAAGGATGAACTGTTTTATTTAAGCTGAGTTTTAGACTAATTGGAGCAATACTTAGCAAGATAAAGATTAGGCTGGTTTTAGCTGCAAGCTGAAGGTGCCATCCCTGCTTGGATGACTACAGGAGCAGGGTGATGAGTTAAGTATATTTATTATAATACTATTATAGAGTCATATTTGGTGGCTAGGGTAAGGTGTGCAGGTCCATTTGAATAGTTTAAATACTGAGTTGGTCTGTTAGATCACTGTGTCTGTGCAGAGAACAGTGGATAATCATAATCATAATGGATGGTCAATGTGATTTACGTGGTCCTGCTTATTTTGACCCTGATGGTGATGCGGCGACGGTATCAACCAGGTGGAAATCTTGGTTGGCAGAATTTGAGCTGTTTGCTGACTGTAAGGGTATGTTTAATGAGACACCTGCGCCCGACACTGCAGCCTGTGAGGTTATGAGAAAAAGGAGAAGGGCACTGCTGCTGTATTGTGCTGGACAGAGAGTCCGAGAAATATTTGAAACCCTCGAAAACACGGGTGGAAGTAGTGAATACAAAGCAGCAGTTGACGCCCTGAATGCAAATTTCACTGTAAAACCAAATGCCACTTTTTTGAAACACATGTTCAGAAAAATTACCCAAACAAGCAGTGAGACAGTGGCTCAGTACATTGCTAGGTTAAGGAAAGCAACTGAAGGTTGTGAATTTAACAGTAATGAGACGGAAATTGTGGACCAAGTGGTTACAGGATGTTACTCTAATGCGCTTAGGAGTAAATTGTTAGATAAGGGGGCAAAGCTTGATTTGAAAAAGTTACAGGAACTGACTGCAAATTTTGAGGCAGTGTCATTACAGTCAAGGGAAATGACCAACAATCAGGCTGCAGGTGTAAATAGGGTGAAGGATAAACCTAGGGGCCCACCTCAGGGAAATCCAAACTTCAGTGGGGTCGAGTGTTACCGTTGTGGGAAAAAGGGCCATGTTAGTACTAACCCTGACTGTCCAGCAAAAGGGAAAACTTGCAGAAAATGCCAAGGCAAGGATCATTTTGAAATTAAGTGTAGGTCGAATAAACTAGCTGGTCAGCAATCCCACAGGCATAAACAGAGAGCAAATATGGTAGAGTCGGAAAATGGCCCACAGGATGATGGTGGCCAGTCACGGTATGCTTTCACCTGTAGGAATTCGAATGAAAACATGGGGTTTTACCGGTTCGATATTGAAGTCGGGGGTGTCAAAACAAACTTGATAGTAGATTCGGGTAGTGATTGCAATTTGATTGGTAAGAAGTTGTGGAACGAAATGAAAAGTCGGGGAGTTCAGTGTACTAGTCAGAAAATATCAAAATCTATATACCCATATGCTAGTAGTAAACCATTAGAGGTACAGGGTGTATTCCAGGCTTTGACTAAAATAGGTAGTCGAGAATCGGAAGAGGAGTTTGTGGTCATAGAGGGTGATGTAGAGCCGTTGCTAGGTTACAAAACCGCTGAGAAATTGGGTCTCTTAAAAATAGGTCTGGAAGTGAACCAGTGCAAAGAGTCCAATTACGACGAGATGCTAGCCAAATACCCAAATTTGTTTTCTGGCATAGGACTTTTGAAAAACAGGTCCGTAAAACTGCGCATTGATGACAAAGTGACACCTGTGAGTCAACCCTATAGGAGGGTTCCATTTGGGCTTAGAGCCAAAGTTGAACAAAAGCTTAGAGAGTTGGTAGACCAAGATATCATTGAGAAAGTCAATGAAGCTAGTGAGTGGGTATCACCTGTAGTGATAGCACCAAAAGGGGATAATGACATTAGACTATGCATAGATATGAGACAGGCCAATACTGCTATAGTAAGAGAGCGCCATCCAATGCCCACTGTGGATGAGATAATGCTCGACCTTTCCAAGTCCAACCTGTTTAGCAAGGTAGATCTAAAGTGGGGATTTCACCAGCTAATGTTAGACCCTTCGTCACGGCCAATCACAACATTTGCGACCCATTGCGGGTTGTTCAGGTACAAAAGGCTGCTGTTCGGAGTCAATGCTGCTCCAGAAATTTACCAACATGAAATATGGAAGGTAGTACACGGCCTAGAGGGAGTAGCAAATATGTGTGATGACCTGATAATTCATGGTCCCACAAAAGCTGAGCATGATGCCAGACTTGATAAGCTACTCCAACGGTTGGAAGCACATGGGCTTACACTAAACCGATCTAAATGTACCTTTGGCGTGGACGAAATTGAATTCTTGGGTCATAAAATTTCAAAAGGTGGACTCGAACCCGGAAAGGGAAAAGTTGAGGCAGTGCAGGACTTCCCTCAACCACAGGATGCATCCGAAGTGAGGAGCTTCCTGGGCTTGGTAACATATCTAGCAAAGTTTATTCCAAATTTGTCAGAGATAAGCGAACCATTAAGAAAATTGACGTGTAAGGGGGTAGAGTTTCACTTTGGTCTAGAACAGGCTCAGGCTTTTGAACAGCTTAAAAAGGCTTTAGTAAATCATGAAACATTGGGCTTCTTTGATGTTGACTCCAGGACGCAGGTCATCGCGGACGCCAGCCCTATTGGTCTAGGGGCAGTATTAGTCCAAATTCAGGATGATACGCCAAGAGTTATCTGCTATGCAAACCGTAGTCTGACAGATACAGAGAGGCGCTACAGCCAAACCGAAAAGGAAGGGCTAGCCCTCGTCTGGGCGTGTGAGCGGTTCAGGTCCTACTTGATAGGGAAGAAATTTGAGTTAGTCACTGACCATGAGCCTTTGTTGACCATATACTCAAAAAAGTCGAAACCCAGTGCCCGCATAGAGAGATGGGTTCTTCGTTTACAGTCCTTTGACTTTGATGTAGTCCATGTAAAAGGAAAAAACAATATTGCAGACCCATTAAGCAGGCTGGTCAAAATTGGGAGGTTGAGAGAGAGTCTGATAGCGATGCGGAAATATCAAGCGTCATAAAATGTTTAGAGTTCTCGAACTGGTCAAACTATACTGGGCCTAGCATTTATAAATGCATTGAAAATGAACTGTGTGTGGTGGGTAGGCTACTACTGAGGGGTAATAGAATCGTTATCCCAGAGAAGCTACGCCCAAAAGTTATAAGCTTGGCCCATGAAGGCCACTTAGGCATTGTAGGGACAAAACAGAATTTGAGAACCAAAGTGTTTTGGCCGGGGATGGATAAACAAGTAGAGAAATTTTGCAAGAGTTGCCACTTGTGCCAGATAACAGGCAAGGGGTCTAATCCGGAGCCAATTCGGACAACAGAACTGCCATCGGGTCCATGGTGTGATCTGGCTATTGATTTTCTAGGTCCCCTCCCTACAGGTGAAAGTGTGCTTGTCGTGATTGACTATTATAGCCGGTGGTATGAAGTAGCGTTTATGAGGGCTACAACGGCTGAGAAAATGATTGAGGAGTTAAAGAAAATGTTCTTCACACATGGCCTACCAAAAACCATTAAATCGGACAATGGTCCGCAGTTCATTTCTAAGGAGTTTGGGGAATTCTGTCAAAACCTAGGGATAAAACACCTCAGAGTAATTCCCAGATGGCCTCAAGCCAATGGTGAGGTGGAGCGCCAAAATGCTAGCCTCATGAAACGAATTAGAATTGCTTATGCTTCTAACAAAGATGTTAAAACCGAAGTTTATCGATATATGTCCTCCTATAGGACATTGGTGCATCCAAGCACAGGAAAATCTCCCTCAGAACTTTTGTTTGGAAGGCAGATCAGGGGTAAGATCCCTACTGTCAGCGAATCCATCACCGACATTGAGGCACGAGATAAGGATGCCGAATACAAAGGAAAATCCAGAATATACACTGATCATCGTAGGGGGGCGGAGATTTCAGACATCTCTGTAGGAGACGTTGTCCTCATGAAAAATGACAAAATGGGAAAAACACAGACACCATATGCCTCTGATCCTGTGAGGGTAGTAGACAAACATGGCCCACGGGTAACACTGGAAACCACTGAGGGCAAACTTTATGATAGGAGTGTTAGTGAGACCAAAAGATACTGTTCTCCCGTAAATGTTGTAGATTCCAGTGAGGAGCCAGATGGACCACCAGAAGCGACCGGTGAAGAGGAGACAACAACAGCTAGTCCCAGACGCTCAGGGAGGAGCAGAGCTAGACCATCATACCTGGAAGACTATGTGTAAACAAGAACATATATGAGAGAATACTCTAATACACGAGACAATATTATTAGGACTCTGACCACATCTAACATAGTTATTTTTACATACATATTATTAGTTTTCGATTGGAGAAAAGGAGAGATGTTGGAGTTGTCATCTCAATATTATTTGTATTTGTTATTATTAGATGTCATATCCTGTTGAGGATTGTGGGTACTTGTTCTCTTTTAAATGTGGATTCATGGAATAAAGATGTGCTAACAGTAAATGGAAACGTATCTTATTTAATACACAATAAAGACATACATCAGACCCTTTGATACATAACATACACCATAAATCAAATTAAAGTATTCAATTTTTGAGGATTTGACCATTCTAGTCAGTTAGGTAACACTTTTAGCTTCAAGATGATATGCAAATTGACTATATTTACTTTATTTACTTCAGTGTAATCAGACTGTAAAGTTTATATATTGCCAAAAATGCTCAGCTATTCAACAATAGGTGAATAAGTGACGTCACTTGTTCAGGTTATCACTAGTGCGATCAAGCGGCACGTTGACTACTAGTTCTATGAGCCGCGCAAACACTGATTGTTCTAATGCAAATTACTATGAATCACCGGTCTATATTTAGTATTCATGCAACATGTACATAGCTTAATTCTTCAACTACTAATGTGTAAAGGGGATTCTACTTTTGTCCCGATGATTTGCTGAAATTTGTCAATGAACATGGGCTTGCTTACAATTGGTTTTAATAGGTCAACTAGTCATGTGCACTAGTACAATAAACTAAACTATAATTGTAAACAGCATTATTCCCACAGTAACAATGGTAACAATTGACCTATTTATAACTAACACTCTCTCATTGGTTGTCTTTGTTTCTTTGTTCAACTATGTGAATGCTCTTTCATACTGAACAGACAAGTGACATCAATGAATAGTTGGAAATTCCTGGCAAAATTTTCTGAGGTTTTACAAAATAACTATATTTCAACGATTTTTGGGGTTCAAATACAGCCATTTGTACATGTTCAACCAAGTCAAGTTGCATATTATTTTGAAGCCCAAAATATGAACTTACTAACTAAAATACCTATATTTTGAATCTTGTACTACTTTAAGTATATGTAGTCCTGATGTTAGAGAAACGTGTTGCACAAATTGGCTCATTTTAACCGCGATTCCAGCGTTTGTACGTTTTTTTATTATGAAGGAGCAAAGTTTAAATTGGGATTTAAACTTCACTAGTTGCAGCAAGTTTAAATCTATTAGTATTATTTTTGCTTATTTTTTTGAGCATGTTGGTATTGGCAAAAAGTGTCATTTTATGTTGAGATAAGCAATTTTCTTCAAATCTGACGAATTCACTTGGCGATATCTATCGTATCCCATTGAAATATGTAGTGTGTATATAGTCAGCCTGTTCATTAGAGTGTTACCAATTGTTGACATTGTTTATATTTTAACTTTAGTTGATGTGTGAATTTTACTTTTTTAAAAATATTCATCATCTTTTCTTCTGACTTTACCAATTACCCGAGGCGCACATCGAACACCGGAAGCCCATTGTAACATATATACAGGTTTTCATAGATGAGCCTCCTTCCTTCTCTTGCTCCTTGCTGTTACTAATTTGGTAAATACATTGTACTAGCATATCCTCGCCGGTATGAGTGTACTAGTGTTTATTGTGGACAATACATCACATATATTTATCTCTATCCTGTTCACTTTATTCGATTTTTTATCTTTTTTACTATCGACAGTGGAAAAAGTCTAAGCATGGCTGCCTCAGCTAGTCTTCAGTTACTAAAGAAAGCTGCTTTATTAGACTTTGGAATTCAAGGTGTGGGCTTCCTGATATCTGCAGCTTTGAAAACAGAAAAGTTCTATGACTTAACAGGATCGGGAACGGTTCTATTGCTTACTTATAAATCTCTTCAGTGGGGTGGTGCAACACATCTTCGTCAATATATACAGTCAGGCTGTGCAGGTGTGTGGGCTGCAAGGTGAGTTAGTTATGGAATATTCATTAGTTTTAGGTTAGTCGACTAGATATTGGCCTACTAATACTAGGTCTGCTACTTCAAATCATTCATTGGCTGTAATTTAAAACTGGCATGGATCAAGTTGTGGAACTAGTAAGAGATTGCATTTCTTCTAGGGGTTAGCCACTTCCATCACTGCTTGTATTTTAGCAGTTCCACTTTACTTTGCCCAAAATCTGGTTGGTTGAGCTTACAGTGGGATAGAGTCATATATGTCCATAAGCGTGTGTAAAGGTATCCATTTCAAACAGTACTTCAGCTTATGCCGATTTCGCGTGTTATTTTCAGCATATCAAGTTCATTACTCTTTTCTAGCATATATATCAAGTCCCGTACTCCCATATTAATTTATTTAAAATTGTTAAAACTGGTTTCATTTTAACATTCTTAAGCGGTAGGAATCATATTATTGTATTTTAGTACAACATTCCTCATCTTATAACCCTTTAACTGCTTGGTTGCAGGCTAGGGCTGTTTCTCTTCACGCGGATTCTAAAGGAAGGTAAAGACAGACGCTTTAACAAGATCAAGGAAGATCCTAAAGCTTTTTTCATAGCTTGGTTTTTACAAGGTAGGAAGAGGCATTCAATTTTATAAAACAAGTCATTCGCTCATATATTTAAGGTTAGCCAGGGACTCTTGAGTTTAGACAGCGGTTTTAGAGTGAGTTTCAATTAGAATTCACAACTAGATAAACCTACAATGAGAGTTTCGGTTATGTTCTTTATATGCCCGCTACTAATTGTACAAATAGCCTGTAAACTGAAGTTCTCTCTATCGAAGGAGTTTGGGTCTTCACAAACATCCTCCCTACACTCATACAGAATACTAAGGAACTCACTGTTCCTGCTGGAAGAAAGGAGTACCTAGGGTGGAGTGCATGGTTGATAGGCTTTCTAATACAGGCAGTTGCTGACTACCAGAAATCTGCTTTCAGGGCAAATCCGGAGAATGCTGTGAGTAAAACGCTTATATATATATTTTGGTTTAAGTGAGTGGAACTAAGGCTATATTTCCAAAGGTTGGTGTGCTATCTATTAGACTTGGTTTTGTGTTACAGGGAAAATTCATTAGTTCAGGATTGTGGAGCCTATCTCGACACCCCAACTATTTTGGTGAGATCTTGATGTGGAGTGGGCTCTATCTGTCAGCATTCAATTCTCTTGAAGGTTATGAGCATCTGTCAGTTATCTCCCCATTGTTCTCCACATTTATCCTCACTAAGGTATGTAGCTTTCACTGTTAGATGTCATAGCTACATTGTCACACTGACATTGTTTTGTATCTATTTACATTTGTATAAATAAATATAATTAATTTAATTATTTATTTCGAAGTTATACATAAATAATCGCTGACTGACTGACTGACTGACTGACTGACTGACTGGCTGACTGGCTGACTGGCTGGCTGACTGACTGACTGACTGACTGACTGACTGACTGACTGACTGACTGACTGGCTGACTGGCTGACTGGCTGGCTGACTGACTGACTGACTGACTGACTGACTGACTGACTGACTGACTGACTGACTGACTGACTGACTGACTGACTGACTGACTGACTGACTGACTGACTGACTGACTGACTGACTCACTCAGTAGATAATGTACACATAGATGTAGCCATAAGGTGTTGACTACTCTCCCACAATAGGATTAATAACGTTACTATCATGCTATCAGTGTGGGTGGGCTGTGGGCATAATACTAACTAACCAGAGGTTCAAGTGAGAGGCTTTCGTTCAGAAAGTCCCAACCTCCAGTTCAGCCCTGATATACCATTTAGTGTTACGATGTAACTTGAGGTGTTACAATAGAACTGGTAGGGTTATGATAACAACATTTAATTTATAGCATGTTGTAGCTCCCGTACTCCGAATATAATCATAGGAGTATTTTGCCAACATTGGGCACATTTATCTACCTTACGATCATCTCTACCTTCAGAACCAAGGCCATTCTATTATCAGTCTTGTATTATCATTATAATTTACATCATACTAGTATATTATACATGTATGAGAAGTTTAGTTTCAAATGTCATTCTAACTGGTAGTCTGCGGGTAACATTACTATACATGTAATAAAAGCTCAGCAAATACTTATTTCTGTTGAATTGAGATGACCATGGGTGTGTATATTGTTTGTTATATTATAGGTAAGTGGTATTCCCATGTTGGAAAGATCAGGCTTGAGGAGATGGGGAAGCAACCCTGACTATCAGAAGTACCTAGCAGAAACACCATCACTGATCCCTTCACTCAGAAAGCTATTCAGAAGTTGATTCACTTGACTGTTCCTTATAAGATGAATATTATGTAGGTTATGGCGGGATAACTTCTGCATGTAATTAAATGGGTGCATGGGCATTTATTAGATTTATGTATTCAGCTACAGTATATTTTGATGAAATTAATATTGAACAGTACAGTACAACATATTATAATGTACAACCTCTACGTACAACCTTACAGCGGTTTAGTTACAACTAGCCTTTTCAATTTGGAGTTATGTTCCCATGCGTGATTGAGGAAAGACAACTCCTTTATGTTCTAGGTAAATTGTACCTACCAATGTATGCACCATTTTATGTGTATGTACAAGTAATTATTGTTTTTTCTACTAAAAGTTTGTCGGTCATGTTGGCAATCTATGTGGCACATAAATATGCATATTGTACGTAACAAACATTCAGTAATAATAAAACTATAGCCAGCCATACCACTACTAGTCAGATATATTGTAAAGATTTGCTCAGACATGTAGTTGAGCGGGAGTGTACATGTACAGTGTACATGTATTATATAGACATGCAGTGCTATCAAAAAATTGTCTGAATTACCACAGTATCACCAGATGAGGTACATAAATTACATTACTTATATTATGTGGACTTTTTGCAAACCAATTTGTTTTTAAAATTGTACTATAATTTAATAGGGGGAATAGGTTGTTCTATAAGGATGTTATATAATCATACATGCATTGATTATTAATCAAACATGTTGTGGGTACATGTACATGCATGCGGTATAATATATAATCTTTCCTGTGGGTCTGCTCTGCAATTTTATTCCAATAATAAACATGACTTGTGATATACATGGTCTGCTACACCTGCCTGTGTATATCATAGGGGTTATATTATACACGTACATGTACTCGTACAATTTATGGTAGTTTGATAATAGGCCAATTCTTCATATTCATGGAGTAACATCAATAGCAACAATTGGGGAAGCTGTCTAGTGGCAATATTTAGGATACTCGTACAATAGATAGGTAGGTAGGTTTACCTTGGTTGTGTTTCCCTATTTAGCTTAGAATGTAGGGAATAACATACATGTAGCTATATAAGAGACAAAACATGATGCTATATCCACTTTTACAATGTATATACAGAAAATTATATTCTTGCAATCTGGAGCAACACAGCCTGTGACCAAAAATTAAAATAAAATTGATTGAAGTCCTCCATTCTTCCAGTACTATTTAACTATAGGAGTTGTTTTCTCTTACCTACTTATGTCAAGAGGCCTAGTAAGGGGCATTCAGTTATAATCTTTGACATAATTACAAATGGAGTTTATTTTACAACGCAGCAATAATAGAATAGAATATACACACATAATTATAAATATCGCACTGGTACTGTACATATTTAGGCATATCATAAAATTCATGTCAAGTTGTCTAATTATCTATAATAGCATACTGAACTTCTGAGCCCCCTAAAAGGCCTCCTGACACTAATAGCCTTGTTCAAGTGCTCCCACAAATTCATCCTAGGTTGTAATTTATATGATTGATAGACTTCACGGAGGCAGGTCGTTGTATAAACAATCTTCAACCATTATATCTCTCAGCAATTATTAGCTTACACAAACAGTACTTTGTAAAAAACCGTTCACGTGGAGTGACAAAAGTCTTAACCGAGCAATAACCTCTCATCAACTCTTTGCAAAGACATATAGGTTAGATCACATATACTGTCAAAAGATGGGAAATTCTCAAACGCTGAGCTGTGCAAGTGGGGAAAAAACTTCGAAGGCTCAGAGAAAAGAAGAGCGGTACTCAAAGGCTCCCGAAGACAAGACGAAAGAAAATGGTAAACCTGCCAATGAAGAAGTAGCAGCTGATAAACCAGCAGAAGAAACGGTAGCAACAACGGAGGGAGCAGAAAATGCAGCACCAGCTGCAGCTGCTGGAGATGATAAAACAGTAGAGACGGAAAAGACAGAGAGTAAAAAGGAAGAGCCCAAACCAGGTGCGTAATACTATAATTTGCTGCATAGATAGAAAGCTGAAAACATGTTAGGCTACTATTTTATGCTTTTTCACCAGAAAATAGACCTTATGCCTCAATGTAGAAAGATAAAAATGGAAATTTGGCTGATTTATACATAGGCACTGATGCTATTACTGTTTCAGAGAGAATTTAGGGTATTGCTTTTAATAATTTTAATAGCTTTAAATAATTTTACAGCAGATGATTTGAAAAAATGTACATGTAGTTGGTTATATGAAACATCTGGTTTTTGAATACAATAACATTCAAGATCCATGTATTCACAATTACGAATGTAATACAGGTAATTCAGGCTACAGTAAAAAATAACTGCATGGTAGCCTATTAATAAACTAGGGAACCTTTGGCTAGTGCCCAACTGTCCGTTATTACTGGGAATTTCCCCAGGGTAGCTTCAACTCTGACTTCCTATTTCTAATCACCTCCCCCAACTGCCCAGTTTCAAGTTTTGACAGACTAACAATAATATTGTACATGTGCTAGTAGCCAACATTTCCGGTGAATAGAGCTGCGTAGGACTTGGACACCACCATCATTGTTTTTGTCTGAAAGGGCCAGGGAAAGGGAGGGATTAATAGAGAGCTCTAACTGAATGCCTTGCAACTGGGTTCCTATATCGGACATTGCAGCTTTGATAGCGCTGCCTTCGAAGAACAGGTGAACCTCAAGATTTCCCGAGTAGTTGCTACCTAAAGTTAGCGCTGTTCAGGGTATTAAATAAATTTTTCTCTTAGTTAACTGGGGACAGTTCATGAGGGAAGGAAGTGGATGTGCTGTAGGTCTAGACCAGCAAGTTGGTGATAATGTTTCCCGCCTATGCTGATAAAAGCCCCTTATTCAAATACACGTTGCTTAGTCAAACACTGTAACCGACATGTACAGTACATGTTCAACTGTGATAAGCTAGACTTGAGGACATCGTAACCTGACTTCGTTGACACAAAGCATTGCAACATTTTTATAGAATGATAGGTTCACTTGTTATCATCGGTGACGGCTCCAGTTGAAATGACCTTCACCTTTACTCTCTCAGTCTGACCTGACACACTGTATTTCACAGCAGAATTAAGTAGTGGTGATGTCTCTATTCAACTAGGTGCAAATATTGTCATGTAGCCTTAGGTCTTTGTCTGTATTTGGGCAATTGGGTTCATAGATTTAAGTAATTCTTAGGTTGGAAATTAATTGAAGAACAATGGCTGTGTTGCTATATTGTCATAACAATGTAAAGTCACATGCCTACTGCTACCATAACCTCTTGAAATACCAGCATATTCCATTATCACTATAATCCTATAACAACTATATCTCAAGGACCTATTATTATAGTACCAGCAGTAATTGTAGTGTACATTCCAGGAGAAGGAGGAGGGGGCCACAATAATCTGTTTGCACATCTGGCCTCTGTGTTCTGCTTCTTCATATACAACACAAATAGTGTAGCATGCAATGTAATTCCAGCATTGATTAGGTGGAATTACAATGCAATGTATTTCCAGTTCTGCTTTAGTAAACCCACACCTGGTGCTAGCCTTGAACAAGGCAGGAGAAATCCTACAAGTGATAATTACATGTGCACTTAGTTATAGAACTCTTTACACCTAATAGAAATATTCCAATCTGCTAGTCAATGTCACTGTGCAGAGTTGAGAGTTCTGAACATTGAAGATTATTGAGCATAGATCATACTTGATCAGACCTGGGCCATAATTGATTGCTAAAAACTATAATAGAAGTCATTGCTATGCCACACCCAACAAATTTTTGAGTTGAGGTAGTTGCAATAATTCTAATATTCTTGTGCTAGTTGTGTATACATATCACTAACATATATTCAGGTACATTACATGTATTATACTAGTTTCCTTTACTTTCTAAAGTTACTGGTTATACGATCTCATCAGTATTCTTGTTTTATAAAACTATCATACCTAACATCAGTTCAACAAGGGCTTTGTATTAATCTACTACTAACACACATATCACTATAATACAAACATCTGCTGCTGCATTGGGAGTGTACTATGTCATTCATCTACACATGTCTATCAAATAAATAATACACATCATTCAAAATCAGTTCACTGGTTGCTAACTTAATCAAGGTCGAGAAAATATGTTTAGACTTATGGGTAATTGATATCCCTTTCCTTATGGTTGATGGCTTTGGTGTTGTCTGAATACAGTTCATGTCTTCCCACCAGTTCTGGATTAAAAAGACAGTACTAGTTTATTGGCTATGTTTGTTCCAGGAAACAGCCTGGGATGGTGACATCATGGTTTTAAGTTTCAATCCCAGACACATGGATGCACCCACTCTGGAGTTCAACGCCCAAAATTAACCACAGCACACTCTATACCATTGCCTGTTGAATTAACAATTCATCAATTTATCATTTAGATTGCCTCCATGATGTGTTTGTTATAGGCATGGAATTACCTTTGGTTATAGGTAAAATTCTGTGGTTAGGTCTTCTACAATTTCAGCTCACTTATGGCTGGGGAGAACAAATCTTTCTGAGGATGACAGGCCAGTTATTCTCATGGATATATCACTTGCTGTGGAATTACTATGACATTTGCTAGTTGGTCAGGCTTCTTCTCTCCAGTGTACTATCATAATTTGATGGCAGTAACAGAATCACAGATGCTTCATGTTCAATTAATAAGATATTAAACTTGTTGATTTGTTGATTGGTCGCAAATAGGACATCTGTCTGAACTATGGAGATAGAGTTGCACTCCTGACCCGGCATCTTTTGTACCTGATTCAACCAACATCTAATGCCATGACATTTAGTAATACATTTGTAAGGCTTACCCTGCCAGCCAGGTGGAGTATAGAGTCTAGTGTTGGAACTAACAAAGATTTTAGAAACTATTGTGGATATAATTGGCTGATCATAAATTCAGATCCTGACATTTGGAAAAGTGATTGTTTTACAGTTCACTGATATCTGGTTTTGCACCACTTTAGCTACTGACTAAGCTACAAGGAGTGATTTTATCATTCAACTGCTAAGAATTTTGAAGTTGATCTTGATTTATGGTTTTTTTGACGTCTAGTAATTTACTAGTTGAATAATCTGCTAGCCGGCTAGTAGGTTAGTTTATCAGATATAGAGTCTTGTCTGGATTATCAACCTCACATGGCTGTTCACATGCTCTCTCATCTGTCAGTATTATCTATAGGCATAATTGAAGTGAGATCTACTTGGCTGTCATAACCATAATTATTATAATTCTGTAAATTTCTGGCTGAATTACATTTTACAAGCAGGCCTATTTTTCACTTGTCGTCATCTAAAAGTGAAGGAAACATGGATAAATCTCTTGTTTAGCCTGTGGCCCTTACATCGTCTTTGAGTAAACCACAAGGCTCGAATTCTTTTAGGCTTTTGACCAGACCAATCCACATATTTCTTCCTTCAAGCCAGGCTACACCATACTAGCTTGGTAGTACATAGTTATCACCTGTATTATACCATTATAAAGGGAGTGAAGTACATGTAGTATAAATTTTGACTAACTTTTGGCATTGTGATAGTGGTAATTACACCCTATGTACATGGATGGAAGTGTGTATACATAATACTACACCTATGACTATTGTAAGAGTGCACAACAATACTACACCTATCACTGATATGTATAACATGAGATTAGCTCAAGTGTTGTACAAACTGATTATAAGCTAAGGGATTGTTAATAGTATGCCAGTGAAGCTAAGAAATATTTAGATAAGTGGCTTCAGTGACAGAACAAATATAACGATCCTAAAATGGTATTCACACCGAAGACTTGTTCACAACCATTAATTCTATTTATAGATACTGCAATCCCCAAATCTAGTTGAATGCTCTAGTTTTATATATTTAACCCAGTTTAGGAAAAGCTGAAGAAAAACTGAAATTTTCCACATATTTTAAGGTTATTAATATGCATTTGGGTCACCTTAAAAGTGGGAACTATGTCTATGTAATGTATTTTACTTTTTGTGCTACTACAATGTATTCCACTCTCTCAAAACCTACAGTAATTCCATTTAACTGGCAGCAGGCTGTCAGCATGCTGTCTGATGTTTGGTGGTATTGTATAGCAGTCATAGCACAGTTCAGCATTATTTGCTTTGACACTCAGCTTTGTCACTAGATTATAATCTGCATTTTGATTATCTTTAGAGAAAACAATTTCCTATTAAACTGCGTAGATCTAGCAAATAGAAATTAGTTCATCCCTACTGCCATCACATGCTGTTAAAAGGCATTTAAAACCTTTATTACATAACCTAAACCAAATAATCAACAACATAACAACCAAGTACATGGTGAGAAAGCAAATACCCTATTGAATTGGATATAATAAGAGATGGTTCCTATTATAATTATATAGCAGTTGATGAAGACTGTGCCTTTAGTTCATTCAAACTAATCCTAGGATACAACCAGGGATGTGACAATAATTATTGTAGGGTTATTATTATCATTATAATCATCAATAGTGATTCCTTGTCACAAAGTACAAGAGTGGTCAAATAATTGTTCTTTTATAATAATTTCTGCATTAGTTGACCTTGTTTATACAGTACAGTCATAATAATAGTTCCTGTAGATACACATCTACAATCTTGATGATGACATACAGTGCACAGCCTGTCAGCCATTATGGTGGCAGTGATCTACTGGTGATAGCTTAGAAAGATCAATTGCTTGTAACATAGAGAGATCAATGGTTTTGATCTTCCTCATAGTTTAGTTGACTTTTATTTACTGAATCATGATCACCAATTAATTGATATGTTCCAAATGGCTGATTCACTGTTTGCACTAAAGTTTTCACCTGCCATGTCTTACAGGTAGATGGTTATAATACTCTCTCACTTTTGAAAAACTCACTTGGTGAAGTGTTTTGAAATCAGTTACTAGATATTCAATTTCGATCAGTTGACAAGACAACTACTGCATAAATTTATCGCTAAAATGTTTGATTTGACTACAAATAACAGACCCTGTGAATATTCTTGAAAACTGGAGTGTTTCTTATGACTTAATTCTACTGTAAGATGGACCAATTGATGGAAATGTACTTTTATGACTTGCATGTGCAATAGTTTAGCGTGTGGTAAGCATATCAATATCACGATTGTCTCCCAGCTACTGATAGCACCTCACATGGCAATAGATACCTTTGGACATCATGTAACCGGCCTGTCATCCATGCTATTACACTATTGTTAGAGAAGGCATTCTATTTAGGTCAATGTCAGCTGCTACTGCTGCTCCAGTAGCTCATCGTATGATTCACTCTTTCATAATCAATGGGATTAGAGAGTGACTAAGCTAATCAGCATTCTATAGGTTTTATGGGCATCACATTTACACCTCCTAATAGTCACTTAAAAATACTTGGATCTAAAGCTAATGTATAGAAGCTATGCAACTAGTTAGTAGATGATAAATTTGTAAATAAGTTTTGTTATATCAATATGAAATTAGTCTAATGGGAATGAAAACTGTAAGGGCAGTCGTTTAACCACCCAACAATCATTTCCAATCAACATCAAGCTATATAGAATTTGATGGCATATGGCTAGACTACAGCATTGATTAAATGAAATTAGATCTGTGTGATTCATATCTATGAATACACGTTTTATTGATCATAGAAAATGACAACTACAGTAAAATGTTGAACATCAGCCAAATGAGTAATGATTAGAGAGTACTAGGTTAGGCTAGTGAATGATATCCATGTTCAGTGGAGGAGAGATGGACATCCAGAACTGGCAACTAGGGCTATATAATTTATAGCCCTACATGTACATTGTAATATGATGATAATAGTTGGGGTGGTTATATAGTATGCCTGGGGTTATCTACTGGTGGAGTAATTGGTAACCTCCAAGGTTGGAGCTAAAAATAAAAAGAGAAGACAACTTCTACTTCAAACTTCTATAACATGCGTCGATATACACGAATATCCTTCAAACTTATACAAATTGAAATGTTCCTCCAAGTGTCATAATAAGTATAGCAGTAATACATGTAGCAGCTAAATTTTTATCATAATGTCAATTATATTGAACCTGTACTAGTTTGATGACACATACATTGTAATATAATTGACACAATAATGAAGATTGCATGCAGACTTGTATGCTATATTTTCCTACTTCTTTGTCCAGAGGGTCAGCTCACAAATACATATCAATAAAATATATGTAGTTGAAATTCCAGTAGGTTTGTAACATGATATTACTCAATTGTTATGGTGCTGAAGGTCCTATTAGCAATTAGTGTTCCTGGCTAATATAAGTTTGTTAAGATATTGTCTAACTCCTGAGCTGAAATTGCAAAATCTTCCTTAAAACTTACCATAGCTTGTATCACTGATGAGGTATCATTGCTGTTTACAGAGGAAACAAAATCAGAGGAGTCTAAAGTGGCTGAAGAAGAGGCTGCTGCGGCAGCCGTTACTCCTGCAGAACCTGCTCCAGTAGAAACAACTTCAGAGGAACCAAAAGAGGAAGTTGCAGCAGCGTCTGCCGAGACTGCTGAAGTGGAGCTGAAGATAGAAGAATCTGGAGATGATGATAAACCAGGTTCGTTTGACAATGTATATTTTGGAATTATCCTCTCTCCATTCTCTGCATTTTATTTAGATTTCTTAGCAACTAGCACTAGTGCGATCTGGTAATTTGGTAATGGCTGCAGACAACTATTAGGTGCATCGTATGCAATCACTGTATGCATGTTAACACCATCTCTGTTCGCCCTCTTGGTTTTTGATCTCAGGCTATGTCAATATCAGTAATAAAGTGTAAATACGCGTAGTAGGCCTACATGTATATAGTGCTATGAAGTGAGTAGTAATGTAGTACAAGTTAGTACTCCTAGTAAAACTCGATATGCAATAAACATCAATTGTCATTGTCACTGCTATTTCTATTTCAAATTTAATTTAGATTGAACAAAATGTCTGCTGCCTGAATTGAAATCAAAGTTATAATATCCTGTTCAAGGGTGTTATCTGAATAGGGCTTGTCAAAATACTGTATGGCGATCAATTTAACCCTAATTGATCTGTCAACAAGTCTTCTATGTTACTGTTTTCCCTGACCTCATTTTATGAAATAATTTACCCACTGAAATATTATCTAACATGTTACTCCCTCTTTCATCACTGGGTGGGTCGGATTTCAGAATATAATGCTTTTTTATGAAAGTCTATCTGTCATCAAAAGATATATCTGGTAGACTTTAGCTGGATAGTTTATTATAGTCTATGTCGCTGTGCTGCAGATTTAAGTGCGAGCACTATAAGCACATTGGCTGACTACTGAAATTTTCGATTTAGTTGTTTAGTTATTGTTAGCAATTTATTACTGTATATGAGCATGCATGTAGCATTTATTAAAACTATTATTATTTGTGAAATAGAAGAAAGCAAGGAATCCGCACCAGAACCTAAAGCCGTGGAAGAGTCGGAAGCACCAAAAGTAGAGGAGAAGGAAACAGCTTCGACTGAAGAGGTGGAAAGTTTGTCTGCTGCAGTCTTGTCTGCTCTTAACACCTCAGAAAGTGGTTCTGGGAAAATGAAGGATATGAATTCTAAGGTTGAGGTTGAAGCAGAGCCAACAGGGCTGGTGGTGGATAATGCTGACGAATCAATCACGCAATCATGCACTGCAGTGTCTGCTGCTGATTTGCCATGCTTGCAGTCCGATGGCACTGAGCTGGCAGTTGCTAGTCCTAATCTCAATGTTGAATGTAGTAACATTTCACAAGCTTCTGCTAATGCACTGCTTTCTAATGATTCTGTTAACGTTGTAACAAATGTCCCTGATGGTGAAAAAGAGGAGAACGTCATATCGTGTAGTTTGGAAGACAGTAAAAATAATGGGGCTTCTAGTTCAATGGAAGTGCAAATTGAATCTCCACTCAAAACTACTAGTGATGAAATTTCTGTAACTACTGAATGTAAACAAAATCTCCCAGATCCCCTTCCTGTTCAGGAAGCTTTCTCTGAAAACTTAACGGGTGAGGTATTGGCCTCTTCCATAGATGAAGTTGTTTCTCCTGATGATGATACAGCTGCCTCCTCCCCTGTAGACTTGCCCTTGTGCCAAGAAAACCTAACAGGCAACGTGGGTTCTAATTCATCAATTGACCAAGATGAAGTTGTTTTGGGTTCAGAAAATTTGCATATTTTAGTAAATACACAAATTTTACCATTAGTAGAAAGTAAAGCTTGCTCCACTTCAAAAGATGGAAATGAGTTTCCTGAGCCAATAGGGGAATTGGATTCAAACAAAACCACTGATGACATGATTATACCTGATACTTCTGGCACAGAAGAGGTTGCAATCGCACCTTCTCCAGCAGTAGAAGAGGAAGACATTTCTTCTGTTGAAGAAGTAGTAGATACTGTAACCTCGTCTGCAGTAGAAGAGACTGAGACTTCTAACACAGAAGAGGTTACCATCGAACCTTCTCCAGCAGTAGTAGAGGAAGATATTCCTTCTGTTGAAGAAGTAGTAGATACTGTAACCTCGTCTGCAGTGGAAGAGACTGAGACTTCTAACACAGAAGAGGTTACCATCGAACCTTCTCCAGCAGTAGTAGAGGAAGACATTCCTTCTGTTGAAGAAGTAGTAGATTCTGTAACCTCGTCTGCAGTGGAAGAGACTGGGACTTCTGGCACAGAAGAGGTTACCGTTGAACCTTCTCCAGCAGTGGTAGAGGAAGATATTCCTTCTGTTGAAGAAGTAGTAGATACTGTAACCTCGTCTGCGGTGGAAGAGACTGAGACTTCTAACACAGAAGAGGTTACCATCGAACCTTCTCCAGCAGTAGTAGAGGAAGACATTCCTTCTGTTGAAGAAGTAGTAGATTCTGCAACCTCGTCTGCAGTGGAAGAGACTGAGACTTCTGGTACCGAAGAGGTTACTATCAAACCTTCTCCAGCAGTAGTAGAGGAAGACATTCCTTCTGTTGAAGAAGTAGTAGATACTGTAACCTCATCTGCGGTGGAAGAGACTGAGACTTCTGGTACAGAAGAGTTTACAATAGAACCTTCTGCAACAGTAGTAGAGGAAGATATTCCTTCTGTTGAAGAAGTAGTAGATTCTGTAACCTCGTCTGCGGTGGAAGAGACTGAGATTTCTGGCACAGAAGAGGTTACAATCAAACCTTCTCCAGCAGTGGTAGAGGAAGATATTCCTTCTGCTGGGGAAATAGTAGATTCTGTAACCTCGTCTGCGGTGGAAGAGACTGAGACTTCTGGTACAGAAGAGGTTACAATAGAACCTTCTGCAACAGTAGTAGAGGAAGATATTCCTTCTGTTGAAGAAGTAGTAGAATCTGTAACCTCGTCTGCGGTGGAAGAGACTGAGATTTCTGGCACAGAAGAGGTTACCATCGAACCTTCTCCAGCAGTAGTAGAGGAAGACATTCCTTCTGTTGAAGAAGTAGTAGATTCTGCAACCTCGTCTGCGGTGGAAGAGACTGAGACTTCTGGCACAAAAGAGGTTACAATCGAACCTTCTCCAGCAGTAGTAGAGGAGGACATTCCTTCTGCTGAAGAAGTAGTAGATTCTGCAACCTCGTCAAGGTTGTCCCCAGTAGATTCTATAACAGAGCGAAATGTCAAATCAAACCAAGAAGCTACTGTGGCAACTGGAGTCAGTTCAACTCCCGCAGATGAAAATAATAGCACTAAGCAATTTTTTGAGCATGGAAAAGGCAATGCTTCTGAAGAGAATGAAATTATTAACTCTGAACAGAAAGTAGAACAGGCATCAGAATTGGAAGCAGGAAGAGAACTTTCTGTAAAAACAGATGCAAACAATTCAAATGCTGAGGCAGCTGTATCATTGGTATCAAGTGATGCAACTTCTGAAAAAATTGAAAGTAGAAACCAGCCTGAGCAGGTGGGTACAATGGATTCAAATTTTGAGCCCTGTGGTTCCACTGTTTCGGAAGATGGAGATGAGAAATGCCTTCCAGTTGTAGTAGGGGGTGTGAATTTTGACAATACAAATCATTCTGGCGACACTGCTATCAGCCATCAAATAGACTACACCGAACAACCTATCAATCAAGGTGCCTCACTCGCAGGAGATGACATCAAAGATGATGCAAAAGAGGTTTG
Source organism: Bugulina stolonifera (assembly GCA_935421135.1). NCBI lineage: Eukaryota > Metazoa > Bryozoa > Gymnolaemata > Cheilostomatida > Bugulidae > Bugulina > Bugulina stolonifera. The sequence continues at coordinate 11,066,826 of OW285191.1, forward strand.
GCTCATGAGTGATCCTTATAAATTATAAGAGTGAAAACCCATTATTGATACCCGATGGATTCATTTCATGACTTTTCCCCAGAACTTTTTCGGTTTTGCTAATAGTACAATAATATTGAATTATTCACTTGTATTGGGGCCAAACAGTAATATTTGGAAAAATACTTAGCCGTATTCAAAAAGACTGAATCTTTCGCGTTGACCTGTCCTTTCTTCATGAATTTGACTGTAGGAGTTATAGGCATTGTGGAAACGGGGCGGGTGGGAAGGTTCCTGTAATTAACCACCTGATCAGTGCATTAACGAGTTTAGATTTGTCTTTCCCTAACATTCTTAACCACTAAATGTAGAATGTAGATTTATCCACCCTTCCATTTTCTATGTCACTGTCTGTTCAATGATTTATCCTTGCCTCTATTTGACTGTGCATTGACTGGGAAGAGTTGGCAATGCTGGTAGGGTAGTACCATGACCATGCCGTAAATAATAGACATGTAATTCTAATTCTTAGTAATGCTATAATACATGTTAACATTATTCCTGTCTATATTCTAGAACAATTTACGCACACCGATGCTATTGCACTCGTTTACCAGCATTGCCTCTTCTTTTACAGTGAAATATGCTTTTATTTATTATCAGAATTTCTTGATCAGAGCTTATGAAGAATATGACACTTTCCTGTATAAATAAAAGCATATTTTCATTGATAAAATAATACATCTGAACTCCGCCTGTTGTATGTTTAGTGTTTGTAGAATTAAGTTATCCCTATCAGTTTTGTTTGCTGCCATGTTAGATGTAGATCAGTAGAACGTAAATAGCCTAGTAGAAGCAACCTCTATGCCAACTGCAGACATCATAGTTCAGCCTTAGGAATTCAACCCTCAACCAGTAAATTTCAAATCCTTCCCCAGTTCCAAGTTTTCTGTTGAACTAACTAAAGAATTATTTATATGATTTCAGATGATTCTGTTAAATTGTGCATGTCTTAGAAATGGTACTAACTCGTTCTTATGTAATATTTCAGGTTGTGAAGGCTGATGAGAGCACTAGTCAAGGTAAGTGATGCTCATTCATCTTGTTCCATAGACAGTATTTGTTTATAGTGTATACGATGTTGTTTTACTATAATCTCAATATTGGAGCAAGCAAGATTTGGAAACTTGGCTTTTAGAAACAAAGTTGTATGAGAGAACTGTTTTTTTTTATTCCGTGAAATGACGCTGAATTTTTTCTACTAAATGTATTTGTTTAGCAATCTAAAACCATAGAATATTGAGATTTTCTCACCGTTGGTCTCCATAAACTCATGATGGTATTATGACTATCAGTTCCAGGAAATACTTGAGTTTCAGCATGATAATAGAAACATTGTATATCGTGGTAGATGAACCATTTCTAACCGATAGTTTCAATCTTGGAGTTATGTTGGTCCAACTCTACCAGAGCATGCTCCCTGGTTACCTAAGCCTCTGCTAGTAGTTCCAATTTTCTTTACTACGTATAGTTGTATATTACTGGATGGATAGATAGAAGATTTATCTATATAATAAATTGAATATTTTGGGTGAATTTAGTAGAAGCAGAAGGCATTGTGCTTGCACTGAATGATAGCTTTTTCTGCGCTATTCAAAGCTTGTAAATTCAAACGTGCAGGGAGATGTTCTGCAAAATCTGTAGTCAACAATATAAACTATGCTGAAGTTGTTGGAACCTTTGTGGTTTTGATATTCGACAGCAATAAGCAACGGGGCGTTTCTATGCTTGTGAGAGAATAATTAGCTGGTTTATATATATTGTATATTATTCATTGTAATGCATTTTATAGATAAAGTTGAAGAACCAGTCCCAGAGTCAGCGGCATCATCAACCGACGACAACCAATCAGCAGAAAAGTAGGTTTATTAGTAGTTGTACAGATTGTTTTGACATTTTGACTGCTTTATATTTGTCTTATTATACGCTCCCCATTAAGAGTATACAATTGTATATTATTATACGTGGGGCTGCGAAGGTTGAGGAGAGTCAAAGGTTCAAATTTTCCACAAATTATAAATCTGTACGTCCACAGCAATGCCCGAGGCTAACTGGGGATAGCCCCTTGTTAGGGCGAGAAAGTACCTTTTTGCAAACCTAGATTGACAAGGGCAACCTTGTTACTAGTGCAGATTACTAGCACATACATGTGCATTATCGAGAATGAATACCATTCTGCTAACATGAGGTTGGTAGACAACTCCAAATGACAAACAGACTTATTTAGATGGGCTGTTTGTTGTAAGCCAAGTCTTATACAGAGCTACTAAAACATAGACTAGTTATATAATAACCGATAATGATAATTCACCTATCTAGGAATCACCTTGTGTCAGTTGACAAGTGATCTGACACCACCTGTGAACACATGTTGCATGTGTTGTGCAAGTGTTCTAAATAGTGCCTGACCTAGTTACCTCGTAACAAGATCACAACAGTTCCGTACTGACATCCTTCATCCTCCGATAAACTAACGCTAGTTTGTTTATTGCATCAAGTAACTATATACAATGTATCTTTAGCAGCCATGATTTGGCATGTAACGCTGTCAACAGGCAGTAAAACGCTGTTAACAGGTAGCATTTAGATTGAAGAAGGCACACGCTAGCAATATTTCCTCCACTAACGTGATTTCTAGTCTGAACATGTGCCAAGGCAAGCAATTATTTTCATATACATGTACGTCTCTTACATGCACATCAAATTGTAACAGCGACTTAATTTAGAATTTTTGTTTGCATACATAAGTTCGGGATGGAGTCGCTTCAACTTAGCTGACTAATCAGAAGCCAGTGTAATCGAAAGCGAAACGTAAAATATTAAACATGCTTGATATTGGGCGAGCAGGGCATTTTCACTAAACTTTGTGACGCCCTGTTGCTCCACCATCATTTCGCGGCGAATAACAGCGTGAATTTTTCTAGTCTGTTTTCACCTTAACGCTGTCAGCAGGCAGTTAAGCTGTCATCATACCTTGCCAGCTGTCAGTACGCCTCTAATTGCATGTATACCCATAGAATTCTATGTGCATACCTACCAGTATATATATTTCAATAGCTATTTCCACGATTGCTGCTATTAAACCAATCAGTGTTTTATTATAATAATTGCCTTGGCTGTTGTACTACTTAAGCAGAGAGGCTGGTTATCCATGCCTTTCAAGCTGATGTAATTGTAGGGGGAGGGGGGGGGGCTATGTTGATGATAGAAATACGTTCCTTCATCAATCAACATCCCATCCATATTACACTAATACCCTGTAGTAGTCTATGATTCTAAACCCACCCCTTTATATTTTAGGGGAGATTAAGACCAGCCCTTATCCTCCTGCACCATGTATATTACCTTGAGTTCATCATTAGTCAAATCACCAAACGGCTCTAGCAACTCGATGACTGTACAATAGTGGAGAATTTATCTAAAATCAGTTTGCATCCAACAATGATGTCTCTGCTCAATTTGTTCAGATTAACGGTGTAGATAACAATAATTATAGAGAAATCATTGCATAAACTGTACATTTATTCAATATTTCCCCTTTATACCTTTAACATAATATTATATCTTTAGGTGATGAACTTTATATTTAGCTTTCCATAAGAACTACATGTATCTGTTTTGGCATTATTAGCCATTCATTATTTTCACCACATCAATAACATACTAATAGCATAACTAACAACTTGTTAGTTGCCCTTTTTCAATGCAATATTGTACAAGTCATAGGAACCTAGCCCCACCTACTGTATTTTCTGCCTTCTAGAGATGACACCATTACTTCCTAGTAATAGCTTTAGTCCCTATTAGAGGTATTAAATTGCTATCACTAGGCAGTAATGGTTGTGTAGCTAACTTCCAGGTTATATAATTATTGGTATATAGGGACTATTTTTCTCGTGTTGTGTCATTTTATATATTATAAGATATAGAAGTTAGGTAAGAATATCTGCTAGTCTACTGTATATAAACTATATAAATACATGTTTGAAAAATAATAGCACTTGAGAATTACTCTCTCACTGAAATTTACTATTACCGGTATGGCCTTAAAACACTGCTTTATAACAAAGAGCAAAGGCTAAATATTATTGTGTAATATCTAGCCTTTGCCCTTGTAATTATAATTACATTTTATTACAGATTGTAATAATGTAGTACTGAAAATGCCTGTAATGTAAGTTTTATTGTGGTTCCTCATACTCTAATATATAATTATTCTTGTTCCAATATTGTTATTATATTCATTTTCACAAGATATATGTAGTTGTTAACCATTAAATTAAGCGTGCTTATTGATGTCTAGCAACAAAGTAGCGCTATTATACTAGGACATTTGGAGTTATGTGCCCTACTTATTTTGGAGTTGCCTCCACTTGCCAATACATCAAATTAGTATTGGGAAGAGTGCTACAATGTATATAAAAACAGCTACAGTGTGAACTATTATAATTCTGATCATTATTCACATGGTTCTTCATCATCCACGCCATTTGCATGCAGGGAGGTCTGTAGTAGCACCCGAGACCTGCCTGAAGATGGTCGACTAGAATTTGGTCTATATCTAAGTAGTTTACTATTGGAAGGATAGTTGGGACGAAATCCATTTGCTTTAGATACATCAGTGAACTTTCCCTGTAGGTTACTAGATCGCATAACCTTCGGTGGTGAAGGCATGAAAGTAGCATGAGTGAATCCCTCCTGGTTAGGTTCGGCTTTTCTAGTGGATGTAAAAGTCTTATATGTAACTGTGAGTTCATCTGCTGGTACGTCTGAACTGAGTATTCCAGAATCATCTGAATCTGTAATTTATCAAAGAGGGTAGTATATACAAGTGCTAGCACATGCGCTTTTTAATATTTCCTTGAGGTTGTGTTCTCTTGCAATAGTGGAAATAGAGAGAATGCAACTCCTGCATAACAACCCAAAGAAACTTAAAATAGTCAGTTGCTTTTGCTAAACAGTACACTATGGTAGAGTACTACATGTATAACATTAATTATAGGATGGTGCAACTATCATATTAGAATGTAATAATTTTTATTGCAGAATTTTATAAATTCTCTTTCATGATATAATTTGAAGATACAGTAATACTAGCAGCGTGTGCTATGCTGTAGTAATGAAGACATTCCACTAACCCTCCGTGAACTGATAATTAACTGTTTAAGCATTTTTAAACAATGTTGTAGCTAAATACTTACAGCTTCCTGTATGTGAAATACTTCCAGCAGACATAGCCTCAGACCTACAGATTCTAACATCAGCGTCTGTTACTGCTGCGGATGGTGTGAATACAGCATTGTTGTTTACATTGTTATACAGTTGTTGGTTCTGTGCTTGCAGTGTTTGATGAAAACCTCGGGTGGTTCTAGCACTACCCGCTCTATATATGGGTCTATCAGAGAGTTTCAATGAGGCTACATTGAACATCCTGGTGAGCTGAGTAGCGTCGTCTATAGCCTGTTGAGGAACTGAGCTGGAGAATGCTGCCCCTAAAAACAATATTGATATCAAATGTAGAACAATGTTTGCTACAATTAGATCTACACATTTTACTTTTCCTCACAAATCATTCCTATGTCTGACATTCTTTTGGCTCCCTCCATGTATTAGGGGCAAGTGTTCATTTAAGTTTTAATAATCGATAGGGCGGAGAAAGAGTTTTTGCAAATTGCTAGTTGAAACTTGATGCTGTGCCACTATAACTACTATAAATTATAATTTGGGGTGGCAGAGTAGTCCTTTACGAGCTACAGTTGATGAAAAGATGCGATTTGGATCCATAGATGACACTTGAAATAGATGTGGGCGCAATTGTGATTTTCCTTGTATTTGGTAAAAATCGCATGAACTGAAACTAAAAGTGTTACGCTATTGATTGCAGTGTAAAGTTGTCTTCTCACAACTGGTTGTCGATTGAGAGAGCACAACTTCCCATTATTATCAATAGCACAATAAAATGGGTGCCCATTCATGAAACATAACATTTAAATGTTGACATATAAACTATAAAAACTGTATTAAATGAAGAACTTTACTTATCAAAAATGATTCCCCTGTTTTCTATGAAACGATTGAACCTAAAACCTGAAGTTTATAGAAAAATTTGGATTCAAACTGAAAGCAGATTTCGGCAAAATACTTGGGAGTAAATGATTATATTGGGATGAGAATGGGGTTCTGAACAAATTAATAAACTAGGCCAACATTTCAGAGAGAGAAGCCCAGGGATGTTACAAGTTGATGTAAGCAGTAAACATCACAATCTAAATTCTCCATGAGGAGTTATTCCCCCTCACTTCATTACCTGTATACGATGCCACTTTATCATACAGCATATTCAGTGTACTTTCATATATGTTGGCATTAAATACAAGACTGTCTGCATACAATTCCCTAATCATTTTAGATAAACTCGTGCTACGTTCTGCATCTGATTCTTTCGCTGCTACTTTGTCCTGCAACAGCATAAATATCAGAATAAACCCATATTCAGTGCACTGTATATGGGCCCTACATGGATATACTGTACATTTAGCTATCACGATGGAAATATTTTGATCTTATGGAGGAGAGAGGGCAATTCTACAGATGACCTGTGTCATAGTATTGAGAAATAATAATGACTGTTACATCAAACTACTCTGTGCATAATATGCCAGATAATGTAAGTATGCACGTAGACTTAGTTTATATACTTTGAAGAGAACTTTATTTTCAAGCTTTTTGCCCTGGTTTATGCACTAACATGCACTTCATTATGAAATTTGTGGAAAATAAATGCACATACATTCAATGTCTTTAAGCTTTGATCACCAGTTTTATTGGGCACAGATTTTTTGTTATGAACAGCTGGTCTGCCAGTGTTTTCCAATATCTGTAATGGAAGCAACTTGTGTTTACAGTAATACATGCAGCAGCCTTCTTAACCATTGAGAATATTCAGCTGGACACAAAAAATCTTTAGAGACCAAATTGTTGTTTTCTCTACAAAACTGGAATAGCTACATTGGCATAGTTTGTTGCAGTGATGCACTATATATTATGTAATGCAGTATACTGACCACTCCCTGGTTTGTAGGAACAAATGGAGAATTAGTTGGAGGCCTGACAAAGTCAATTTTGGTGTCAGCAATCTCAGCTGGAAGGACATATCCTGACTCTCTAAGGAAGATTATTGGAGTCTTATAGGCGATCGCTATAGAGAGCAAGTTGAGACAAATCTGGAAATAGAATCAAATGTGAATCGTGAGAATTGAGCTTTATACATGCAATGAAAGTGTTAAAACGTCATGTACATATTTTTACATCGACTCAATTGTTACCCTTATAATTATGTAGACAATACAATACTATTCCATTCCATGTATACATGCATGTAGTTCATAATTTGCACCCACAAACCTTGACATGTTTAGTGTATTAACTACTCATGCAATAATATATTGTTCCGGCTCAACCTCTAAGGGGAACCAAGTGAGTCGCAGCAGAAGATATTACCTGATCTTGGAGTAGAGTGTCATTGATAAGCATGATGAAGGTAGATCCACAAATTGCTCTACAGATATCTAGACTGTTGACTGCCTTAGCCTGCTCTGGGGTGGGGTTAGTCCTCACACAAACAAACGGTTCTGAAAGAAGAACACTGATGCTAATGAAAGTGTGAACAATAAAATCTCTAAGTAGGGGTAATATGGCAACCCTTCATGTGGTGGGGCCAGTGAGTTGGCATGACATAGTATTTTACAATAGAGGAGATAACTCCAGGTACATACACTAAATTCATGTAAAATATTCAATTTCATTCCATGCTGATAGCTAGTTTGTGGAGCTGGTATTTACCCAGTTGGTCTACAATTAGATGTTTAAGACTCTGATGGTGAGAAGACGTTCTGTCGTAGCAGAAGAAGACTCTCCTAACAGGATATGTGTAGTCCGTGCGTCTTTGCTCCGTATCTTTCTGGAAATAGGTAGCAGCTGTCGGAAGCTGCTGCCCAAATTTATCTTGTATCTAAAGATAGAGTATGACAAACTTTATGTATTTGAACTACATTATTATAGTAGGCCTTGCCCATATTAGCTATTCATGAGTTATGAGTGGTTATGTTACCAAATAATGTACATGTACGTGTATGTTATTATTTACAGTGTCACCATGATGGGATTAGAACTCACATGCCTTGTAACATAATATGCTTATACAATGAAAATTTCTAAGTCACCGGAGCTGCAGGGAGTTTGCTGACACTGAAACACACCTAGTATACTGCTAAGTGCCAACAGCCTTCACTCAGCGCACAGCTACATAAGAATTCTTGGTAGGTGGTACAGAAGAATAATCATGTTATTATCTGTAGGTGCCTTAGAAACCTACCAGATAGTTTTCGTTGAATCCAAACTGTGTTTTCAAGAACTCATCATATTTGTTCAGAAGGTTGTTATTATAAACCAGAGGCTCCAGGAAATCCCAGAAAGGGTCCATTATTTTATCCTAAAACATAAAAATTTATACAAGTATGATTATCATTTTCTAGTGCTATATAGCCTAATCAATACCATACAATCATGCAATTTCTGCAGCTAATAAAGCCGGTTATATAAATGCTATTATTGGTGTCTGCAAAGCATAATGCAGATACTAGCTGCCTCTCATCAGTACTAGAAATGTGTTACAATGACACAGGTCCAGCAGAATAGCAACATACTGACCTACCAGTTCACGCGATAGAGACTCCTGTAAATTTACCTGCACTATATTACCAGATACCACTCTGCATTATGCACATTTACCTGCAGCACATAAATCGACCTACATGACTATAATAAATCTTATCTGTACCATGCATATCCATACTTGTGGTATATTACTGTAAGCAACCAAATAGCCCTAGCATGCCGTCTTACCTGTATCAAGTTTGGGTACCTCTGGACGTATCTTATGGACTGATTCAAGTATTCCTGGTGTTTCCTCAGCCATTCCAGAGCTCCACCATATGCTGGTCCCCCAGGTCTATGAAGTAGAACACTAGACGATAAGCTCAAAAGGTGTGTAATTCACTATTCACATTTCTTTTTGCATATAAAGAACAAGTAAATGAAGACAATTATTATTAACAGATGTTGATAGTTTGTACCGACTCTCCTCGCTAACATGCAAATAAATTTTTCCGACCTCCTTCTTAAAATAAAAGTGATTTTAGCTTTTGTGAGCCGATAGACCAACTGTCGCTGGTAGGATGGTGTCAATGCACAGCTCTGAACATCATATATAAAATAGTTAAGACAAATAGAGTATTCTGTGCACCAGATATTTTCTGTACAGAATGCTAACTGGTTCCCAGATTGTATAGAAGCTTTAGATTGAACATGTTCCATCTCATGGTTTTTGTGTAGCGGAATGTTTAGACTAGAAAGTAGAGATAAGCTATCCAGTTATACTTATAAATAGTCCAGTATAATATGAATGTAGTCATCAAACACTTCTTTGGTAGATTAAATTATCACTAAACAGCCTACACTATAATTTTATCTTCCTGTTACTGACAAGAAACGATGGAGAAATCTTTAGTTTTATTTTATTTTATTTCACATTAATTTTATCTCTAGGCATAGTTTGCAAAAATATACACTATAGCTACTGCATGTCTAAAGTGCATGTACATGTTAGAGGTACATGTAACATCAAAGCCTTTGATTGTTTGAATTGAAACTTTAAGTAGTTCCAAGTTGAAAGATTACTCAGTTGTTTTTTTGTTCATAACTTTTTTTTAGATAAATTAAAGAGATGATCAAGGCGATACCTGCTTGTACGATGGGTAGCTAATCTAGAGGCAGGCTAGAGTTTTAATCAGAGAACGGGAAGTGTAATACTGACCCTATATCATCTCGAGGTAAGGTAGCTCCATACATATGTGTTGGTAATTTCCGTTTCTTCCTGTTTCGAGGATCACTAGAATCCATTTCTGGTTCTGGAGATTTATTTATTGGCAGCAGGATATTGTGGCAGCTTACATTTCTAAAGAATAAATTAATGCAATATTGTTACGCTACATTCACATTGCCGTTTATACCAACTACTAGCGGCGAGCGGCCAACGCTAACCACAACTATATATAGTGACATGCTCCAGTGAGCGGTAGGGGGTCAACGAGCTCAACATGCTGAACTTTAAACCCCACCGCTAACTAACGCGTGCCAGCTATAGTATAGTAATAGTTAACCACATTGTGGTTAGCGTTGGCCTCTCGCTGCTAGTAGTTGGCATAAACGGCAGTGTGAATGTCGCATTAGTATGTCTACAGGTATATACAATATGTTGCATACTGTATAATACCAGAGTTTTAAGGAATATAAAGAGATGATATAGCTGAAGGCACTCAATGGAGTTGAGTAGAAAATAGTCATAATATCTATATAAACAATCCAAACAAAATCATAAAGTCAATTGGAAGTGAAGGCCTTTACTAGACTATCTGCTTGTATGGTTGAGAGAGTGTGTGTTGCTTTTACAATTATGACTACAAGGATCCTAACTTGAACTGTGTGACAAACTAGGCTATCAATTTTCTGTCAGCTATAAATATTTTGGAATTTCCAGATGTGACGATTTTTGACTGTAACTTGAGCTTTCACTGCTCAGCCACAAAAACACATGTTTGCATGTAATATTTGAGAAATGATGAAGGGACACCAAAATCTCTGCAAATGGACACTGTGTCCCTTATTTGGGCATCCCTGCACTAGCTGATGTACATGTAGGTGTTAAAACGATATTCAATATTCGTAAGTTTTTCCATTTTAAAACCAGATAAAGTGCAAGAATAGTAGCAGTCGTGTAGTACAAATACAAATGGCTTGTTAGCTAGATATGAATAGCTGCCTACCTGTGTAACTTAGTGTCAGCCTTTGCCATTTTATATCCACAAAATGAAACGTATCTCTATCAGTAAAAAAATTAATCTTGATCTTGTCTAGAGGAAAAACAATCAACTAGTGCATTGACAGGATGTGAATTGCATTGTTGGGAAAAATTTTCTAACTAACTCTTTCATATCCATTGTTTCTCTGTCTATATGTTTGTCTGTAACTCCCTACTAAAAGACTTGACTCTTTGCATAACGTGTCTTAAAACAGCAAAGTGTCTATCATTAGCCATCCACTAAAATTGTAGCAGGCTTACCAAGTCTCCCTGATTCCGCAGGAGACTTCCTGATTTTCAACTCAAACTTTGGTACACCACTCCAACCAAAATGGACACCCCCACCCAAATGCTGAATCCCCCTGATTTTCATCAGTCAAACTTGGCAAGCCTGCATTGTAGTGCAGTGCAATGTAGATACAATCATGTAAATGTACATGCAACATTCTATATTAATTGTTTTGTACTTCGTCTTTCAGTCACAATAAAAAGTTACACAATTTAATTTTTAGGGTTATTAGTGTGGGAAGTATTACTTACCAGAAACAATTCTTTTTTCTGCAAATGTGTCAACAAGATTAAAATATTTTCCTCCTCATATAATCAAATACCATAAAGATTTCAGTTAGATAATACTATATGCATAAACCTCAAGGAAAATATTATATTTCAGCTTATCGGTGTTTGCCAATTCCAAGAAGGTAAGCAAAACGTTTTAACTGTGGAGGCATAATTATATGGGTTTATAAATAGACTTATACTATTTAACTACAACGCTACTTGGATACGCAAACAATTTATGTAAAAGTTGATTGTTAAAAAGGTCAATGTTAGATAAATGTGTAAACCAATAATGAGATAATACCTTAATCAATATTAGACTGATTAATGAATACTTGAAACCTAACACTTTAATCAAGACCTATACAAATTAAACAGTTATTATAAGTTAATTCTTTATAATATCATGTCCCCTAGAAGGTTTCATACAAATGGCACAATTATTCAAAGTACCTGTGTTGGATAAGAGCAAACAGTATTTGAAATATAATAATATAATAACAAAATCTGTTGTTCAAGTATTTTGCATAGCCTCTATTGAATAGCAACATGGTAGGTTAAAGCACAAGTAGTAGCACTGGCTTCAACTGTTAGCTAACTTGATGTACATGTACATGACGTCACATTGAAATTGAGAATATTACAGTAATTTCAATAAAAACTAAGATTTTTCTTCAACTTGTATAACTACCAATATATCTTCTGTTTTCAGTAGGCATGTGCATGTACAACCTACCAAGCTTCCTCTACACAGCAGCCTTAGGTGCACAAAAAGTCGTGAGTTTCACTCAACATAATCAGCTGTTGTTTTCTCTGTCTATATTTTGAGCACTCCAAATCAACTGTCCAATCACAAGCGGAAGTCTAATGCTAGCTCCACCCGCTGATAAAATTAACCACACCTACTAATTCTACCCAACAGCATGCTAACACCATTATACCTTGTCAGTAATTATCTAAAATAATGAGACTCCATTATAATTTGCAAAGAAAGCTTTATTGGATAAATAATGGCAAGACAGACGAGAAGTTCATTTTATATAACGGATGTAAAAGTTGTAAATGCTGTGACATTAATAGTCTGAGCAGTCTTAAGCTGTAACACAATGAATCTAATAATCAATAATCTGGTCTAGCCTCAGACCCCATGAACCCCGTTTATTAACCCCAGTGCCAAAGGCTAGATCATCACCACATGAGTACCTTTTTGGTTAAGATCGCTAAGGCTAGCCGCACGGCATATAACCAATTTCAAAACAAAGATCATCTAAAATCATCTAAGATTTGCTTATCTTGTAACCATGAAAATGAAAAATAAAAAACATTAAATGGAATAAAAGTATCAATATTTAAATGACGATATTATGCAATAATCAAACTAGTCGTGAGTGCAAGTTTTATTGCGACGTCACATGATTTGTTGAAATTGCCATTTAAATTCTTAACTCGACGACTCTGTCGCCTTTGAGACTATGCATTGCAATCTTCTCAGTTTTGATTACTTTGCCATCTGATTCACTTTTAAATATGAATTCGTACTCTCCATGGTAAAGCCTCTGCTCAGGGACACTGACTGTCTCCTCACTAGCTATAGAAAAGGTGAATATCTCCTCGTTAAAGGCGGTGATTTCGGCGACGCGGTTCTTTAATGCAATTCCAGCAGCATTGGGCTAGAACAAATTTTTTGAAAGATTATCACCATGAATTAAGCTCTATTGTATTACATAATAATGTTTATATTCTACGCATGATAAAGTTGAATTTTTAGCTTGGTTTTACCAAATGTCTTTTAAAGCGGCAATGTGATTTGTAATTTGTTTGAAATTGGATTTTTAATTGGGAAAAGAACGTAGGGACTGGATAACACAGAAGCAGCAGTTAGTGCGAGTGATTGGCTGAGTTTAGGGTCTTCGAATAAAACTCTAGTCATGAAGGTGACTTTCTGCATCAAGATCCATGGCTGAACATGTTTACTTGCAACAAAACATGATACAGAGTTTTATCCAACCTCATGCCACACGTTTACTAAGATTAATTGAAGAAGGTCATTAGGTATTGCAAATAACTGTGACGAAATAAAATCACCCCGAAAGCTTTACAATTGTTAGCCACATACCAGATAGGTAAATAGACTACATCTAGCAAAAGTATAGAACACTTACTGTAAAGTTTTCCCCTTCAAAGAAAGCAGGGGATTCATACCCATTCCAATCCCAAAAATCTTTCAGCATAATTCCAGTCACCATTGGTTCCCTTTAAATAAAAATTACTCAAACCTTTACATTATATAAACTCTATCTCGTACAGACTCCATACTACGGAGTATAGTTTGACAGTGCTATATTCCAACAGAATTGATGGAAATGCAAAATAATATAAAATCACTATGTTTGTAAAAACTGCTTACCCCAGAGCAGCAGTCAGCATCTCATCGAAGGTAATAGCTCTCACACTTGCATCCGTTTTTGAATCGATGTAGTTATTCAGCCATATTGGTAGCCCTGCTTTCCCCACATTATTTAGTCTGTTGATAAATATGGAGGCACTTGGTGGATTTTCCATGTGAACATCAATTCCAATACCTTCAACGGGTGCTCCCTGGGTCTTTAGCTTTTTTATTCCATCTACCATGACCTACCGGTAGTAAAAACAGATAAAATATAATTTTTATCGATATTGATTTTATTTTACTTTGGAATCTTTTGCATTATGATACTAATGGTTAAAGACAATGTAAAAACACAACTATACATGTATCTATATGCAGCATCATGGATAAGCTATAAGCTTTATTCAAGATCATACACATAGAAATACATGTAGGTCTACCTGAATCCTACTAGGATTATCTGTCAGTAACCCGGCTTCATTGAGATAGAGATTAGCAGCAAAGTCGATATCTTTGGCTCTTCGATGAAGATCGGCATTAATTTTTTCTGAACCATACATCTTATTGAGGAAGTTCTCATTCTCCGAGAACATGTTATTGACGACTGTCCAGTCTTCACACCTGAGTATAAAATAAATTTATAGGTAAACTTTAACACAGCTTCTATCAAAGTTATGTCGCCAATTGAATTAAGTTTTAAACTAACGACACATGTTGAAAAAATCTTATGCTTTGTAATTCTTTATACGATTCACAATACATGTGTGTTTGACAGTATCAGCGCTCATCCAGTTCACATATTTAAATTACGAGGTCCATGTCCGACAAAATCTGAGATATATTGTATTATTATTATTGTTATTATACAAGTCATGTACATGTATATATACAGGTAATATATCACATTCCATTTAGTGTACATTATAGTTGCTTTCATGTCTTACACGTAATTTATTACACCATAGATATTTTCAAATCGACAAAGGCTAAATTGTAGTCAAAATATTCACCGTTCAAAGTAAGCCTATGACTACTTATCATAGCATATGCATGTATATTGTCACATATTACCTGTATCTATATTGACCAAGTAAATAATCGACTCTTTTCATGCACTGCCTGTAAACATCACTAGGATTCTTAGCTGTCCTTATGAAATCTGGCGTTCGAATATCATCTACTACAGCTTCGTGGATGTTTCCCCCTCTAATTCTTTTCCTACAGAAACATTTAGATAGAATGCTATGCTGGATACTAACAGTAAATACTAGCAGTAGAACCGAGTGTGTAAGGAGAAAAGTCTCTATACAAACACATAAACATGTAGGTGTACGTGTAGACTATGTCACTAAATAAATTCATTTGATGTTTCAAGCATCTTATCTATTTGAAGGCTATATTATGCAACAGGAAATGACATGTAATCAGTTATTTTTTCATAGTCTACAACCACACAACTACACATAAGGCAACCAAGGAAGCAGTAAAGAATGGATACTAAATCTAGAAAAGATTCTTCTATTGCTTGTGGTTAGGACTTAGGGCAAGAGCAGACAACCTATAAATTATAGAGAAGACAACACATCTATATTACAAACTTGTTGCATTGCTTCCTTATATTATACATTGTAACTGGTCTTGTTTACGGAACCTGCACTAATTTCTGGAAGAATGCACAGACGCTCTTGATCAACTCTTATAATTTGGGCTAAGAATTTGCATGCAAGTGTTTAGCCTAAGTTCTAAAATTTCTTGTAAGCATATTAGCTCATTACTTGATTTAACTTACTCATTTTCTTCTAGAATCTTCATTGCCACATCGGCAGCTTCCCACGTGAGTATATTTTTACTGTATTCAGTTTTTCTCCATATCATTTCACCTTCTACATTAGCCCACTAAAACAATTACTGCTAAGTGGAATAATTGCATCTCAGTAGGAATTAAGAAGCCAAGAAGTAGATATTCATGTACAATATACATGCAGGTCCTACATGTAGTAGCATGAAGCTGTAGGAAAGTAACGGAGATAAGAATGGAACACAGGCTAGTTTCAAAGTCAGTGAAAGTTGTGAAAGGAAGATGACAGGGTACACCAGGTGGTATAATAACATCATCCTGAGCTGCTACCCGTGAAGATGCACATATTTAAGATAATCTTCAGCTTAAAGATTTGATTCTTAATTTATTACCTCAAAATTGT
Source organism: Bugulina stolonifera (assembly GCA_935421135.1). NCBI lineage: Eukaryota > Metazoa > Bryozoa > Gymnolaemata > Cheilostomatida > Bugulidae > Bugulina > Bugulina stolonifera. The sequence continues at coordinate 11,082,934 of OW285191.1, forward strand.
CAAGGTATGTCTTCCTGTAACCTTCATTGTGCTCTAGTTGAAATGCATCCACCGCTGAACCAAAACCAAACTCTGAATAAGTCTGCTTTATCTACAAGGAAATATATACTAGTACATCAGAGTCGTTCACTAAGTAGTAAGTGGTACATCAGAGTGGTTCACTAAATATTAAGTGGTACACAGAGTGGTTCACTAAATAGTAAGTGGTACATCAGAGTGGTTCATAAGTACATTGTAGTAAATGGTACATCAGTGTGGTTCATTAAGTAGTAAGTGGTATACCAGAGTGATTCACTAAGTAGTAAGTGGTACATCCAGTGGTTCACTAAGTAATAAGTGGTACATTAGAGTGGTTCACTAAGTAGTAAGTGGTACATCAGAGTGGTTCACTAAGAAGTAAGTGGTACATCAGAGTGGTTCACTAAGTAGTAAGTGGTACATTAGAGTGGTTCACTAAGTAGTAAGTGGTACATCAGTGTGGTTCACTAAGTAGTAAGTATACCGTCACAGCATCTCAGCTGTGGTACAATTGGTGGTACAATTGGTTGCATCACGCTAAAATATGTACTAAACCTAATGTATTATAAGGAAAAATCATTGATAGTAGTTCAACAAATAATGTTCCTTAGGGTAGCAGCGTATGTGATGTACAGTGTAATGATAGAATACCGTTAGCGTGATATTGCTGTAGGCAGGCTTCCCTTTATTTCTGATTAATTTAACATTAAGCTTGCTTTTGCGGTTCTTCTCAATTCTTTTCTCTGCCTTTGTTCTCCACTCTGGGTCGTCAATGATCTTGGTCATGCTGATTGAGTCTAGAATGTAGTCTGGGTATTCATTTTCGGTTCCGGCATCTTCCAATCTGATTGCGAATGTGCAGGCTTCAAGGGTGTTGTCTCCTCGATCTACAATGTAATCAACATTCTGGTGCATAGTTGTTTCTCAAATAGCAATTGGGAATCGGCTGTTTCTCAACTGATTCAACAACTCGGGCTTGCATGTAGAGAATTTTCCAAGCTCACTTTTAGCAAAGATTCAATTTCCACATGCCTAACAATTACTCAATTCAGGATTCTATTATATTCAAATCTATTAATAAATATCAGTTCAAAGTTCAATCTTTCGGAGAACATATTTTGTTACATAATTAAGCATTCTTTAAAAGTAAAGGTTAAACATGTAAATTTTGGAGTCATTTCCACCTGATTTACTAAACGCTATAAATTACACCCTTAGATTCTAACACAGCTGAGGTACTTGACTGAATAGATGGGAGTGTCTACAGAGTTCTATGAAAGAACATTCCAGAATTATAGTACTTTTATTATCTCTCCTCTTGCAGTTGCATTTAGCACTAGCTAGGTGATTGTGATCTAGCGTGCAGTGACCCCAGAGGTTGTATATGCAAATGTATGCATATATATGTTAAGCAAATATAATTACCTATTGGAGAGAAATCTGTGCGGAATTTTACCCATCCGTCTTCTTCCGTTATATACATTGTCACCAACCGCTGATACTTTGGGCCTAGGTGGTTAGAAACATATAAAGCCAATAAGAAGTGTATGCCACTGCAGCGTGAGAAAAGATTACAATATCACATTTGATATTTTTAGCAAACCAGAAAACACTGCATAACTCTTTACTTTTCAATATCATTTTATTAGGTTATAGGTTATTAGAACTCTGCAGGACTCATTTTTACCGTGCATACATGTAGATTTTGTATACTGGTTATTAAATACTTACTTATCACCAAATTAAATAATGAAGTCAACACAGATGAGATACATACTGTACATATAGATGGAAATCTCATGCATTTAATGCATTAATAATTATTATTGTTAACAAGAATGGAACGGAATAAAACTATGAGTTTGGCGGCTCGGTTAGAACTTAGTGTAACACTTTTAAATTATGCGCTTGATTGCTACAGCTCTTTCAAACTGGACCAGCAAATGCTGGAAGTAAAATGGAAGAGATAGAAGAGAAGCGAGAAAAAAACTTGTCCTCCTAATCAACGAACTCAATTTCTCCTTATTCTAACACAGCTGAATGACACAGCTAAGTCATGTAATTATTTCTCACTTTTATTTTTTAGCGTGAAATAGCTGCCATTATGCAGAATGCAAGCTTGTTATAAAATTCCAATGGAATTAAGCAACCTGTTTATTGAGATACCATCATATCATATTTTTACTGCATATACTGTACATAGTACAAGTAGGCATAGTCATATGTAAATATAATGTTCAATTTTTCTTACGTTCTTCTGTGAAATCTGGTCGGAGCATGTCATACACCAAGAACGGTACGAATATCATAGGTTTGACTAGATCAGATGTATTAACGACCTTGATCCAGCCTTCTAGATTATAGTGTTCCCCGTCATTCATCAGTGCTGTTATTGTTCTTCGTACACCACTCCCTTGATGCAGTCTGAAAAATATGTTAAAGCTTTAGAATCGTATTAAAATTTGCAAGCACTAAAATTCTTATACATGAAAATTCGATGCAAAAAAAGTGAAACAAATAAAACAAACAAGTGAAAAAACTAGAATATTCAATGTTAAAATAAATGTAAACTGTAGCATATTTTCTACTGGAATAGTTTAGGTCTAGGAGAAAGCACCTGTTGGTGATGATTACTGAAGTATTTCCGCTGTGAGAATCTCTACTTTCCTCACAAGTGGAAGATTGTTTGGTGCAGCGCCAGTTCCTAAAGAAACGTGTCGGGTCCTCAAAGTCTCCATTGGTGAGAAGCTCCTGGGATAAAACAGCGCCAACTACAAAGAGTAGCAAAGTAAAAGTCTCCCTGTACACCATGCTGAATAGGAGCACCATTTGACACTCTTGTCAGGTGCTTGAAGGTGCTGACAGCAATGGCAGAGTAGAACTTTATCCACTCATTATAAATACTGTATGAATGTGATCCAGGTAGAAATCGGTAATAGCCTTGGGTTCAACAATAAGTACATACAACTTGATATACTATGCTTCTACTCCGTTAACTTAGTTGGTTGGAGACTCTTGGAACTCTGCCTTAGCATACACTGTCAGCGATGCCAAACTGCCACCTGGCAAAAAATTTTTGTTTCTTACCTGTGCCAATTTTAAGATATAATTACTGCAATTACACATAGAATTATTAGGTAATGTCAAATATATTATGTATCACATATCACAGTTGACAGGTTTGTAATATAATACCATCACTACTGTACACTATTCCTAAGCATTCTGCAAGTGGTGTTGGGTGATGTTACTATGTTTCATTGTAATCATGTAATTATACTCCGTAACACCACTATCTTGTTCTACTTGCTGCTCCATGAAGCCTGAAGTGATTTCCATATGCATGGAGTTGTGCACAACATAGCACCACCTTTCAAGCAGTGCTAGGAAATTTTGATTTGCGGTTGAATTCGGTTTTTGCTGTAGACCTATTTAAAAAGCTAATTAATACCAAATACAACGGCTACCACTCAGTTTTCCCAAATTTGGAAACAAAATTAGTAAAATTTGGGAGTTGTCACACTCTGCTTTTATCTATAATGGCGGCCATTTTAATTGTGTTCAATAAATGGTAGCTGTTATTAATACTAATTATTTATAATAAGATGTAAGTATAAGTATGAAAAACTGAGTAAATCTACAATAAATTGTCACTGAATATTGACATCGAGTTATAAAGATTGAAAGAGGCATAATATTGTAATGTTTTTGTTGGCTTACTGAACAGCACAGTTACAGTAAGGAAAGAGATAATAATAAATACGCAGTACCAAACTGCTGCACGATGGCTCTCCGACCTCCCCTTAGCCACCACCTACGCCACCTACGCGTTGGCTACCAGAGCACAACACGGTTGGATAATAATAATTGAATAATGTGAGCACAAACACAGCGAGACTTCCACTCCGCACAAATACGTTTGTGCAACTGACCGCAGTCCACTCGCTGCTGTCCCAATCAACGCGCATGCGTTTCGATCACCACGTGACCATTCGAAGACCTCACATCTCCCCCAGCTTCTCAAGAAGCTCACCACACGACGTTAGCTACTGGTTAAGTAACATAATCGTCCAAATGCGCAGGACGCCGTCGCGCCCGCTGCGAACGCCTTACATGAACAGGCGCCACTTCGGCCTCCTGAACAGGGGATTCAACGATGTCCTCCTGCTGTGCCACCTCGACACTGTCACCTGCTCTGTGAGGCGACGCTGGCCTAGCGACTGGATCATGAGAAACATTGTCTGCTTCTGTAGCATCCTGATATGCTGCCTGCGGCATCAGGTCACTGGAATGATCCCGGTCAGATACAGTCCAGTCATCTGTGACTGTGCACTGGTTGTCGGCCATTGATCCCAGATCATGGCCCCGTCGACGCTTTCTGATGTCTCGCACATGCCGTGGCATGCCGTTTACACACACCGTATGTCGTGACACGACACTCGTGACTTCACCGAGTGCCCACTGTTTAGTGCACGAGGGCGGGTTAGGCTTGACCCACACCTCATCTCCAATAAAAAAACTGCATTCAGTGTCTTCATCAGACTTCTGTATGCTGACATCAAAAGGTACTCGCCAGCGGTACCTGAAGAGCACACGGGAAGGAACAGAGCTGGCTTCCGTCTCCTTTCGAGGCGTTACGTTATACCAAAAAGTAGCCTCCTCGGGTGAAATCTTACCCCGCTCCGCAATCCTCTTGATTGTCCTGTGGTTTCTTTCCACGATTCCATTGCCGCTCGGGGCGTACGCGGCTCGGAATCGCAGGGAAATACCCCACTCGTCAGCGAACTGTTCTACAGCCGCTGACCGGAACGCGGTCGAGTTGTCCACCAACAACTCATCCCACGGCCCGCGCTCAATCACTACATTTCGCAATTGAGCAACAATCTGCGTTGCCGACTCATTCGGCAACCGTTTCCAGATAGCAAAACGCGACGGACCACAGTCCACCATAGAGAGAAACACCTGGTGTCCATAGTGGGTTATGTCAGCTGCAACCCGACACCAATTGTTCTCTACAGCTAGGTTTCCACGAGGCACCATGCTCTCACTTTGCATGGCCGGGTCGATGCACTGACAAGCCTCACAGCTCATCAGCTCCCGACGCACTTGCTCGCGAGACAGGTCGCCACGAATCTGTCGGGCAAGATACAGGGTCCTATCAACACCTAAGTGATGCGGCAGGTGTGCAGCCCAAACTGCATCCTTGGGGTCTTGCCCAGTAAGTATAACAGCAGCTACCTCTGCCGATGAACCACTCGGTTCACGATGTTCTAGCCAGCGCTTCGGGACCCTGGTCATGCGATCAGCTTTATTTTCTACCGTAGGTACAAATCGTACCGACACATTCAGGCCGTACTCGGCGATTGTCTCACGAACCACCACCAATCGACGTTTAACCAACATCTCAGCGGCACCTTTAGTGCGCACCCGGCTGCGCTTGTCAATAGCATTTGCTATCCAATTGACAACAGTCATCGAATCAACAGCTAAGGTGAAGACCTTAAATCCCCACACGATAGCCAAATTGATCCCTCTAGCCACAGCTTCTAGCTCAGCAACATTGATATGCATGCAATCAGACTCCTTTCGGAGCCATGACGCATCCTCCACAATGTTGCCATCGACCTCCAGGGCCACACCCATGGCAAGAGAACTAGCATCTGTCCACACTGTGACAGAACCACCGGGGTTCACCATCCAGGAGCCCCTGACAGGGTCCTCCCGTCTAGCCCGGGCTAGCAGTTCTACTGCTAGGGTGCGAACATCAGACTCAACCTGCTCGTCCCAAGGACCACTGCACCCCAGGCGCTTCAAAAAACTACAGTGGGGACGAAGCCACCCAGCAACCGGGTAATGTCCCACCAGTCGGCCACACAAGGAAAACAGCTCCCTTTTGGTCAATTTGCCCGGGTCAAGACTCACTTCGGTGAGAGCTGTTCCTCTCGCCATCTCCAGACATCCACTAGAACCCCGTCGCAGCGCGACTCCCAACAGACGGCCCCCATCAAGGCTCTCTGGCTCCTTTGTCACAAGGCCATACATCTCCAGGTGCGATCGCACCTTTTCAACACTGACCACAGATTCCTGAACCACTATATCATCAATATAGTGATCAGTTCCACGGCGAACAGATTCCTCCAACGAGAGAACCTTGCTAAGGATCGATGTCATGATCCTCGGTGCACAGGACAGGCCAAAACCTAGCCTGGTCAGGGCATAATTCACACCCTTATACCTAACTACCTGATACTTCCAGAGATCCTCAGCGACATGTATCTGCAGGTATGCTGACTTTAGATCGACGACTTTGAGCTCCCCTTGCAGCTGTCGCCATTTCCTCAGTTTGTCCCCACAAACAGCAACCATGTCATCGCCCGTATGACACTCAACATAGTTATTCAGTTCACGGTAATCCATGACTGGACGAACCTTGTCCTTTGTTGGTTGAAACACCGCCAGTAATGGAATAATACCTGTGACTGGCCCATCCCACCGTTTCAACCAACCCTTCGAGATCCAGCTCTCGAGTTCAGCGCAATAACGCTCACGCAAATGTGGCGCCTGAGCACACTTGTACTCAGAGACACGTGACTGAAGCTTCTTGGGAGATTCTCCAGACCACCGCCAGCTGACCGTCCATTGACCATTTGCAAAGGTGGCATAGAAGTCGGGGTCCTCAACCCTCAGAGACTTATTAGTGTCGCCACAATGACTGCCGGCTGCTCCACAAGCCAATGACGTATGGTCACTCCGCTGATCAGAAATCCTGCAGCAAGTACCCGAGGGAGACTTTCCCCAGCGAACCGAGTACTTCGAGTCAGAGCCTCTCTGCACAGTGACTCCACCCATGTGATCAATCACATCTCCGCCAAGTAAGCAATCAACTCCCAGATTGCCCAACTCATTCATCACTGGCGCAGAGACATCAAAACAGTGCCCGTGCAATCCAATGATAACCCGACAACAACCCCTCACGTTAGAGGCCTTGCCATCAGCCGTTAACAAAGGCCGACTCTGCCTTAGGGCCTTTCCCACCACCACCCGCGGACTGACCAGAGTCCGCTCGCTTCCAGTGTCAACCAGACACGAGAAACAACGACCGTTCAGAACGGCCTGAATGACTGGCATTCGACTATTAGTTGTAGCCTTACCAGTGGCCCCCGACAGCGCCAGGCTATCTCGTGGTACGCATGCACCGCTCAGCACTTCACTCGTTGTTGAGGAGCGAGGTGCTCGGCGATTAACGCCTAGTTGCTGGTGTCCATGGCGGAGGATGCGGCGCCCCGAGTTGCACCCTCCCCGTGAAAACCCGACTGGCTATCCTCCAGCCCTGCAGCCGCTGCAGGCGGCTTCGGTGCAGGACACTCCTGCACCCAGTGATCGGTGCTGCCACACCGAAAACACCCTGCCCTCTTGCCAGAAGAGCGCTTCGAAGGCTGCTTACCGGAGAAGGCCCGCCTACTCACGGTACACTCCTTTACCCGGTGTGGACCTCCACAGCGGAAGCAACTAGCAGTGCTCCCCGTCTGCTTACCCGAAGCAGTAGCAGCGGCAGTGACAGACGGCTGTGCTGATCCAGCACGCCCTCCCACTGCCCTCCTCGATGCGAGCTTCCCTCGCACCCGGGACAACAGCGCCCCAAAATCGACGGTGTACGCACCTTCGTGCGTCACCGCCCACTCATAGACTGAGGCTGGGAGCCCCTCTATGAACTTAATCCGAAAACTAAGGTCTGTAGAGGACAGCCCCAGTCTACCAGCGTACCTCTCCAGCCTGTCGAGGTACACGTCAACCGACTCTCCCTCCTGGAGTTCGAGGTTGACAAACTGACGCCAAGCCTCCTGCCGAGGCATGGCGTACTCCGCTGTTAACACAGCCTTCACGACATCCCAATTAGACGCCTCGTGTACCATCATCCGTCCGTACACTCGAGCAGCATTGCCCCCCAGCATGTATGCTAGCAGGTCGGTTGGAGACACTCTCTCCAACCCACAGTACCTCTCGTACTCACGCAGCCACGCTGCCACGTCTACTGACCCATCGCCAGTAAACTGAGACACTTGTCTCCTGATTCGGTCCAAAATCGGACCACGTGCCTGATTGAGCACACTGGCAAGCGTGCCAGCATCCACCAACAGAGTGGTGGGTTCCCTCTCTGGCTGGCTTGACGACTCACCAGAAGTCTCATCTTTTAAGCCAGGCTTACTCATTATTAACAACGAAAACAAAACAAAATGCAATAACGTAATTAAATAAGTGGAGAAAAACAATTAATTAAATAAGAAAAAGAGCCGAAATAGCTTGTTGGCTTACTGAACAGCACAGTTACAGTAAGGAAAGAGATAATAATAAATACGCAGTACCAAACTGCTGCACGATGGCTCTCCGACCTCCCCTTAGCCACCACCTACGCCACCTACGCGTTGGCTACCAGAGCACAACACGGTTGGATAATAATAATTGAATAATGTGAGCACAAACACAGCGAGACTTCCACTCCGCACAAATACGTTTGTGCAACTGACCGCAGTCCACTCGCTGCTGTCCCAATCAACGCGCATGCGTTTCGATCACCACGTGACCATTCGAAGACCTCACAGTTTTTTAGTGCTAGATCATACGAGAGCCGAGGGCTACAAGTATGTGAAGGGCTTGGAAGGTGGTAGAGGCCGACCAAGTGTACCTTCTGCTCATTACATAAAAGAGTGAACAGTTATGGGTGCTCTCTATAGTGTAGATTGTAGATTATCTTAGACGTAGGCCGATGCCGAGACTCATTGGAGCTCAGGACCGATGTAGGTCTAGTAGAGTTTATACTCCGAGGGAGTGATCTTGTAGAGTTTATACTCGAAGGGAGTGTAGAGAAGAAGCTCTAACCTTGAGAGCCTAAGTCCGACGCTAGGTTCATTAGAACCCGGGATCGGCCTAAGCCTAAGGGGTAGATAGAGATATGCTTAGCCTAGGATGAGGTGAACTCGAGCCGTACTGAATCCAAAGGATTCTCAGGTGGAGTTACCCGCCTAAGGAGTAAGCCTCTATAGGTTGAGTTAGGAGATGTTGCTTTATTCAAGCGCAATCAACAACTGAACAATAACACAAAATGCACTGCCTTATATACATAACAAACTTCCGGCAAAAAGGGACGACATGGTGTCGGTTATCCGACATGGGGTCGGCTCCGGAACTTACGCAACAATATGTCTGGTTCCGCCCGACTCGGTCATATGAAAAGGTCGGCCATGGCACAAAATGTGCTTACAATAGGTAAAAACATGGCGTGTATAAATATGAGCTAAATCTATAAGGTCGGCCACGTAGTTGCAATATAAAGTGGCAAAAAGACTCTAACGATTTACAATCAAGTAAGGACAGACAATTACTAAATAGTATAAATGTGGGAAAAACCAAGTTGCAATAGAACGTAATTCCAAGGCTTGATTGCTAGTACAGACATGTATATAAGACACGCAGTGGATAATAAGGTAATGAATGCATAGATAATAATAGATAAACAATGCATGGATATGTGAATAACAGTATATGGATAGATTGATTGTCAGCTAATAATATTGTCAGTGTGGCTGGCCCAGAGCTCTGGGCTGGCCTAGGTGCCATTACCACGGAGGCTGTTTCACCACAATATGCATGCACGCTTACGCAACACCAGCCAACACCGGAAATGGGTGCACTAATGGATAGATGCTATCATGTCTATTCTTACATGTTGTCTCCCTATTGTTTACCCATGTGTGCATGCAAAAGGCAAGAAATCAACGTGGAAATTCTTCGGTGATGCTTCAAAATATGGACTTTCTGGTATCGGTGACCTTGATTTCATAGTCGACAAGCAAACTCAAAATCTCATTCTCCGCTATATACACGATGATGAACACTTCATTCATGATCATCTCATCAAACTGCCATCTGGTAAATACAGAACTGTCAAATATTGAACTGTATAGAAAAAAGATACTTTCCTCAGAGAGATGATGCTTCACACAAGTGAAATTTTTAAGTAATACTTTTATAACAGCCAGCATTTTCCAAGCCTACTATAATTGTTTTCCATAGCAGTATTTTTTGTAAACACTGAATCTCACAACATGACGTTAATGATTAATAAACCAACCAACCGACCGACCAACTGTCCGACCGACCAATCGACCGACCATTTAAATATAAAAGCCGCTGTATTCAGCTTCAGTAATACTAGGGTAATTTTAGCCTAGCTTTTTCGCTAAATATTTGTGTAAATTTGTGGTAATTTCCAGTAATGTATCATATTATTATTACATATAATATACTGCTACAAGTATTAACAAATCAAATGCTATCTTAATTTTGAAAAAAACAGACAAGTAAATAGTTCGTGATTTAGCTTGCTAATGACTTTTAGTGTAAAGTTTTGATACTGTGGTGGTATCAACGTTGGACGGCAGGGAAGTTTGATACTATTTTTCGTATATCAACTACTGGTATGCTACCATTTCTTGATGACTCTCTAAGTAGATCTAAATTATTCTGAGAATGCTAAACTGCAATAAAAGTATCCACAAATTTGATGTCATAAGTAGAAGTTATCCATCCCTGTTCAGACGTCAATTTATGCAGATTCTCTTTGATTATCTCAACTCTATCATAAAATATTACTAATGCGAAGTAGTCATAAACGCTTCCATAGCAAATAAAGTGTTCTGATATTGGCGATTATAGTTACATGCCACAGGTTTAAAGCACCAGGCTAGGTGAGTGCTACACATTAGATAAGCAAGTAGTCTGTTAGCCAATCAAATTGCAAATTCAAAAAATCATTTTGACACCTTTTGCAACAGACAAAAGACTTATTTTGTTTTACATACATGTACTCCGCCACTGAGCTTTCATCTGCTGCCGCAGTGAGAGTATGTCGTTATTAAGTAACTACCCATTATTCTGGAGGGACTTTTCTAGCTAGGACTTGGAACAGGGCGATTCCCAACCTAGCTCATATGTACCCCTAGGAGTACATTTCAGAAATTTAGAGCGTATAATGCAAGTTATCAACTTAGTACATTTTTGACAGTGAATTTCGGTTACAGACTATCAATTATGAATTATCATTATATATTACTGAACTGAACATCAAAATTCATTCACTGATGCAAATGAATTTGAGCTTAACCGGTGTGAAACAATACAATCTATGAAAGTTGCATTACATAGTTATCATTAAACAATTAGCAAAGAAAGATTCATATCATAACCGAAGATATCCTTGATTAAACACAGTTTTACAAACAATTACATTATTTGCTGCATGACTATTTAGGGGTACTTAGGCCAAAAAAGGGTTTAGAACCCCTGACTTAGAAGATAGCTGTGCACTTAGTACCTACCCTAGAGTGGTAACAAGGGTACTAAGAACTGAGGCTAGGATGTACCTTCTACAATAATACCCAAGTTCATTGTATGTTATAGGCATGTATATTCTTGCTGGTAGAGTTGCCTACTCCTATCAGCAGTGATAGCCTGAACAACTGTTAAGGGTCGGTTCCATGAGAGGCCACTAGCTTCTGCGGAGCAACTTTGTTGTTTGTTGGTATTGTTCTATAGGCAATGCCAGGTACCGGTCTACAAGTAGCCCTGATTAATATATCCAGACAATAACAAAAGCTTGCTTTTTATAAATTATATACTTGAGGTCTATGTATCTAATATTAACCAATCATCACAGCACTCGTGATCCCATGCTCTGAAAAGACCAAAATGTTGGTCTTTGCATAGCTGAACAAACGGTGAACCAATTTGCTCTAGAACTAGGCTCCAAAAGCCAAAAAAAACAATCGGCCTCTTTTGTAGCCGGGCCTTTATATTACTATATTGATGCTTGTCATATAGGCATAATTAGGAGTTGTCTCCTGAAAGAGAAGACAAATCCAAATTATGTCTGTTATTGCGCGTTGTACATGCAAGTCACATGTAAGCAATTCTACGTTGCGTTGTTTATGATGAGATGGTAGCTTTACTAGCCCATAGCACACTGTTCTATAGATACAGTAGTTACAAAGTCATGGGCAACCCATTTTATATTAGTGATTACACTATTCACCCTTCTTAGTCTTTGTTGCAGTCACATCGTTATGCAAAGAAAAGCTTTATTTAAGTTTAGCAAGACAAGAAAAAACATTACGTGTTATATCAGCAAACCATTAGAGCTGAGCAGTCTTAAGCTGTAACACAATGAATCTAATAATCAATAATCTGGTCTAGCCTCAGACCCCATGAACCCCTTTTTTCAACCCCAGTGCCAAAGGCTAGATCATCACCACATTAGTACCTTTTCGTTTAAGACTGTTCAGGCTAACTGATCATTGAAAAACTGATTTGCAAATATTTGGATTTAGTAAATACATGTAGTGTCAATATAAGCAGGAAGTTACAATGCACAAAACGCTATAAATTCATAATCATTGAAATATGGCCAAATATTTGGCAATAATGTGCATAGTAGAAAAATTGAAAAAACAAGATAATATTGATATTCATGTGTATATGGTTTGCACTACGCAACCAACGTGGTCTTTTCAAAGGTCCAGGATAGTTAGAACCATATATTAACTTCTTGGTCACCCACGTCGCTAAGCAGTGATATGGATCTTCGACTAACCACTCTTCCCTCTGGCTCCGTCACAATGGTGACTTCATACAACCCGTGGTACAATCTTTGAACTGGTGCGACGACTACGTCACCAGCTCCGATGTTGAATGTCAGAGCTTCTTTGTTCAGACTAGTCACTTCTGCAATGCGATCTCTTAGAACGACTCCGGCAGCATTCGGCTAAAAAAAATTGAATGCAGTCTCAAGTGCAAAAAAATTTACTTGTATGTGAGAGGAGTAGTACGTTGAATAAGCAGCAGGAAATGGATTGCTAAAATTTATTAGAAAATTTTGAAATGCAGAGAGTCGTTCGATCTCTACTCACCATCAGACCAGAAGGTTACTACTCGCTCTGGTAAATTGTAACCAAAATGCAATAGCTGGTTTGCTTGTGCATAATTATCTAACATCTAAATATATAAATACATTGTGAGTGAAATAACTGAGTGTCGCTTCAGTGTTCTTTATTAAACTGATCTAAATGAGTTTCTATCAGTGAATATTTGAATATACGTTTTAATACAACAATGTCATGTCTTGTATTATATTATACATACATGTAAATATCACTGCAGCATAACTAAGTCAAAGCGGCTTGTGGTTTTTTTCTCTCAGGATTAAAGCCAGCAGAGAGAGCACAACTTTGCTTTGTCATAGGCTTTTTATTACTTGGCTATTATGGTATTTTTTAGTTAGAGGGAGTATGGCGAAAGGGTACTTTTAAAAGTTCTTCTAAACTATAAACTACATTCATTTATTTGTCTGTAAACTTAGAAAAGCCCAAGAAACTTTAATAAATATTTTGCGGATATAGCATCAAACCAGCAATTATTATTATTTTCTGAGCACGAAAAAGCTGCAAATGATCCTAATTGTATGCACAAAGTAATACCATTACATGTAGCAAGCAGCATTAGTAACTAGCATAAGCAAAGAGAAGTCTCATCTTCGCTCTTCTCAACTCTGTACTCATTAGTTTACTTACAGTGAGATTTTCTCCCTCGAACAAAGCAGTGTCATCATTGCCATCGATTCCATCCCAAAAATTCTCGAGCATCACTCCACTCACCTTCGGCTCACTGAATATGTAGAGTAAATTACATTGTATCATTCAAGTAGATTAGATACAGATATTTGTTCTGTTGATCATAAAGATCAAGTAGATAGCAGCATTACTTATTAAAAGTGTATAACATTACTTATTAAAAGTGTATAACATTAAGTATAGGAAAACCAGTGCGGAAAACTGATACCATAAAAAGTGCTTGTGGCTAATTACAAAGGAATGCATCAACTACTGACCCCATAACTGCAGTCAGAAAATCTTCCAAGAAACTTGCTCTAGCTGCCTTATCGGGATTTGAATACCGATAGTTGTTCAACCATATTGGTAGTCCTGCTTTGGCCACACGGTTTAGTCTGTTGACTAATAAGGGAGTACTTGGAGAATCGACCATGTTGGCTTCAACTCCGACACCATCAACAGGTGCTCCCCCTGCTTTCATTTTCTTGATGCCATGCAGTATTTTCTGCAAAAGTTCAAAACTAGTGCATAAATATTAAAAGTCAAAACTTGATATGATGACCTTATTTAATTATGTGTTACAATAATGTTTTTTTAAAATATACATCAGTTCAAGTTAATAAAAATAGTTTAGAATTATGACAATTCCGCTATTACATGTAAATAAGATATTTTATCTACAGGTACCTGAATGTCATTAGAGAACTTTGTTAGCAACCCTTTTTCATTCAAATACAGTTTAGCTGCGTAGTCGACTTCTTTAGCTCGTCGATGAAGATCAGAGTAAATCTGATCAGAGCGGTACGCCTGACTCAAAGGGTTCTTTGTGTTAGTAAACATGTTGTTTACAATGTTCCAGTGTTCACATCTATTAAAAGAAATGATTTTTGTACTTTGGTTTCATACTTTAGATTAGCAATTGGTAAAATAGTTATGCATGTACATTGCTGGTCGACCAAATTGAAAATCTCATTTTAGAATCACTCTAATGTTTGCCCACAGATTATGAGGTCAGCTACCTCTGATAAATGTTTTGGATTAGGATTAGCATTATAATAGAAATCAAGACGCCATAAAAGTATGATGCATGTTTTGGAATCATATGTATAGCTCTGAGAATGGTGTGGATGATCTAGCTTCAATTTCTGTAATGGTCATTGGTGGGCATTCGACCCTAAAGTGCTCTTTCTACCGAAGATTAATAGTGGAATGTAAAAATTATTGGTGGTGTTAGGAAGGACATCCAACCCTAAATCATTTTCTTGCCTACAATTAACAGCAAGCTGTAAAGGTCATTGGTGGTGCTAGGGGATGTCTTTAATCCTAAAACCTGTTTTATCTAAGAATAATTGCAAAATGTAAAGCTGGTACGCTATATTTTATACATTATGCATAATATTATTATTCAGCTTTGCTAAAACGTGCATGTGCATGCTGTAAATAACAGGAAGGATTTGTCGCTTAATAAGAAAAAAAAAACAACATCACAAATTCACGTTCATTGAACGCTGTTATACGGTGATGTATATGTATACCTGTATCTATATCGACCAAGTAAATCATCGACTCTTCTCATGCTATGTCTGTAGATGTCATCTGGAACTTTAGCTGTTCTCATGAAGTCTGGATTGTTCATGCTTTCAATTCTGTCCTCATGGACGTTCCCGCCTCTAACTCGTATTCTAAAGCATACGTTGAAAATTATATTATATTTATTAATACAATAATACAATAATACAATAATGCAATCGCTTATACATGTGCACTGTATAATAGAAAGACATAATACAATAATGCAATGGCATATACATTTAAACTGTACAATACAAGTGTAGTATAATGCAGATTGATCTGTGTAAAAGCAGCTTCTTTTTAACCACGAAGAAACTGACCAATGACATGAAGTAAAGTGAAGGTTGAAAAGTCAACAGTACAGTTTATCCCAATTGGGAAACAGTTTGTTTTCTCCTAAAATTTTTGCATGTAAAACTTGAAATGGGGTCAAATGTGGAGGTCCAGGCAGTTTGCAAGAATATATATTTAAAGCTACAGAGGTCAGTGTTTTGAAGTCATCTCATCTATTTTATATAGGCAGATACACATATGCATGTACAATTAATATGATTTTTCGCTACGTGGCCAGATAACTTATGCATCTATATGTAAGTCAGTCGAGGAGCCAGTCTGAACGTACCAATTGGTATTTACCTACAACACCACCACTGCGCTTACCATTTGGTATTAACCTACATCATTGCACTTACCATTGATATTTACCTACACTACTGCACTTACTCTTTGGTATTTACCTACGCCACTATACCTACCCTTCGGAAGCCAAAATCTGCATCTCTTGATCAACAGATTCCCATGTTAGTGCATTTGCTGTGTACTCATTCTTTCTCCACTGTGTATCACCCTCTATATTACCCCACTGCAATATTAACATTAAACATCAGTTTATAATAGCTATAGAGGTCAGTTTAAATTGTTAAACCAATCAGTGGTGAAAAACTAGACATCACACGTCTATCTGTGGCCCTCTGCCCATTTCATAAGCCCATTTGACATTCTACAGAAAAAATAAAAAGCTGTTGATATGCAGAAAACTGTGTGCGCTAAAAATTTAATGTCGCACGCATCATGTAATGTCTACAGCTACGGATATTAGTCTGGTTAAAGTTTCCAAACTGGTTAAATTTTTAACCAATATTACGTATGTAGTCAGCATCTACCTATGGATATGCTAAGCACCTTTCCAGTGACATGTTGCTACGTCTGTAGTTTTATTAAATGACTATAATAATTTGAATTTATTGATAAATGGTTGTATTACGTGTATTGACTCCAGTATAGCATAATATAGTGCAATGCATTCGTACAATCTTGAAAGTGCTCAAGATTAAATAGTTGACAGTACAATCATATATACCTGGAAATTCTCAACAAATGCATTTTTGTAGGCTTCATTGTGTTCAAGTAGAAAAGCATCAACAGCAGAGCCAAAACCAAATTGTGAATAAGTCTGCTTTATCTACAATAAAGAAGGATACTTTAGAAAACAATATAAATGTACACCTGACTCTTTATTTAATATCATCCACTAAGTTATGCTCTCTTTTGCTGCCTGTGAACAAACAAATGACTATCAAAACATTTTATGAACTGGATTTTTTATCTTTGTTCTAATTTTGTGCTGAATCAAGTATGGGGGTAAAACTGTCTTCTGTGCTATGTCTACCAAGTTATTTGTTGACCAACATGTATAAAGAGAATTCTTTTTGGTTTGTAAATGTTGCAAGTTGTGAAATGTTCTTTGATTTAAAAAGACTTCGGTATGTTTGCCAGATTCATAGAAAACAGAAATATGTGATTTTACATGTAACTGTAGTTCACAACGAAGGTATAATTTAGTAAATATATGTAGGCTTGATATTTCCAGTTTCACAAATGAATGCCACACATGGCAGTCATACTAGATTCATTCAATTGATGTAAAAACTAGTTTACTTATGTGATATTTCTGATGCAAATGGTTATTATGCCAGGGAGCAGTGGCTTTACTATGGTATCAAGAGAATTACCATCAATTTGGCGTTAGTATAGCCTGGGTTCTGAGAACCCCCAATCAGCTTGAGATTAAGATTACTCTTACGATGAGTCTCAATCCGCTCTTCAGCCTTCACCTTCCAACTAGAGTCTTCTACGATCTCAGTCAGACTGAAGGAATCAGCAATGAAGTCTGGATAAGGACCGGATCCACCAGGGTTTCCAACATGGATTGCTAATCGGACTATTAAAAAGGTGTTCACTCCTGGGTCTGAAGCAATTAAAAGAGCATATTATGATATAATTAGCTCTCACCTGCATGGCAGCACGCTTATAAAGACAGCGAAATTTCTTTTCTCTGTATCACTACCATTTTCGAAACTCGGAATAAAGCACATAAACCTTTAGAAATAACCCTGCCCCCCACCCCCCATTACCTGTTTAAAGCCATGCGGTATTGGAACCAGCTTACGCCAAAGTCATGAGCAAAGGCTATTGCTGCCGACAAACTCAACATACAGATAGATGAACTTGAAATGTACCACATATATTTCATCTTCTAAATTTTTTCAACATTTACTTTGTACCAGTTTACTACAGAGGCTGTAGATATAATGGGTATACAGTCATAAAGTTGCAATGTGTAATACACATGTAAGCCAATAGGTGCTATAGCTTACCTATACGAGAGAAATCAGTACCAAGTTCAACCCATCCTTCTCCTGGTGTCAAATACATCTCTGACAGCATTTGGGTCTTCCATGCTAAATTAGTAGAAAATTAGAAAACAATCAATTATTACAGAAATGAAAATAGTATAAAATTTATGCAACAGATTCTAATGTGGAGCTTGAGACAGCGTAAAGTTGGTTACAGCATTGACTTTCATGTCCTGGCATGATACGATACTAGTACACTATGGATATAAAGTAATACTACATAAACACTGGTGCTAAAAGGTTAACAATGTTTTTATGAAACTATTGTTTCGTTTCCAATACATATGTATATTGGTTCTGTAGGCGGTTGCTTTTAATTAAAATTTTCAAGGAATACAAAAAGGGATGCTAAAATATTTACCTATATAATTATATTATCCAACCTGCTATAAAAATACAGTATTTGTGTTCCCTTACAAGTAATATTACAATGCTGTGCAGGTATATACGAGGTAAATAAAATAAATCAACAGTCAAGCTATCATGTGCACTCTAAACCATAAATTCAATCGAGCCTCTCAGGTGCTCGTTGCATATAGGAAACATTTAGTTGAACTAAGTTTTCACAGAGCAGAAATATTTCAACCTGCGTGTTCTGATATATTACTAAAATAGTGGAGGTTTTAATTTAAGCTACAATATGAAGGGGCTAATCCTAAAGAGATTGAATATAAATGTGTCACAGTCCCCAATTATCATTTTGTAGGTTCTCAGGCTACATTAATTCCTTAGATTATTATCAACTTTTGCCTTTAGTTGAATTAATGAGTAGATAACTTCTTTGTTTACAATAAAAAACGTAACTTCTGTGTAGCACTTAACAACATTTCCCGCTTGTAAACTTGCGATATTCGCAGAAGTTGTGCGTCCATTTAGCATACCCTTTACTGATAGAATAGACTAAGGAACTTACTGATAGAATAGACTAAGGAACTTACTGGTAGAATAGACTAAGGAACTTACTGGTAAGATAGACTAAGAAACTTACTGGTAGGATAGACTAAGGAACTTACTGGTAAGATAGACTAAGGAACTTACTGGCAGAATCGTCTGGTCGTTTCATCTGATAGCTTATGAGTATTCGAGTTCTTGTCGGTGTAGCTTCACCGTCAGTTTCTGGAAGCTTAATGTGGCCTTCTATACTGTAGTGTTTGCCGCCTTCCAAGAGTCCTACTGCAAGGTCTTTGTATATTCCAGACCATAATTTCTCCCTACACACAATATGTTTCACAGACTCATAATATACTGGTACGTGTAAGACTACATCTACATTCTACATGTACCTGTTACTTTGATGACATTATGTATTTTGTATCAATTAAATTAACACAGGGTGTAATATGAATTAGTGCCTCAGTGATGATCACATAGCTTTAGATCCTCTGATCTCATAGACTTCATAATTTTGTACTAGTGTTATATCCTGTTGTGAAATACTATATTTCATAAGTTGTTCTAATGTAGTCCTCCCCCCCCCCCCCCCCCCCATCAAATATTATATATTTGAATAACTAAGTTGTCAAACAGGCATAATACAAGAGTCCATGTACATGTATATTTTGTACTTTGCACTTTCAAATCTTGAGCATTTGTCCACATGATTATATTTTCCTGAATGGCAACACCAGGAAAATATTCAAAGCATGTGAAAATATTGACTGGCGACTCAGGATTTGCCTGTTTATTAGTTGCTGCAAAAATGTTAACAAGCACAATGTGATAGGAATTCAGCAAGAAAACTAATGGTTTTGGTTTCTTCCAGCTATTGAGTGAGCGACCCAGCTATTATAACCACAAAGTATCAATAAAGCTAACAGATGAATGTGAATTTAAAGTGAATTTGTATAACCTTCCATCCATTTTGAAACTAGTCAACAGTAGCAAGTAGAAATTGGATCATGATCATCATTAAACTCAGTAAATTTCATAAGGATCGGCAATGCTGGAGTTGAGAAACGTCACTGAGAACGGGCAATCAACCATTTCTACTATAATTACATTGTATCTAAATTTTTGCAATTGACTCTATAAATCCTCATGAACAATACAGATTCAAAAGACCTATGATGACTAACAATATTTAAAACTTTTTCAAACAAGTGCATTTAACATGTACATTATATATTCAGTGTTATTTTTATCCATTCAAGGAATAAGAGGGGTCAGCACACAGACTAGTATGTTTATTTCTCATCCAACATAACAGTTTCAGCTTTAAAAATTTCATATCAGCTTAACAATAGACTGGTGAGTTCTCAAGGCACTCGTGGCATACTGGATGTCACATAGTAATATATACATGTACAATGTAAAGTGACCAATAAGCATAAGCATTCTTTAATTTTATTTTATTACAATTTTCTACTTTGGTTCTTCATTTCCCCAACACCATGTAGCTCTGATTTTAAATTATGCATAAAACCTACATGTAGATACATGTGTAGCACATGTAAGACACAAATGTACTTCTCTGCAATATGTATTCAAATAAATATCTTTTTGTGCAGTATGCACAACACTTTGCTGTGCATTTACGTGACATGTACATACATTTACGGTTGGCGTCAAACTAATATTATGTTGATAAAAACAGTATTACAAATACATCAATACACGTGCAGGTTATACATGTACAGTACAGTATAAAACAACTAAGTAAGTTGACAGAGGTACTGTACCAACCTGTCGGATATGAGAATAGACGTGTTTCCACTTAGAGCGTCTGCACTGGGGTCGCATGAAGCCGATGCTTGCGTACACACCCAACCATTGCGATAATCTGTCGGGTCATCAAAGTCTCCGTTGGTGAGGAGTTCCTGGGATGAAACAGCGCCAACTACAAAAAGTAGCAAAGTAAAAGTCTCCCTGTACACCATGCTGAATAGGAGCACCATTTGACACTCTTGTCAGGTGCTTGAAGGTGCTGACAGCAATGGCAGAGTAAAACTTGATTAGTTCATTATAAAGTATTGACCATCTACAGAGCTAATAGGACCATAGCTTTAAATTCACAGCTATGAGCATGTAGGTTGTTACTCCTTACATATGCATAGAGTTGTGAGGCTCTATAAAGAATATCTGTGGAGCTGAGACTAAGTGAACAGCAAAGACAACAACAATAGTCATAGCCAGTGAACCAGGACTAGTAGAGCACCCCACTGATCATGAATCCTGTTTAGCAGAATGTGATTGATAGGTTAGCCACACCCAAATCAATATGAGTGCCAGAGTGGGCTTCTGATTGGTTTAACAGTTTAGCCTATGCAACACAACATTCTTCTGATTGGTTTAACAGTTTAGCCTATGCAAAACAACACTCTTTGCTTTTGGTTAGTTTGACTTCTAGCTTTGAACTACAAAGATAGCGCAAGGAAACATCGGACGCACATACCAGAACCTACCAGCCCTTACTTCCAAATGCGGTCGGATTGAGCAAAAAGCTTTTGTGTACAAATCCCCAATCACTGTACTATTAGTGTTCAGTTGATCAATCAGAGGCGCTTGCTTACAATGCCCCCTTCCTCCTGTATAAACAGTTTATTGATGCAAACTTATTACAGGGTGCAAAATATTCAAGCTGTTAAACTTCGATGTTAATCTACCGGCTATTTAAAAACTCAGTAGGTTATGTCGGGAAAAGGAATCGAGGAAAGTCGACACAGTCATATTAGGCATGCTTGGTGATAAAGAGTATTATCATTGAGTGTAGGATCTTTCCCTCCACTATTTTTGTAGACTATATTATACATTTTTCCATGGATAGTCAATTAATTCAGTAATCATTATTTGGTCTGGATTTTCCTGTTCACACATCCACTGGAATATATTTTGTATCCTTTTCCAATACATAAAATTGGCTCGTTTACCTGCTCGGTGTGACTTGGATTCTTCTGCCCAAATTACTATCATTCTACCTAGGGTACGCAGGAGTAGGAGGTGGTGCAGTGGGTTGGAGAGCCTGCCCTGAGTTGCGGAAGCACTAAACGTCCAGGGTTCCAATCCCTCTGATGTCTACTGACTACTAGTTTTTTGGGCAACAGGTGTGCTCTGACCTACCTGCAAATTGAGACCAACACTGGCACGGCACTTGTAGCCTTGCCCTCCAAACAAATCTACTATCTCACCGCCAGTATTTTTTCTAACCGCATTACTAATCCTTGGGATTAAAATCAACATTCAACTTATGTATTTCTTCTGTAGAATCTCTTTCTCAATAAAACTGCAGAACTTCAAGGTGTAGTCTCTCTTCTGTAGGACACTCCCGTCTTTCCAGAGAATCAGGTACATTTTTTGACTGCCTCCATGTTAGCATAAACATGTTTAATTCCGAGCAGTATCTTTATAGCTTGAGACATTAAGTTGTCAGGGCAATGGACACAAATCCATCAATATGTGTCATAACATAAGTATAATTCTTTTGGTATGCTACACCACTGTCATGAACTTACAGCATGATGGAGCATCGATGCAGGTCATTGCTGCTTTAGAAAGTGATATCTATTACATGGTGTCGATATAATTATTCTTCGAAAATAGTTGTTGTTGTGAAACCACTGAGGTTGCTGGGAATTATTCAAGGCATCACACTATCAAATTGAGATCAGTGATTGAATTTCAATTGGTAATCAGCTAGCCATAGAAGTAATTAGGGTTAACAAGATATCTTATTCACTGTAGTGAATCAACAAACTGATATCATGACACCTTTAATCTAGAGCTCTTATGAAACTTACTTTTAGAATCATCCTATAGGACGGGTGCAGTTTCAGTGGCATTTTATCAAAAACCAAGCAGCATAATTTAATCCACAAGGTGGTTCATTAAAATATCGGTCATAGCTACAGACAACCTGCACACTAAATATTTTGAAAAAACAAAGCATAGATATTCTAGGTTCCACTGCTTGATAGACTAGATTCAAACTGCATTATGTGGAGTTAATCGACCTAGCCAATGGGTACACAAGCGCTTAGATAATGTAGCCTAAAATGTTTATGCAGATGATGACTACTAGAACAGCTGTATTCACAAAAGTGACACTTGTCCACAGCTGCCTTGACCAACACATGGTACATTATTTAATGGTTTTTGATGCTACCACAACTATTATATCTACACATGCTAGAATTATTAGGTACTTTTTAATCTTGAATGTCTGCTAACAGTTGTCTTCCCCTGAGCTAGAGAGCTATCTGAAAGAGATTCAATGCACGTGCAAGATCAAAATGTTGACAGTTTTGATTGGGGAATCAGTGTACATTTATCTAATAGGAGTTATGTCCTCTGTAAAAATGTTGACACTCACTAGCGGATGCTGTAAGTGAAGTTCATTCAGCACGGGATGACTGGTATTCAGCAACAAACATACTAAATTTCAACATTTTAGTTTCAATCTGATGATTGCCAACTGTTGAGTGCGTAGTGGGTGGAACAAACTGAGTATGGTACATGTACATGTACTTGTGAATTGGTGTAGCCAGTGTACCCAGCTAACAAGCCAATAGTGCTTGAAACAATTTTTGAGTAGTCAACTTATTTGTTTCGAGCGATAAAGAAGAAATCTGCATAGCCTTAGTTCCTTGCCTTTGGCCTGTGACAACTAGAGTTACAGTAGTCAATCAATAAATAAAGTATAGAGAAGACAACCTCTCATCCAATCTGGGTGAAGGACATAATATTAATTATCCACTTTGGCACCCAGCTCTAATTTTTATAGCTCACGAAGTATGTGAGATTTATTGGAATAAAAGAAGTCTTCACTCAATAAAGGCAGTAAATCAGCAGCAGCTAAAAATAGATTATAGCAAAGTGACCATAGAGGAGTTTTTGCAGCTTGTGTAGTGGATATGTACTGTTCAACCTCAGCAGTTGTATTTATGTGAGAGGAGTTTTATAGAGAAATCAAACTGTAGTGAAGAATGCCTTAGGGCTATGCATCCTCCGGTTGACTGGCTGTTCACACCCTTGAATTTAAATCCAAGTCATGTCAACCCACATTATCCAATCAACACGAAAAACAAAGTTGACAGTTTCCCATAATATGCAAGATAAAAATATTGCTGGACATAGAAATATTCAACGAAAATGAAAAATTGGACTATATAATATATTGTTGCGAAGTTCTCATCTTACATTATACTAAATGTTTAGTATAAACTCGGTCACAGCCAATGATAATTATTAATACATCACATGATGTTATCTTATTCACAAGGCGTGACATGTCAGATGATAGAATATAATACGATAATTGTCATGACATCAAGATGGTTTGTTGCGTCATATGAATAGGTGTATTATGTTCATGTATTATATGACAAACGTATTAACATACCTGTACATCATTATCTACATTCTACATGTATGTTTTCCACTATATACATATATGTATGTAAGTGTTAAAAATAAAATTGCAACCTACATTTAGAAATGAAATGTTCAAAAAAAAGATTGCACATACTTCAGCATATAATTTTGCAAAATAAAAAAAGAGTGAGCTTACAGGACTACCTTAGCTTTAGAAAAGAATGTTATTTAACACAATGCATATTTACCTCAGAAAGCAGTCCTTGACCTATGAACTGCGATGCCGCGAATGTCTAAAAGTAGTAAGGAAAGAGAATATTAAATTTGGACACTCTTGCAACCCTACAAGTCGCCCTGACTGCATTTAAACCTTGGACTTTGAGTGTAAGAGAAACACTTCTCACCATACTACAGCTGCTAACCATAATATAGACTATAGATGCACTATGTACATGTATATGTAATGTACACGTACATTACATAAAATATATACATTGTGCATGTACAACATGTACACATACATTGTACATGTACATATACAATGTACATGTACATGTACACTACAGTCATATACATTGTACATGTACATGTACACATACATATACAATGTACATGCACAATGTATATGTATGTGTACACCTACACGCACATTTACCACATACCATGCTACACCACCTGTACCTAGACTCTGCTGGTACTACATGTATGTATCTACATGTATGTATCTACATGTATGTATCTACATGTATGTATCTACATGTATGTATCTACATGTATGTATCTACATGTATGTATCTACATGTATGTATCTACATGTATGTATCTACATGTATGTATTTCTTTGCTATATGTTAACTCAAACAATCATTGTCCTTTGGGATATGGGATAAATACATAATTTTATCTGAATGTATACAGTGTATGTGGAGTTGTCTTACTAATGCTCAGTTTTATGTGATCACATGACGTTGTTATATTGTGTGTTTGAATACTGTATACCCTGCTGTTTAACTTGGGAATAAATTTTAATTACATTTTCACTAGCATTAAAACAAAATATGCTAAAAATCACTAGATGAACGGCAATCTAAGTTTTTAAATATTTGCTGGGTCTACAGTTTGAAGAAATTATCTTGCAACAAAGTAAATATACATTATTAAAATGTTAATAGCTCATCTCATGGATGTTTGTTGCATATGCAAGTACATGTACAACAATTGAATAAGTAATACCTCATTATGAAATCTGCTTTGCTTTTTACACCATGTAGGGGCCTATGTGACGTGGTTAGTTGAAAATTGGCCCAAGTGGTGCTGGTGTTCCCAATATTTTGTTTTTCAGATAGCTGTGAGTGGAGGGTCTTTTACAGAGTTAATGAATCAAGACATGATAAATCAGCATTTTAAATGCATGAAAAGTGACCCTTTATCTTATATTTATCTTTCAATTTGTTTAACTTGCTCTTCTCTTGCAGATGAGGGAGGAGGTGTAAGGTGGAATGTCTGTTGACCCAAAAAATACAGTGGGTCATTCACCTTCCTTTTACAAACATAAGTGATTTCTTATGAATGCACTTGTGATTGATTGTGGGATATGTCTTATTAAAGCCAGGGGCATATTTTTGGAGAGGTAACATTATAAACTAGTCTTACTCTAAACTTATACACTTCCTGTCACCTTCTCCTTCTGCGCCTTCTCTTCCCTCCCTACTACCAGCATCTTGTCTCCTTACCCTTCCTCGTCTCTTTCCTTTTGTTATCATTAATACCTGCATCAACATTTTTTGCTACCAAAGCACAGAATTTAGCTATAGGCAAGCTCAGTTTAGATAATGTCAA
The DNA here is from genome assembly GCA_935421135.1 of Bugulina stolonifera. Taxonomy (NCBI): domain Eukaryota; kingdom Metazoa; phylum Bryozoa; class Gymnolaemata; order Cheilostomatida; family Bugulidae; genus Bugulina; species Bugulina stolonifera. Next base: position 11,109,026 of record OW285191.1, read on the forward strand.
CGCCCTCGTAATATTATTGTATTGCTACAATAAGTTGTTAAAAGGCGGAAGTTAATATTACTCTAAAGAATCGTGAATCAAAAGATTCTTGGAAAAGCAGTTAAAGTAACTTGGTCAGTACGCGTTTTATAGGCAATGCCTCCAGGGAGCAAGTAACAATTATTTCCTACTTGCTATTCATATATTCTTCACAATGCCATTAGACCATAATGCATTATATCATAACACTATGGAGTGGTATGTATAATCTTCTACTGTATAAGCTACAGTAAATGTACTCCATAGTTACATGTATATTCATAAGTACAGTGCAGATTAAAAACAGTAACTTTACTTTTTAATCGGAATAGCAGTTGCAACAGACATGCATATATACATTATTATAAAGTTTTTGTAAGATACATGTATATATGCACAAATGTACAATGTCAGATTAGTCAAAAAACTATTAAGAAATTTCAGCTTTTTATTATGCCCATGCATTTAACAACGCCCATGCATTTTGTATTTGTATCTATTAGTAGTATAGTCAGTGCAGATCTACACAGACACCCGGCCATTTCCGCGTCGTATTAGCCCTAGACCCAAAAAACTCCCCGGGCGGACGACCACCCCACCCGTCCTCTCGCCCCCTCCTCTCCCCTAAACCTCACTCTATGTGCAAAGCCCTAGAACCTACTCCCCCCCATCGCGGGTGGGGTTTCAAAAACCTCATCGGCTGTTCCGCGGAACCCAGTCTAAAGAGCAAACCCCGCGCCCCGCCCTCGCCCCGTTCCACGGCTCGGACAAGGGGGCGCGCGTACGCGCGCGCCCCCCCCCCCCCCGCCCCGCGAACCCCACCCGTCCTCCCTCCACCCGTCCCCGCCCCTCCCCACCCCTCCCCACCCCTCCCCTCCGCCTCGCCCTCCGCCTCGCGACGGTTCTCGTTTGCGAGTCCAGCCGTGGCCCCACGCCGCCCTCCCTCCCGCCCATCCCCCGCCCCTCCCCCGCCCTCCCGCCCCAACGACCCGTCGCGGCCCTCGCGGGCGGACCGTCGGCTGGAGTAGGGTGAAGCGAAGGAAAATACGGGTTAGAGTAATGATATCCGGCTATGAAAAACGTGAGCGAGGGTAATGGTACACGAATTTGTTTTAAATTTCAATACGTTTGAGAGTAATAGTACGGTGAAGCGAAGAAAAATACGGGTTGGAGTAATGATAGGGTACGCCCGTGCGGAGTGCCCGTGCAGAGTTTACGACGCTGACTATACTACTATAAGAAACTTACCGAGTGGTGGTGGTGGTGGTGCTTCCGGATGATTTCTTCGCCGGGGACTGTTGAGACTGAACTGGTCGGGGTGACACCGCACTCGCGCGCTCCTCCGTTCGAGCGCCCCCGGACCTCCGATGAAAGACTCGCGCCTAACGAAAGACAGCTTATTAAATCCCTGAGGAGATACAAAGAGATCTTCCACAGGAAAATATAAAATTAACCAATCAACAACATTAATATAGCAGCTATGTGACCTACTCCCGCAGGAACAGGATTATTATTAGTTTTAATAAACTTGTAGATTATTAGTGTTGCACTGTGTTTCAGTATCATTCAGTTTTTAGTTTTCACTTCTTCTCGGTTCAATAACTGCGAAATTTTCAAATGCAGACCATAACCGAATGCGGCGGTTCGGCTTGATTCAGTTTTTAAATTCAAATCACATCTTTTTAGTGTGCCCATTTCCGGTGATGGCTGATACCACGCCCTCATGCATGCATATTGTGCCTTTCTCAATCTTTGTTGTCTTTCTCAATCTTTGTAATTCGATTCCCTGCCCTTCAGACTTTGCTGCAGCCATGGTTGTCACCCAGTGATAATTTGTTGTAGTTTTACTAGGTTTTCCGTACTTGTGCTTATATACTATTATAAATAATTATTATTAAATAGTTATGATTTATTAAGCAAAATATAAATAGGTGCCATTATAGTTAAAAGCAGAGTGTGACAACTCTCCAAGTTGAACATGAAATTAGCAATTCGATTCAGTTTTTTGTCAAAGTTAGGAAAAACCAAGCAGTAGCGGACAAATTCAGTGTGATTCAGCACTTTTGAAAATACAACAAAAACAGAGTTCAAGTGCCAATCAAAACCTCCCAGCACTGGGATGTACTGCATGTGATATAGCATAATGCAATAAAATACACGGGTTAGATGCTCCACCATAGCCCTCATTGATCTGCTAATATATACTTTACTAAGAGCTCTGCCTGCTACGACTACTCAGTAGACATAGTATTACACACCTTTAGACAGTGTTAGTCAATGTACCACCAAAACCCCCACCAATCAGTGTTCCAAGTGAAGGGCCAACAGTGACCTAGGTAATGGCTAAGTAGAGGTAGCAAATTATTAACATAGACGTAGGCGTAACTGTTTGCCAAGTCTAGCACCTCGAGTGTACTTATAGACTACAAATAATTTCAGACTGTGTAAACTACCATTATTATGTTCTTCAAATGGTACTGTACAAGCTAACTGAGTTACCTAATGGGTCATCTTAAAACTAATTTTGTGAACTTGCAGTGAGCAATTTGCAGCTGGATACATATAAATATATTTAATGCAGTAGGACAACTATTAGCGTCTTAAATTACTGCTTGCCTGTATTTTGAGTATCAGTTTTACAATGTATAATCTATCTTGTAGTGAGAGGCATGACCAAGGTTTACTCTACATGTAAGTTAGCCAGCTTTAGAAATGTGGGAACTGCAAGCTATGCAAATCATGTTCACATGACAACTAACATTTTCATTCATTAGTGAAATTATCACAAAGTAGTTTGAAATATAAAATCTCTTGCGCATTGCTGCTTCATGTCTTAAAACAGGAGTTCCCAAACTGGGGTACATGTACCCCTAGGGGCATATTTTAGAAATCTAGGAGATACAAAACAAGTTATCAACATAATACATTTTTGACAGTGATTTTCAGTTACAGACTATTAATTACTGATGACCATTATCTATCACTGAACGGAATATTAAATAGCTCACTGATGCAAATGAAATTGAGCTAAACCAGTATGCAAGCAATAAAACACTGTAATCTATGAACGTTGTATTACACATTTACAGTTAAATAATTAATAAATAAAAAATTTCCCACCATGCTGCATTTATTTATACTTGTTTAAGTGACGCGTTTAGATAATGCCATGTGAAAAATTAATCGAATTAAACCAAAATTATCTTTCATTAAACACAGTTTTACAATGGGGTACGTTGTTCGCTACATGACTGCAAAGGGGTACTTTGGCCAAAAGAAGTTGAGAACCCCTGTCTTAGAATGTTACAATACATGGTAATTTTTCTTGAGAAAATTTGAATTATCCAACTTGTTGTAAGCATCTGAGATTATTTGGACCACTAAGATCAATATTTTCATAATTTAATTGAGTTGGTGTAGAAGGCGTTGATAATTAATATTTTCAGGTGGCAAACTACAACTCCCTCAGGTGTCTGCTGATGAATCAAGGCCTCCCACTGGCCAGAAGATTGCTGTCTCTGTAGACTGAACTGTAAGTCTTTTTCTCTACTTCCATTTCTCTTGAGAATGTTGATGTTTACAAATTCAAGGAGGAAATAAACAAGCAATTGAATTAAAATCAATATTTGAATGATTACCGGTAATAATTTGTATTGCTTTTCTGCAATAAAATCCTTTAGAATTTTAAAGAGGTTTTTTCAAACATTGTTCTCATTTCCCACTGCAGATGTATAAAAGAAATTGAACGGATATTTTTCAAATCATTACATAAAATTTCTTACATACATGAAAGCCGTCAGAGAACTCTGAATAGCATTTTGGAACTTCAAAAGCAATACTTTTTAAAACACTTTAGTAAAATGGGTATGTGCTATGCAGTCTTCTGTTTGATATAAAAAATTGGCAATCTCCTTTCTGCAGAGGCAAAATAAATTATTCGAACAAGGTTATTTTCAAAGAGTGATAATTAAGAAAGTTAAACTGACTGGTTGCATTTATCTGTAATCCCAAAAATATGTACCTGTTGTATCTAATTTTTCTGCTCTTTGCACCCACTAGCTTTTTCTGTTTTTAAATGTATAGACCGTAACGGTACTGTTATCCTGTTTGCTTCTAAACATATCATTTAAAATAGATACAAGGATATGTGTGCCAATGCACAGTAGATCAATGCAATAGTTATTGTTTTGTGCTACGTCATTCAATAAGAGGAAGAAAATACGCCTACTCATACTCTGTTTCCTACTTGGTATAAGAACCCATGAAAATCTTTTTAAAACCTATTATCTTGGGAATTGAATTATTGGAGTCAAATTATAATATAGTTATATATTGTAGCTTATAGAACAGGTATACTGCTAGCAGCATTGTGCATTGAGCTCTGTTTATGCTCAGAGAGAAATGCGACTGGCTATCGGTGAGTTAAATTTCCAACTTATTTCACTGTTTAACCAGAGTTATTTTGCTTATTGTAAAGTACCATTAAGTTGCTGTTCTTTCTTTTATTTAAAGTGTTCAAAGTTGTAGTGGCTTAATTACCTACATAACTGGGTATAAAAGTTTTTAATTAGATGGTATGCTGTGTTATATTGATGAGAACTTATTTGTCTCTGGGCTATATTATATAGGCCTATTTAGTTATAAAGGTTTCTGCATTAATAGGCCAACATTATATAAGCCTATAACAGTTTCCTGCATTAATAGGTCTACCTAACTGTAGTAATATAAACCATCAAGAAATCGCTGTCAATGCTTTGCCTGCGAAGACATAACATATCTCATAACCTTGTAAATGCACTGTGTTTACGCTTCTTGGAAGTGAAAATGGAGTTGTCCCCTCTTTCTTTGTGTTTATCTAAATCATAGTAAATGATAGTAGAGTACATGCAACAGACTGCAAGAGGTTTGAGTATATACTGTGCATGCAATGTACAATTCACAACGATTATGCTTTGAAACATAATAATGTTACCAATAATAGTACTTATTCGTTTCATAATTGTGTAATATGTAGAATAGAAGATGCCCCTGCTGGTAATTGGTAATCATGTTAAAGACTTTTCATACATTGAAGTATAAAACCTTTTTCAATCTGTTTGACAGTCAAGAGGGTAAGAATTCTCCTCTGACAAGAAGACGGAGGGAGGTGTTTGGAAGATCTTCTGTGGCCTCACCTCATAGTCTACAGATCAAATTAGCTCAGTGTAGAGTCAATACTGCCAACAGCATGAGGGCTTATGTAAGTGTCCCTACATGTAGTTGTTCAAAAACAATGCCTTTTGAGAAACAAGACTAAAAAATAATTTTACTTTATGACATTAAAAGGTGGTACAATGTTTTGGCAGACAAGGGAGCAGAACAGAAGAGTTCTGAAGTTCAAAGGCATTTCTATTAATTCATTGTAATTATAATGGTGAGGAATTTATACAAACTTTGATCAGCCTCAGAAGTTGTAGATTAAATAATACTGTGGTTATATTTTTAGATTTTGCCCCACTATCCCCACATTATATGCACATTGCTGCTTGTAGTTTTATACTGCTGTCTGCTGACATTGCCAAATGCAGTAAGCTATATAGTAAGGGTTTCACAAGGTTAGCCCTAAATGGTCTAAGTTGACTCCAGCCCTGAAGACTCTACATGTATGTGGAAATCCATAACAAAACTTCTTGCTGTTACATAATATTATTATAGAGCGCAAACCCCCTACGAGTAATGCTAATGCTTTATATGAAATACATCTCACATTAATTCATAATACTAATATAATAAAAATTGTAGAGATCTGCATTCTTCATGACAGGAAGTGAATACAATGCACCAGAGTTGGTAACAAGTATGTGTGAGACCTCCCAGTACAGACATGTGATGGTAAGCTATGGGCTCTACCCGTTTTAACGTACATGTTCATAGTACGCAAGTTTAGAGTTCAAAAATATTAGTTTGTAGAAAATATACTTTCAAAGATAATATAGGGTAATCGATTGTGTACATAGTGTACACATGAGACATTACACCATATCATTGTGAAATTATATCATACAATAATGCTGTAGAATATTTCACTACGGATAAAAATTGATAGCGATGATGTAGATTGTAGAGTAACAGATGCATCTAAATAGTTCATTCTAGAATAACAAATATTCGATGATTTAATATGAAGTACTGGTACTGAGTGTGACGAAAAGTGACTATTTACAAATTTTAAATTTTAGCGTTCAAGGCAGCAAATAAACAGGAAGTTGATAAACTACTATTGTATGGTGAAAGAGAGTGCTTTTATTGCCCTGTCCGCACAATTCAACACTGCAGACAACATGAGATCACAGTCTAGGTTATTGGCATCACTTAATGACGTCATATGCGAGATCAACCAATCAGAGTGTCCCACAATTACCTGCAATAATGCTGAGGTAACACAAACAATTTATCCCATTTAATTATCCCACTAAATTGGTCTAATGCATTTTAGTAAGTAAGACATAAAATTTACAATTCATTCTTGTACCATACATACAAGCTATGGTAATCTAAAATCATGCTGTGGATATAGAGTATAGACAGACATGCTGTGTGTCATAGTAACCATGGTAACCACGCCATGCTATACACAGTCTCTCACTGTAAAATGTGCACTGTAATTGTTCCTATAGGTATGGGATGATGTCATACCCAGGCGACATGTACAAAAGGGTTATACAACTATTCTACAACCATTAGACAAAACACTCTACTGCCTCCTTTTGAGGATTAGCAGCTAGTCTACAATGAAGCCAATCCATAGGTCTGCTAATTTATGAGGGGTTGAAGCCCCTGCAAAAGGAAAGTCTATATCGCCTAGTATAGCATTTTTCACTTTGTTTATCGATCACATTATTTTTTTACTTTTTATACATTTATAATAGTATTCTTTTATAGAATATGCACCTTTAGTTATAATAAATTTGTGGCTACAATGTATATTGTGGTAGTTTGAACAATTCTAATCATATGTGTGCATATCTATATATATAAATTGCTTTGCATGTTGTATATGTCTATATAGTATGCCCAGGGCCGAGTGGGCATGCATTGTGTAACTATTTTTCTGCATCGAAATACCTACATCATTGTCTTTTGCACCCGACCTAGGGTGCCTGTTTTGATGTCCTAGTCATCAGTCCTAATGTATAATCATACATTTTTCTATCCTATTACTTTATTACCTACACTGTATGTAGCTAGAAGTGCTTTTCATTTTCTATACCAGTCAATCGTTCCTGTGAGTTCAATACAGTCACTCCTGTTACACTCATACAATTCTGTGTGGTAGCCTAGGGTAGCATCGCACCCATGAACTTATAGGCATGCAGGAACACTCGAACCCCTGGGGTCACACAAATCCACCAATTAGCAACTCGGGTTATTTAGCTGCATAATTCACTCAGTACATGTAATGAAGGGAAGGGTTGATAGACCACTCTTGTCCCTCGACACACCCCTTTGTGTGCTCGGGTCACGACAATATTTTGTTGTCATGTTGGATAAATCATGTAGGTATACAGTAAGTATAGCCTATGTGTGCACTAGTCTATTTGCAGCATTTAGAGCAAAGTATCACTAGCAGCGTAGAATCTAGAGCAGGGGTTCCTATCCTTTTTTAGCCTAAGTACCCCTTGGCAGTCATGTACTAAACAACATACCCCTTTGTAGCGTTTTGTAACAAACAACCTACCCCTCTGTAAAACTGTGTTTAATCAAGGCTATCTTTGGTTTAATTCGATTAATATTACATGTATATGTATTATATACTTTATCAAAAGGGTAAATGAATGGAGTACAGTATGAAATTTTTATTTATCAATTACTTAATGATAACTATACAATATAACACTCATCCATTGTAGTGTTTTATGGCTTTAACACTGGCTTAGCTCAACTTTATTTGCATCAGTGATATGGACACAAACATTAGTCTAGCATACCACACACGCTTACAGTAGAATCTAGATGCTGCTAAACTTTGACTTAGAACTTTGAACCTAACACTATCAATCAAATTGTGATAGCCTAGTTTTTCTGCAGAGTTGTTCATGTATTGCAAAGCGGTAGTTGTAATTTTTACTGGAGACAAATACAATAACAATTATATAAAGGATATAACAATCAGTGAACCATTTTGATGTTCAGTTAAGTAATAGATCATGATAATACATAATTGATAGTCTGTAACTGGAAATCACTGTCAAAAATGTATTAAGTTGGGAACTTGTTTTGTACCCCCTAGATTTCTAAAATGTACCCCTAGGGGTACATGTACCCCAGGTTGGGAACCCCTGATCTAGAGGGATAGGTTGGGAATAGATGCTTGTCCCTGTGTTTATTGTTATGACCCTGAGTCCTACTAACTAACTACAACTAACTACTACAGCAATATGCTTCCACTTATACATGTATATTATATATATATGTATAGCAAATTAATTTTCTGTCAAATTCAGTGAGGGACGAATGGGCAGTCAGTCCACACACATCAGCCCAAGAAATATAATTAAAATAATGTATCAGGTACGACCAAATATCGGGAGGGACGACTAGAACAAAAATGTTCAATATGAAAAAGTTTGACTGAGGGTGAAACAGAATAATGTAGATCAGTGTCCGAAGTGTGGTTATACGGGAGTATACTGTGCGTACTGCGCGTACTGCGCGTACTGCGCGTACTGCACATACTGTACATACTGTGTATACTGTGTATACTGTGCATACTGTGTTTTCCCCATAGAGCCGCTGTGGACCTGATAGTGTAGTGGTAGAGTGCTTGTCTATTATTCATAGAGGCATGGGTTCGAATCTCATCAGAGCAAAACTTTTTTCATTTGAATAATTCAAGACTGCATGCACCGTGCACCCATCTCACTTTTCCCACTTGGAACACTGATGTAGATATACTGTAATTGACACATTATAAATAGATGGTGGATAAACTCAGCCCTCAAGCACAAGCAATGCAGGAATGATTATATAGATACAATGCACATACATTGTACATGTATATGTTATAATAATAGACAAGCAGTGCCCAGAAAATGTCCGAGTCACCACAGTATTTTAATAGAAAATATGGTTATAGCTATCCGCTTAGTATACATGTACCTGTACTAACACACCTAATACATGTATAATATGCACATGTATTTATATACATAGGCCGACATATCCTTGTAGATAACACAGCAGCCTCAGTGATACAACGATATAAGATGTAGAAATCCAGGACCCAAAAACAGCTACAGATGTCAGTTCTCATACTGCCACTTTTGCAAGCGGAGCTTATACTGCAAGTACACTCTAGATGGTAAGCTCACTGGAGACAGACCATGAATACTAGTGTGGGTAAGTATTCCTCTGTCAAGCCTCTGTGGGTGCACCCATTGCACTCATCCCTCTATTCATCATTCTATTCTATTCTATCCTTCTATTCTATGCAACAGATACAACCACCTGGCTACCACCTGCTGTATGTTCTTTAACAATTATAGAGTAACAACACTTATCTCTATTTTTAATACTATCATGGAACAACAAGCGTGTCAAAGAAGTGAGACACAAATGGCTGAGCTCTTCTTGTCTTTTGTTTCCAAATAACAGTATGAATAATCCAGCATGAAGTAAAACAATTTATTGTTGACTAACAGGTTTTTTACTTCTGGTGGTTTGCTGTGGTGGTGTGTTTGGACAAATACTTCCAGCGAAGAACTCAAGATGTGACTGTGGTAATTTATCTGAGAGGGTTGACAAGATAAGTAACACTCTGGAAAGGTTGATAAGTTTTGTAAGTCATTACTGCACGCATCTTACTGATTCACTTACAACGTTATAATTCTATGCATGCTTGTAGATTATGTTATAATGTTTAATAATATCTATATACAGATTTATCTGAACCTAGTCAGTTTACATTACAAGGTGAAATTTCATGTTTCATAATTTGTAACCAGTTTACCACTTAGGTCAGGTCTAAACTCTGGGTTTCCAATAGTACGAGAAAATTGATTTGCCATGAGGTTTTTATGTGTCACATTTCTATGTCCTCATCGTGAAATACAATGTGTAACCTGGATGTTATGTTCTATAAAGTTGGCTAAACAAGATGGGGAAACCGATAGTGTTGATAGGAGAGAGATTTTAAACGGCGGAGGTCTGCAAGATTTAATCAGTCAACTGAACGGTATCACAGGTTGTTTTATATATTTACATCGAATGCTTCTCTACTAATACCAATTAGTATTTTAGTCTAATATTTAAACATGGATTGATTGCTAATTTATTTGAATGACATTTAAGCACTAGTGATTGTCAAAGATGTGCAACAGTGTCATTCAGTACTCCAGTCCTCTGAAGTCTCAATATTTACATATCACTACTTTAACAACTTTTGTCTAGAAATTATGAAATTAACAATGACTTTGTAATATTTCATGTTATACAATGTATATACACATACTTCCGTTCATTTCTAAAAAAAACAGGTGTTATATAACTGTGATTACTGGTACATATTGTATGTAGCTAATTAATGTACTATTTATCATTCAAGGTGCTCCAGGAGCTGCTGGTAAAGATGGTAGAGATGGTGGGTATTGAATATAATATATAAGTTCAAAGAATGTAAAATGGAAATTGACAATGGAGCTCAAAATCATAAGCCTAAATTATGCATCCTATCAGCATACAATTTTGATGTGGGACCAAAATTTTTGCTAACATTATATTACGTACTTAGTTGAGAGTATTCAGGAACTTTCCTGACCTATCAGTATCTTTTCTTTCCTATTCTTGCAAGAAATAGCTAACAGGTACATGATTTCAGGTAGAGATGGTTTACCTGGTGCCCCTGGTGAAGATGGAGATACTGGACCTGTAGGACCTCCAGGACCACCTGGACCACCAGGAGTAGATGGTACAAGTGAAGTTCTGGTATCTGGTGGAGTATACACAAGATGGGGGAGAACCACATGTGGAAATGAATCTACATTACTGTACAAAGGTTTGTACTATACTAATGGTTAACTTCTACTGTGCAAGCTTTGTTAGGTCAGCAGTGTCAAGTCCAGAAGAATCCCCCAGAGTAGAAGAGGGATCAATTGATCATAGGGAACCTAAATCAATATACCAGTGTGAGCACCAGTTGGCAAAATATTGGTCAGTGTGGTCAATTTTTCCAGGTGTTCCAGTCATAATCTCATGAAAAGGTTATAAGAGCTAAAAGTAACCATATAACAATTGTACGTAGAGTAGAGAGATGATATATAATGCAAGTGAATAGATGAAATACGTGAAGATATTTATCATAGTTTCCACACTGTATAGTAAGTAATACATGTAATCATTCCAATATTCAAGGATCTTTTCTTTCAGGTTTTACTGGAGGTACTTATTATGGTAGTCCTGGTGGAGGTACAAACTACCAGTGTATGCCTCTAGATCCAGAGTACAACAAATACTCTAAGCTGTCTAGCGGAAGTGGTGCTTTGTTGGCTGGTACAGAATATGAGAGCCAAAATAATGGTGTATTTCCACAGGGAACACATCAGCAGAACGTCCCTTGTGCCAGATGCTATACTGGTAGCAGAGGAGCTGTTATGATGATTCCAGCTAAACGAACTTGTCCACAAGAATGGACTAAGGAGTATGAAGGTAATACTACAGTATATCCTGTATATCCTGCCAAATCTCTAAAAGATCTCTTTATTACAGAACTTACAAACTACCACCGGCACACTTAAGCACAAATGGACCATGTACATATTTCCATATCAGTGTTCCATATAATTGGAGTATAATGCTATCCTATATATACATGTATGTAAGAGCAGCTCAATTACTCAATCCACCGCGTTCCCTGTTCCCTTGTGCCCTGTCTGTAGTCTAGCCGGTACTTTCAAGAATTTTTTATTTGTTGTTAATGTAAATATGTTTCCATTTAGGTTATTTGATGACAGAAAGACATGATCATGCTCATCCTTCAACATTTGAATGTGTGGACTCCAGTCCAGAATATATCAGAGGTTTCTCTACAAATACTAATGGAGCCCTGTTTTACTTTATTAAACCTTACTGTTCTGGGACAGCAACCACTGGACATTGTCCAAAATATATAGTTGACCGTGAGCTCACATGTGTTGTGTGTAGTATGTAATATTATATTTCTGTTTGTTCCTACGGGTCATTCGATTTGCTATTCAAATAAAAAATGTTGCATAATAGACAATGTGTTTATTATTAATAATTAACTTTTTAGCGAAAGGCAAAAAAAAATGTTATTGGATATACAATGATACAATTTACGCCAATGGCGTAAGAATCATGAAAGTAAAACATGGTGCTTTAGCTAAACATTACACATATTGCAACATCTACAGTGTATATGTATGCACATGTAGTAATCAGAGAATGATACAGTTTAGAAGCGCAGCATGTTAAAAGCAATTTTCTGATTAATTTGAATATTTCGCCATATTTTATCTTCCATAAAAATAGTTATATTCTCAATTTAGATATTTTATAACATAAACAATGTTAGCCGACCTGTCAAAAATTCAGCAGGTTGGCTGTCATAACAGCCTTTACAGAACAAGATGTTCTGAGTCATTACTCTGAATCTCTGTTTTCTCCATCGTTCTTCCTCTTTCTATACACATACTTTGGTTTAGATATGAAGTTTCTCACTTTCTTCCAGACTCTTCTCATTTTTCTCTCATTGTTCTGGCACTTGCTCTAGAAGTAGTAGCAATTATTACGCAATCAAGTACATGCTCACTACTATCAAACATTCTTGCCATGAGTAGCTCTAATGTCCAATGGGAAGTTGAAACGTTTCATTATAGATTAAGTTTCTGTCTGACTTGATTCATACATGTCTATTTTATTACAAACAAAATATTAGATTCATGTAAGCCTTGTGTAAATGACATTCAAATACTAGCATATGGAAACGACCCTCTAAATACCATAACTTTTGCATATGCTCTAATATAATAAAAAGAAAACATCTACTAAAACATGAAAAATCTTCAAATGATAGTATAAAAATGATTAAGTGGAGATCTAAATATTAACTTACCATGTCAATGGTATTAGTATTGGAGGTCAGTAGAGAAGACATTGGGTATTCCATTATATCTTCATTGAGCTCTTCAAGAATTATCACTAAGATTCTGTCAGACTGGTAGCATTCCGATTCTCCAAGCATTTCTATACCTAATGAAAAAAGAATGATATACAAGAGGTGGGATGACTTTTTAGCAACAGCTTCAAGTTGTTTGATCATCGCTGATGGTGTTGGGTTGGTTAAACGAGCAGTTCACCTTTGAGTAAAAAATGCATGCATTCCATGCATTGGCAAATCATGTATCTCCGGCTTTAAAAAGATTCTGTGGCAGTAGGAAAAACAGTCCATTAGCATGATTTATCACTCCTATCGCCCATTCAAAAACTGGTGTGTTTTACCTCAATCCTTTCAGTGTGGAGAGATAGACCTTAGCAGTATAAGAGAAGACAGAACAAGCTCTTTTTCTGTCTTAGTTTACATGTAGCTGATTGTATATGAGTTGGTCAATCGGTCAACTCTAGCTGTAATCTTATTATGCCTGCTCACATCACAGTTATCAGCTGAAGCTACCACGTAGATAGCATCTTTAGAAACAGGATTAACATATAATTCTTTTACAGGCAGCATATTCCAGTGTTAGTGATGGTACATTGTAGCCATTATAACTGGCTCCCCTCATTTCTACAGAGCATTCTTGTACGGAGTTGTCATACCCCAACCCCCCAGGGTATAATAACTCCGAACAAAGGGTCCACATAATCTGGACTAGTGTGTAGGAAACAATGGTGACTCACAATTCATGGTCTAATGAGCACAGAACACCATGAAATGTTTACAAAGTATATTTTCCTTGCAATAAGGCATGAAGTTGGGCATTTTCCAAATAAACACAAGCATTTGGCTAAAAACAGTCACCCTATTATCAGGACTTAAAATAATGGAGGTCCCCTGTGTGTATTTCATCTGCATGCAGGATAAAGATCCACCTCTGACCTCTTTGATACAAGAGCAGCCACATCACAGCGGGGCAGGTGAAAAACGGCAGCACCAACACTGTCTGTTCTGGCCTTGTAGCAGTGCTTCACGCTGGTCTCTTAAAAGGCAGTGACTGAAGAGTGGTGAGAACTTGGTAAGCTCACACACCATTATAAAATAAGACACACCTAGCCGTGGTATAAAATACCACCGACATACTCAGAATTGAGGGTCTGCCATTATTATCTGATGAAGCCAAACTGTTAATGTCATTTCCACTCAACCCACCGATTACATTCTTGTACCAGGGGCGTAGATTAGAAAAATTCAGTGGGGAGGCAGAAAGTTTTACTGAGTGGGAGGGAGTGCGAAAATCAAGCAAATATAAAGGGAAACAGTGTCTAGTTTTTAAAAGTAATGTTTTTAGGCCACATTATTTTGGCAGCAGGGGTGGCAGTGCCTCTCTGCTGCCCCTTAAAATACGGCCCTGTGTACTGCTCCCTGACTGAAACCTTTCACTATCGTAAAAATAGTGTTGTAAAACGTAACTGCATAAATTGTACTTCCTCCTTTGTTGTCCAATCAGAGAGAATGATTGTAATGTATAGTTAACCTGCATAGGCATGTGTTACATTATAATTATCTGCTAGGCAATTACATGTATGTTACTGATCAAAACTTAGGGATAATATCTACATGTACTACCTCTAGATACAATGTTCTTATACCTTTCCTAATGCTTTGTTTGTTAGTTTTGTGATTCTATCATCTATGCCTGCATAATAATGCATCATATTATGTTAGAGCAACACTTTTTTTATCTCGACTTGAAGAGTCTTGTTTGAGTCACAAAAATATTTTAGCGTTGGGCAAGGAAAGCATCATAGCAGTAATAAAACATACAGTAACATTTACCATTGCAGCAAATTTGCTTCTGACTCGAATAAGTTTACACTTACAGACAAGATAAAACTCATTATTCTACCGATGATAACAGAAAAATTATCGGACAAATTACTTACCTATAACAAACTGAGCCTGATGCAGACATGACGTACTAGACAGATATGAGTTGGATAGTAGGATGATTATCTTTCTACTGTTCTTTACTATCTCACACAACTCCTCATATATACTTGTTCCAAGCATCGAATCTCTGTCTGCTACGAATAGCTTTAGCTTCTGCAATTGTAAAATAAGCTTTTTTGTTATAATCACCAGAATGAGCCAAGTATTAAACACACTTGTTTTGTGTTAATCACAGGCTATGCATAAGGCAAAGGTTTTCACTAGAATCTTTTCATTTTCGTCTTTTTCCTACAGCTTACATGTATATATAGAAAGGAAAATGGCCTAACATGAAAGAAGTTGAAAGCTCCTACTCAATAATTCTGTTGACAATCCCCAGAAGCTCTATAAAAAGTGGTTTTATAACACTTCTCCCGAGCATAACCGTAAGTATTTACTTTAGAGGCTCCATCATCAGCTGCGTCATCAATTTCTTCCACAGCAGGAATAAGCTTCTGCTCTACCCACTCTCTATCTGTTTCGCCATCTGAATTGTAGGATACTAAGGCATCATATTCACATTCTTGTTCTAGTTGAACCATGTTCAACTTTTCTACAACTGCCCGAAATACAACTCGGCAGTGGCCAATATACCACCGATATTTATAACATGGGAGGGCAATGAAGATGCTCAGGAGAAGTCCAGAGAGCAGAGTGATTGCAATCATGAACGGCGTTTTAATGAAACAGTAGAATTTTTTTGGTTTGTAGCTGATGAGTTTCATCGTAACACTCGTATTACTTGCTTCTGGAGGACTACATGTGATACTTTCGGGTTGTACAACTATTGTGGAGTTTAGAATCCAGTTTTTCAGATCATTCTCACAAGAACAGATTAATGGATTTCCGTCGATGGCAAATATCTCAAGCTTTTTGCACTGAGTGGTTAGAGCATAAAGAGTGTCACTTGCAAGTGAAGTAATAGAATTGTCTTCTAGATAAATGCGCTGTACTTTAGTCAAACCCTTTATGTCATCTTTGGTAAACGATGACAATGAATTAGAGGTGAAATGCATCACAGTTAAATCTGGACACAGTGAGGCCAAATTGGCTGGTATCGAGGTTATGTGATTTTGACCCAACATTAGAACACTTAGATTTCGCATTTTGCGAAAAAGATAACTTGGAACATAGTCTATCATGTTGTTAGTAAGATCTAAATGCTTTAAAGCAGACAATTTAGCTAATGCCTGGAAGTTAGCCTCTGTGTTGTTTGTGCCAATTAAATTCTTTGCAAGATCTAAGGTTCGAACAGAAGCACAGATTCCGGTGATATCGACCAACTGATTATCTTCCATGCTAAGCGACGACAGTATTGGCATAACTCGACACATCTCTGTACCAATAGCTTTGGAGAAGTCACTGATAGAGTTGTGACTGATTTTGAAATATTCTATTCTGGTAGTGTAATTGTGGCTGCTGCCTGTGCCATTTGAAAATATCGGAAGTTCTTTGAGATGATTATTGTCCAGATATAGGGTGTTGAGTTTTGGACATTCTTCAAGTAAACTTGATATGTCATATCGCTCCGCAGAGTTTATACCTATACTCATCATATTCAAATTTCTAATTTTTGAACCTGAACTGTATAAAGATAGCTTTCTTGGTCCAAGAAGATTACCACCCAAAAGTAGATCTGCCAATTTAGGTAAAGAGTCAAATGCGTTTTCCTCAATTGATGAAATTCCACACCACCCAATTTCCAATGTATGGATATTTTGAAAGCCCTGGAATAATGACTTTGTGATATTATTGCCAAATATCTTGTCACTATATCGAGTGTCGATTAGGGAAAGCTTCTTCAGTTGTTTTAAACCAGCCATCAATTCATTATTCAAGATGCAGGAACTGTTGAACCGTGAAGTAGTCGTCCAGTACTGCATTATCAAGTATATCAAACCATTGGGCAAATTATTAAATAGTTCTGCTGCATTGGCCGGACATTCTCTGTACAATGGTAAATTGCTGATGTATAGATTTTGAAGGTTCTCAATTGGCAAAAGTATTTTTGGACCTGCAGAAAAAATGTGGGATTCACTCAGATATAGACTATGAACGTTCCGTAGCGGCTTCAGGTAGTCAGGGCTAAGATCTTGACACTCTTCACTACTGAGTCCAAACCCATTCAGCTTCAGTGTGATTAGTTTAGTCAAGTTTACGAATTGACTGGCTATTGTGGGTTTGTTTGTACTGCAGCTTAGTTGGTTGTAGGAAAACTCCATCTTTTCCACGGTTCTAATATTAGGAAACAAATTAATTGGAAACTCTCTTAACCTGTTTCGTGGAAAGTAAAATTCTCGAACATGATTTTTTGGATGGAAAAGTCTTGTAGGTATTTCATATATTTGTGACCAAGAAATGTTTAACAAATAGATGTTTTCTTGCTTGATAAACAAATCAGAAGCAAGATGTGTGATGTTTTTACCAATAATTCTAATAGTTCTCAATTTTGGCAAGTTTTCAAATACAGCAGTGTTCAGTCCCACCAAGGGGCCCACATATATAAGGTCAAGATGTTCAGTATGAGGGTTAAGTTTTCTCGGGACAATTTCGTGAGGGTCTGAAGTGGTACAAACAGCTTCATGGTCATCACATTGTACACACTCCGTGATGTTACAGAGCCCTGTCTTACAGATCCTATCGCTGGTGTCACATGGTTTTTGCTCTGTTAATGGGACAAAGCCATAGAGTATGAGTGAGGCTAAAATCAATCTTATGAGTCCTTTATCTTTCTACAAAAAGACAAAATTGCAAAATAGTTGGGCATTGTATGCTGTACATGTATTATGCAAATTTTAGCAGTATTTGCTACATTGGTCTTATCAACGGACAATCTCATTCAGCTGTGAATTATCTTAGTTTAAGTTGAAAAAAACAAATTCTTCTTGCATGTAAAAAAATTCTTCAAGTAGTAGTGCTCAACTGAACTGTTTGTTTAGAGATTGTGTAACCAAGAAGACTAGTCTCTGACCGCTAGAGAATCCAAATAGCACAAAAAAATTCACCGGGCTTATACTCCTCGGCGTGACCGGCCCCCTGCAGCTCACACTGCCAGGTGCCAGTGCTGGCCAACTCCCTGTGAGAAAAGGCCTAGATGACATGGGCCTTTTTTGGCAGGGGTAGAGGAGTTGCCTTGAAGCCATGCTTTGCATGACCCCAAGGACTTTTGAGGCACAGGAGCAATTGTGGCTGGATGCCCTTCTCAACACCACCAAATAGCACAGTATTGGTAAAATTCTATTTTAGTACATTGAATGAATAAATCTTAAGCCCAGATTTGTAATTTTGAATAAATCTCAAGCATGCCGCACCTTCACTACCATGTCATAGTGAATACAGCGACAGAACAAAAACTATACAAAATTTAGCTTGAAGGATTTGTAGCTATAAAAATGTACGCTAATGCTACTATATTCTGGTGTAATATATTGTTTACATAATTGACCTATCACTGCAGTCTAGCAGATAGATATAGCTAATGACTCTGTAGCTTACCATTCTCCACTCTGTCTTCTCTAGGCTGCTTCTTTCTAATAGTAAACTTTTCCAGTAAACTTTATTGTAAATAAGTATAAATTGTTGATCCTGTTGGCAGTAAACATGAAATTAAGTTGTTTCCTTATCAATGTGAAACTACCAAGTGACAGCCTTTCACTGTGCATGTCTGGCTGGTACTGCTATTATAATAATACACTGAGGGTCAAACCCATCTTTGTTAAAAGCTCATTATTAGTGACTATTGCATTAGCAGATAGAAAAATTCACAATGTCAGCACAGTTAATGACAGCTGATAATGGGTACTGTCTACTAGGAAATAAAACTTAATCCCAAAGTTAGATAATGTAAACCCATACAGTCAATATTTACTGAATGCGGTGTGAGAGTATTCACAATGATGTGTGAGAGTATTCACAATGATGTAGCTGCCATCATATAATTGAAATTATAGCAATATAGGATATACCCAAAGCAAGACAATCTTTGGAAACTATATTTTGATATAACAATGCATGTTCTACCAACAACACTGTTAACATGAATTACAAAAATCACATACCAGGCATTATTAATGACAAAAATGTATGAATAAAAGGGCTACTGCAAATAAACAGAAGTTGTGAGTAAAAGAATAAAAACAAGAACACAGCATTATGGCTCCTACATGTATGTACAGAAAACCTAGTAGTCGTATGGGATGGTAATATCTGATATGATGCCATTGCTAGTCACTTACTACATAAATCTGCCAACATACAGTACAATGTAAATTTAAAGTGAAACTACAGTTTTACACGTGTAAGAATAGTTTTACCATGTCTGTTCAATAAATGTATTAGCCTGTGCTCCAGTTCCCCAGAATATTTGGTTATGGAACAAAGTACGGTAAACCTATTGTGGATCATTCTATATTCATCATTGTTTTACACTTGTTGATGCAAGTTTAACTCTATAGAAAATAAATACTCTAGTGATTTTAGTATCTTCTCAAGCAGAGAGCTCTTCATTAATATATAAACCTAGAGCATGTGACTCTAAATAGCTTCAGCAATTAGTGAATGTACTTTCTCCAGATACACTCCTCCAGTATTCTGAAATGCGGCCACTCCTGTGTATTCAATAGTCAGACTCGTCAGTTCACAAGTCTTATTGGATTGGTGGAAATTTACTGCATGACAGTCAGCATTATCCACACAGAGCTGCAGGCATTCTAATTTGTTACGAGCAGTCATGGTTGAGTTTACATTGTCTGGAGACTGCGTATGTCCTTCTTCGACAGGAAATGGTCTCCGAAAATGAGAGCCGTCTGCAAACAATAACAAGAATATATAATATTTGCAATTTTGAATATGTATTTAATATGGGTTATCAAATTAAAAAACTGGCACAAATATTTATCATAACAACAGTTTGTCATACCTCAAGTTAGATGGCTTTTAAGCAAATAAAGCTATGATTGAAGCTACATGCTTACCGCAGTTTGATTTTTGTAGCCACATGTATGAGTTGATGCATATAAACTATGCTTGAAAATTGTATTTGTATTTAATTCACCTTGCTCTTTATATCTGCAGTATTCAGCTGCTGAGTCTAACTGCGACTGACTCAGAACTGTGTTATACAACTGTAGACACGTCATACTAAGCACTCCTTTCTGAAAATCCTCGACCTCTCCAATATTCACATCCAATGTTGTGTACAACTCTATTCCTGCTTTCAACCTAAGACAAATAATAATACAATAACGATGACGGTAATTATTTTAATCAATCGAGTAAATTTCTATACACCAATTAGATTCTGTATAATATTCCTATACTTCTAGTCTTCAATTATCAGTTAAATTAATCGAATATTAATTTAATTGATAATTAACTTTATCTAATTAATTGAATTTAAGATGGGCATGCTATATTTCTTATATTCTCACGATCATTATAGTAGTGTATGTGCATTACAATTTTCAATATCAGTAAATCACAGCATTTCCATTAATTTTATTTGGCGCATTCATCCAATTTTATTCGAGCTTGGTAAAAGTAAGATATACGTGTAATAGACCAACCACTTATACCTCAACACACTTTCTTATACACTGTAGTCAAATATCTAATCCATTATTTTGTTTTATAAATTATGGGAGCCATATATGTTATAAGTATACCTCCGTTCACTTGCTAAATCTCCGTCGACGTAGTGGCGCAAGATCCCAGTAGAGTAATCAAACGTAACAGCAACTCTCGTCCATGAGTTATTGCCTATGTTATCGCGGGCATACTGAGGTTGCAGTGATGTATCCATATTTAGCCCAACTAGTTTTGTATGCAAGTAGGTGAGGGAATTCGAAGGTTTTGCCTACAATTCATGCTTTGTCTTAGATTTTTGCAGCTGAATGTATGCAGTGGTGTTTGCTTCATAGAATTGAAAACTGTCACAACTTCGAACAACTTTTTTAAAGTAAAAAATAGTTTCTCTCTAAAGTAGTCAGTTTCCGACTGTGTATATTTTGATCACTCTTGATGTTGTACTGTGAAATATGCTTGCATTTTGATATTACTTACGAATAAGCAAAAATATAAGTGCCTGTAAATTATAAGTATTTTATGCTCCACTCTGTGTGCAGGCTTAATGAACACCAACACAATTTACATACTCAAGTATTAGGAACATTAAAACTACAATAATACATTGTACATTCAAATGCAGAATTAGATTTTAGACGTAGCATTATAGAGAAACTACATTAGTACCAGTTTTGTGAAGTGTATCCTGTATAACTTGACCTTTGTGACCTTCTGTCTCACCTTATGTGAAACTAACACTTACTATCATAAACCTAACCCCGTCATCTTCTTTGCTTATTCTATAAGCAAAATAGGGGACCGTGGAGTCGCCAGAAGCTTTGATATAAGCTTGTATTGAGACGCTGTGTCTGACATCACTCCCTGGATTAGAGGGTATCAGACCTTTTCCAACTCCACTTCTATACATAGAACCTAAATAAATACAGGTTTTGGAATATATAGGCAGTAGGATAATGATGAATTGCATGGAGAAATTTAGTGGTACTCGGGGTATACCAAAGCATGGAATTCTAAAACCGCAAGACTGTAGTGTGCAGCATTTTGACGTTTCTGACACAGATAATCTTTGTTTTTAGGATAATAATAAAGATTAACATGTATTATGGACATACAGTGCTGAGTAAACTCAACTTACTTAATAAATTCAAATAAAACTGGAGCTCAATCTACATTCTATTGTTTGGCCCAATATTTAGTCTACATGGTGAAGTGAATGTAGCCTAAACCTTATTTAAATTTTCTGTCTGCATTCATAATTGATGCAATCAATGTGATATAAAATGTATATATATATATACATTTATGTTTACCTTCTTAATGTAAATGTATTATATTTACATTCTTACCATGTGATAATTTAATGTTTGCATGACTGTAATAATCAATAAAATTTGTTTTTTCAAGGAAAATGAACTGGCCTGATAAATGAATACCGACATCTTCCTTGCTCTTTGATGTAGGTTATAATATGTACTAAAGATGAATAATTAATACAGAGGCAATATCACATATAAAAGCTACTGTTTAGTCTATATGATAATTAAAACAAAGAATTAATTTTTTCCCACAGTTAACATGCCATACCCTGATTTGATTTAAACGGATCTTCATCAATAAATTGGATCTCATTGCTGAACTCTATAGATCTGCTTCTCCCAGTGAGTTCTCTCCCCTTATATCTTTTGTCTAGCGGCCAAAATCCAGCAGGAAGAGGTGGTCTAGTTCCTTTTACTGTTATCAGAAAATTGAAAGTTAAAATAAAGAAGATAATGGTAATACACCAAGTTTTTATGGGTATGCATGTGCATGTCTTAGGCTTACAGAATTTTAACAAGCGTCACTTCCAGAATAATAATAACAGTGGAATAACCTTAAAAAGAAGTTCTTGCTCAAACCTGAGAATGGCAATTCTATTTAAGAAACGCAATCTCTACAAGACGGCGTTTACATTATTGCATCGCTCATATTCACACTGTATTATAATAAAGGGATTCACTGGCAGATTTATATGAGCGTGTTGCTGTAGACACATTACTGTTAGAAGTGTTACAATAGATGCATTACTGTAGAAGCCTTACAATAGATGCATTACTGTAGAAGCGTTACAATAGATGCATTACTGTAGAAGCGTTACAATAGATGCATTACTGTAGAAGTGTTACAATATATGCATTACTGTAGAAGCATTACAATAGATGCATTACTGTAGAAGTGTTACAATAGATGCATTATTGTAGAAGCGTTACAATAGATGCATTACTGTAGAAGCGTTACAATAGATGCATTACTGTCGAAGTGTTACAATAGATGCATTACTGTAGAAGTGTTACAATAGATGCATTACTGTAGAAGTGTTACAATAGATGCATTACTGTAGAAGCATTACAATAGATGCATTACTGTAGAAGTGTTACAATAGATGCATTATTGTAGAAGCGTTACAATAGATGCATTACTGTAGAAGCGTTACAATAGATGCATTACTGTAGAAGCGTGGAAATGTGTAGTCAAAGCCCTCAATTATTGCAGAGCTGATCGATGTCAATGATTGCAAACTGGTACGTGTGTGTGAATAATTATTTGAGTGCATTATTTAGCGATTACGGTTATTTTTGTACAAAACTTACCGTTCAGAAAGCATCGGTCCCTACTTGCAATTATCTCCCCTTGTGACAAAGCTCTATTGTAGAGTTGTAGACAACTCAGCTCAATCGTGGCATTGTCATTTGATGCCGGTAGTGGATCTATAGCGAAGGAAAAATGCATTGAGAAATACTTTATTTCTTTCAATTACATACATGTCTATGAGAGTCTAAATATTGTACATTTTTAAAATAAATCCAGGATGCACAAGAGAAATTCAGACTGAAAGCAAAGCTCAGTAATTAAACCTTGTTATTCCCACACTAGTAGCCTTCCTATTTCGCTGATGCCGGTAGTGGATCTATAGCGAATGAAAAATGCATTGAGAAATACTTTATTTCTTTCAATTACATACATGTCTATGAGAGTCTAAATATTGTACATTTTTAAAATAAATCCAGGATGCACAAGAGAAATTCAGACTGAAAGCAAAGCTCAGTAATTAAACCTTGTTATTCCCACACTAGTAGCCTTCCTATTTCGCTGGTTTATCAGTGGAACTAAAACAAGCACCCAATTTATTAAAGTGATTAATGCAGTAGAACACAGTGATATCTGCTACGCCACACTGGCTTAAACTAGGCAGTAATGTACTAAACATGTTCCCACTGAACAGGCCTACAATATACATGTACATGGTTGTACTAAATAGGCTTATACTGGACAGTAAGATTATATTAAACAAGCATACACTAAACAGGCTTACACTTATGTTAAACAGACTTATAGTAAACACGCTTTGTGCTAAACCTGCTTACACTAAACATGCCTACACTAAATATGCTTTTATTAAACATAATTACACCAAACATGCTTACCAACGAATATATGAGTGCTGACAAACCACTCGGTATCACGATCCTCTACCGACTCTGATATAAATGAAGAATTTCTGAAGACGTAACACCGAGACGAATGCCGGTTGCAAGAAATTGCCAAATGGATCCACTCTGTCTCTGCCTGGTTGTACAGACCTTTAATGGCAAGCCCAGTAGATAATATGGGTGCTGCTTGAAATTGAAGATCTCCCCCCCTATTTAATTTGATCCAAGTGGTGCTGCGAGAATTGTCTGGTCTAAGAAACCCCAACATCATCTTGATGTCTAAAATTAATTAGAGTATATTTATACTATATTATACATGTATATATTGTACATAAATATCTATAAATTTGCACATACATGTGGAATATTTGGTAGAATCTCACTGTTTTATCTCTTTTATTACTATTAGTTTCATGCTATATACTGGAATGAAATATATAGCAATCATCAGATAAAAGAGACATAATTAATTATGTCTCTTTTGTCTGATGATTGCTATATGTTTCATTCTAGTATATAGCATAAAACTAATAGTAATGAAAGAGATAAAACAGTGAGATTCTACCAAATATTAATTAGCTCTGTTGTAAACATTGAGCACTTTGTCTGAGATTCAGCAGTGCACAAACAAGTGCATTACTCCATATACATGTGGAATATGGTAGATTACAACATAATAATATTTCTTTAAATACATGTAGTGTTACTAAATTGATCTCACCGTAAACTGTGTCCAGTTTGATGTAGAACATAAGTGTGAAGGATGAATCGTTCTCAATACGCCGTGTGCTCGACTCACTCAAACGTGGTTTAAAAGCAGCAAATGATCCACCAACACTGGACTTAGACAACGTTATGGCTTCTCCGCGTCGTTTCCGTGGACCGTATTTAGATAAGTTACAATCAGCCAAAACTAAAAGATGTTGCTGATCTGCTGGCACCACACTATTGCACCGTGATTGGCTATTAAATGGAAACATTAGAACAAGGCCGGATGGTGTACCTGCCAATTCTTCTTCCAGATCATTACATTTAGAAGCTAGTCTCTGCATTTCAGTAAATGACATAGAGACATTGTACATCTGAGCACAGGCTATCCTAGCATTAGCATAAGATGTGTTAGAAGTGGAAAGAGACTTTCCTATTCTTATACGATCTGCCAATCTTGTATGTAACTTAGAGCCACCTGTCGAATCAGCAGTTCCTGTTGACTGATCTCCATTCACCACAAATCTCACTTCATCTACAATTCAAATTAACAATTGTATCTGAGGCTAAAGTACAGACTTATTGTTGAATATAAATGGCTCTAAATAAATGATTAGCCTATTTAACTGAATATACAGTGTGTTCATGATGGTGCAATAACAAAAAATTTTGGTGGAAAAGATAATGTAAACACCCTGAACTCAAAGTAACTGTGAACACACTTGTAGAGAAGTCCAGACTGACTACAAGAAAGTTCCATTGGTATGGAATAATAGATGCATCGCTCTTAATTGCTAAATTTGAGGAACTTCCTTGTGAAAAGGACACGTAGCCTTGCTTCATCCAGAAACCCAAAGCCCAAGTATCAGCAGTATTCTCTGTGCCAGATTCATATTGAAGCAGTGGGTAGGCTTCAGACCTGCAAATATAGATCACAATCTGCCAACTTTACTAACAACATGTAAAAGGATAATGAGGTTGAACTTCCTAAACATTTTTCAGGTGTGAAGTCGGATGTGCATAAGATTAAACATCTTGTTGCAATGACTTTTGGCGCTCCAGATTTCTTCGTAGATATACATGTATGTATATTTATTTTGGAAATAAAAATCCCTAGTTTCTATAAAAATATAATTGTAATGAATACTGGGATAATACAGTCATATTGTAAGGGGAGTCATGCTATGGAAGATACCAGATCCTGCTAGGAGATTATATTCTTTCTGTTAGTTATACGTAAAGTTTCTTATGTTGCTAAGAATGTGAATACCATAGCTTATGCAATTTACTTGAATCCTAGCTGAAGAGCAATAGTCATAAAATATTATAAGTTACAATAACACAAGGCTGACAAACATTGTAGAAAATAGTTTTAAACCAAAAATTCTCTCAACAGCATAGACTGGCATGTCCAAATTGCTATTTTGATTTTTCTGCAGTCCTAAACCGCACATTACAAGCCTAATTTGAAAAATGCAAAATATTATATAGCCAGGCACCTAGCTGGTCAATAATACATTTATATGGTAATATATTACCATAAAACAGAAAAGAAGATTCAAGTTACAGTAGAATTAAAAGAAATGAAGACTGGTTCACAATGAGACCACACAAGGTGTATTTTCTTCAAAAGTATAAACACAATGCACTTGTACACGCTGGTAGTTTAATATTCAATGTAACTCACTCTTTAGTTGGATAAATCCATATAGAGAAAGTAAAGCTGTTTAAAGGCCCAGTCACATCATCAGTGTTATCAATCTCAATGTATGAAGATTCCGAACCCACCAACTCATAACTCCCTGTTGCAGAACCAAATGGCCCAGCGTTCAGAAATGAACCGAATATCTCTGCACCATTTTCTGTTAGTCCTGGTTTCATATCTTTACCTTCAAACTGACCATTCAGTGGCCAGAGTCCAATAGGTGTTGGCCAAGCATTTAGAGCAATATCTAAACACAAACCCAAACGTTGATCATGCCTTATTTTGGCAGAATTCATGCATCATTAAAAGTAAGCCCGAGTATAAACTTACTGACATTTTGAAATTTATTTTTACGCAATAAACTCTTTTGTTCTGCGTAGCTTGCATGTTCATAGATATTATTGACTTGCTAAAATACACTTCTCAACAAAATTCCCTATGCTTAGCTGTACGCGATACTCATCAGACATACAGCAGCTTTAGACAGGACATACTTACACGCAGGTCGACACAATCCAGACATCTTCGATATCTCATTGTAAGACATGTAGACATCATAAATCTGGAGACAAGAAACAGCCCCAATGAGTCCTTCATCACTATGACCTCCCAAATGGAAAACAACTCCATCTGATCGTAAAGGTCCATATATCCGGGTACTAATGTGATAGATGAAAATGAACATAATATTGCTGTGTAGAAAATACTAATTTTTTTAATTTTTCAAATGAAAACTGTGCAAAATGTGTCAACAGGTACCAGCCAACCTAATTATTAACTTCCAATTATTAACTATTTAACTTTCACTTTACTTGTAACAAGGCAGTATCATCTGAAACTAGGTCAACTGGGAAGGAAGAATACTAACAATAGAAATAGAGTGCTGTGTACCATATTACATACTTTCTGTGAACTTCCAGACCATTTCTGTACAGTCTGTTGTATCCTGTCATGGAATCGTAGGTGACGGCAATATGAACCCACTTGTCATCTGCTTCAGCATTTACCGTATACTCATAGAACATGTTGCCTTCTCCATACGAATTCTTAACCGAGAGCTCATTAGTCTGGTCAATTCTAACTTCAAAAAGATTGGTGTAGGATGAACTGGCGTATGCCAAAATAGAACCTTCAGAAGACATCTGTACCATTAGCCTAAAATCACAAATAGTGTTTGAATTATTTTGACATAGCTGTTAGTTGCACACACATAATAATATTAGTTTATAGCCAATAAGTTATAGTAAACTATCCACACATTTTTCATCCAGCAAGCTCCAACCATTATCAAAATTTCTGACAAATAACTATAAAGATGTACTACCAGTAAAGATGTACTTGTGCATTTACCTGAGCATCATGTGCATGTACATGTACTTGCACAATAAATGTACTAACCAAAACATAATGGTGTACGTTTCTTTGAAATCAAGCGGTCCACCCTTCCCATTGAGCCACTCTACATATGAACCTGAGGACATAACTACAGCCCCGTTCTCCTCTCCAAATGGTCCCGCTGTATACACCGTGTTTCCATGCTCAAATGGATAATTGTTCTTCCCTGTCAGGTCTCTCAGATTTCCATCGAGTTTTGCAAAGAGCAGTGGGTTGGGATATTTCTCTTCAGTAGCTGCAACTAGTTAAATATTATATACTATCATCCTATGCATAGACTATGATATTGCTATGTCATAATAATGTCATAATAATGTCATTTGTTATAGTATCATTATTGAGTGAAGGATAGGCGTTTGCTAATTGTACTTTATTTTAGTATATTTTCATAAGACCAGAAACATACAGAATATAGTGTATGAGACAATCAAGCATACATGTAGCACAGTATAGGCTATTTAGTATTCATAGTTATCACTAAAATAAGTATTTCTACATGTATATACATGTACGTAAGTTGGCCTTGATCTACTTAGTCCTCCAATACCATTGCTGATTACTTACCTGCTCCATGAGACAGGAGCTGGAGCACAAGGACAGCAGATGCTATCAGACCTGAAGCCATTATTATATCTAAACTAGGCTGTATCAGGCATCAAAGAAATTTGCAAAAAATACCTATCTAGAGAAAACAGAAAGCTAGTTGCTTGCTGCAGTCACTTTACAAAGAATGAACCTGTCACAATGCTACAATTATTTTTATGTTTTAAGAAATATAGTCTAATATTTAATTATGGAAACTGATACCAGGTACATATAAATAAATGCTATATCGAAATGTATATAAATTATGCATTATTTGAATTTGAAAATAAGACTGAACTAACTATTCATTTCATCACAAATATACATGTACAGGCTTCCTTTCAACTAGGACAGCTAAAGACAAAACTAACATAAAAATATAATATTTAATTATCGATTTATTTAATCTTTGCTTAACATGAAAACAGCTGGTAATGGTAGGTAACAATTTATCTTGTAATGCAGGTAAAAAATTATTCTTAGATGAGTAAAGCATTAAATACACAATTCAATGTCATGCAGGTAGGATCTCGGATGTTGCTATGCGCTATTTGTAACTATTTAATTATTACCACCACGCACAAGTGTATGGAATCATCATACTTCACACAAGCCAAGCTTTTCAACATGTTAAGCATGAATATGCTTCGTCTTAGGCAGCCATGTTAGATAGACCAACCAATTAGAGTAGATTATGCAGTAATATTATGTTTCAACCAATGTTACAGGAGCTCAGAATCAATAAAAAAGTCAAATTACATTTTCATTTACTGGTAATGCCAGAGATAAGTAGCCTAACAACCTTTATGGTAATCGAAGCTGGGACTTCCATAAAAGTCCAGACCTCTAACCACTAGGTCACAGCTTCTCCCTGGTCTATGTGCTTGTATATAATTCTCAAACTCAAACTGCAATTATTCAAATGCACAAATACTATAGAGCCCTATATAATTATATTAGGCTTCTATTTCGGCAGTTTTTTCTCCCAATAACTACTTGTTAATGTTGAAACTTAGCCAAAGCAAAGTCAGGTGGTGAAACCATGAAGGTTTTACACCAAGTGGTACATGGCCTTGATAAAATTAATATGTAGTGTATTTATGTTGCAGTAAACAGTGGTGTGAACAGCATATATTTGTACGTTGTTGTGCCTTCCATAACGCGCATTTACATGTATTTCAGCATCAGGTGATACACCTCACTTCCATACTGATTAACAGTTCATCTTGACATGAGGGAGCAGAGGTTGTAAGAGGGGCATATTATGACAATTCTGTACATTTTGCTTTGACTATAGATATCACTCCGCACCCTGAAATTCAGCATAGGCTTAGTATAGAAATTTAATAATGTCAACATAAATATACAAACACTAAGCACGCTATAAGATATATTAACAGTAGAATACAGAATAGTGCATGAGTATGATAAACATTGTCAGTCTATCCAACAGCCTATTCTCCCCATGCAGAGGAATAAAATTTTCCCATACTGTTATGCTTTGTACAGAGATGTGCAAAATAGTTGGGACGCTGTAATGCAGTAGTCAAATTTTGAGTGCACTTTTAGTTCAGCCATTATATTAGTTGTTGTCCATCAAAAGGTGTAAATATATATACCATTTGAATCCTCTCACCCTAAGGAACCCATTTATATTTATTACAATTGTGTTATCACACCTCCAGTAAAGTTAAAATGCATTCTACATGTTGAGTCAAGTTCTGCATACACGACCAAAAGTCGCCCTCTAAGAGATTGATTTATGTATTAGACAAATTTGTCTGCTAGCAATGTGCTTCAAAAGATTTTCAGATTTCACTCAGAGCATAAGGTCTTCAATCGTTGCATAATTTTTTGCTTATTTACCTGCAATATTTTATAAATTGGTTGTAAGCTGCAGTTAAAGGAATCGCTATTTCATGGAATGGCCTCACTTCAGGACAAGAAGTTGACCACTCTACTCTTGCATATTGATAAGACAATCAGAGAAAATTCTATTAAATAGTGCATTCTAAATTCTACTGTGTATAACTTCATCAGGAGGTAGAAGGAAATTGGTACTAAGAAAGATCTTAGAGCTGGAATAGAAACTCCCTGTCTTGAAGCGTGGCCATTACGAAAAACAGTGATTTCCCTAACTGCTTACAACAGATTTATGAAAATTTTGCAGATAAGTAGACAAAAAGTTATGCAAAATTTGAATACCTTATGCTCTGAGTGAAGTCTAAAACTCTTTTGAAGTCCATTGTTAGCAGAGAAACTAGTCTAAGACATAAATTAATCTCGTAGGGGGCGACTTTTGGTTGCGTATACAGAACTTGACTCAAAGTGTATAATGCATTGCAACTTTACTGGAAGTGTGATAATGCAATTGAAACATACATAAATGGGTTCTTTAGAGTGAGAGGATTCAAATGATATATATATTTATAACTTTTGATGGACAACAACTGGTATAATGGCAGAACTAAAAGTGTATTCGAAACTTGGCTACTGCATTAGAGCGTTCCAACTATTTCGCACACCTCTGTACATGTATGTTATAAATATTCTGCAAGGTAAAACGACATTTTGAAGAAGACAGTTCGAAGCAAGACGCTTCACAACCCGACAGTTTGAAACTGTGTAGATTGAATTTAGAAGAACACAACTTGCAGATAATTAATTTTAATTCATTAATTAGATTACAAGACAATAATAAAAATAAAAGTTAGTTGAAATCTGGTGTTGGGGAATTGCGGTTAGAAGTTTCAAACTGTCTGGTGTTGAACTGTCCAGTTCCGAAATGTCCTGTTTTGAACTGCCTTTTCCGAACAGCTGCAAATTCGTTGCGCAGTATAGGCTGACATTGTATATGCATTGTATATTATTATAGTAGTATAAACAATACTGGTAGTTATTCTACTCTTTTAAATTAGCTGCATTGTTAATAAAAATTGCAACAATAAATCTAAATAAAAGCAAAAAACTGGTAAAACATTACCATTGTTGCTCGTTGGGTATTACTTAAAAGCACAGTCATTTAGCACAAGAATCGGAGTTATTCAAATATGAGTTACAAAATGATGTGTGCCATTTTTCTTATAAGTAATTTCTGTAACTATTTGCATGGTTTACCAGTAGGAGGTAAGTTTACTAGCCTGTAAGTCAGATACAATGTAATACAATGCTGTAGATTTAAAATGTAAATCTACATGGAAGCATAATAGATAAAACATGACTGTAGGTACAATAATGTAACCATTATAACAGTAAATACTGTTAATGCAGTTGTAAAGGCAACTATAAAGTGGTGTACTTGCTTTTCCTCACCTTATAATCTATGTCGAATCTCGTATTTATCTAGGGCTGCAGGATTCTCAACTGAGACGAGATTCAAGGTATGATAAGCTGTATTATAAATACCATCCAACTCCGACATCAAATGATGAAGGTAACAAGACTAAGTCATTCTCTATTTCTAAATAGTAAATAGCAGATGGGTTTTTTTTCCAATGTGGTCATAACTAACTAACAGCATAAAGCTTTAGAATTTTCTGATGTCCTACTGGACACTGCAAATAAATTTCTCCAAAATTGCTATCTCTCTTAGGGCAACAATTTTTTTATAATCATAAGTTACACATGCAAGTATAATATACTGATAAATATAATATTCTTAAGATTTTTTTACAAAACACAGGAAACAACACTGCTTTGTTCAATCAGATTCTTTCCTACTTGAAAAACCTTATCTTAGTAGCTGTTTTTGGTAAAACGAATTTTCACCTTCATCATTTCTCTATGCTGACAACACTAGTGCATGTGCCGTAAGCTATGAAATAGAAATACCGCATGAGCATATTAAATTAAATTATTTACATTTTGCATGCATACCTAATAAATGTGCAGTAATATTAGTACTGCATGCTCTTTCCTAGAGTTTCACGGAAGTAGCAAACACAGCCCAGATTACCTTGTTCAACCTTCAACAATTTCCAAACATGGGAACCAACACCCAACAACATCTACAGAGTATAATATACATCCTCAGTATAAATCTAAGGAAATGAACTCCTATTCTGATCAAACAAACATGGATGAAGCTGAGATAAATAGTCGGCTAGCTGCCCTGCGAAAATTTTTTGATGTTGATAGAAGCAGAGAAATTGGTTCGACAAACCCCTCGACATTCCTCAACCTAGATGACAGAGGAGAGCCAGACAATGAAGAGTCAACAGAGACCATGAGCGACGACCAAGTTCTCATAGCAAGAGATGCGTTGATAGCGATCAACAGATCTGATACTAATGCCAGCAGAGAACCAGAGAACACTACAATTATTTCTTTGGTGAAAGATAAACTTGAGTAAGAATTGCATAGTTATTTCTAATGAATGGAAGTTGAAACTGGGAATAATATAAGCTAGTAGAACCTAAAACGCCGTCTTAAGTTTGATCTCTATATCCGTGCTAAAAAATGGTACATCACTCTATATAACATGGCATATTGAATGATATTGCATTTGAGCAATATTTCTATCCCATTTTTCTATTGACCACAATTTTTTTATGCATTCTACCCTTTACAGAGATCTAGCCAATACATCCAAGATACATGTGGGAATAACTGCTGAAGGTATGACTACTTGCTGTTATCTCTGTTTAGTATAATTATTCTACACTTCTGTGTTCTAAAGGTTTGAAGGGCAACGGGAAAATTCTAAGCTCTATCATTTTTACTGAATATAGAAGCATTATCACTCTTGTAATTTATTCTTTGGCATATTACTCGGAAATCTTACCCATTGTGAATAATTTGCAAAGTTACAGACAGACAGACAAACAGATAAAACTTTATTTTACATTAATTTCGATTGTAACTATGCATTAGATTATAGGCTGTTTGAGTGGCATACATAATATTGCATTGCATTGCAACGTGTCCTTACTATTTTAGTGTTGGCAATTCGAAGAGAGGAGGTAAATCCTGAAGACAAATTAAACAACACTAAGGTAATAGCACCAGTATCTTTACTATTTTACTATTCTATCTCTGTTGGCCCAACTTCTCTAAGCAAAAAATATTTTCTTTCAACTCAAATTTAGAAACCACTAACATAGCTAAAAGTGTGAGGTATTTTCTTAACTGTTGTAACATTGTTAACAGATAGATGACACTGTTTATAAGGAACTATCAGACAATTACAACTCATCTACAAAAGAAATCAGGGTACTTCACCCTCTTAAAGTTTTAGAGGTATCTACGAGGTTATTTGATTGAGTTGAATTATTTTCTTTTAAACCAATGACATCTAACAATTATACAGAAGCCTTAACAGAAAGTATACGTATTATATTGTATCGTACCGTATCGCATCGTATCGTATCGTATCGTATCGTATCGTATCGTATCGTATCTGTATTTATATGTAAATTACTTTGTATGTTTGAAGTCGGATACTCCGGATGGAACTGCATCACAGGTTGAGAAACTAGCTCAGGCTATAGGAGACTCCTACAAGAAATTGGGACATGACAGGCACCAACAGGTGGTTGTGGCTTATGGGCTTGATAAGTCCAAACACAATAGTCTGAAAGATGATATGATACGAGAAGAAACAGGTAGCCCATATAACTTTAATATACATGTAATATGTTGTAGACTATGTCAAACTATTATAATGCACTCGAGTGTGACTCACACATTTTCACTGCTCTATAGCCTGGGAGTATTAGGAACGGCAGTCACTGAACTCTTGAGGATAAAGGCCACCCTTACCACTTGAACAAATAGTGACTTAAAACAATGTTTAGAGGCAAATAAACCTGTGGTTCTATCGAAAAGTTTATGATAAGTTGTGTCGACAAAGAGGTCATAAGTGAAAAGTCACTTTGGGTTAATCATGTTTCTTTGTTGGCTCTAATGTCATTCTAAACTAGACAACTGGCTTTCTTAGAGAAACTTAACGAAGAAGTGAGAAAGGTAAAGCAACTGTCTGAGAAAGTCAAGCAAACCAAAGAGTTGGTTGAGAATAAAACCATACATGCTAGCAACTCGGAGAAAGTAGTAAATGCTATACTCAAGTAAGTGAAGGTTATACAGCAGTTTTTGTCTTATGAAATAAGCTAAAATGAGCCAGAAATAAGAAGAAATAAGCCTTTGTATTAAGCTAGAATCTACATTATATATGGTGACTATTTGATCTGGTTGGCTAGCAATTGAGATTAAAAAAAGTGAACTTGCTAGTGGTCAAGCGCCTAGCAACCAGCTCAAGTAATCTGCAAAGCTGTATTGTGGATGCGCACTAAACTACTTGAGTTACAGTTACGAGGTCCTATTATTTAGTTAATTACACATTAGCACAGTAATGTGATGGAACCTATGAGGACCAAGTATAAATAGATAAAACTGCCGCCCCAAATTAAATAGTATGGTATCCATACCACACAGCACTACATTTTTTTAAATAGCATATAATCACCCAGGATGGGTGCCTTGTGTAGCACAAGTTTGAATTCCAAGGAATTCTTATTCAAGCTATTCTATTATTATATACTACAATATTATCACAGGTATGCCAACGCATTTTTAAAGAAGAACAAACCAGAGATTGACATAAACATCTCAGATGGCCTTGACAGCATGGATGGAGGTCATAGTGCTCATTCTCATGGTAGAGTATACCACACAAATGATAAAATCTATTTTGCATCAAAAATATACATTCCTACATCTAGTATGGATATCATTAGTTGAGGTTCATCAAAGATAATGATTTGACTTGTTGGAATCACACTGAATCAAAGTAAACTGTTGAATTGATGGTTTTAAATTGTTTATAACAAGTTGAAAAACAAAGACAATATTTAATTAACAGCTCGAAATATCGCAAGAGTATAGGCTAACATTTATTAACTGTTGGAAACGACAACTTTTGGCAGAAAAAACTTGATATGAATATCACATAAGGTAGAATATTTTAATAGTGACATCACAGAGACGTATGAGACTTCAACCTGAGATCAATAAGTTAGTTACCTATCACTACACCATCATGGTGCCCATTAAAACTATTAACTAGAATTTTTACATACAAGAAAAGCTGGGCTATATTACAATTATAAAAACTATGTTTGTGTTGCTAGCAGTGTTAACTTATGTCAGTTAATGAACAAATTCACTGTGGGATGACACTATTAATAGGTGATGGCTGGTCTCAGTGGACAGGATGGAGTGAATGTACCATGCAGTGTGGTTACCATAGCTACCGGTTCAGACATAGACTTTGTCTGCATCCAGACCACTGCCCTGGAGATGACAAGGAGCGGAGACAGTGCTTAGGTAGACAGCTACGTGTATCATACATATACATCAATATGTTGTGTGCATGTGTATTATTTACTAGGCCAATTGGGTATCGATCAATGATTAAATGATATTTTATGTATTTCTGTCATCAACATTGTAACAGTTGGACTGTGTTCAAGTTCTGCTTGTTACCAATTCAGATGGAAATTTTAGCTTGAACAAATATTAAATACAATATTATGGGATATTGCTTTATCATGCATTGCAGGTTTGCCTCGATGTATCCCATCAGGAGGTATCTGGGCTAGATGGTCATCGTGGACATCATGCGATGCTACGTGTGGTGGTGGAAGAAGAAGTAGGTATAGAGAATGTCTTACAGGAAGTAGCTGTCAGGGTAATGATCACATGACTGAGAGCTGTGAATCTGCTCTTCCATGTACAGAAGATGGCCACCAGTAAGTTGGAAGGAGTTTAGTTTTTAGAAGTTGACTTTGAAGTTTAAACCTTTGGAAGATATTTTTTGTTGAACCGAACGGTACCATTGCAGAAATCGCTTGCTATTTGCTCATATTTATGCTTAGTGGAGCAGCCATGCTGGACTCTAACAGCTCATGATCCTCAAAGTTTGATCAACTTGTTTAGCTGCAACAGTGCTTCCAGTGTACAAATATTCTTGTTTATTATCTCATGTCTGTTACCTCCCAATCACTTGCATTTAGTGAAGTGTTTGACCTCCAATGTGTCTCAGTCAAGATGTAAAAGTATAGTGCTATTACACATGTTTGCCTTTATACATAACATTCAATTGCCAATGTAGAAAGGCAAAATTGGAACACATTAATTCTGTAAATAGTGTTAAAAGTATATTTAGTATACCGAGTGAGTCAGCTAGTAAAACTATACACACTTCAATAATCTACATTAAATATTGAATTTAGACCTGCTGTGAACTCAGACCCAGATTGGACCCAGTGCTCTGTCAGTTGCGGAACAGGAGTTCAATTCAGACTTCATTCTGGAGAGAGAATTACTAGAAAATGCAAAATCAGCGTGTCATGTACAAGTAGGTCCAGTGCAACTTTAGCAGCATTATCATACAAGGTCTACAGGTTACGAAGTCTTAGCCATATAATATTATGTACATATACATGTATATCAGCAGAGCTACCAGCAGACATTGGTGAACATAAAAGTTCACACCCAAGTCATTCATATAGTTAGACCAATCAATAGAGTTCTATCACTGTATGAGCCTTAGTTCAGTCTTAATTACCGACAGATTCGGCTCAGTGGGAGAAGTGGAAATCATGGGGAGCATGCTCAGTAACATGTGGAGTAGGAGTAAGAGTAAGATCTAGAATATGTGTTTCTCCAAAACCACTCACTCCATGCAAAGGTGATGGCATTCGAACGGAGGCCTGTAGTATTCCATGTGATATGTCTATTTCAGGTAAATATGCGCCCAGTATATTCAGAGTAATATTTATCGCTTTTGGAATAATAATACATATACAGTTTACAATGCATTGTGAAGTGAAACATGAAAAGGTGTAAGAAGTAAACACTTATTTTGTGTCCAGCTGAGTATCAACTATAGTCTATTAACTATTAAACATTTTAGATCCGTATGGCTACGGACAACAACAACCACCTGTACCTCCAATAGCACCTGACACCAACCTACCAGCACCTTCAATAGCTGTACCACCGGCTGATGGTGAGGAAGCGCTGGCAGGTCCAGCAGGTGTGTGGACCTCCTGGTCTGATTGGTCTAGTTGCTCAGTTAGCTGTGGAGTAGGAATAGAAATCAAGCACAGGAAGTGTAGGAACACATGCTATGGTGACTCTCAGAAACGAAGGCCTTGTGTCAAGGATTCCTGCGATACAGGTAATAAAAAAAGAAAATGCTAATACAAACTAGCAGCATTGTAGAACCTAGGTTTTATTTATTTTAAGTAAGTCCGAGCTGTGAGAGTTATTTCAGTTTAAGCACAATCAGCAGCAGCTGAATGTATATACAGAATGCCACCATAAAACATAGCGTTTCTGTATTCTGCTATAGCTCTCACTTTTAGATAACGTTGGCTATGCCCAAAGGCTACTTGAAGGTGACTCTACAGAATTGAAATGTCCAGTGGAGGACAGCGATTCTGAGCAAGTAATATGGGTGTCACCTGATGGACAGAAGATAGATTCTGATTCACAAGATAAAAGGTTTGTTGACCTACATCTAGCACAAAAATTGCGGATTTTGAATTATCTTTCCTTCTACATGTATAACTGTTTGAACAACACAACTTTAACCTCCTGTTACATGACTGTATAATATAACCAATAGTATGTCCATCCTACTAGGCTAAGGTCAGGAAAAAGGTATAACCATTTTACTTCCTGTAGTTAATCCCAGGTAAGAAAGCTATGACCTGGCAATTTCAGAATATTTCTCTACTTTGGAGTAGAGAAGAGGGTCAATGTGGCACAGGAGCATCATAAGGTTGAAAGCCCTTCCTAACACCACCAATGACCTTTACAGGAATCAAACCTGGATTTCCTACATGGAAGTCCAGAGTCCTTACCCCTAGACCATGGCAGCAGGAAAAAAGTGTAGGCTAGGTGAAATTTCTGCATGTAGGTGAATAGGTGGATTAGCAACTACAGTACTTGGAAATTTTCGCTTTACGCAAGTACTTGTAATGTTACTGTGACGCTACAGAATTCTTCTGCCAACGTGTCTGCAAAACTTATATTTCTGTTGCATCGTAGTACATGACTGATAAAAATCATGAGTTTCTGGCCTAATCTGCGAGCTCCAAACTCTAACTTAGTAGTGACATTGGAAAGAAATCATTGTGCTCCAACATTGTTATGTTCTGAGGTCAAATAAAAAGTTTTTTTCTTCATCACAATCTTAGATTGGCTAACTGTAGCACATAAGAAACCATCTGCCACAAAACAAGATTATAAAAATTGAAAATCCAGCTTCAGCATGGTTTTGCGAAGGCATCACAATTTATACCTGGGGCTTACTTAT
This sequence comes from Bugulina stolonifera, assembly GCA_935421135.1. Lineage (NCBI taxonomy): Eukaryota > Metazoa > Bryozoa > Gymnolaemata > Cheilostomatida > Bugulidae > Bugulina > Bugulina stolonifera. The sequence goes on from OW285191.1 coordinate 11,147,950, forward strand.
CTATCTACTTGGTAATCTCTATTATAGGATGACACTGACATCTGCAGATACTTCATTATTGTTACAGATACGAATTGGTGGGAAGTTCACTAGAGATCATTGATGCCCGTAGAGCATCTATAGGGACTTACCACTGTATTGTAACACATACCAACACAGGATTGGTAAAATCGGGAGACATCAGTTTAGGTAAAACCTTGCCATATACCTAGTACTTGCAGGCCCAGAAGTGCAGCACACAGGAAGATCACTCTATTTAAATGATAAACTAAACATGAGATTACTACACATCAGCAGTTCCATCACAATAATAACACATTCTGTTATATTATCATTATTACGCGGAACAAGTACTTCCACCAATTATGGGTGCTTGTATCAACATGTGGCACAAACAAAGTAGAATTTAACTGAAGCATTTTAATGCCTTAAAAATGTTAAGATCTTACAGTATGTATGCAGAATTCTGTAGTGCCATACTGTAAGACATCAAAATGGTTCAGTTAAGTTCTACTTTGTTTGAGCCACATGTTGATACAAGCACCCATAATTAAAGTACGGCAATGTGCTATTCTGACTGTTCTATTTAGCGGTTACTACGTGTGACTCAGTGCCGTGTAAACATGGCGGATCTTGTGATGAGTCACCAAATGAAGTTATACCATGGTTGGCATTCACATGTCACTGCCCACAAGGAACTGTTGGCACATTCTGTGAACTCAAGCTATCTTGTAAGTCTAGTAACTATCAAACAGTAGACCTATAACATAGGCTCCCAAAAATTAATACCAGCATATTTAAGATGCATATATGATTTAATCTCAGAGTCAATTTTTCTGATCAGCATGTATATGCGTACTCCTATACTCCATTGATGCAAGTTGCATTTGAATTTTGTTAAGAAACATATTTATCAATTAGTTATTACATACATGCTTCAACGAAATAAATATAAAAGAGGAACAAAGTAATGAGCAAATATTTTTGTCGATCTGTAAGCAGTGTATCATTTGTTGTGATTTACTTTGCGTATGTAGCCATCGCAACTTATTTCTAATGTAGATAGCACACAGTTCTGGACTCTAGCAGCAATTATCTTCTCCTGTTCACTGCTCTGTCTCTGCTTTGCCGTGTTTGCTATATCATGGAAAGAGCAGAGAGAAGATCATGGTGGAGATACCTTCAACATCAAAGAGTACTTCAATGAGCTGTAAGCCAATTCTCCTACAGGCATAACCTTTGTAACGAATGTGTTCATGATGTACACGTACTTCTAGGTACAATTGTCCTGCTGCCGCATGTAAATATTTAGTATAAGTACTGTATAAGTATTTAGTGTATTAACAAAACTGATCTATACCCTATTATTAGCGTATCTATGAAGGACATTATTTTAGGTAGAATATTTTGGAAACCTTTTATTCTTACTACTTATCTTAATATTATATTCTTCCTCTTTTTTTAACCATAAATTTCTACATAGCCCATAAAAATCATGCTGCATTAAGTATGGGGCTTCACAGAATACTTCACATGTAAGCTGTCAGTGCAACATATACAAAAAAATGTACATGAACGTATATATGTTATCATTATTTCATAAACCTAATTCGTCGCTGATTATGCTTATAAAATAATGATAACATAACGCTTATCCGTGGACACAATTGACCTGTATTTAATGCTGCCGTTTCAGTTTTGTCAATCACGGATGTAAGTTACAAGACCTTGGTGCTAGATGGAGAGGAGAAGGTAAGTACACTGTGTATCACATTTACTTACTTAACTTGTATTTTTGTAGGATATACTTACATGTAATTATTCTGTATTGTATTATGTAATTAGGAATCCCAACCTGTTAAAAAATTATGAAAAATAACTAAAAATAAAGCTAAGTGAAGAATTCTCTACTTGCTCTGAGTTTCTGGGTTCAACTCTCCAGATTCTCGCCAGTTGAAGTATAAGAACATCTTGCAATGTTTACTATGGCAGACACTGTTAGATTTTCTGAAAAGTGTATGTGTATAAAGAACATACAGCATCATTCCATTGTAATAACATTATACTAGACTAAACATTAGATAGTACTACAAATCTCATATTAGCCATCACTAGATACATTATTATTTATATATATTGTGCAACATTTGCCAGAAGTGGTACGTATAGATGTATCCAGACCAGAAGGTTCTGGCTGGTTAGCCAGGATATGCCGGTGTCTGCAATTCAACAGGCGACCAAAACCAGATACCGACTCAGACTACGCAGGTGACTTTGATGAGGCTATGAATCAGTTCGGAGGAGATGACTACGAGGACTCAGATGATTACACCGTAAGCAGACTGCATTTAAAACTAAAATTTAGAACTGACAAACAATGATGAAACTTAATTTAAAATTGAAAACACCGTAACAGTAAAAACAATGATAAAATAAATTAGATACAACAATGCATTTGCATGATACAATCTAATGTACATGAAAATTCATAAAATTGGATTGATATCTAATCTATGTGACTTCTATTGGAGTTATGTCCTTCTACTATAACCTATAGTAATGCGATTATTTAGGGTTGCTTGGGAAAACTAATTTTTTCTAAGTGCACAGGGTAACAGTTTCTTTGTAATTATAAATTATTAGCAGTTGGACGAACATTTTAAGATAATTATATTTCTTATACTCATACCTGTCATATGGTCGTGTGTTACAGGATGAAGAGAGTTCTGGAGCAGAGAATGGAGTGGAAGAGGAGGACTCGGGAGAATATCTACCATCACCACGTGAGTAATATTATAGCAGATCTGTTGCTCTGTTATAGCTCATACATTGTTTCACTTCTCATTCTGACTAATTAAAAAACTTACATGTCATGTAAGTAAATACAATAATGATATTGTTTCTGCTAAGTCGATACTTACATGTATTAGAGTAGCTGTGATCTTCAACGTACACTGTATAATATATTAATTAGATGGATGATATAGCTATGTGGACATGCATATAAAATACATGTCAGGCCTATGCTTTATTTTATGAAGTTTTAAGAAAATTTGTGGGCTGTAGTAGCCCTTGGGGAGAAACCGTGGCTTAGTGGTTAGAATGCTGAACCTTCATGCTGAAAGTCTCAGGTTCGAATCCCAGTCACAGGTTAACCCCTGCCAAAAAAGGTCGTGTTATCTGGGCCTTTCTCATAGGGTGCTGGCCAGCACTGGCACCTGGCAGTGCGAGCTGCAAGGGCTGGTCATGTCGAGGAGTATAAGCCTGGTGGTGTGCTGTAGCTCTTGTGCATCCACAGTGTGGTACCAGCTTCTTAATAAAGAAGCGGCTAAACACGTTTTATGTCTAACTCCGCAGCATAAAACGGAAAATTTCAGATTTTTTTAAACGCACATTATAGGTCTAGCATTTTAATAACATAGTATGGGATGTTCACCTTAAATAAAATATATAGACGTCGATTAGTATGTTGATATATCAGCTGATAAAATTATTCAACTTTTTTTTAAATTTCACGACTATTACTGCAAAATAATTTACTTACATCCTCCAGCTGTGGATCTGGCTGATTATGCTGGAGAAATGGCAGATGTAGATGACATTAACTCAATGAGAATCAACACAGTTGGTGGAAAGAAGGTTCTAGAGGCAGACAGTGATTCTGAAGAGGTAGAGCTCTTATTATAATTTGTGTTACTACCATGAGCAAAGCTACACAGAAGTCAGTAGCTTTGCTTTACTTTCTGAATATTATCATGAATCTAGCATCATAACGTAACGGCAGAAAGGAGCTGCGTGCACCTTCCACTGCAGCAGTGTGCGTTACTTGACTAATAGAATAAAAACCAAATTTTTGCACCACTCTGTCATGCAGTTGACAGTTAATTTAGAATAGAGTTAATTTAAAGCCATAATGCATTTTGTGAAAAGTACCTTGAACACAAACAATTGTGAGTGGTGGTTGAAGATGATAGATCTAAAAGTAGCGGTTAACTTGCTGATCCTGTTGTGGAAGGTGAGCTCTTGTTCACCCAGACTGCATCTCCTGTTGCATATGCAGGCTTTGACTTGTCCACGGGCAAAGTGGTAGAATAGATGCAACATATCGAATCATTTTTATTGTTTTATTCAAAATTATTAAATAAGTATACATGTAACAATATGTAGTGGTAGTTGCAACAGCAATTCCACATTTGAGATAATATTACAATTGGTATTTCTTTGCATATTTAGGATGACAACAGCGCAGGAAGTGCTACGACAGTCGGCACTATTGGGACAATCGGCACAATGGGCACAGAGCCAAACTCTGAAGATAGTAGTGACACATAGCCAAGCTACATTACAGCAGAAAATAAAGGCTTCCTTCATATAAGCTATTTTACTAGTTAGTGTACTGCTGCATCAACATGTAACACAACACCAAAAGTGTTGTAAACATTTAAAGTCATGCTGTAACTATTCCTAAAAATACATGTACGGTGTGACATAAAAAAGCACCGTTGGAGTCTTATTGAAGCATTTCCGCATAAAATAACCAGTCTGCAATTTATATGGCGGTTCAGGATTTCTCCCCCGAATAGTTAGTAAGGAGAAAGTAAATCCAAAGTTCTGGCACATTAAAATACTCTACAAATAAAATTGCATCACAATTAGTATGCTATTCTCATTTCCTGATTGATTTGCATAATGCATACAACATGTGCTCCCCATAACCTTTACCTCTATTTTAGCATTCCTATGCATTCAAACACCGAGTTGAGCTCAAAAATTTTCAAGTCACTTACAAGGCATGTGATAATATGCAGAGTTTGAAGATTAAGTATAGCTATGGTATTGTAAATTATTTTGCCAGTTTTACACTAAAACTTGAATTACAAGTGCCTTTCTCAAGTATGTAGTGTGATCTCCACATTTTCAATTGATTACAATATATTTTTTACATTATTTTGAAGCAATTATTATTGTAAATAAATATTTATGGCAAGTGATAGATGTTTGATATCAACAGTATATCAGAGATATGGAGCAAGCATCATGTTATTTGGTAAAACGTAAATAGCAGCAACCTAAGCAACAGAATATCCGTTGAAGCAAGATTGCAATATTTTATATAAAAGCACATAAAAATAGTAATAAAATGATACCATAATAATATCAAATATGCATATTAAAAATAAATTAGATCCATAAGAACATGTGATTATTAATTATTGGCTCGCTTTATCAAGTATATTATGTTAGATTTAATATAATATAATAATATAAATATGATAGATAAAATATAAAATTATACATGTATTTCTGTGATAGATAATGCTTTGTCTGCTAGCCTATGCAAAGAGAGTGTTATAGCTTGCACTTATAGGCTCACAGGCTAAGACGTTATTGAACAGAAGGTCCATACAGCATAGTGAACAGAGTACCTGGATGTACGGATGGAACAGCCACATTGTAACCTCTTGGAGGACATTCAAAACCATCAGATTTCACAAACTTGGCAGTCAGCTGGTATTTGGTGTTGTACTCAAGCTGAAGGAGAGACTGGTGGAACTCACTCTCTGTGTCTATGAGCATAAGCTGAACTTGAAGGGGCTTCACAGGTGAAATGTCAGCCGTCTCATTACAAATTGTAGGGAAACGTTTCACCAGAAAGTAAGCCGCTTTTTCAATGCCAGAGTTCTACATTTAAATAAAATATTGTGTTGTGTACGTGGCAGTTCGACTTTAAAGTTATCGATGCCGTTCAATGGGAAATTACCACCTACACGAGAGCTCAATGCTTTCAGTGTGACATTATTTGTAAACAATTAGTTACCTTGGCAACAAGACGGTCTCCGACTCTCACCAATCTCTGTAGATTTCCATTTGGATGTAGAGGAGAATCACCCCTGTAACGTTTCAGTCCGGCATTCGTTATGAAGGTCACCAGTTTAGCCTTGCCAGCATCAGTGGTTCGAGCACGCCACAAAAAGGCTACAAATTAATGATCATATACATGTAATTAGAAAAGTCAAGCAATTTTAGTATAGTTTAATTGCCTAATCATTAAGCTTTTTATCTTCAGTATTCAAATAAAAAAAAAAAAAAAAAAATTATTAGTTTTCTACTGGGGTTTGGTTAACATCATAATATGCATTATTATAACAAAAATATAAATTATTTTATGCATATATGACTATACATACATTGTACATATATGTGGTATGATATTTGTTTAATAGTCATTAATATGACTTCGTACTTACTGTGTTGATTTGAGTCCTGACTCTTGGTCTGAATCTGTATTGGACTGTACTGATTCCTTTTTGGATTCACAAACAAGAACCCTTTTCCAAACTGGCTGTACAGTTGGACTTTACTACTCATCACAGGCTAATACAAATTAAATTAATTACAATTAAATGAATGCATTCACTTACATGTACACCTGAAAATGTTAATTAAACAACAGCTAAAGAAAATAATTTACAATGTACATGCAATACCCAAAGAATAAAGCAATAATAATGTTCCATATGCACATGTAAACTTACCAAAAGAACTTTTTGCTTTATGGCTTCTGCATTGATGTCAGATGTCCTGCTCAAGGTGCTTGCACTGACTTGCCCATCAGGTGCCCCATCAGTATATCTATACACCGTTATCTGGGCCACCAGCAAGGTGAGCACAACTCTAACTACAGATTTGGTCTGAAATTTCAAAAGAATATGTTGCAGCGTTTATTCCTCTCAAGTGCAAAGACTTGATATTATTGTTAGTCTATTTTGATATGCACATATACAATGTATACATGTATATTATACACTATATACATGTATGTATATACATTATTTTAATATATTATATAATATTATATTATTTATAACAGAAATACTTAAATTAGTCAACTCAATTTTAATCTTACCTGCATTTTATTGAATATATTTCAATATATTTAACTTTTGTACTTGTCTGTTTTCCAAATGTTTCACAACTAGAACACTGTCCACTAATGATCTTACCTGAAGGTTTCGGCTCCTTATATACTAGAATATTTTATGATTACATAATGTACACGTAAGTCACCTTCTTTGTCTGGCACATTGGTGGAAAATTCAGATTTAAATGTCATATTGCTCTTCTAGCATATTGGTGGAAATTTCAAATAAGTCTTCCCAGGTATTGAGGACTTTTCTCTCTTTACTTTGGTTAGGATATCCCATTGCCTTTCTAGGGGAATCACCCTCTTTCAAATCTGACTCAAGCTGTCGAAAAGACCAATGAACTAATCACCTTTGTTATATATCATACATGTAGTACTCTACTTCAATACGCTTAAACAATAACAAAATAAGTATTGTTCTTTATTATAAAAAGGTATAGCGAATTTTGTGAAACTACATGTACACTGTACATGTTTATATTGGACAGACAGCTTAAAATGTCCCCGATAAATTTTTGTATGACTGGTTATGGAATACACTCAAGTCTGTACTCATAACACATAAAAATTGAATTGTATTATGCTCTCTGTTATGAAATTTCAAATGAATGAAAATAAAAAACACAATAAAAACAATACACCCATTCACTAGTAGTATTCATCAAATTTGTATTCAACTGTTAGTATGGATTTCCCCAGTTTGAAAAATTATCTTTGAAAAGGAGATGTTGCTCACGGAGGTGTATTATTCACAGCTTGTTTATATGTGTAAAATAGCTCAGTAGGCTACAATGGAACGAACAATTTTATATAAAATTTCAAATGGGATAAACCTGCAAGGAAACATGGGAAACCAATCTCTAGCTGAATCCTAAGCAGAGAATGTGTGCAGACTATGAAAATACTAAACTAGCTATTATAAATTCATATGTCATGAGCAATGTACAATTACCATAGCATCAAAGGCTCGACTGTCTTAATTCATATTAATTTAAATAAAATTTATGTTGTATATTTTATGTTTCAATTAGGCCTATATATTTTTATTGATAAGGTAAATGTAAATGAGGGTAATTAAATTCGGTGAACTTCCATTTTTCTTCTCTATCAAGTCACAAATGTGTTATTTCACTCCCAACTCTAGTTAAGCCAAGGCTTGTCTGTGAATTAGCTCATATGCGTCACACTGTGTGAATAAGAGCCGGATTGATGCCCTTCCTGTTACTCACTCGCAGGCCGTGCTGATGAATGATCAAATGAGGTGGGTTTTTAACATGCTGCTTGATGGAGATGCTACATGGGACCTCCTACAATACAAGCCCTGATCTGAACAGGGGTGAAAAGCTAGCTGAAAGCTTTTTGCCAAGAAAATTATAAAAAATAAAAAATGAAAAAATGAACAGAGAAAACTGTGGTTCACTAAATCATAGCATTGATTGCACAGGGCATGAATTTCAACAATATTTTACCCAATGAATATCTACATGTAGGTAAAACTATTTTCGAAACTAGCTTCCCCCTGTACCTGATATATTTCAATAGCCTAAAGCCTCCTAAGTATTACAGCGACCTAGACTGCAGTACCGTGGCCGATTTCTGCCACACAGTGTAAAACTAAATTGCGATTTACATGATACTGAATCCTAAAATAAATGAAATAAAAATTAAATTCACCTGAAATAAAATAAATCATGTGAAACTAAACTGAAAGTTAAATAAAATATGAAGTTCATATGAAACTGAAAGTGAACTCACATGAAACGAAAACGAAAAACGCCTGAAACCAAAATGCCAATTCACATGAAACAAATTTATGGGGGCGTTACTTATTGTGGCAAAACGAAACTACACCTCCACCTTGGCGTAGAGATACACTTGCGTCTTTGAGATTATTGGGTATCATTAATAATTTTATATAGCAAATGTCATCAATTTAGTCCATTGATTTTTATATTTTCACATTATTATTGAAATACTCAAAATAAAGGAATTAGCACAAAATGAACAAATGTAGCAGTTAGTAATACTCTTGCAGTACTAATAAAATCAAGACTTGCGAGTATGAATGAATGAATGAATGAATATTTTGTAATAGTTTTAATGTAATATTAATAGTGATTTTGTAATTTTGCAGCAAAATTTATCATTAAATCACAAAAACTTTAAACAAGTTGTAAATATTTTTGATAAAATGTTATTATTTTTTTCGAGACTATCAAAATGTAATACTTATTTTTTATTAAAAATACTGTAAATACTCTCATAAAAGCGTGTTGTTACTAATATTCGCCTTCCTATAAGTAAGTTGATGAAATACATATTATACTTTTATTATTTGCATCTAAAGTAAACACCAAAATGTAATTAAAAATACCAAAATAATGGACTATTTCCTGTCACACCACTCATGTACTAAATGCAGTTTCGTTTTGTTGTTATGAGTAACACCCCCAATTTCCATTTCAGGTGAATTGCAATTTGGTTTCATGTGAGTTCACTTTCAGTTTCATATGAACTGCAAATTTTATTTAAATATCAGTTTGGTTTCACATGACTTATTTTATTTCAGGTAAATTTAATTTTTATTTCATTCATTTTAGGATTCAGTATCATGTAAATTGCAATTTAGTTTCACATTGTATGGCAGAAATCGGCCACGGTAGTTACCTGACTGATAGAATGAAGATTTAATTTTTGCACCACTCTGCCATGCAGTTGATAATTAATTTAAAATAGAGTTAATTTAAAGCCATAATGCATTTTGTGAAAAATACTTGGAACACAAATAATTGTGGGTGATGATTGGAGGTGGTAAATCTAAAAGCAGTGATTAACTTGCTGATCTGCAGAGCTTGGGGTGACAAGTATAAGTATTATGTAATCCTGTTGTGGAAGGTGAGCTCTTGTTCACTCAAGCCTCAGCTCCTGCTGCATATGCAGGCTTTGACTTGTCCATGGGCAAAGTGGTAGGATAGATGCAAGCATATCTAATCATTTTATTGCTATATTCAAAGTATTCATTCGAAGTATACATGTAGCAATATATACTTGTAGTTGCAACAGCAATTCCACATTTGATATAATATTACAATTGGTATTTCTTTGCATATTTAAGATGACAACAGCGCAGGAAGTGCTACGACAGTCGGCACTATTGGGACAACTGGCACAATGGGCACAGAGCCAAACTCTGAAGATAGTAGTGACACATAGCCAAGCTACATTACAGCAGAAAATAAAGGCTTCCTTCATATAAGCTATTTTACTAGTTAGTGTACTGCTACATCAACATGTAACACAACACCAAAAGTGTTGTAAACATTTAAAGTCATGCTGCAACTATTCCTAAAAATACATGTACGATGTGACATAAAAAAGCGCCGTTGGAGTCTTATTGAAGCATTTCTGCATAAAATAACCAGTCTGCAATTTATATGACGGTTCAGGATTTCTCCCCCGAATAGCTAGTAAAGAGAAAGTAAATCCAAAGTTCTGGCACATAAAAATACTCTACAAATAAAATTGCATCACAATTAACATTCTATTCTCATTTCCTGATTGATTTGTATAATGCATACAACATGTGCTCCTCATAACCTTTACCTCTATTTTAGCATTCTATATGCATTCAAACACCGAGTTGAGCTCAAAAATTTTCAAGTCACTTACAAGGCATGTGATAATATGCAGAGTTTGAAGATTGAGTAAAGCTATGGTATTGTAAATTATTTTGCCAGTTTTACACTAAAACTTGAATTACAAGTGCCTTTCTCAAGTATGTAGTGTGATCTCCACATTTCCAATTGATTACAATATATTTTTTACATCATTTTGAAGCAATTATTATTGTAAATAAATATTTATGGCAAGTGATAGATGTTTGATATCAACAGTATATCAGAGATATGGAGCAAGCATCATGTTATTTGGTAAAACGTAAATAGCAGCAACTTAAGCAACAGAATATTTGTTGAAGCAAGATTGCAATATTTTATATAAAAGCACATAAAAATAGTAATAAAATGATACCATAATAATATCAAATATGCATATTAAAAATAAATTAGATCCATAAGAACATGTGATTATTAATTATTGGCTCGCTTTATCAAGTATATTATGTTAGATTTAATATAATATAATAATATAAATATGATAGATAAAATATAAAATTATACATGTATTTTAGTGATAGATAATGCTTTGTCTGCTAGCCTATGCAAAGAAAGTGTTATAGCTTGCACTTAAGAGGCTCACAGGCTAAGATATTATTGAACAGAAGGTCCATACAGCATAGTGAAGAGAGTACCTGGATGTACGGATGGAACAGCCACATTGTAACCTCTTGGAGGACATTCAAAACCATCAGATTTCACAAACTTGGCAGTCAGCTGGTATTTGGTGTTGTACTCAAGCTGAAGAAGGGACTGGTGGAACTCACTCTCTGTGTCTATGAGCATAAGCTGAACTTGAAGGGGCTTCACAGGTGAAATGTCAGCCGTTTCATTACAAATTGTAGGGAAACGTTTTACCAGAAAGTAAGCCGCTCTTTCGATGCCAGAGTTCTACATTTAAATAAAATATTGTGTTATGTTGTGGCAGTTTGACTTTAAAGTTATTGATGCCGTTCATTGGAAAATTACCATTTTGTGACCCACCTACACGAGAGCTCAATTTTTTCAATATGACATTTGTAAACAATTAGTTACCTTGGCAACAAGACGGTCTCCGACTCTCACCAATCTCTGCAGGTATCCTTTTGGATGTAGCGGAGAATCACCCCTGTAGCTTCTCAGCCCCGCATTAGTTATAAAGGTCACAAGTTTGGCCTTGCCAGCATCAGTAGTTCGGGCACGCCACAAAAAGGCTGTAAGAATAATTGATCATATAGTTAGAAAAATCAAGTAACCTTAGTATATTTTAATTGCCTAATCAATAAGATTTTCGTTCAGTAGTTCAACTCACCATAAAAAGCAAAAGATTAGTTTGCTACTGGGATTTGACTAACCTTCTAATAGTATGCAATATTATAACAAATATATACATTACTTTAAGCATGTATGACTGTACTGTCTACCTTTCAGTGTACATACATTGTATGTATGGGTTTACATGACTTCGTACTTACTGTGTGGATTTGAGTTCTGACTCTTGGTCTGAATCTGTATTGGACTGTACTGATTCCTTTTTGGATTCACAAACAAGAACCCTTTTCCAAACTGGCTGTACAGTTGGACTTTACTACTCATCACAGGCTAATATAAATTAGATTAATTACAATTAAATGAATGCATTCACTTACATGTACATCTGAAAATGTTAATTAAACATCAGTTTAAGAATATAATTTATAAGTAATACCCAAAATATAAAGCAATAATTGTGATCCATTTGTACATGTGAACTTACCAAGAGAATTTTCTGTTTTATGGCTTCTGCATTGATGTCAGATGTCCTGCTCAAGGTGCTTGCACTGACTGGCCCATCAGGTGCCCCATCAGTATATCTATACACTGTTATCTGGGCCACCAGCAAGGTGAGCACAACTCTAACTACAGATTTGGTCTGAAATTTCAAAAGAATATGTTGCAGTGTTTATTCCTCTCAAGTGCAAAGACTTGATATTATTGTTAGTCTGTTATGATATGCACATATACAATATATATATTATACACTATATACATGTATGTATATACATTATTTTAATATATTATATAATATTATATTATATTATATAATATTATATTATTTATGACAGAAGTCACTTAAATTAATCAACTCAATTTTAATCTTACCTGCATTTTCTTGAATATTTTTCAATATATTTAACTTTTGTACTTGTCTGTTTTCCAAATGTTTCACAACTAGAACACTGTCAACTAATAATCTTACATGAAGTTTTCGGCTCCTTATATACTAGAATATTTTGTGATTACATAATGTACATGTACATGTAAGTCACCTTCCTTGTCTGGCATATTGGTGGAAATTTCAGATTTAAATGTCATATTGCTCTTCTAGCATATTGGTGGAAATTTCAAATAAGTCTTCCCAGGTATTGAGGACTTTTCTCTCTTTACTTTGGTTAGAATATCCCATTGCCTTTCTAAGGGAATCACCCTCTCTCAAGTCTGACTCAAGCTGTTGAAAAGACCAGTGAACTAATCACCTTTGTTATATCATACATGTAGTACTCTACTTCAATACGCTTAAACAATAACAAAATAAGTATTGTTCTTTATTATAAAAAGGGTATAGCGAATTTTGTGAAACCACATGTACACGTATGTGTATATTGGATGGACTGCTTAAGATGTCCCCGATAAATTTTTGTATGACTGGTTATGAAATACACTCAAGTCTGTATTCATAACACATAAAAATTGAATTGTATTATGCTCTCTGTTATGAAATTTCAAATGAATGAAAATAAAAAACACAATAAAACAATACATCCATTCACTTGTAGTATTCATCAAATTTGTATTCAACTTTTAGTATGGATTTCCCCAGTTTGAAAAATTATATATGAACAGGAAATGTTGCTCACGGAGGTGTATTATTCACAGCTTGCTTATATGGCTGACTCAGTAGGCTACAATGAAATGGACAAATTTATATAAAATTTCAAATGGGATAAACCTGCAAGGAAACATGGGAAACCAATCTCTAGCTGAACCCTAAGCAGAGAATGTGTGCAGACTATGAAAATGCTAAACTAGCTATTATAAATTGATATGCCATGGGCAATGTACAGTTACCATAGCATCAAAGGCTCGACTGTCTTACTTTCTATTACTTTAAATAAAATTTATGTTGTATATTATGTTTCAATTATATATTTTTATTGATAAGGTAAATGTAAATGAGGGTAATTAAATTCGGTGGACTTCCATTTTTCTTCTCTATTAAGTCACAAATGTGTTATTTCACTCCCAACTCTAGTTAAGCCAAGGTTTGTCTGTGAATTAGCTCATATGCGCCACACTGTGTGAATAAGAGCCGGATTGATGCCCTTCCTGACACTCGCCATAGGCCATGCTGGTGAATGATCAAATGAGGTGGGTTTTTTAACATGCTGCTTGATGGAGATGCTACATGGGACCTCCTACAATACAAGCCCTGATCCGAACAGGGGTGAAAAGCTTGCTGAAAGCTTTTTGCCAAGAAAACTATAAAAGATAAAAAAACATAAAAAAATGAACAAAGAAAACTGTGGTTCAATAAATCATAGCATTGATTGCACAGGGCATGAATTTCAACAATATTTTACCCAATGAATATCTATATGTAGGTAAAACTATTTTCTAAACTAGCTTCTCCCTGTACCTGATATATTTCAATAGCCCCAAACCTCCTAAATATTACAGTGACCTAGACTGCAGGCACAGCTGTATCCATTGCCAACAAAGTGCAAAGGTTATATAAACATTAACAAATTTGCTAAATCGCAGTAAAACACTAAAATACATGCCTGATTAATTCTACCCTATATCACTTTTGCAATAGGCTACTTACGTACGCAATTATATTATAGGGTAATACAAAGGAAAAAAAGAGCCTAGATTTAGTAGAAAGTCATAACAATGGTTCAAAAAAAGACATCTTGCTCTCTAGAATGTTTAAGCCAGTTTTACGTAATAATAGCCTATTGCAAATACTGTACACTACTTGTACCTTTGGCACTTTAATAGCTGTTTAAGTGGTTTCCATCGTTTGTATGTTCATGTGTTAAGATATTGAATATACATTACAATGCTCATATTTACAGTACTCCAGTCTTGAAATGCAGCAGAATCTAGATAATTTGCATTTGCATCTACAATCATTCCAATATGATTATTATTGTTATATGAATCTTCTACAGGCTAGTCAAATGAGCATCAAAATATAGAGTGTACCACGTAGATAACAGAGGTCATAGGTCAGAGGTCATAGGGCTGATAAACTAGTTTACTGCCAACAAGCAATATACTAGTCAGTCAAAATTTTCGATAACCAATTAGCTTATAATTTCCTACTCAGAAGCTCCCTTTTCATGAAGTATTTTGAGGCCATACAAATATACACAAATACACAATTACTCAACGTAAATATTTGTAGCTATAAGTTCAATGAATTGAGATAATGTCATTCACCTATTGTTATTCTAATAACTTTGAGCAGTAGCATTGTATTGTAAGATGGATTTAATAATAGAAAGCTTATGTTTCGTTTCGCCAAACTTTTGTTTCCTCGCCAGTAAAATCCTGTATGAATTTCTCTACATGTTTTTTCCAAAACTGTCCAGCTGCATGTAAAAGTTATGTGGTGAAATTTTCGCTGCTGTAAGTGATAGGAAAATTGTGTTTGTATTGCAAAACCCTATAGTCAAACAGCTCTATTAATTTCTTCTGCAAACTAGGGAATTCGTTTTAATTAGTACTTACAATCTATTTGCTTGTTTACTACTTGAGTCATGTATTTTGACATGGTCCACAATGCAGAAAATATATTGAATATTGAATATACAATGCCCATATTTACAGTACTCCTATCAACGGGTACATTTGATTTGTTAGCAGTAAACTACTTTCTCAGTCCTATGACCTCTGACCTATGACCTCTGCCATCTACGTGGTACACTCTATATGTTAATACTGATTTGGCTAGCCTGTACAAGATTCATATAATATAAAGTAAGATTACCAATGAGTAAGCAGTGTAGTAGTGTGCTGAATTTCGGTGACATGTCCTGGCAAGGACATAAGTTAGAGCATACAACAATATGCTATCTGAGATTTCTGCATTTCCTATTACATGTACATAAAATGACACAAAAATGGCTTTGTTACTGCACCATACACATAATACAAAATTTATCGCCATACACATAATACAAGAGTTATCGTCTCATAATTGACAATCTGGGTGAAGTTGTCTTCTCAAGAGTATGATTATCTGCAAACAATGTAATCATAATATTTGTATGCCAAGGCTAATTTAAGGTAGAGCAGGGGGAGAAAGTAGCACAGGAACATTATAAGTTTGGATACCCTTCCTAACACCACCAATGGCCTGGACACAAGAGTCCAGAGCCCTAACCACTAGGCCACAGCTGCTCCCTAACTATGCAATATAATTATCATAATTATTCTTTAATATGACCAAAATATATTAAGTAATTCTATAACTCTTTGTTGTTTGTTATAAAACATGTCTTGACACATTTTCAGGTATATTAATGGGACGCATTAATTGGTCACATGGTCAGTCGGTCACATGGTCAGTCGGTAGTTTACATGAAAAGCCACTATCAGTTTACTTTTGATTTACATCTATGCCAATCGTTTAGTTGCAGTCTAAATCTTATAACTAAAAAATTTCAGGTTATGATGATCTTGGACACTAGATCTAATGTATATGACTTGATTCTTATTAGTTTTGGCAAAATCTTATAGCTATGTACATGTAAGTAGACATGCTCATGTCTCGTCTATGGTTGCTATAATATAGTAATTGAGTAATAGAGAGATGCAGCTGACTCATAAGCTGTTGTAAGTTACACTTCTAGATGTATGACAACTAAATTATTAGAACCACTCAACTGTCAGACAGGCAGACCTGAGAGAATTACAATAAAAACAACCTCAATTGCATAGTGTACATGTAGTTAGTTTTAAAGTTGTCTTCTCTCTTGTTTACTCGTGCCTTAAATTACCTTTTGAAGTTGCCCTCTCTTTCTACTGCCAATAGAAAACTCAGGTACAGATTATGAATTTAAGCAGGAGAGCACAACTCTCATTAGAAATTTAGATTATCTATACTTCTCCACCACTGTTTTAGATATTTACATGTATATACAAAACTATATAATGGTCTCAACGTAATACCAGGATAAAACCCAGATATTTTCCTGCTTTTTCTGAACTTTGCTGCTGAAACTATGCTTCTTGCATATTTATAGTAAAGTGATCCATAAAAAGCATTTTTTTTAATTAATTATTCCAGATCTTCAAAACATTTGACATAATAGTTGTAATTTGTTATTAACAATAATATATTATTAATATACATGTATTATGAATTATAATACATTTTAGATCAATGTTTAGGTACTGAAAGCCTTCCACCCGCATTTCACACTATGTATATTTTTGTTAAAATAAGAAAATGAGAGCATAGTACAATAATATAATATTACAATAATACAATAAATACAACAACACAACAAACAATAAATGCTACAATACAAATAATTCTACAGCATGTTGTCAGTGACATAAGCATGAATCGCCTAAGATAAATTATTCCCCCACACATAACACTATTGTACAGTGTATTTTGTAAAATGAGATTTGGCTATTCATTTCAATAGGAATACTTTGTAGATAATTGTAATTGGAATAAATTCTAACCAATTTAGAGATTAGACATTTGGTTGAGAAAATTTAAATTTAGTGAACTTGATCACGTAATTAAGAGTAATATAGAGCAATCACGAATAACCTTTCTGTCTCTGTATACACATACTGTATGCACATTTTATGTGTTCTATCATAGGCTAATATAAAGATATAAGATATATTAACCAATTAGCCTTTTATCAGTGCATTATCATTAGTACAATAGTTGCACTGAGGGCTCCCATCAATGCCCAATTACTGTATTTTGACGATAATGGGTGTTGACAGCATGTATGGCCAAGGTTCCATACCTAAATTGCCTCATGAAGGAGCATAAACCATGTTCAGTTTAAATCACAGCTTATTAGTTCTTACATAGGATGGCCTATTCATGTATTTAATTCCATGTAGTTTTACTACATTGAGGGTTTATTGTATAAAGTATTTATTTTATACATAACATTTGTGTCACCCATATTTTATAGTTAGCCCTAATACTTTAGCAGCTATATAAGGAATCCATAAAAATATTATGGGTCATTCATGATATTCTCTACACTTTGCAGCTTAGTTCAGATAATGTTCATCCCCATATAATTCGTTACTATGGCAACGTGCATCAATGATTGGCAGAAGCTTTACAAGATCCAAGCTATTTCATTGGCCAGTTATATGCCTAAATTAAAAATAGCATGGAGTGCGTTTTATACTCACATTATAATAGGCAGACCAACAATTGGCTCTGCCTACACTAATAATATGAAACTGTAACAATCATTGCTAATCACATCACAAACAAAAATCTAAGATAATAGGGAGGTTGCAATATACACCAGAAAAAAACCTATTTCTCAGGAACTTTTGCTTCATTCAAAACACCTGATAGAGAGAGTCATTGCACTGCAGTCAAACACTGTGTAGGACTTGTCTAGAAGTGTCAAACCGGATTAGTCATCATTGTCGCATGCTGACTAACTATACTTGTCAGTTTTGAATGAAAGCAGCATTTACAAACTGTCATGGAGAATCATCAACCAGTTAGCCTGCCGAATTCTGTAGCAACGGTAAGTCTTGCTCTTGGAAACTTTAATGGTGAATCCAGTTATTTGTAGCGTATACCAGCTCTATTTCCAACCTGCTGCCAACAAACTTGAAACACCTAATGAATTAGAAAAGGTAAATAAATCTGAATAGTAGAGTTGGAGGTACTCTAATATATTTAATGGTTATAAACATGTCTATCAGAATCTATATAACTGTCATATTACATATATCTCCTGGCTGTCATATATCCATCCAACCTGACATATCTTGTCATATCTTGTTGACATCCCTTGTCATTAAGTGTTAAAGTAAACATGACAAGCTTTGATCAGTACCCTTTCTATTTAGTTACTCTGATAGACACCCTAAGACAACTAATAACTCTACTCTCTATTTTCAATCACCTGCCAAGACAAGTCAGTTCAGGATATTTTTGCTAAGAGAATTTCTTTCTGGTACTGAATTAAACGACTTTGAAATTAACGGTTCTGGACCCAATCTTGGAATAGGTAACATGCCCTCTTTCTCACACTGCCTGAGTGTTAAGGATTAGGTTTGGTAAGATAAAAACTTTTTTAATCTGTGTAGGATTAAGCACCCTTCGCTCCAAGGTACACGACTGCCAGATTTTATCACGACTGGATTATGTTACAGCAAGGCCAGTTATTCACATTGTTTATGTTATCCTCGCTCTAGTTTCGAGTTCTGTTAATTTTTTAGGAATTTTATGTTTATCCTGTAACTCCATATATTCATACAGGCCTAATGACATGGCTGATTTGCTAGGTGACATATTGTACAGTATATCTCATCACTGATTCAGGATAGCTTTTGATAACTGTTGGTGTACAGTTTAGTAGATCACTGTTCCTCTTATCCACTGTTGCGTGAAATGGTTCCTTCTCCATAACATATTAGTATAATATTCTCTCTCATTCAGTAATTTAGCAAGTAGCTGAGGATCATTCCAACTGTCAAACTAGTGACAAAATGTTAAGTATCTATTTGGCAGAACTTACCATAAAGCCTACATGTAATGTAGCTAACTTGTCTTTTTGTGGCTAGCCACTGGCATGCTTATATCTGAAAGTCGCTAACTTTTGACTAAAAAAAATTATTTTCTATGAACTGAACTTTATCTTCATTCTGTGATTCAACTATTAAATGGGGTTGTGAATAAATGTAGCATGGCCCCGTGAGTAAAGATGGTGCTCGGTCATACGCGTCTGCAAGTACATGCACATTAAAACTTACAAGCCATGCATACATGTGTACATGTACACATGTACTAAAATATTATTATACATGACGATATTATGTAAAAACAATAACAAGAAAAATCAATTACTCTGAAAAGTTTCATTTTTGTCGGTCATTGCTGAAAACTGCTAATTAGTAAAAAGGCATTGACTCTGCTTGTGATTATTACATAAGTAGAGTAATTCTACTCGCCAAGCATTAGCACTGTAGTGCTGAATCAGCCATTGAAGAAAGCTCTGCTGAGAAACCATGGAATAAATGATACAGTTGCAAAGGTTTCCAAGCTGAAGTTGCAATTTTTGAATGTATGACTGTACGAAAACGACAGCTGGAAAACCTTACTTGGTAAATTTGTATAAATAAGAGACACGCATTCTAACCTCTCTACCACCCTGAACCACTGTCCGTAAAACAAAAGCTTTACTCTTTTTTTGAATTTTGGCTTGCCAGAAATCATGGTAAGAGGTTACGAAGGATTTGACTACGTTGAACGGGTAGACTAATCTGTGTATATTAATATTCTACTACATAGTAACTCATATTGATAGCTAAAGCATCAAAATAATCTTTGCTACCGAAAAGGAATTGTTCATCTAGTTGGCATGGCACAGCCTACATGCTGCATGCTACGTAACTTCACATACTTTTGTGTTTGTGACGGGAATGTTTCAAACTGTCATTAATTCAAATTACCTGAATAGGCTAAAGCTCTACAACTATGAAAACATGTAGTAGGACTACAGGATGCATCTATTCTACATTTCATTTATTGTAAAGCAGAAAAATCATTTTGGCTAAAGTACAATATTTTGGTCTGCCAGCTGATTGATTTCTGTTTTGGTGTTGTCATGTGCTACAGTCATGTAGACCTACTTATCTATGTTATGGTAATACTGTTGAGCTAAAGTTTATAGCCTTGTTATGAGCCACTTTGCTCTCCACTTTTATCAGGAAAGACATTAAAAATTTAATTACATTAAAATATGGGACCTACATGTACATACAATGTACATGTACATGTAAATGCATCATTCTTGCTGGACATAGCAGTGTGGGAGAGGGCTAGTTCCCAGCATGTGTAGTAAATATTGACATAGAATATACACTTCACTGGTATTCATAATCTTCGTGTTGTTTGGGTGAAAATGTATCTTTGTTTACAAGTCTACTGGATTAATTGTCATGATACATCCCTTAGCTATTATTACATCAGACAAACGCTATTTTACTTGTATCTCCCATTTAAAAAATTATTTGAACTAGTCTATTCACATGCTAATTGTTATGTAACTAGCTGTATGATTTATAATACTTATAGTTGACAGTTTGAAGTGTGACATTGTACTGTGGATAAACAATGTATGAATTAATGAATTTCACAGAGTTAATTGAGATGTTATGTCTAAAGCCTGTACTAGCTTATCCCATTCTCATGACTATCTGATCATTTTTGATAAGAATTGTGGTTTTTAATGTATCTAAACTGCAGATATTTTCTATTTATAACCAATATTTTAACCATAATCACTGCTTTTCCTATCCCGAACACATATCCTATATAACATAGCTAAGTAGCCAATCAACACTGAAATTCACTCTTCAAAGATACCCACACTTTCACCACAAAATTATGGATATGAAAGAGAATGTACAAATCAAATTCTTGTACTATAAACATTCAAATTATAACTGGCGACAAAGCATTCATTATCTATAGCAGGGTTGAGGCAGGCAGTCTCAGGGGCTAGTATAACAAACTGAAATTGTAGCAATTTCCCTGTTAATATCATTGATGGGGCTAATATACACTAAATGACATACACATAATATCAGCTGACTGTATGAAGTCTGCTCTACTAGTAGTTGATGGTTGGAATACTAACTAGTTATGCCATCAACTCTAATAACTACTCACATAAAAATTACCATAAAATATTTGAGATTTGGTTCATGTCTGCATAAGAATGGAAAAGTATTTGCTGGTAACAGTGACTGAGTCATTGAGAACAATAACATGATTGTGTCTACATGTAAAATGTCAAAACAGTGAATTTTTGTGAGAACTGCTTCTGTACAATGAAAAATTAAATGTTGAAACCACATTAGAAACATGATCACTTAGGGAATAAATCAGTATTGCATAATAATTCATAGTAGCTTTGGGCAGGGACACAATAATTATATAATACACTACAATGTACAATGTACTTGTGTACTGTGATAGGCTACAGTAGCTTTTGGATCTCTGCAGCCACTAAAATTTGTTATATATATAATGTGGTTTTTCTATCTCCATTCTACATCTACTGTACATGTATATCCCAACACCCATCTATAGATAAGACTAAGAACTGAACATGGTTACTCTATTCAAAATGCAAGTGATTTTTGAACATTGTAGACTCCTATTTTCCCATCATCTTAAAGCAAAAATTAGCCTGATCACAGTTTTTTCTCAAACTAAATTACGGTTGCATCCTCTCTCCCTTCCTATAAAAGTAAGTTGATTGGGAGGTCTCCCGACTACATTTTTGTAGGGTGCTTGAACACTAATTTACTATCCTTTACAGTACGGTGGTGAAAACCTATATAGTCAATATGGATTGCCAAGTGGTCAAGGGGGTATGGAAAACACAACGTCTGTTAGCGGAGTTCAGGGTCATCCACAGCAAAGTCAAGGTCACCAGACTTACCATGAGCTCTCCAGAACCTACACAAGTCTCTCTACTCCAGACAGTATAGCTCAGGTAAGTGTGGGTTAAACATGCGTAGACGTAAATGACAAGTGTACAATGTAGGTCAGTGCACTACATTGTGAAAGACATCATAATGCTGTAGAATATGTTTATATGTGTTATGTACGTGTATGTGTTGCTGGAAAATAATTTAGCACGCACCCATTCTAAAACTAGAAAATTCATTTTAGGGCAGCATAAAGTTAGCACAACTAGTTACTTGCATTAAAAACTACTCTGTATTAACAAGAAAGACAACTTCTAATATTTCTTGGAAAACTAAGTTTGAATAATGCAAGATGCCATGAATAATAAACTGCCAGTAGCACTAGTTGTAGCAAACACTGTACGTCTGTAGTGTATGTGCTACAACAATACATACTTGAGTATGAATAAGAATCATCAGTATATTATACTAGTATGACTTTTCTCTTGAAAATTGTTAAATTATACCCTAGGTCATGCTATCATCGGAAGGCATGTAAGCCTAGCCATTGCTCCTACTATTGAATTACATATGGATATCCAATGTCATATCTGTTTAATGGTCTTCTTTTTCTTCTCCAATTAATCAGGTTTGGAGATGAAAGCGAATCGGGTCTCATGCTTTTTATGCAAATAATTTGCCTTTCCGAATTCATCTAAATGTTTAGTGCAGAATAAACTAGAGTCTGTAGGTGATATCGGCTATTTATCTTCATAATTTTGGTGTTAGACACATACATTATTTTGATTAACTTTCGCTATCATAATTCTATATTCATAAATCACATAAATGCCATATATTGTGATCTAACAAGTTGCTATTTTTCTGCCATTAATCATAAAATTAAGGAAAATTTTTGTGTGATATGTAAGAGGGTTTGCCTTTATGCATCCGTAACACATGTTATATTGTGATGTCACTAAAAGTACATCCGGCTTGATGATAAATCAGAGGATATGGATAATAACCAGCAAGATGCTAGAAGTTGGGTGGGTCATGAAGCGAAATGTGTTTGCATTTTTATATCGTCCTACTAGTAATCGCTATAATAGCTGTATTGACATCATTTGTAGGCAATGAGCTCTTATGCAAATGCAGCGACAGCAGCTGGAGAATCTACAGGGCCCATACATGAAGTCAGTGAACAACAAAAAGCGTTAGATAAAAAGGCCATCTATGAGTGAGTACAATTATTACTTTTATTGCAACTGTAATAATATGTGCAAAACTCTTTTACATTGTAGGACTACAGTAATTTTTCAATTTTTGAACTATAATAAATCATCTCAAATTATTATGTTTCAATCATTGGAAAATACAGAGCTGCATTACCTCTCATATGAGTACAGGCATGATTAGAAGTACATGTATTAATACATGTACTACGTGTATAATAGACCACAATATTTAAATATTATGATGATAATAAATTCAATTCAATTATTTTGATTATATCAATGTGAATTGTATTACATCATAGAGTAAATGCAGTTATGCAATAGAAAAACTGAAATGTTTGTGAATTAAAAATAGTCCAATTAGGTGAAGATAAATATTTCTTTCCAGCAACAATTTTTTTTCAAAAATGTAGTACTATTCAGCTAAAAACATGTCTATTTTAAAAAAACAATTAATATTGTATAAAGATAAATCACTAGGTACTGCCCAGTGAGAATTTTCTGTTTAGTTACAGTAGGAAGCTTGCTTTACTGCACCCAGAGTCTAACAGTTGTTTATAATTAAGATACATTTGTTATCACTGTAAAAGTTTTATTACTTTAAACCAAACCTACCATTATCTACATGGGTAGTAATCTACACTCAGCTATAATACCTGCCTCTTCACTCTCAGTCCCCCTTATATTGCTACCAAATAACACTAATTTACGAACCTGATGCTTATCAGAGCCAACTAACTACCACATGTAAGTCGTGTAAGGTATGTACACATATTAGGTTAAACATGTAAGCCTAGATACAGCGTGAAATTGTTCTCAAATCGAATGAAACCAAACTCTGTTTTACTGAAAAATCACATTCAAATTTAAATTTACATTTAGATTTATTCAGGATGCTGTAGTTTCAATTATCTGTTTAGCCTAAATAGCTACAACATGTACATTGGTGGGCCATGAGTATGCAGCATATGCTTTAACAAAATTGCCTGAGTTCTTAGTAACACTTCTATTTATATAAAGAGGGCCCTACAGTAGTATGTCAGCCATTGTCAGAAACTAGGTTTCTTTTAAATGAATAATAATGCCGTAATGTAGATTAAAAATCATGTCATTAACTGATTATCGCAATTTGTAAACAGAGGGGGAAGCTGTAACTAAATGATTGAACCTGGTGACTGGAATCTTATCTCCTTATCAATTAGCGGCAAAATACAAGTCAAAAGTTTATTACTCATACAATCTACACTAGAGGGAGGTGTTCTAAATTCTTCAAAATCAAAAGACTTTTCCACTGAATACAGGTGTAATTGTTAGTTATGCCATACATCACAACACCATTCATTTCTGCTCTGCAACCAATGATCAATCGGTTCATAGATTGTGACAATACATGCTGAAATTTAGGCTAAGTTCCAAGCTACATCATACAGCAGAGGTTAGAACTCAAGCTGCAAGCTGGCCATCCTATCATCCTTATACTGCATGTTTTTCTAACAAAGAAGTTTATTTATGAACTACCGAGGATTATGCAGACTTAGAACCAAGTTCGTGACTGATCACAAATAAATTTCCTTGCAAGGAAAATATGACATACAACCGGATCCCATATCGTCTTATACCTTGTAATAACTTGTTCTCCAACCGACTGATTTTCTTTCATTTTAGACATCCTTTCTTCCCGTTATTAGACCTCATTTTTGAGAAATGTGAAATTGCAACATCTACTAGTCGTGACACGAACCCTGAGAATGATGTCTGTTCATCTGAATCATTTAATGAAGACATAGCTGTGTTTGCAAAACAGGTCAGTGTTGTTGGTACTACAAAAATTTCATACGTGAAGCAATCAACTGTACCCTTTATAATTTAAAGTGTGGTAACCACTTTTTGCAATTTAAATTTTTTCTTTAATTGAATTTGTATATAAATTAATATTTACTGCTGTTCATCACAATAATTATATTCATAAATCCATTTTATTTTTAGAACAATATCTAAACACCTCACCATTATGCACTTAAGAGTACCAAAGTGTGGTAACTGGTAATTTTATTAATAATTCACTTTGATATCAGCTATTCCATTCTGACATTACAGTGTGTTGAAAAACCATCCAATTTTACTTGTTAACCTAAACATTTACAAGTTTACTTTTTTTCTCAGGTTAATAGCGTCACCGGCCTTCGATATGCGCCAGCTGCATTAATTTGCTTCAATATTTCAATATTCTAAGGCATGTGGCAAGATCTAAAAGAATATTATCTTGAATACCATAAATCATGCTTTGCAAATGTATAGTATAGTAGCTGATGAAGAAGGAGAAATGTGTCGTCTGACAAACTACTTTCTATTTTCGTTTGTTAAGCTGTACATTCGACCAGCCCGTCTCCAGGGGTGCGTGAAGGAATTATTGCGACATCGACTTAAGTTGGTTTTAATGCTCTATTCTGCAATATAATACTGATTCTGTGGTTTTTGCTTCAAATGGATTGCTTGAATTTGATGAGTCAGATGGTAGACTGAGAGGTTGTGCTAATGACTGGGATCAATGATATTACTCTACCACACTACTAACTACTAGCAACCATAGGTTTACCAATTCATCAATTCATTCCAGATCCCATTACCTCTTTCTCTCACCCAATCTATCTGTGTTATACATGTACCTATCATCTACAGATGAATTCATTTATTTAGACCCTCAATCTGCTTTACTTCAATTTTCTTAATTCCATTGCGGACAGATTAGATGTGTAATTCACTTCCTCTCATGATACTTTAGGTAAATCTGGTCTGAGTATTAGGTAACTGCGCCAGCAGTTGACTTAGTCTCATACTATGCGTACATTACAATTATATATCATTCTATATTTTACAGGCCAGAGCAAAGAAACCTTATTTCACAGCTAATCATGAGTTAGACAGTTTGGTAAGTAATGAACGGATCGACAGCTGTCCCATAACTATCCATTCTAATTAGGTCTACTTCTGCACACTTTCATTCAAAGTCTGCAAGCCAAACACGGCACATTTACTTTTGTATAGCTACTCAGCAAAATTATCTGTCCAAGTAAAATATTTTTTAATAATGAATTCATTGAAGTATTGTAGTTCACACTGTGGGACAGACATGACCGATTTGTAAATTCATCATTTAGGTTCGTCAGAATTTATGGTTAGTATGGGGGGGGGGGGGGTTGGGTATGACTCAAGTAAAATAAAATTGTACATGTATGATAATGTTTTAGCAGTTTTAAAAATATCTGCTTTGTTACATCATACTTGTTACTGCTCCAGGGAAATTATTAAAAGAAATTTTCACTGTGGTTTCCATGTACTCTTTTTACTCATAACATTGTTTCAAAAAATTCCAAATGAAACTTGATTAATTTTCAAAACATTTGCCGTGGAACATGGCTTGAAAATCAATATACTAGGGCTGATAAAATTTAAATAGAAAGCTAGTTGGAAAGTGGACAACTCCAATGAATGTACATACTGTGTGTTCTGTGTTCTAATAAATAATTCAGCTCAATTTTCTCAACTTGGATTACTTATAAAAGTGTGATAATGTTTGTTATTGAAATTTTAGTTGCTCCAACTGTAAAAAATGTGCAAATTGTATAAAAATGTGCAAAATCTTAAGGGGAAGCTGCATCACACCACGTGTAGCAGAAATATAAATATTTTGCACATCCATTCATGGTGGCCTCATTCTGTACTGCCAACCATGTCGTATGTTGCATGTTGCAAAATTTCAATTTCTTTTCGGTTGTTTGTAGGCCTACATGCATTGCAGGCTACACTGTGTATGTATATTGTTGGTATCTTTTTATATATTATAATATAATATTGTTGGTGTGCAAGCACGCAGATGCACAGTGCATATAATATCATACGTATGTACTATATATATAGAATATCATATGTATGTACTGTATGTTATTGTAGATGGTGCAAGCAATACAAGTGTTAAGATTTCATTTACTGGAAATCGAGAAAGTGAGTAGCGTATACAGTATCCTATTATCAATCAATCAATTAATTAATCATGCAATACAGTTTCTTCAATTAATATATTATTTGAATAATATTTAAGAATAAGAATTTTAATTTGCATGAATTTTATTGAAATCCCCTTGATTTTAGTCATACTCTACACACCAATCTGCAATCATTGACTTGATAGCAAAAGTATGTCTGGATAAACAGTGAAAATTTGTAAATAGAAAACATAATATCTACTTCCTGCTCTGCCTTTTAACGCTGGCTTTTGGGTATCAATTCTTTTCTGTATAACAAAATGGGTAAAGCTACTTCTGTTTTGCATGCAACACTATGTTATCTATACATAAATAGTCACAAAAGTGGCATTTAATGTTGACCGCCTGCTTAGCGTACATGATGCCATAGAGATGTACAGTGGACTTATCACTGCATAAAAACGCTTCTATTCTGTCATATTATATCTTGTTGGTTTCTCCTAATTACAAAATAAAAATCGTGCTCGGGCTGATGCCCATACCGAATTACTAGCACATTCAAGTAATTCAACTGTGACAGTCTTATATTTCCCAATCCAGTCTGTTCATGAATTTGTACTCTTACATACTTCTATCAAGATACGCTGGCATATTGGATAGCCATGGTATATACATGTAGATACAGTATAGTTGATAAAATATGAAATACAGGGATTTCTATAGACTGTGTAACATAACTTAGGAATCTGCTGCCGTAGTATGTTTCTGGAGAGAAATACAAAAGATCAATAAAGCAAAATTAAAATATAATATTATTATAATTATAAGTAATAAAGCCAAACGGCAGTGCATTGCCATAATCCTTATACATGTACGTAACTCTTTTTAAGGAACATCCTGGTGCAAAATTTCTACTAATATATGGTTTCAAAATGAGTGACTGAATACAACTGATTAATTAAAAAGTTATTGTTTTTATGAAGAAAACTTATACGGACACAAAAGTTACAGACTTTAAAATTTTTGTTCTACTAAAATTCAAACAGTTTGTATTTCTTCTACACTGATAAAAAACATTTTTATACGTTTAGTCAATGTATAGAACTGCATTAGTGCTAATATGGCTATTCACCCTGTATATTGGAACACATTATAAAAATTACAACTTATTGTACATAAAAAGTACATATATATTGTAACATTTTGAAGCATTTCATACCAAATAGTAGACCATTGCACCATGTATCATATAATAAATTGACAGATCAATCAATAGTCTCTATAACTCAGTAAAATAAATGGAGATTACCATTTCTCCAGAAATTAGAGCATGTGGTTAGATTGTAATATTTTCCATACACAGAGAACCCATGTTATTAGTAGCTTGGAGCCACTTAGCATTATTGTGGTTAAGCAATGGTACTATTAATTTATGTTAAAATGAGATTTAACAAATCCATAGCTTGCTGACAGTAATTGCACATCAGTCATTTTTTTCAATTTCTGTCAGTTCAAAAATAGGATGCATTGGCTATTTAGGGCTTTTTTATTATAATTATATTGTTGCATAATACTAATATATAGACATATAATTTACTTTATATTTCCTAGATCAAACATAAGATTACATTAACTTTTAAATAATCTGCTATTGTCTATGTGTTGTATGTGTTTTGCAACTAGAGAAAAATCATTACAATTTCTACTCATTCTTAAATGCTGTTGGCACAGTACAATAACGCTTTGGACGCACATCTCTCACTGTGATTGGTTCAACCAAGATCATGAGTAGGCAGTGTGGTGGGTAAATATTTTTTCATTCTGAAGGGTCGGAACCCAATTGACAGGACACCAGCAACAATCAATGACTTTTGTTGACAGGGGACTATTCAATCGAATGTCAGCCAATTTAAATGTACTTTAGCTGTTTAATCAAAAATTAAAATTGAGATACAAACTAAAAACTAAAAAACTCACTTTTCATGAGAATTTTTGCACTAAATAAACCATAAATTGTAGATGTGCATTTGGTAAACGACTTATGCTATGCTTATGCTATTTTCTTAGTTTATACTAATTTTATTAAGCAGTTTATTTTTATACTTTCCAAATGTAAAATTAGAGCATATTTGGTCATTAAAATGTGCAATGATTGCTTTATTGCTGCAGAGAAGCAAAGTCTTACAACATGTTTTTATATTGAAGCAGTTTATTAATTTAAATTGATTTATTTGGTTGAAAAATATTTTTAAGTCTACAATAATTCAACAACTCTGAATTGCTATGTCAAATACAAAATAGATTTTTATAAATTTGTAATTAATGGGTGTTTAATAGGATAGCGTAGGGAGAAAGTGATTGGATATCACTTAATTCAAGTCAATCCATGGTTTGACACATCCAAAGGTATTCATATATTATAATTAAGGAAAATCCATGCATACTAAAATAACGGGCATCATTCACGTTTTACAACAAGTCATGGTGTATAATATATATATTATATATATGTATATCATATGAGACTATATAGTAGTGTAATGCTGCTTCAATATGAATAATTATATTGAACTAAACACTAGTGATGGTAAAATACAAAAAGTTTATAAAATGACACATTGCCACACGAAGTGTCAAGAAAATTAAAAAATTCGGGACACTGTGCAACGATTCTAAAAATAGTCACAAGATGTTACATCATCCATGCAGGATCAAAATAGTCAATACACAGACTTTATAATAGATATAGTAAATAATGACATGCTAATCTAACATACAAAATCTGTCAGATATTCCATTTGACATGATTTAACTTTAAACATTGTCTTAATTCAATTTGTGCATGTTTACATAATTAAAAGTATATCCCAGACAGATTTGGAACTTGTTAATTAATTATACTCAGAGTTTGTGTAATAATCCAATATCTGTTGTATATCCATATTGTATCCATGTACTATGTCAGTGCGGTTGTCTGTATGTAGGTATATACATTATATAGGAGTATAATATAAGCATAATTTTCCCATCTGACAAATATTAGCTAGACTAGACAAAATACACTCTATAATCTCTAGAAAATATCAGATTTGACAGTTATTACATGTATTGACACTTGTAACCCATAATTAGACTACTGATCTCTGTAGTTGCTCTGTAATTACTGTCTATTGGTAGCTAATTAGGAGAGATCAAGCAACTTTGAATACACCGTAGCATTTCCACTCCAATCAGAGCATATTGCATTTTAATATGATTATACAGCATACAGCATCTTACAATCATAATAATATTACATGTACTTTAGTATACATTGTCACAACATCTGCTTTACATTCAGGGCATGTTAGACAATAAATTATAGCAATATTTTATTATCTTACAATAAATAAACTTTTAACAAAAGTTGTGTTGACTGTACACACCAATAACAACAGCCGACTGATATACACTTGCCCTTAAAGCTGCAGTGTGTAAAACATTCACATCATTTGAAAATTTGCTAGTTCTATATTAGAATTATTTTGAGTTACATAGACAATGCAGTATTCAGTATCGATCATATGCCCAGAGTTATAGAGATATTTCCATCTCACAACAGATAATATAAAGCTAAAAATATAAAACCAAATCTTCTAACCTTTTTTTGATATCCATTTAGCAATTATTAATTTTGTCGTTATTTTCTTGGGCACCTGTTATCAAAAATCATTTTACTATAAATATAGTTGTTACTTAATGTATTTGCAAACTAAACTACCTGCAGTAGAATAGATATGACCTAACAAGATATACGAGTATGGTGTATGCGCATAGGGATATGCACATATATATCTGTTGCAGGTATACAAGTTATACAGTCATATAGGTATATGTACAAGTATATCTATTGCAGGTACACGAGTTATGTAATAATTTCTGTGCTAAATATATTGGATGCCTAAAAGGAAAAATGCCTATGGACCTAATGATGGATGAACAAGATTCTGAGGCTGGTGATGGTAGACGCCCGAGCACAGCATCTGTAGATTCTGGTTTGGAACCTAGAAGTCCACACATGGACCCTGTGAGTACCATATTTTCTTTTGATTTTGTATCTATGTAATTTTCACTGCAAAGAAATTTTATTTTACAAAAAACTGACAGTTTGTCTACATGTACATCATACACACACCGTCACATGATATATTAGAAACATCAACTTACATAATATGAACCTACAATATAAGCATATAGGTCTACAATATAAGCATATAGGTCTACAATATAAGCATATAGGTCTACAATATAAGCATATAGGTCTACAATATAAGCATATAGGTCTACAATATAAGCATATAGGTCTACAATATAATCATATAGGTCTACAATATAATCATATAGGTCTACAATATAATCATATAGGTCTACAATATAATCATATAGGTCTACAATATAATCATATAGGTCTACAATATAATCATATAGGTCTACAATATAATCATATAGGTCTACAATATAAGCATATAGCAAACCAATGTGCCTGAAGCGTAGGTCTGTTAGTTTGCCAAACAAGATTTTCAAAGCACTAAAGCTTGCAAGAAACTAGCTGAGTGGCTGACTGTAATATCAATTTCTACCAGTGATGCTGATAAGAACCTGAATGATCAGTGAAAACTGTGTGTAAATATATTTATAATCTATATGCATGTACATACATTGTAACAATTTAATTTATTTTGCAACGTATTTTTTCTATGCTAAAGTCAAAAGAAGGCCTAGGCCTGCATTTAGATACATAATACATTTACCACTTGTATATTGCCACATATTCTGGAATAAAAAATGTTAGCTGACATAATAAAATTAATAGTAGAGCTGCATATTATATTAATTCTACTACTTTATATTATATATATAATATAATTATGTTATATATATTATATGATATATTATATATACTATATATATTATATATATTATATATATTGTATACTTATACACAGCTAGGCAATATACAGTATCGCTGTTCCTCTGCCTTGTTGACCAAAGAGGTTTAAAAACGTCGTCGGTTTTGACCAAAGTGTCAATTCAGATTAATGAGTCCAGTTGGATAACTACCTGCAGTGCACCTGCTTGCTTAAGATTCTCTCCTATGCTCACTCATTTTATCTTAGCTAATGGGCAAAAAACTACACTCCAAGTCATTCATTTTGTGAGAACTACTTCAACTATCACCTCTGGCAGTACTTTATAGATTTTAATTACTAATATTATACCATTCAGAGTCTAAATATGATCAGAGTATCACAGTAACAAAATAGCACTTGCCCTGTCCATTTTTATATAACAGCAAACAAACTTTACTTGCACATCAAACCTACATATGGCTTCATCATACAGATAGATATATTGGATATAATGGTAAATACACCCTGATATATACGTCAATATTACATAGAGCCTACGAATGAGCGGATAAAGCCCTATTATATATGCTCTTACTTCCAAATATGAGATTAAATTCTGGACTATTATTGTAGCACAGTGTCCAATTACAGTGTATACCTTGGCAGTGGCTAATCAATCAAATTTTTGAATCTGAAATGAGCTGAAAGCTATAGTTATTTGGGCAGGGTAGAGGTTCATCACGGAGGTTACTATATCCTACCCACTTACTCAGTCTTATACGCTATCCCTCTCATAAGAGGAAACACTTGGCCTACACTTTCCTGAAAAAAAGTTCATTTCATAATAATTTTTGCAATAAAAGATTTTATATCCTCAATTTTCTTTTAGTATTGTTAAGGCAGTATATTTTGTCAAAATGGTCAAATTTGGTAGATCGGTACAGTGGTTAATGGAATTTATAGCAGAATATTGCATTTATGTTGCAAAAATTAGCAGAAATGATAAACAATCTAGCATCTACTTGCAGTATTGATAAATAGCATGATTGTTACTACTTCATGCAATATGTTTTAACAATTTTATTCACAAATTTCATGGAACTAGATACATATACCCTTATGTAGCAGCCTGATCTGAGACAAACAGAATGGTGTTATAATGACACTAATTATAAAAGCAGCATTCCTTATCAGTTTCGGTGAACCATGTCAGCAGGGTGGAGACTGCTAACATACTGGTATTTTCTGTACATTTATTTAGAACCACTTTCATCACAGCGCTCTAACAATGACATGTACATTTACATTTGCATGTGTATCCATTTGCTCTGCTTTTATACTTACATTATTTTAGTACATTTAGTATTTATGATGCTTTGGGCAAGGGATTTATTTTACTTTTTCTGCGCATTTATTTAAAACCATCTTCGTCTCTGAACATGCCTACATCTTTAAGGCATGCGATTCTAGTATCAAAACTTGGACTATTTATAAATATATATGTAGAAATAATTGTCGGTAGTACAGTAGACTATGACCCAAACTGTTATATTATTTGGGATAGGGATTCCGTGTCAGTGTCAGCGGCCCATCCATTCATATTAGCTACAGCTTTGGTATATGTATACCGCAACTAAATAGATGAGTAAAAGAGGTCATTGGAAAGGTAAGGAGCCATAAGAGTGCTACACTTTGATCTCTCCAAGAACCACACACATAAAATAAAAGTGTTATATAAATTTAACTGATCCACATGAAAGATTGGGCAATAGATTTCTGAATATTTATCATAAATTGACATCTTAGCAAGGAGAATGGTTGAAAGTTCTGAAGCAATGGAATTATAAGATATGAGAATTATTTGGGAAGTCATTTTAGTTAGTAAGTAGTTTTAGTGATCCGATTAAATTAATATCTTTATGAGAAAACCAGTATTTTCCAGTATAACAAGGACATAGCCTAAAAAATAGAATAAATTTGAATATTGCTGGGTAACTCTAAGACCCACTATGTACATGTAGATAGCTCATAAACAAAACTATTACTACAATTCATGTACATTGTAATTAAAACATTGTTTCCCAAGCTGTAGTTGAGAAGGGTATTAAAATACGCCATGATTACATAACAATGACACTATTTAATTATTGAGATAATCTCAACCCACATAACAAGGGTTTTACAGTCTTTGTAGATGAATATGAATGGTTTTTGAGCACTTTGATGATTCCCACAAAGTGGCAGTTGATACTCTATTGTTGACCATATCAAAAATTATGCTAAGAACAATTATGACTCCATTAAAATGTGAAAGAAAAACAAAGCTAATAATATATCTATAGAATTATAGTGATTTATTTTAAAATCCTGCAGTCATAAAATTAATAAAGGATGAGTATTTTCTAAATAACAATGTGTATGTTTTGATATTCTTTGTACAAGATATTTACAAATACAGCTGACTAACTAGTCAAAACAAAACCCTCTAACTTAGAGCATTATAATGCATGTCTGCAATGTTTTGATCTACTATACACGGAACATCAATATTGGGAACGTGATCACAGCCTACAAGTTTGAGAAAATGAGATTTTAATGCAAAAAAGTGTAATCAATAGGGTGGGCTGAAGATAATGCCCATCCTCCTGTGATTAAATTCCTTGGTTACTACAAAATAATAATTTTATCATCATTTATTGGAAATAGGATAACTAGTTTTAGTAGGTAAGGGGTTGGTAACTTGGCAGAGTTCTGGTCAACTCTTGAGAATCATTCCAAATGGTGCTTGAAGAAGAGGTGCACCACACGGCTCAATCTGCTGAATCATTCCACTCTCACAGATAGACTATCCTTGTTGTCAAGAGATTACAAAAATATGTTGCTATAAACAAAGTGCTAATGGGGAACAGTCAATTTCAAATTCTCATTTACATATGTAGGCTTTCCTGTACAAGCTTTTTTCATCTCATGTCAAGTAACACACTGCAGCCTAAACTATCATATTAGAGCTGGTCTTGACATATAGAGGTGGGAAATTTCATACACAGAGAATAAATTTTATTTTGGCAACTGTTTAGATTTGCCTCACCTTCATATTTTAATAATTGACTATTTTATTGCTATTATACTGCATACATTGTATATACCTATATGTATGTTTAAAGGCCAAATAATACTCACTGCAGTTTCTGGCCTTTCTTCCAGGTTCGTCCACCCTCCTTACACAGTGCACTATCACAGTACCAGCCACCAGCTGGTCTTACCACCACCTCACCCTCCATGATGTCTATGTCTCACCCCAATCAGATGATGACAGCAACCAGAGGGGACGACATCTCCGCAAGACAGCAACAGAATATGCATGACCCCAGCAGACAAGGGAACACACCACTCCACCCATCAGAAGGACTAGATGAAGATGAAAGTGAAAAAGGTTGGTCAAAGGCATACATGTAGAGATCACTGTTCAATGGTGAATTGTAGCTGTAGAGATCATGGTCAATGTAAAATGGTAGCATGCAAACTTAGGGAGTCTTGGTTTGGTAATTGCTCATATTCTTATCAACTTCAGTAGTGAACTCTCACTTCTGCGACAAATTTGAAAAATATTCTACAAATTGACTTACAGTTGAGTAGGCCTACTGGAACAATATTAAAATATTTTTTGAGCCGTAGACGAAATTGGTCATCATTCACACCCATTTCTAGCCCCCCCCCCCCCCCAATCCTGGCTTTACAAGACCACTGAACTCTGGCAACTCTGGGATTGCGCTTTGTAGCATATTCTCACAACATGTTACAAATTTAGCCTGACCATTTATCCTGCATGCATTATTAATTCACTTTCTATCTATCTATGTTCTCCATCTTTCCCATTG
Organism: Bugulina stolonifera; assembly: GCA_935421135.1. NCBI lineage: Eukaryota > Metazoa > Bryozoa > Gymnolaemata > Cheilostomatida > Bugulidae > Bugulina > Bugulina stolonifera. Next base: position 11,184,213 of record OW285191.1, read on the forward strand.
AAATCCTGAGCACTCTCTTTGTAAAACTTTCAAGTCTGAGTCCATCAAGTTCTAATAACACGATATTATCCTCAGCACTTGACGAGGCTAAAGACTACTTGAGCACCACAGTACCTTTCAAATGAGATGAAAGGGGAATTTAAAATAGAGATGTACTAAGATAAATAGAGTACTACATTCCATGCTAGCAGATAGTCTATTTATATCAAGTGAAGTGTATATACATTAAAATAACATTGCCTGTGTTATACTGCCTTCCTCCACCAAACTCCAATATACACATTATACTACAATGCACATAATAATATGCTGTTTCAAACGTTTTACGGGCCGGTCCTGAAGTTCCAGTTTTTTTACTTTTTGTCTGTGTCCACACATAATACTCTTACATATATCTTATAAGTACTTGTGGGTCAGTTGAACTAATTCGCTTGTATGAAAATATTGACAAAATCTAGCGAACACAAATAAGCATAAACGTCCACAATATTCATACTCATATCCAGAATGAAATTTGCTTTGGTTGAGAAACACTATTGACCCTAAAGATAAAAATTTTTTTCGGCTGGACTAGACTAGCAGACAATCCAGAGCATTTATATTGTGGATGTACGACATATTGGACATTACATGGGGAAGTAACTTATTCCACCAAGTCCAGTTCTTGCCATCTACATGTAGCTCATAAACTGCTAGTGTACCAGTGGTAGGTAATAAATGTCATAGTTATATCAGTTGTCACTGGGAGGGCATTCCCAATCACAGATCTAATCTCTGTGACTGGGAAAGCCACATCCAAGTTGACACATTCATGACAGCATCATAATTTATAACAATAGCATATTATTAATACTTTCTACAACAAGCTGTTTATCTCTCTCATAACAGTTTGTGTTGTAGTTGTAGTTTTTATTTAATGTGACAGTTAGACAATTTAACAACAGTGGCACACTTTGGCTTTCCCATCAGGTTTAATGAGTCATTGTGGGACAGGGTGAGTAACATTCCACCCTACCCTTCATTTGTGTTGGTTATGGTTACTAGCTCTAAGGCTAATATCTGATGAGTGGATCACTTCATCCTGTCAGTCACTCATATACTACAAGCCGTCAAGTTGAGTTGGAGTGAGATATTGTCACTGGTCTCTGTCAAGGTTTGATGAATAGCTTTCTGCTTACTATTAGTTCTTACAGAATGATAGTTGAATGAGCCATCTTACTAACTATATTACAAGATGACAGCCTGTCATAGACACATCACTAGTCTCACAAACTCCACTGAATCCTGGTAATTATCTAAGCTGGCCAGACATAATTTATTATACAACTTAATTTTAGTATAATTATAATTAGCTGGCAAAATTTGATCTGTAGTCATTTTGTCGGCCATCTTGTTTTCCACTAAAATTTAGCAAAAAGTCAAAAATGTGCTCAGTGAAGTTTGGACAGTATATCAAGCTTCCTAAATTGGGTCAGGAATAGATATTAGAACTTCAGCTAAGCACCTGGCAGAGATTGGTGGCATGGTAAGATGGAAGAGGATGATGAATGAGATATTCACCACAAAGCTATTTCATTGAACCATGGTATACCAGAGCAAGGCACATTATTAGCATATATAAAGCTGATAGCTATGTGGGAATTAAAAACCAAGTATGCAACTAAAAGCTTTGTAACCATAGCAACTAAATTATTATAGCATTGTTACTAATTTTCTCTCAATAATTCTGTTTTGATTACATATTGTGCCACCATGATTATTTTGGTGATCATGGACAACTTGTGTATTGTTAGTCTCAGACAGACAGGAGCAAAGCGTTTCTCCCCAACCTCCTAAGGTTCCCTCTTTTACTTTGCTGGGTACCCGTAACCTCCCTACTCAATTCTACATTACTGCATTAAAAAAAACTAAAAACAGCAACTTCTATCAATTATTATTTTTCTTGCCTGAGAGATCATTAAGCTGCTCTGTTACCATAGCAACGTTGTTTTTTATGTATTTCCACCCTTATCGTTTGGTCATTTATATTTTGCAATAACTCTTTTATCCTCCAAGGAAATTATTATGCACAGAGTTGTGGTTAGCATTATATGTCAAGACAGATGGGGCTGGCTGATATGTCAAATTGAAGTCAGTATTTACATACTGAGTCGACCAGAAGCCTTAAACATTCATACCAATTCTCTTTGACCCCATTTCAAGTCTTAAACCTTGTTGCGCAATCTTTTCCTATTTTTTGCACAAAAAACAGTTATTTATCCCACACCAACTAAATAAAAGTGATGAGATAACATCAGTGGTAATTTATACCATCGCTTGCAACCACATATAAGATCATAGGCTTTGTATGTAATAGGTCATAACCTACTAACTGTAGACACTATCAGAACATGCAATTTTGTAAAACATCAATCCACACTAAATTTTGGCAGAAATGTATCTGATTGTGCATTGGAGATCCTACATTGTACATGTGTTTATATCCGGGCGTTTCTTTTCCACCTCCATTCTATGAGGTGCTAGATGTTGCTTCGTTTAGTAGTACTATGACGTTTTTGCTGATATGGTGTCGCAACAAAAATTTTGGTTGTTAACTGAAGATAAACAAAGAAATACATGTAGTTTGTACGGCAACTCAGTGAAGGACCTGCCAGTGAAGGATCTTGCCCTGGGAGTTTATTGATTTTGGAACTTTCCACTTTCAGTGACAGTTTCTTGATGTGCTCTTTCCTTTCAGAATTTCTGCAGCTTCTTCCTACTTATGTAACAGGATTCATATAGAGCATCTATACCTCCTCCTATACATACCCACAGTTACCAACATCTGCAGGTTGACAGAGATATGCATTTGACAAGCCTGCGGAGTGACTCTGGGACTAAAAACGCTGAATTGTAATATTGGCTCTATAGAATAATATATTTGTTTTAGGGTTCAGTTTTGAGTGTGTACTTTTTGGCATAACTGGTCTCTTTCTGCTTTGGCAGTGATTGATGGTGAATTGAACAACAGTTCTAAGTTATAACTACTGCATATTAGATGAGATATACAGATTGCATTTTAATGTAATATATCAAAGTTTGTCAGTGATTTCACAGTTGAGTCTATTGCCTTACTTGACACATTGCATTCCTTCCAGCAGTTGATTGTTTTCAAACAGTTGCCAAATAAAAATCCATCAATCTCGTTGCCAGAAAAATAATTATTTGTGATCACAGAAATAGCAGTAATATTAATAAAATCATATTCATTTAAATCAGTATTGCTAGTAGAAAACTAGTAATGAAACTTCTATTTAGCTATAATCACATGAGCCATTTTTCAAACATATAACTAAAGTTTACTGCATAAAACTGTAATTTTTTGCAGTCTGACAGATGGCTGTACCTTGTTCCATTTTAAGATCTCAGGCTAATCTTCAGTGCATGTGACTATGACATAAGCTTCACTTACAATGTATTTTAGTACATGTATCTAAATACAGTCTGGTCAACAGTCTCACTAGCCTTGATTTCCTAGGACCATGTCTGTAACTCTTCTGAATGTTGTCAACTGTCAAACTGTACAAACATTGTTTTTCTGTTCCACATCTGTTGCCACAACATGCAATTTGAATCCTCTGAATTAACAAATTAAATTTAATTACTAAACATTCTAAAACATTTATTTCTTGCTGATCTGTTGGCATTGGTAAATAGGAAAATTTGCCAAGAGCTTATAAGATACAATTTCCGTTGTTTCGGAGTTACCAGAACTCTAAGGTCATTAGTAGATTGTGGCAATAGTATGTCAAGAAAACTCATCTTCTGACAGCTGTCAAATCACAATTTATTTCAACATTTAAGCCTTAAAGTATAAATAATAGACCTTAAAACTGCCTTAGTTATTTTTAAATGAGTATTTATTCAATATTTAAATTATAAGAAACTAATACAGATCGCTCCCACTGAACATATTTTATATTTACAATAATATAAGCCGTGCTAATCATCAAATGTGAATAACTAAATTAGTAGTTACGCTGTCATATCTTTCAGAATCCTCATCAGGTACTGATGCAAACAGCAAATCCTGTTAGCTTATACCACAGTCTGTCAGATAATTACTCTAATTCTACGCCTTGACCTCTGTCCACCATCACTTTATATTCCAGTCCAGTAATGATGTTGCATCTTTACGTCTTTCTGTAGATCCTGCTCTATACATGCATAGCATTATATAACAGTTCTAGTGTACAAGTATATTTACATTATTCTGCTCACTACTATGTGTTCTAATTCTACTACTATATTCTTGTTCACGTACTACTGCCATGTGTCAAACTATCTAGTATTATACTATATTATTCAGTAATATCTACTTGTACAGACATGGACTTACACCTATGCAACGCGACACCTATGGACTTACACCTATGCATATGACACACATTTACTCTCATCTACACTTACACTTACACTTACACTTACACTTACACTAAGCATTGAAATGTACCTAGTCACTAGGTCCTAGTATAGCATAATATTTAACTGTACATTTAACATATACATGTTGTACGTCTGTAACATGAACATGTAAAATAGCTTAGTATGTTATTCCATTATAAAGTTATTCTCCCACATCAAGTTCCTTGCTAATCTAATTTATAGTTTATGACATTGTAGAATATGTAGCTGTACACTGCTTAGCGCTCTCAGCTTACATTTTATATCATGATAATTATATACACTGCAACATCTGCTCTATTTATAAACAGTAACAGTAGATTGAAGAGAGCTGGAAATTCCATTTATTTAGTTGCTCAATTTTATAACATGTGACCTTTTACTGTGAAAGCCTGGAGGAAATGAAACTGTGATCACTGGGGTTCAACTTACAGCCAGTTCTAGCAACTAAACAATAAACTATAACATGTAGGCATATTCAGTAGATACATGCAGCCATTATTTAGTTATGTAAGTTTCAAAAAACTGCGATGTATCTTAGTTTTGAGTAAAGCCCATCTTTGTTATCACTGTTTAGTGATTAGCGATTGTTCAATAAATAATTGATTGCAAATTCAAAAGCGATTTGATTAAATCTAGTCACTTGGTCAGCCATATTCTTGCTAATACTATTGATTTGTTAATGTAAACCACAATTTATTTTCTCCTAATTTTCCAGTTTATCGCATGTTTGATAGTAGATAATTGTTCGCCAATCCCAAAAAACTGCAATGTATCTTAGTTTTGAGTAAAGCCCATTTTTGTTATCACTGTTTAGTGATTAGCGATTGTTCAATAAACACTTGATTGCAAATTCAAAAGCGATTTGATTAAATCTAGTCACTTGGTCAGCCACATTCTTGCTAATACTATTGATTTGTTAATGTAAACCACAATTTATTTTCCCCTAGTTTTCCAGTTTATCGCATGTTTGATAGTAGATAATTGTTCGCCAATCCCATTTGATACAGCTGGGATACTACTAAAGTAATCCAAAAACATTCACGTTTGCAACAAAATCTTAAAACTGTCATCAATAAATTTGCATATGTCTGCGCAAGGCAATTTATTATTATTAAAAGTATTTCCTGACATTAATTAACTTAATATTCACCCACAGTTATTAATTCTAGCCACTCATCTAAATTTAAGCTAAAACACCGATAATCCTTTCTTTATCCCTGTTCAAAAATTCAATAACCTTAATTTAATGTAGCATTACTAATTTTGAATATTGATAGTGGTGATGCAACAAAGATTGATGTCATAGGAAATAAAAGTTGTATATTTAATTAATTCACATAATTTTAGTAAATTCATTCTTTGTTTAAAATAAGCCTCATAAATCTCTGTATATCAAAATTTGAAATACATTAATACAAAAAGTTTGGACAAATGCAGTTGGCTATGCAATGACTAAGTTTAGGCTAAAAATGGAATAGACAAAAAAGAATAGCTTATACTGCCAATTCAAACATGCATACTTATACATAATATAATATATAGACAATACCTGAAAAATATAAAAAAAAACTGCCAGAAATCAAATGAAATTACAGGTTGTGGTTCTCTTAGCAAAACCTGGATACACTATAAATGCTTCTTAACCACAAGTTAATTAAAAATTCTGGAGAATATGCAAATTTACCAATAGAATTCAACAGTCAGATATTGTTGTTCCACTTATCAAACGCAGACATCCGCCATCTAGCTTCTCATTCTGTGCTAAGGTGGAGGAAAATTCGTATTTTAATTCACTTTTGATGTTAAGGATTTTTATTGCTTCTAGTTGAGTGGAATTTTGAATCACTTGTGTTATATAAGTGTTGAGGAAATTAGTATGTCCAAGGTTCTATGATGACAGAATTCTTATTACATAACAGTGTCTTCTCTACTTATTACATAACAGTGTCTTCTCACTTAGAAGATTCTTCATAAACCATTAGATTAACAATCAACTTGACCTGACTGTCAGATAAATCAACTTCGGGATTAAAATAATCTACATGCTTTCGTTGGATTTAAACTGATACTAAAGTGAAAGAAGCGTTTTTTTGTAAGTTAAGTCAAGAGATCTTCATATGTTGAGGAATGCGGAGGATTTTGTTAACCTATATATATTTAAGCTTCACATTCTAGCCTAGTGGTTAGTGAGTTGGTGAATTTTTTTGAAATGGAAAAAAATTTGAAACTTCACTTAGGCTACAGAAAAATTTTGCTTTAAGCTGTAGAAAGCAGTTATAGCAAGAAATGTATTGCATGGTGTTTCCAACTTGGATTTGATAAATGGTATTATTCTGTTTCTATTTCCTTCACCATTATTGTAGGCGATGAAATGGACCATAGCATAGGTTCTGGAGACGGCACTAATGATGAAGATGGGGATGACAGACTAAATGGCAAGCAAAGACAGAAAAAGAGAGGTATATTCCCCAAACATGCCACAACTGCAATGAGAAACTGGCTATTTCAGCATCTAAATGTAAGTAGGCTTATCATAATTAACTCCACGTTTTGTTAAATATTTCTCCACCATAAGCATGTTATTAAAGTTTATAAACATGAGGTCATGTTATGTAAACAAAGCAGCCATGTTGTGACATCAAGCTGCAGACGACAGCAAAATGTCAAAATATATGATTCTCGGTTTACTGTGCTTGCTAGTGTATGTGATTTACTAAAGTAGTACGTGACCCATAAAGTAGTAATACTAGTAGGCAGTGGTGTATTAAATATTATGAAGTGATAGGAATTCATTTTCTGACTCTCATTCTATTTAACTGAGTTATCTCAACTCATTATCTGGGTATTTAGCAGGACTTCAGCCCAAATAAATGAGTAACCAAATCTAATATACAATATCCATATCATAAGAGTGGAATTGCAAGTTAATATCTGTCTAATTATTTTGGCAGACAGTTGTACCAACTGATATTCTACGACAGCTGCTGTGTTTAACAACTGTTGCTTAACATTTTACCAACTGTCATTGTTATCCAATAGTTTTAGTTAATTAATTGAAATGTCTTGGAATTTAACATAATTATAGCTATGGTTGCTAATGCTTAGTACACATGCTACTAGCTGGATTAGAAAGCAGGCTAAAATCTTATCAGTGATGGGCCAGCAGCTATGCATCAAAACTACTGAAGAGTGAATAGATACCATTCCTTGGAAATTAGCTTTCCTTTCCTTCTTCATCAAATTTTCAAGCTAAATGAATGTTACTATTATAGCAAAAGTCGTTGTGATCCAAATTGAAAATTATACTTTTTTCATGTCTTTAGGCCTGCATGTAGAACTACAGTTTTATGGCACATGCATTGCCTGAATGCCCTCCTATGTCACTAAAGGTCAACATTTCATAATGATTATCAGGTCACTTCTAGTCAGCATGATTGTAATTTTACCATGTAGACTAAGTTCCTAGCATAACCTACTAAACATTTGCGTCGGTGTAAGATACACGTGCCGATATGCAAGCACTGAAATCTTAAAGAATGAACTCTATCTTTACAGCACCCATATCCCTCTGAAGATCAGAAGAAAACATTATCCGAACAAACAGGGTTGACTCATCTACAAGTAAATAACTGGTGAGTGAGGGTTGTCCCCTCTTTTATTCTAATAGGTTCTGGGGAGTACTAGTCAAAGTGTGGTGCAGATGGATGATGTGGTAACAGAGTTGAGTCATGCTTACCACTTCATCCATCTGCTCACTAGGCCACTGATTTCTTATGAACGCTGGAGAGTATTTCTCACTGCTATCAATACAAATGAGAGTGACGAATAGTTTTGTCATTTTATTATTCTATTTCCAATAACAGCCTACATATTATAGAAACTGTAGGCTATACACATGCACATGCAAGTGTCTCAGAAACCATATAGACTATTCCTAGATAGAGTACGAACTATGTATAGTATAATGACTAATGGTCAATCTCAACCTGATCATTATAATTGCTCCTACAAGTAGTTCATTCTCAGCACCAATTATATTAGTGCAATAATTGTTAGCCAGGTAGCGCATTGCTTTATGCCAACTAGCCTTCTCATCTGATACACACTTCGTAAATTTGCATAGATTATGATCTAAGGGCCATTTCTTCAGATGACCTGGCCTTTATCCATATCCTATGCGTACTCTGCACTTGAAAATTTGCATGTATATGTCCCATATCAATGCACTACATCAGTCAATTCTCAAAGAAATTATGACAAATTATTCATAGATTACTAGCATTAATCACATCTATATAATATTTTTATGAAATAGTTCACCAACATTACATCGTCATAAATCATGGATTTGCATTGATTCTGATAGTGATGATGGCCCATTACTTTCAATTAAGTCATTCCTTTATGTTAAAGCATGCAAGGGCCATTCCCAGTAAGGGCCATAATGAGGCCCATTGACCCATTGAGGATCTGAAGGGTTGACACAGTGTATTGCAGTACTAACTTAAAACCACTTGACACTCCTTACACCAGTCATCACCCATTATACAGACGATAAAATGCCAGCAGCTATGCTTCGATAATCAAAGTCACTTTCTTAAAAAATTGAAAATATTAAAAGAGGAGAGCTGTAATTATTTGTGCTCTTCTGTGATACTAAATGACCATCTAATCATCCTGAGAGGTCATTGACGAAGTGTAATTATGAGATGCTCGGGGAATTACTTCGAAGTTGGACTCAGTTTGCTCTCTTTCTAATTTTCATAAAGAGGCTAATGAGCATACTATGCACTGTTAATTTAATTAACATCACTACATTTTCTTATGGTTATTACATGAGTTTCCCAAGGGAGAATATATAAAATGGAGGAGTGACTACACTGTACATGAGCAGTGTGGGCTCACTAACAACTAGGGATGGTTTGGTTACTATAGATATTAAGCCCCTTTGAACTGTAGGTAATAAGCCATCATTACAGAAAAAAAAAGAAATTCCAAGCTAACAACACCACGACAGTTTTATAATCTGCCGTGTGCAATGGTCTTATTCTCTTCACACCATACTTTGATGCATCTGTGAGTGTTTGATCGAGATAAGAATTATTATCAAATACCCTGGATAGTAACTTCTATGTTATTATATAAAAAATATGAAAATGTAAAGCATTCAAAAAGAAGGCGACTGATTACTTGAGGCATGACGGATGCAATGTGGGAGATTGTGTGTAGAGAATGTTTGCAGTAATTATGCAACATTTCCAATATTCAGCTAATGGTAAAAGGAGAGTAGTGTAATGTAGCATGTAGAAATAAGATCCATGCTGTGCCTAGATAGTGACTCTGTATTACAAAATTAGTCATGTTATTTCTATGCCAGGAAGTACTGTGCAATTGGCAAAAACAGGCTTCCTTCAACTTAGTGTAACTCTGCTTTTAGTTGGATGTTAAAATGTTGTCTAGCCATTATAATACATGAAGATCCAACATGAAAATAAAAGTAATACACAGTATACATGCATCTAATGTTCTATAAAGCAAAGGGCAGATAACTTCTTATTAGTCAAACATTCAGAAGCACTTTGAAGACTTATTTTGTTTGCTCTGCAAAAGTCCAAATTCACAGTTGCATTGGTTCCATTTTTAGCCAAATGTATAAACGTGTATCATAGGAACTAAAGGCTCGGCTACAGTATAAGCTGTTTGTTGATTTTCGGCCAACAGAGTCTCATTCTAGGGCTAATTGTCATGCCGTTTGTTCGCTTATGCAAAGAGCAATATGTTGGTCTTTCCAGTCCCTGGTGTTACAGAGCGCTCCTGTGTATTTTAATATCAGATGCAACAGCTCCAATTATGCAATTTATTAGAAATGAGCTTAGTTATTGGCTAGTTAGCTGAATATTACTCAAAGCCATCAGTGGGCTGGTACCGTACTTCTCTCTTTGGACCCAGGCTAATGAACAACGAGGTCGGCCTGCCGAAGCTCAAGGCCTCAAAAACCTTTAAACTATTCAAGGTTATGTTTCTATTCCCTGTGCACGCATGCATTATATTCATGTATATACATGTATATATTGTAATACAAAACATTGCAATTATCTTTTCATGTTTCTTTTGGTAGGTTTATAAATGCCAGACGAAGAATAGTTCAGCCAATGATAGATCAAAGTAACAGAGGAGGCAGAGGACATGAGCAATACATGGCTGACCCTGGTAGACTGGGTGGCTATATGACAAGCCCCACACCAACTAGTATACCCACTATGCCTAGTAAGTCAAGCCTGGTGTATGGTATACTTATAACCTCAGTCTTTCCATACCCTAACTTTTCCAATGCAAGGTCCATAGAACATTGTGTATGAATTTTATCCGCAAACGATCAGGCCAGTTGTTAAATCTCATAAATACGGTATAATAGGTGTTAGGAGATGGTCTGACAACTTCAAATTTGAATTGGTTGAGTCATGAATCCAGATAATTATGGTAATAAAGTAAGATAAAAAGGCCTGTGGTCTTCTAGCCATAGAATTCTATGCTTCTAGCATTGCTAAAAACTGCTATACTATTCTTGAGATGAGCAAAGTTACTTTCCCTGCTCTCTTCGCTGCAATTAGTCTTCTGTTGTGTAAAATTGGCTCGCCATTTGTTTGTGACACACTATTAAGCACATTCCATATTCACATATGATAACACAGTTTTGTTCAATAGAGGTCATATGCCACTGACCACAACAACTTTTCCATACATTTTGCCATTTACAATGTAGATTCAAATTACACTATTCGAGTTATCACCTTCCACTGACTGAGAGGACAACTTCAAAATCATGTCGATGCATATAATATTGTACAAAGTTATACCTAATTATGTAGGCTTACATTGTAGGCTTATAATATTATTGTAGCATATCTGACTTACCATATAATGTCATGATTATTATGAAACAATTGAAACACTCAACTGGTATCTTGCAGGTCCATATTCACCTCAAGCCACCCACATGCAGAGTCACTATGGCCCTCTGGGACCAACTAGCCACATGTCTCAGATGTTACTCCCATCCCACCACTCTGTGATGGATAGCTATGGCAATATGGCTGCCATGTGAGTTGCAGTAATATGGCTGTTATCTGATTTACAGCAATATGCCCGTTGTGTGATCTACAGCAATATGGTCGTTGTTTAACAAAGGACATGCGTTTGTTTGACAGTTGTTTTAGTCAAAATTAGACAATGCTAGTGAACAACGCTTCAATTTACTTGTACATTTAAATATTATACCCACCCTGAAATTACCTTTATTTCAAGAGAATACCCAATAGACAGCATATATATCTTTTTCGCATCAATGTAAGAGTATATTTTATGGACCTACCTACCTACATAATATTGTTATCCAAATTAAAGTATATATTTTAGTAGTACATTGAGTTAATATAATTACGTACATGTATTTAGAAGATTGCAAGTAGTGTATTATTTTATCAGTTAGGTATCTTCCGCAACGTATAGAGCAAAAGTGAATTATGTGTCAAAACATGTGCTCTGTGTTCATCAGTGCACAGTATAGTATTTTACCAGTGTAGACCAAAGTTTAAAAGAGTTTATGGGTGGGTCTAAAACTTTGTATTACACCCCCAAACTTCGGATACATCTTCATGCTCAAAACCTCAGCCATCTCTCCTTTGCCAATCATGTACATGTATTATGAGGATTTGTCAATAAGTCTAACATTAGTTCTGTTCTTTTTGTGTCAGTATTTGGGGCACGACATCACAACCCCCTTATCTGAACCGGGGGGTGGGAAATGGGACACACAATATTGTGTTTATATAGAAAAGAGCTAATCATTCTACATTATTTAGTCAGATATGTCATGATATGATGTCTGCTTTTTCTTATTAAATCAATCATAGTTTTCTTATATTAGTTTTAGACTATTACTATTAACATTTTACCTGATCCTATTCTTTGTTACAATACAGCTTGACTAAACTGGCATTTTAATGAAAATTAATAGAAGTTATATTTTTCATTGGTTATGTGGTTCTTATCAGAAATAAAACATTCAAAGACACCAGCCACTACTTGATAAAAATTTTGAAATCAAACTTTGTGCTCATAATACCTTATATCCATGTGTAGATGGCATAAGCTGATATGTTGCATCTCAAATTTATTGTAATATACATGTACATGTAAATCAGAGTTGTGATTGTGTACATAGTGTGCCTCCTATTTATGATACTAACTGATGGTAACTACTGTGCTCTGAGGACATTATTGTGCTCTCTCTAATTTCATATAGATCATTGTCAGATTATACAATATTACATTACACAAAGTATATATGTATAGCTACAGGTCAAGTAAAGCACTGATAGAGCGTATGGGTAGCAATTAATTGATGTGAGTTGTAATGCCACACAAAGGTAATAAGCAACTATAATACAACCATGTGTAGATTTTAAAACGTTACTCTACAGTAGTCATACTCGTAGCAGACGTACAAAAATTACGAAACGCTGTTCCTGGAAATGGCATCGTCTAAAGTGATACTCAGTATTTTCTTGATGATACACATTGCTACAGTAATACTAACAGTCAGCAGTGTACTCCATCATTGTTGAAGAATACAGTACTTTGGAAGTAGTATTGAAGTTGTTCCCTCTTTGACTTGTACAACTGGGGAGTTGCCCTCTCTCTTATTCAATTTATTTTGGAGTTGTCTTCTAACAGTAATTAGGAAAATTTTTCGATCCATTCGATATAGCCTGCGTTTCTGACTAAAAGAATACTGTGTTCTCAGCTATGTCAAAATCGAAAGGTCACAAATTTTAGATTATTTTGTAATTGTTGTGATGCTATCTCACACGCATTGACAGGAGGAGTAGAATTCGGTGAAACACTCACAAGACTACTAGAGTTTGAAAACTGTTCTCGACTAAGTCGTTTGATATAGAATCATCTTTGCTCCAAACGTCAGCTATTTGTATAAGAAGCAGGAGCCGGGACGAACATAGATTGGCTAGTCAACTCAGACAGTCTGACTGAGTCTCTCTGAAATTTATTAAAATTTGAAGTAGCCTCGACTCTACGTGTTTGATTTGTCATTATGGAAAATTTCCTTTCAAACCAGACTATTAGGTCCGTGAATGTACTTGGACACACTGGACTTGAACATAAATACACATGTAAAGATATTTTGAATTCACAGAATTGGGTGAGTGACATGATTAAGCTGCTGGAAGTGAATTCAGAACCAGATTTTCAGAACTGTGATCGGACAATTGGAGAAGATTTATTACCTGAACCAGAAACTTTTTGTAGCTAGTTTCAAAGCTTTGTATAAATAAAAATAAATTTAATTTTTCTTAGATTTTCATTAATCAATGAGGTCAATTAGTTTAGTTTTGCTTGGTGACTTAATTCAACAGCTTTATCCTAAAAAATGTGCTTATTTGAATAGCTGTAGCTGCAGATAAAAATTTAGCAATGTTTTGTTTGGTAATTTAACTTCTTGAATTTTATACGATTGCTATAATTAGTGAAAGCGCTGGTAAGGAAACGTGTAAGTTTATAATCTTAAGTACTAGCTGAAATATTCTATGTATTTTACCATTTACATTACTAATTACAGCTGTCAGCTGATGCATATCTGCTATGTAATGGCAAGAAGGTCGATCCGGATGCAATCATTGAATCTGATAAAATATATCATGTGTGTCACAGACTTCGTGGTGGCAAAGGAGGTAGGCTGGATTTTGTACATTTGCCGTAATTATTCCGGAAGTATTAGAGTTCTTACGTTAGCTATGACAGCAAACGTATCACATTCGCTACTAGAATGGTCCACTAAATGATAGGCGTGTCGAAGGATGCTAGACTACATTCTTTAGACAAAATTTGATAAAACTTTCACTCGTAACTGCCAACTGATGCCCAAACCTTTGCGATATTCCGTATTGATGATCATTCAATCTTACAATTTGTAAATCTTAGTTCTTTACTGTAAGTCAAGCGATGGTAGTAATACAGGATTTGAAATTTTCGGCCCCGACTCTACATTGTTCCCAAAATTATCCTAGGCCAACTCCAATAATTTAAAATGGCAATATAATTATAACATAAAGCATGTGAGAGGGTTAATCCTATAACACTTACAGTGCTTGTGTGAATATATTACAGGGTTTGGGTCTATGCTCAGGACTATTGGAGCACAGATAGAGAAGACGACCAATAGGGAGGCAATGAGGGACCTCAGTGGGCGGAGAATGAGGGATATCAATAACGAGAAGAAGTGAGTGCGTCATGTGTCATGCGAATGGTTGTGTGCACAGCTCAAGCCTACATGTAACCTACATTCCTAATGTGATTGTGGGAATATTTCTCTCTCAAAATGTCAATACACAAAACATCATGTAGTGCTGATGTAGGATCTATATAGGGTATATTTAGCTACATGGAATGAGTTGGTCAAATGACCTTACATGTATTTAATTTGTGCTAGATTTGGGCTTGGGATAACTTTATTCTCTGACTAAACTGAAAAATATAAAGCACCCTCATAATATCTACTTTTGGCCGTTAGGAAGTTTTTGACCATTTTATGGCAAAAAGCTTCAAATTATGGAAATGGCTTGAAAATTTTGCTTTGATACTTTCATACTTTTAATTGCTTAGACTATGTTAGCAGCATCTTTTAGAACATGTGGGCCTAGTTGTAGTTATAGTCAGTGTGTAAGTGTACATGATATGGAGTACATTATGTGTTTTTTCCCAGACTTGCCGAGTGGGTGGCCGGAGCTTCAGAGAGGGAAAAGCAAAGAGAGCAGAGAAGGAAAGAGAGGATGGAGAAACGTAAAGCTGAAGCAGAGGGCAGGATGCACAAGTTTAGAGATGAGAAATACATGGACCAGAAGGAGCAGGTCTCTACTAACCTAGATGATGCACTCACACAGGTAGGTGCAGTACTAACTACATCTAGGTCACGTGACACTTTATTTGGTGTCGTATCTAGTCTGATTGCGTGTACCCACACCATATTAATAATATTAGATGGTGCCCATAGGCACTATGCGCTATGAAGTATTTGTTTGGTGGAAATATGGATTTTTGTTATTTAGATTTCTTCTTAGGTATCAATGATAACAGTTGGACCTTAGCTAGGCCAAGCAACTTGATTTTGTGGTAGGTATGTCATTCCCTTGCAGTGACAAAACTTTAGCAATAGAGTGAGCTCTATGGTTTCATATTACAGGGAATAAAGAGGGCTGCAGTAGGAGGCGCATCAAGTGGCCCCCTTAGTAAAAAGGGAAAAGCACCAGCTACTACAGTCTCATCATGGTGAGTTACCCTGATAATAATGTGGGCGTGTGTACATTGTACAATGCGCATGTATGACTTATTGGTTCATGTGTCGTGTATGTGATGTATATAGTTTAAATAACTTCTTTGTATTGGACAGTATACTTTCAGCCACTCAATTAATGCTTATTAATTTGTATTTATTATATCTCATGTAGGGTAGCCAATAAATTGGTACTGCTACCAATTTTGAGCATATTACTCAATCTATGTGTATATACATGTATATACATATGTTATTATATGCACCAGTTCTATGTATTTGCCTAGTTTTTCAACTATTAGGTAAATTGTTGAATCTTATGCAGGGCTGGTGTAGATATAGATGACTTGTCATCCAGTGAAGATGAAAGTGGTAGCAGCAACTCTGAGTCAACCATGGTTAGAGCTGAGGTAAAAGATACGTCACCAGAGGGCAGTGCAACAGAGAGTGACACATTAAATGTAGTAAAGGAGAAGCTAGAGTCACATGACAGTGGTAGTAGCTCTGACAGCGCTGCTGAGAAGAGTGCAGATCCAGAGAGATCTCCAGCTATGGAGACCACAGAACAGATCTCTACAGTGACAGAAGACGGACAGTCAACCACCTCCCAGAGTTCTACTGAGACACAACCAAGAGATACAGATGGAAAGTCAGAACTACCTAATAAAACCACAGTTACATCTACCATTGACGGTACGTACATATCGGTAATGGAGTTTTCGTTCAACCGTTGTTGAGTGTTCATCCTTGATTTAATTGGCTAACTAATGTGCAAGCAATCTAACTTTTAACATTGTATAACAGCTGTATGAAAGTCGAGCCCTCACCTTTGATGTCTCGTATTTTAATGCCTACAATGCCATCATTTCTAGTTTCACAACAGTACCCAGCAGGATAAAATCTAATAGTGCACATGATATTTTTTGAGTTGTTTTATCATTGAATACAACCCCCAACATTACTAATAATGGTATAATTGGAGTGTTTGTTTGTAAAATCAAGAGCAAGTCTAAAACCCAAATAACATGTGATTTGACTCATAATAGAATAGAAATATATGGTGACAATGCGAGTTGTAACGAGATGACAACTCCAAATTGAGTGTATTATATACTTCCTACCCAGCAAGTATAGGTCTCCTATTCACTCATGTGACTGTACTCTCTTACTATAGACATGGAGCCAATAGACTTAGATACATATGCTAGTGCTAAACAGTTGGAAGGGTGTGGTTTGGAACGTCTCAAACAAGATCTGATAAGGAGAGGACTGAAGTGTGGTGGATCCTTGGAACAAAGAGCGCAGAGACTCTACAGGTGATTGCATGAAGTTATTCAGTGTATACTTTTCTAGAAGAGTTCTTTCAACTGTAGGAACAATTTGATTGGCCGTGAACTGTATTATTATCTATACGGTGTGAAGCATTTCCAGCTGGAGATAGTAATTGGATAGTATTTATGCCAAAGTGGTTTTTAGCCAACATATAGATCTATGCTTTTATTTTCCGTACTGGACTTTACTGAGTATTTGGCCCTTTCAGTTCAACTCTCTGCAGGCATATGATATTCTTACATTTATAACGCAAAAGTGTAGACATCATTGTGTCTATAACACAAGTGTAGACATCATTGTATCTATAACACTAGCATCATGGTATCTATAAACTATTGTATGCTAACATATCACTACAGGGCTACTCCTATTTTCCTGACTATGATCATCATCATATCTCAGTAGCCTTTGTTCCATGATTAACTTGTAGTACATGTGTCTGTGTACTATATATTTACTGTAATTTTACTTGCAGTGTCAAGGGTCTACAGGCTACAG
The DNA here is from genome assembly GCA_935421135.1 of Bugulina stolonifera. Taxonomy (NCBI): domain Eukaryota; kingdom Metazoa; phylum Bryozoa; class Gymnolaemata; order Cheilostomatida; family Bugulidae; genus Bugulina; species Bugulina stolonifera. The sequence continues at coordinate 11,201,836 of OW285191.1, forward strand.
AGATTGACCCCTCACTCTTTGCTAAGAAGAAGAACAAGTAGGACTATATTGTCACATTTCCTAGTGACATGGAGTATTGATATCTGAATGCAACGCTGATTATTGCATTGTGGGAACTGTAACAATAACTATGGGATATTTTATACTAACTATTGCATTGTGGGAACCATGATGTTATAAAAATTTTATTGATTATGTATAACTATACATTGCTATCAATATTGAAATAATATTTGATTACTCTTTACAGCATGGTATCAACCCTTCATCATTCTCAGAAATAATTAATAGTTTGGTATGCAGTATATAGTAACCAAAATATGTAGTCAAGTATGGTAATTGTATTTATCACCTGCATCAATAGACCTACTAGTATGACTCTATCACTCTCTAAATAGGTCATAAATTTGCAGAACTATGTAAAATATGCAATTAATTGCACTATATTATGTTTTACTCTATTAAATATACATACTTTGACAAATAATTATATTAATATTTACCTATCAATAGTGTTTATGCCTGTCAATATCCTACTGATGTATATTTTGCTGTATAATTTACTTACATGTACATGTATAATAAAATGGACTCTGGAATTACTTAAAAAATCACTGTACAGTGTTACATGGTGGAACTACATGTAGTATATTGGTATATATATGTTATACAGTTTATTATGCCATAATCTATGGAGTGCACATTCATAGGCTATTGATTGTAATTTGGAGTTGTCTTCTCCTAAACTAGAGAAGACAATTTCGTATAATAATGAATATTATGTTTACTACTTTATGCAGTCAGTGCACATAATATGGGTCACTTTCAACTCTATTTGGTTAAGTAGAGCATGTGCTCTTTGACATGGACAGTAAGTGTTGAATTGGGAAAAAAATTCACAATGAATAGTGCATGTACATGTATGTATTATCATAGTGCGTTTGCACTTGCTTGTTACAAATAATATATTAGCAGTTAAATATGCTGTAGCTACCAGCAACACTCACACTTATGTAGACATTGACGGAATTTAGTTACAATATATTACTGTTCCAACTTCATACCTATAATTTTTTTTAATGTTGTTAGATTTTATTGCTGTGAGCATTTGTTTTGATATACATGTACAGTGGCCTAAAGAACTACATTTTATTTCATAAATCTTTCCCTTGATCACCAGCCTACTCTCTAATACGCACACCATACATGTGTGAGGAATGATATAGCATGCAAATCTTAAATACCATAGAGTTCCATTATGGAGCTGCCTCTAGCTGCCGATGTGGAAATACTGCTGCCAAAGATAGTTACTTTAGGGTCGTAGAGCGTATTCACTTCCTTGGATCAATTATCCTCCAAAATATTTCTTTGTCTCTGAAAAGATTAAAACAAAATAATACTTTATCAAATAACTGTCTACTTGGCTTTGTATATACAAAATTTGGCCATTACTCACTAAAGTTAAGTTTACACTGGGTCTATCTGTGGCACACATCTTGCTATTTTAAACAAACACAAGTTTTGTTTGATGCTGGAGTACGAAAAATACAAGCTGGTGCAGGTCGTGGAGAAATCAGCACTATTGGTTTTTTCTGACCGAATCTATGCTACCGTACAATGTGTGGCAAGCAATGACCTCTCATGTTGAAGGAAGGAAAGTAAGCTTTACATAAATTATTCTCTCAGTTGTTGGTCTGTTTTTCTGAACTTATTCATTTGAGTTCTGAACTTATTTATAGTATACACTCTGGCTGTGATAAGTAGACATAGAAAATTTCACTGCAATCACCCCGCTGACATGCTATAGTTGCAACTGGAAAATATGACATGGCAGGAAGAGGAAGCGAATGGTTACAGCTAATTCCTTTAGTAAATTCAAGGTTGGTTATTACAGTGTACTCTACATGTACATGCAAGCACAATATTAGGCTATCCCTTGCCGATTCAACAAGAAGTTTAGAAAATCTGAAATTGTTACCTGAAGTCGTGAACATGTCCATATAGAAACAAATTCTTTCTTCTTATTGTTATTTCTAGAAATCTTTCAAAGCCAGTTTTACGTGTGTGAATAGCATAATTTGTTAGCTGCAGTGCTTTGATTTTTAAACCTGCGGCTTCCCTCAGCATTCCTGAAATAGAAACTTTTGTTAGATTAACAGAAAACACCGAAAATCAAATAACTGTTTACTACTCATATTATAACATGTACATGTATATCGGAAATTGAGTTAGACCAGGGTAGCAATATGAAAAATATGCAATATTGGGACAGTGAGTGTTCCCTGCTGGAATCTACGAGAAAATCAGGAAAAAATAATTTCAATTTACATGGCAACACCTCACAATCCAATAGCCACAATTTTAGGTTATGGTAGATTGAATATGGAGAATGACTTAGTTGATTTACCGGAGAAATACACGTCTTCCATGGCAATAATTCTTGTCTTCTTTATCCCGTTGAGAATCTTCGGAACCATTGATGGAGGGAAGCTATACCCACATCCTGTGAAGAAATCAAAATACAGTACCAGTCTAGGTTCTGACATACTGTTATAGGTATATGCTTACTATTTCGGACGGTAAGTGTAAAAATGACCTCAGAGTGACCACTAAGCTCAATAATTACAGGGCATTTACCCCACACCAACTTCATATCACTATAAGTTGTTAATGAGAACAAAATGTTGTACAGATCAATGTGTCTGCTAGTGCCTATGTACAGATCTGGAACACTATAACAGTATGTATATTTACTGTGGTTGTACACAAAAACTAGTGCAGGGTCACCCATAAACCATTGATTGCGCTTTAGAGTTGTCCTCTCTCAAAATCAAAACTGGCAAAAGAGAACTTCCCAACATACAGTAGCTATTAGCCTAAGAGTGCCTGCAGCACACGGGTTTGCATACCTTGGCAATAATCCGGAAAGAATTTACGACTAAACTGCTTATTGGAAAGATAGAACTTATGGCTTTCATTTCTGATTGGTTCACTACCAGAAGTGACTTTACATATGAAGGCTTCCAGAGCCCCTGGTTCTTGTTTTCTAAGATATTTAACTAGCTGATACGGGTTTACTAGGGTATCGTCATCGACCTGAAAGATTCAATGGAACACAAGAGTCATGTTCTACAGTATCCATAATATTCCAGCAGAGAGCCTCAGCAAATGCAAGTCCACTTTTAGGTATAACTGTATAAGCTATAGAAGACAGTTATAGAAAGTGGAGTACAAGAAATCACATTTTTACATCATTCAGATTATAAATCTATCCTAGAGTTTTAATTGTTTTATTCGAGTTTTGGACGTAAAAGTAAGTTTTGGAAAAGATGGAATTGCAAAATTCTGAAAAACAATATTTGTAGAAATAACTTTTGGAAGCTTTGAAATTCAAGTTAATTTGCCTACGTTAGTATTCTACTTGTGCTTGAATTGAACCAGTGCCAATAAATGTAGCAATTTGAAAGAAAATGGCTTTGAAGTTTTCTTAAAAAAAGATCTAATATCTTGACAATATTCACCTAATAAACAATACCATATACGGTAGATTAACTACCTGTACACGTACCTTGAGAATGCGATAAGGATAAGGACAGTATGTGTTAATCCATTGCAAGGCACTGATTCCCTTTAGTGTCAAGTTCCTATATGAATCTATATAGCTGAGATCTTGGACTATGTCTCCATGCTTGCCGCTCTCCTTCTTCAGATGGCGGTACTCTTCCCCTGTGCTGTCATTTGCCAGCCTCCCAATGAAGAATATTGTTCGAAATTCAACTCCATCAAATCGCTTAACCTGGATTGCATAAAAAATTGATTAACTGTTGGCAATTAGCTGAGCAAAGCGTTCACATACGCGGTACGCTCTCATGTCAAGCATTTGATGAGATAATTACATGTATATAGCAACCAGTAAACAGATCAACATTTCCATAGAATGTCAATATCTTTAGCTGCAGATGATACTTACAGAGCCCCATGTCTCTCTAATGGTCTGTCTCTCTTTGTAGTGCCCAGGCGCAGTGTAAACATATATTATGAACACATTGGAGTAATTTCCCTTGGTACATCTCACTCTAGTGTGGTCTATAGCAGGGTTAAGCTCCATAGGTGAGTAGGTGGCCGGGTCGAGTACTAAAAGTTCATAACATATCGTAGATGTTGCTATTGCTGATGTGGTAGGAAAAGGAAAGCATGAAAATGCCTATCTCTGGCTATATTGACTTGAATTTCTACACTTTTATTGTGATACGATTTTATATACAAATGTACATGTAAGTATATAACAGAGTATTTACAGCTGTATTGGCAGTATTTATATACAAGTGTACATGTAAGTATATAACAGAGTATTTACAGCTGTATTGGCAGTATTTATATACAAGTGTACATGTAAGTATATAACAGAGTATTTACAGCTGTATTGGCAGTATTGCATTAACAATTTTCAACATTTAGACCAATACTGCATGTACATGTATAATGACTTCCACATTCAATTATATATTCATTATTTCTATCATTTGCTATGTACTGCTGGAACACAATATGATTGTGATATAAACATTTCTATTATTTTCATATATACAAGTGTACATGTATATAATTATTCATATAGGAGTACATGTACAAGTACATAAACGTATATACATGTATGCCTGCACAGCTGCACTGCAGTTGTGCTTTCTAAAAATTGAAATAATGCATAGACTACATGTGTAACGCTTACATTTGATGTCGGCCAAGATACGACTTTGTTCAATGGTATCGGTATAGTCATCGCCATCTTCTACTTCATCTGCAAGTTTCTCCCCAAAACTACGTTGACCTGAACAGCTGCCATTGCTGGAAATACATGTATTATTGTTTAGTAAAATACAATGTTGCAAAATACATGCCATATTCTATACATTTACAAGTAGGCCTGTAAGTACACTGTAGTTGTTGTTTTATGCATGTAGACTGTTGCACTGTCACAATCACTTCTTTTTGACATCAGTTTACTAATCATGATTACTAGGTGAAACCGTATCCTTGAAATACAACATATTTACTTGTACTGTAGGTTCGACCTATACATTTGTATGTTTGCCTAAAAATTCAAAGCTGATATTATTTCTAATAATCTGCCACAATAAAATGCAAAGTGCTTCGACATTCTCTGCGAATTATTAATTTATTATCTTAGGCAAAATTTGAATAAATTTTGCATGAGCACAAGTGAATTCTATCAAACACACGTGATATAAACTGACACTTTACAAATAACAACAATTTCCTGCGTTGGAGTGTTGCCGAAGAATGCCCAAGCTGAAGACTTTGATGTGATAAACTTACCATTTCAATGGTTCAGGGTCCGTCTGTCCCATCTGGAGTTGAGAGGGGCAATCACACTCGCACTGATTCGTCACTTGGAAAGAGGAATTGTGGTATACTTGGAAGAGGATGGCCAACTGGAATACTCCAAACGCAACCAGTACCGTCATAAAAAGTCGAATCAATGGCTGACCATCCTTAAACATTACGATTCTGAAACCTAGATTAAAATGAGAAGGTTAACCCTCATAAGTAATACAGTAAGTTCATGTTGTAGTTAAATGTGAGCATCTAGCAATTGTTCCATACATATGAATACAGTATGTTTTTCATCGGTAATATTGCCTCTGCTTGCTGTACGCACTTTTATTGCTATAACAGCGATAAAATAATGTACATGCGCTACATACATGTCCATGTACATATTATACACCTTATATTGCATCAAATAAATTAAAATGTTATAAAGATGTCCCATCAGCTACAATGTATTCATATGTAGATGTATGTGCAGACACAGCTAAATAGTTGAAGGATGAACTTCAACCATATAAAAGTGCAATGCATTAGTACAATCATTGCTAATATAACTGTGTGCACATTCTTGTTTTAATGTACATGTAACTCTATTAGTTAACGATAAAAATATTTCTACCATTTGAAATTAAATTGTTTATTTTATTGTTATTATTAATACTATACAAGACTAATACAACATGTAATTGTTATATTATTGTAATGCTTTGGGCACACGAGTACGATGGTGTGGAAAGAGCTTAGGAGTAGTCGACTAGACTTGCATCTTACGACATAGAGAGTGAACAGCACTTGTATAGTATTTATCGTGTACGACCCATAGGGTCCGAGTTAATGCTTAGAATAAATCTTCAGAGAGTATGTTCAATCTTAGTAGAAAGTTCGGGCTTCAAGGCCCAATGGGACCGTGACCGGGTAATTATACCAGTATGAGTTGAGCAAGACAACTACCAAGGCCTAGTGTGCATTAAAGTTGAGGTCAGCTGAGGCTGAGGCTATATTAATATTGCTAGTACATAGAAGTGTCCTGCCTCACCACAATATACCAATATTTTTGTACTTTTTAGTACAAACGCTATAATTTATGCATCAGCTGTTATACTACTCCTTCCATGGAAGCATGCTTATACATAGGTAGTGTAACAACAGTCCATTATATTATATATAGTGTTGTAGCACTGTATAATGTAATATTGTGATGGTACGCCCAGTCGTATCTTACATCTGACACTCATTATTGCGTGCATACATGTATATATCTGCTTGTACTTTACTCCTATATTGTTATATATGATTGTATGATTATGTCTAAGTCTTTTAATGCCTTTTATACCCATGTACAGAGGCCCGACCTCTCAGAATCCATTGATATTCATTTTGTACATGAATTGGACCATTATAAGCAACTTTTGTAGAACCCGACCTATTTTGGGTCGGCCGTCGGGCTTCCGGCGGCCATCTTGTTGCGCAACTTCCGGACGACCACACGTCGTCTTTTCCCGACGTCATGTCGGCCGGAAGTCCTTATACTATATAAAGGGCACTGTTTTACTGTTCATTGTCTCAGTCTTCACTTGGCTTTCAATAAAGACACATCTATACTTGATACAGAGACTTTCTCTTCCTTTTGCCAGGTCATTCGCCTTGCGAACTGCCTACTAGGTCGGATCACTCTCTTTTATTGTATAGTCTGAAGGTCGGACTTGAGATCAGATGGGTCGTCTTTGGTAGTATTTGGGCTACTGAGACCGCTCGATCTTTCATGTAATGCGAAGTCCTATTACCACTCATAGGCACTTCATTTCTGGGTCGATAGTCGTCCAAGGACGACCGCACCAAATCACAGAAACCATTACATTGGTGGCAGCGGTGGGATTCTAAGGTCGTACTCTTACGATACGAAGAGAAGGAAGGTGACCTCGGACTCGGGTGACCGGCCGACCTCATTCTTCAATACTTCTACGGCGATTTAGGACTCGGACCCGGGAACCTTGGATACGAGAAGGTGACAAACGCTAAAGTGCACCCATAATTCTCGTGGTTCCGCTGGATGTAGCCCGACCTACGCCGGATCTTCAATCAAAGACCGACCTCGGATCCAGAACAGATTGACGGTACTCAGTACGACCATTAGGCCGACACGGCCTAACAAACCAAAGCAGTTTTACTCACTACCCGACACCCTACCGACATGGACCGAATAAGGAACCTGCTTCAGCAGGTAATGTACCAGGCCGAGCAGGACCTCAAAACACTCAGCTACAACGGACAAGAGGACGTCGAACTCTTCATAGAAGACTTCACCGCTATGGCAGAGCGTTGCAACTGGAATGACAGAGCACGCCTCATACGGCTTAGAGCCGCCCTACACGGGCCCGCACAAGAATGCGGCCGACCCCGATCAGTCGAAGAGATATTTTCCCGACTGAGGGAACAGTATGGACTATCTGCCAGAGAAGCCCGATGGAAGCTGTCCACCCTGGAACAGCCAGCCCACACGTCACTCAGAGACTATGCAGCTCTCATCCGCAGACTGATGGCAACAGCCTTTGAAGGAGCACCCCCTGCATCTTTGGAAGAGTGGGCTGTAGAGAAGTTCTGCCTCTCAGTCCACGACCGTGGCCTACGCTGGTACTATACATGGTTACAGCCCGATGATATGGAGGAAGCCCTGGAAACCGGAACAGCCTTCCAGAGTAACAAGGGTGGCAAGGCCAACCCTCCAAAGCCACAAGAGGAGCTTCCCGCCGACCTCCTACGGAAAGCCCTACATACCCTCCTACAGAAATGTCAAGGCACAGATGACGGGCCGACGGACACACTAGAACCCGTCCCAGTAGACGAACCCATTCCTACTGGAGCCCAGCAAGGAGAAGGTGGACCACCCCACATTGGTCGTCCACAAAGGCCGACGGATACATCAGAACCCGTCCCAGTAGATGAACCCATTCCTACTGAGGCCAAACCCAAGAAGAGTGGACCAAACCACAATGGTCGTCCACAAAGGCCGACGGATACATCAGAACCCGTCCCAGTAGATGAACCCATTCCTACTGCGGCCAAACCCAAGAAGAGTGGACCAAACCACAATGGTCGTCCACTGAGGCCGACGGACACATCAGAACCCGTCCTAGTGGAAGAACCTATACCCACTAAGCCTAAAGTCAAGAGTAGCCACTCCAAACAGAAAACCCCACGGGTAACTAGCCCATCACACTCCAGGCCGACGGCGTCACCTACACCCGTCACAGTGGATGAACCTAAACCCACTAGGCCAATACCAGGCAAGAAACGACCCCACTCAAAGCCGGACACATCCGAAGTGACCACAGATCACCCCCCAAGGCTGAAAGGACGACTCATATGTCCCGCCCCGTCGGACCAAACCTTACAAGGTAAACCCGACCTATCCTCAACTCAGAAGGATCAACAGGATCTGGCCACGTCCAGACCCGACACTAATCAGCAATTGATTCCCGCCCAAATTCAGTATGCCCCGACGGACGACTTATCGTGTGTAGAACTGCCAGACACTACAGTCCAAGTCCGCGGCCTGAGGATCGACACGGAGCAAACCGTGCTGGACCAAACCAGAGAGCTACCTCTGAACCTCTCGAAGAATGTTCAAGTTTCAACAGCCCGACCTGATCCAGAGGACGCGAAATGTCGCGTAGCCGAACCTCAAGACATAATCCCAACGACGGAGATACAGTCTATACTGCCAGCAGTTCAAGTACACAAAGCAAAACGCTCTTGTACGGAATCTAGCATTGCCGAACAGTTTCAGCCGAAAATACAGATTGCCGAACTCTCGAAGTCCCCTAAAGTGGATAAGAAGCAATCGAAGGCAACTATTGCCGTGTTCCCGCGCTTATTTGACGAGTCGAACAAAGAAAATGTGCCTGAGGCATTGCCTACAATTGAGCCAATTGCTCATCCCTCGGCTAGTATAAATACGACAGCTCACAGACGAGTAGTCCTTTCTCGTCCAGCACTTCACCGAAGCACATGTATCCCTACATGTGGCAACTCCTGCACTCCTCGTGTCACTGGTGAAGTTAATAGCAGCACTCGTATCCTTTCTCATTCTCGTGCAGACGAGACGGCTACTCCTTCTAGTATGGATCACTCCAACCAGCCTGTCTTCACGGCTGAAGGTAAGCAAATCTCAGTGTTACCAGTAAGGACCGAATCAGAATTAGAGGTACAGTCAACACCTGTGAGACTGTCAGGCATGAATTCTCTCTCCCTCCCCACTCGGCATAGACCAGTCGGGACAGAGGAGAATTCCCCTGAACATTCTCACAGGAAAGAGCATGAGTTAGAAGGCGGAGGCTACACATCAGATGAATTACGTGTTGTAGATGCATCTCCTCTACGGAAGACGCTCACGCCAGACGGCACGCCTCCACCCACTCCACCTCCTGTTACCTCTACCCTGAAGTTAGCTACAATTAAGCTGCACAAACTCACTGACAAGCTGCCCATAGAGTCGTCCCAGCATTCCGGAGCCACTAAGCCATGGATTAGTACCTTCACTCAACAAGCCCGAGACGACTTGGCTAGAAGGAGTCAACCTAACCTCAAATGTGCAAAGTGTGGCTTCTCCGGCACCCTCAAGAGACTGAACATTCACATTTGGCAGCACTTTGCCCGCTTCTACTGTCGCTGCGGACGCAGCTCAGTTAGCCGTGATGCTCTAGGCCATCACTTCAGTCGGAGATCCAGTATCTGTGGGAAACGTCTTTTCCTCACGGACGGGCCCAGCTATGGGGCCCTCATGGAATGGTGGGGCGTAAAGGATCCCCCACCATTTCTACCATGTCGTCCTACTATGGACGGACAGTCGGGGACAAATAAACCAGTTTATTTACCCAGCTCCTCCTCTACAAGGAAGCGACCTCCCAAGAGACGGCACAGCCCATCTCCAGAACAGACCCCCGACTCCGCACCTTCTGATGCTACCTCCTCCTCTTCCTCGTCGCCTACCACTCCTGCTGGACCTTCTCTCTGGCGACCTCCTGCTAGTACCTCCGCAGTAAGTGTCGGCCCCCCTGGCCGACGCGGACGTCTACCCTCTTGGAAGACAAGGCCTGCTCCAAGGAAGAGTATGCCTGCTCCTCAGTCAGGCCCTCTCTACGAAGGCTCTCCACCCAAGGTCTCATGTGCAGCTTCTTGTACAGCTTCTCCGACTCTACTGATCGAGCCACTGCAGTCCAGGCCCACACTAGAGGTCTCACCGCACCGCTCTCCTTATACACCTGCCAGGGACCTACTCCGAGCCACTCCAGACTCTCCTGCCGTCCAGTCCCCACCTCCTGCATCTCCTGTACTAACTCAGCCGAATGCCACACGTCCTGCATCTCCGGATCCGTCGTTCATGCAACAACTTGCTGAACTCAAGCCACGGATTCACTACCTTGCCAGCCGTCAACAGGTGGGGGACACTCTACGCCAACACCTGGAACCTCTCTATGCTCGAGAAATAGCTCTTCGTGAACTAGCCAACCAGCATCTAAACCACCCCCGACAACTCCAGCTTGTACAAGCAGACTTGGATATAGTATCCAGAGAATCTACACTGTACCGTACCCTTCTTAACTTGACACTAGAGACACCCATGACCTAGTGTGAGGGGGCTATGTGATGGTACGCCCAGTCGTATCTTACATCTGACACTCATTATTGCGTGCATACATGTATATATCTGCTTGTACTTTACTCCTATATTGTTATATATGATTGTATGATTATATCTAAGTCTTTTAATGCCTTTTATACCCATGTACAGAGGCCCGACCTCTCAGAATCCATTGATATTCATTTTGTACATGAATTGGACCATTATAAGCAACTTTTGTAGAACCCGACCTATTTTGGGTCGGCCGTCGGGCTTCCGGCGGCCATCTTGTTGCGCAACTTCCGGACGACCACACGTCGTCTTTTCCCGACGTCATGTCGGCCGGAAGTCCTTATACTATATAAAGGGCACTGTTTTACTGTTCATTGTCTCAGTCTTCACTTGGCTTTCAATAAAGACACATCTATACTTGATACAGAGACTTTCTCTTCCTTTTGCCAGGTCATTCGCCTTGCGAACTGCCTACTAGGTCGGATCACTCTCTTTCATTGTATAGTCTGAAGGTCGGACTTGAGATCAGATGGGTCGTCTTTGGTAGTATTTGGGCTACTGAGACCGCTCGATCTTTCATGTAATGCGAAGTCCTATTACCACTCATAGGCACTTCATTTCTGGGTCGATAGTCGTCCAAGGACGACCGCACCAAATCACAGAAACCATTACAATATTATCTAATGTGTGCTTGAGCTTATATATGCATATAACTTGCTATCTACATGTATATAATCTTGGGAGAGGACAACTTCTGATTATGGCCATTAGTTTACGGGAGCCCATGGGTGTGATATTTAAGGAAGTTGTACATCTGCTAAGACTTGATTAGGCTAGACTCATGTGATCAAAACTTTATAGTCATATTTCTTTTTCGAATGTACAACATATATAATATGTACATGTAAACAGTAGTTTGGTTTCTCTTTTCTAAAGTATCAGGTTGCTATACTGAAGTTAGAGCTAACAGCTAACATACCCACAACTGTAGACCACCTGGATCCCAAGCTATACAATTACAAATACCACATTCGTTCCTATTGCCAGGGAGCTTAGGGTTGACCTAGTTCCAATGACATCAGGTAGTTCATAAGTGGACAGAGAAAAATGACGTAAAATGCAACAATCTATGTGCTTCAACTAATTGTTGTATTAGTAGCTGTGTTGTTGGGTTTTGGAGACCTCTTTGATGAGGGAGTTATGCTATACTGCACAAAATTTAACACAGCTGCATGTAAAGTTCCACTTTTGATGGAATCATGCTGGACCTGAGAATATTTGAGTAATGAGTATCTGAGCATTTTTGCCATTATGACCAGATTATTTTATTGAAGTATTATTACATAAAAAATTACTGCCAACTACATGTAAACAGTGGTCACACCAAAGAGATTCATAATGTTGCCATACATTTCATGTTCTAAAGCTGAAACTATAAGTTGTGTGTGAGTATTATTTCCATTGCATCGAATTCAATATTACTTCCGTCTTTATGTTTCAGACTATGTGCATACATGTACATTTGTTTACATGTTTGTAAATGGTTATCTATTATGATGCCTGCACATGGAGGCATGTAGATCTATACACACGTACATGTACATTAGTACGTAGATATACAGCTACATGTACATGATGTATATTACATACATCACAGTTTAAATATACACTTGTACAATATACTTTAGGATAACTACATGTACATGTATAAAGTAATATAGCTTAGCACTGCTCCTTTTACCCATGCATTTAAATCTTATGTTTATGATGTTTGAAACTTCCTTGTGTATAATTACACCGATTCACCTGAATTGTAGATATGAACTTTTCAAAATAACAATTAAGCCATTTCAATAACATACATATATGAAGCTTTTATACTGTAATGCTGTAATCTTGATCACTACTGGACTAATTCCAACAATTATTATTTAAATAATTATTATATTCCAGAAAAAGGTGAAGTCTAGAGTCGAACAACACCAATCATGAATGGCTAGATCAAAAGTATATGAAATCATGAATGTCAATTACATGTAGAAAGCTGTAAGGGCCCTGGAAAAAGGAAACTTGTGCATGATCAGAACATGAAAAATAATTAGGAGTTGCCTTCTTACTACAAGAAAACTTCACGAATCTTAATTATCAAATATGTTGCCGTAATATAAGCGGAAATCATTTCCAGGAAGGCCGAACTACTGTAGTCGCCAATATGCTACAAGAACACAGCAAAGATGGCAGCCCCCACCCAGCATTTCCGATCTGCTCCTATGGCTTCACAAAATCCAATACAAGATCCCAATCGGAGTGCTAGTCACGTTGAGCGACCAGAAAACTTTATCCAAGCTGCTTTTAAAAGAGATGTAGCAAAATCTAGAGAGATTTTAACGGTATGATATTGCGAAAAGACGTTCAACACTTCAATGCCGATGACATGCAGTTCATTTGATTTGAGATTAGATTTCAAAATTTACATTAGATTAATGAAATTGATAATATTATTTTATGACAGAGATGTGTGCAAGTTTTATTTTGAAAACTCAAGTTTTCGTGGCCAACTCTTAGTTGTGACTCTTCAAGTTACAAGCCAATTCTTTCAGTGACAGATCGAAACTTTCAAGTTAAATATTTACATGAATCAAGGAGTAATGCATGAATACATGTCCCCAGGAACTCAAGTTTTTGTTAAGTTATCCAAGTTAACTACAAGCAAGTTTCAATTCTTTTCTTGTTTAACTCGAGTCTTTTTATAGAGTTACTGAGTTATTGTTTAGCTTATGGTGAAATTTTGTTAGGAAATGGTGTTAGAAGTTCAAATTTCAAAGCAAAATGTCACAGTTTTAGTGTAAAATATGTTATAGTTGTGGTTGGCGGTTATAACTGTGGTTATTTCTATTCATTACACTTCACAGCTGCCCAATGAGAACTCGAGTTATCGAATATTTCAACATAATGATGCGTGAGTTGAAAGTCTTTGATCATAGCCATAATTGAAATACAATTCAAGTTACAAGTTTTTGACAGCTGGATATTCAAGTTACGAGTCTTTATAATAAGCCATAAAATGTTGCTTGAATTAACTCGAGTGAGAGTCTTTAACTCGAGTCTGGCATCTCTGTTTTATGATGATGATTATTTTATTTATAATCTATATTTTAATCATTATTATTATCTATTATGAAGCAGCACCCACAGTTGGTGTGAGGTCTGGCTGGTAATGATTTTCACAGGATTGACATGGAGCCGTCAAGTATTAGTATAGGCATTTGCTTTAGATGTTCAGTAGATGTAGGTGCTTTACTAAACTAGTTCAAGTTGTAAGCTTTTTATCATTGTTCAATTGTCTACCGTTTAAATCTTTAACCGGTATGGGCTGAGAGCTATTATGGTATCGATTGCTGTCTATAGTATTGATATTGATTGTACTTTGGCTCTGGTACGCGAGTTTGTTACCAAAAGGAAAGTGGTAATGTTATACTTACAGCATATCACATATTGCCATGTTTTGTTTGTTTCGCAGGATTTGCTCAAGAAGTCAGCCTCACTATTACAAGAGAATACCAAACAACCAGGAAGGTATGTACGCTTATGTTTGCATAACACCTCTTCATAATTGCGAAATGGATATGGGCCTAGCGTGTCACATCATTGGTTTATATAGCTGGTATCAAAATTAAATTATACTTTCCAGAGGCCTACTTCTAGTGTTACCAAGGTCTTTTTGTTATAATAATGGGCAATGTGTGGTGTATACAAGTCATGTAGGCTACTGTATTAAATAGCTGTATAAAATCTGTCTACAGTGTTTGAGTAGCCATGATATAATTTACCACTAGTACCTTGTTGGAAATATGAGTTCCTGTTAGCATACCAGTGGGGTACATGGGAAAACTTGAGGATCTTGGCTCAATTAATTAAGCAATAAAGGTGACTTCAGACTTGTTTTTGCTAGCTGTTTGATGTCAATGTTACAAGTGTAATATGTTCATGTTACAGTCAGAAGGATGGGCAACGGTTAAGACTAGAAAAAGGGTTAGAGGAATTGTTTGCTGTACTAGATCAAGTGGAGACAAATCTAGTGAGTTTATAGTGTAGTTTATAGCTATTAGTTAGGTTCACATATACATGTATACCTACTAAATACTGACAAGACACTTGATAACGTACAACACCAGTCTGTTCCAGTAGAACCAATACATTTGTGAGTGATTACATGTATATAGGTGTACATGTAAAAAGTTATCCTTCCACATATACATGTAAGCCTACTTGTATTGTGTTACAATGTAGAAACTGGCAATCCAATGGCATACGCAAGCCTTGGATTCAAAGAAACATGTGGGAATTCCAATAGCTAGTAAGAAGACAGACGAGGCTCAGATACCTGCTACTAAAACTATACTCATCCAGGACTATATGAAGGTAAAGTACGAATGAGTCTCATATTATTTACTCTGTTTTGACTTTCATACAATTTATTACAAATCCTCAGCCAATGGAAGTATAGATCTTCCAGCTTTTTCTGCAGCCTTCACATTGTTTACTTTGAGCTTTCACTGTGATAGTTTTATAGGACAATATTGGGTATGTGGTCTCTATACAGTTAAGATTATTACAGTATTTGCAAATCATGTTAATTTACATGTATTTCTATACATGTAGAGCAGAATATAAGTGTGTGTATATTTGCATACATACATTGAATATCTTCTTCTGACAGGTGGTCAAGATACAAATACAAGCAGCCCAAGAGCTACATGACTTGATTACTGACACTGAGAACAGGTTGAGCAGATCGTCATCATTTCAGTCTCCACCAATGACTAGTCAGGTGACTCTGCCTGCGACCAGTAAGCCTCATTGAGCATGGTGAATGTATTCCAATGAAGACTAGTGGTCTATATGGTAGTGGTACATTATATGTAACATGGATGTGCATTCTCAGTTTAATGATTGATCTGCAATGTCATTATTTTGACACCATTTTTAGAGATGTATAAAAGCCAATTCCATTGGTATAAGGATGTAAGTAATTAATCAATCTGGCTCTTGCTTCTTTTCGTGATAATATTGTAAATGTTTGTTAATTTAAAAAAAATTATTGTATCCTTTTGTACCTGGTGCTGAGGGTATGTAAATTTGAATTCATGTATGTAGTATAAGATAACTATAACATTTTAATAACATACAGAGTAATTATTATATTTATTCAATAAAATATTGTGTACAACAACCATCTCACATTTGAATAGTCTACCGAAATGAGATTTTTGTGCTTTATACACTCTTTCCCATGCTCAAATTGGTGACTGCTTGAAGTAGCTTTCACACAACTGGTTAGTTATCAATTATTCAAGGGGAGAAAACTTCAACTTGCTAAATTTTCAAAGCGCAAGTTCAAGAACATGCACTTGTATAATGACAAAGACCAGTAGAACGGTACTGTTGTAACAACTTGTGATGTGAATCAATAAACAAAATACTTTTTAATTGTTTTAAATGGAAATTTATTTTTGATAAAGTTTTCTTTACACTATAAAATTAAGAATACAAAATTCATGGCGAGTACAATGACTGCACTGAGGGCATTTTTGCATTATATTTTTTCTTTGTTAAATTAAAGTGGCCAACCATGAAATAAGTTATGGCAGGAACACAACATAATTATGTAATGATAAATTTGTATACAATATTTTTATATACACACAGTTTTGAGGTTACAAGGAGAGATGGATAATGGTATTGACTATTATTGGTGACTATATTATGGTAGCACCTCCGCACTCGCACTGAGCTATTGCAGGCCAATGCCACATAAAATTACTGTACATTTACGAATAACCCAAACCATCACTAACCTTGCAACCATTAAAATATAAAACTAAAATGAAATTTTCCTTTATATCATGAATATTTTGTTTCTATATTTACATTTTCCTAGAAATAGTTTACAAAGTAGATGCTTATGGTTAAGTTAATGTTTTAGCTGCATAGTGTTCAGTGTTGAGCTAGCCTGAGGTTTATCTGCCTAGGCTTGGATACTATGGGTGGTATCGGTGGGTTGTGATGATTCGTAGCCTCCAATTCCAACTCTTTAGTCTGGGAACTCAACAACTGAAAATAAAAGTAAATATAAAATATATGGTTCGACTCTTACTAGACATTGACTGATAGCAAATATCAACAAGACTTATTTGTCAATAAACGGTAGGAAGAAATGAGATATGATGACCTATGAAACAACTAGTGGCCAGTCAGTGACCAGTGAGGGCTACTGTTGAGATGACATGACCACAGGCTATTATAACCTACATGGTTAGACATATTAAATAATATGGTTTCAGGCATGTAGCCAATGCACTACACAGATATATTTGCTATGTCGCATTGTAGGAAATAACTCACCGGTTTCTTCAATTCTGGCTCGGCATCATGCTCTGACACTGACAGCCTCTGTAATAACAAAGAGAACAGTTATCCACTAAATCTTATGCACCATAGGATAATATAACATATAACAGATTCTTTTATTGACAATCATACAGGAAGTGGAGAGGTGCTTAGATGAGCCAGCACAGGTTAAAAGGGTACAGACACTTCACCCCTTTTTACATTTTTGAAATGATTTTTTGTATTCATTTATGAAGAAAATAACTTTCATGACCTAAATGTGAACTTATTTGGCTGAACTACAATGGGAAACTAAGGACTTTTAACAATTGTGAGTGTTATTCGAGTAGACTGCTTATCTTGGAGCAAAATAAGCTAAAATGTAAGTTCACATAAACATGTATTGCAAATAGATGTTGGTAAGCCCTGTTAGAAGGGCGTTTCTGTTGCTTTATTTGAAATACAGCAATTTGCCCCATTAACCTACATGTATTCACGGATGCAATAGAATATTACTAACAGCATAGAGTAACATTAGTATAAAGTACATACTTTCTGAGCTGGTGTATTCTGTGGTTGATCAGGCTTGGCATCGTTGACTTCCTGCTAAAAAACCAATGAGGAAACACCGATTTAAAAGGTGTGCACAATTCATATTTACATGTATCTGACAAAATAATCATCAACAAAAACGAATCTTCTTATATTATCTAAGTCAACATTATAATTTGGCTGCCATGACACCCTTGCGATGCATACAAATAGATGTAGAAAACGTAGAGCTCCATCCCCTCAGGTGTCTAACCCCAATACAAACTATTACTAGAGAATACATAGGGGAATTCACAACAGATATATTCTATTTGATGTAATATAAACAGTATATGGTTGGTTAGTGACTGGCTGCTAACACACCTTCACAGTGCCAACTGGTACAGTGGCAGCCCCGCCGTCATGTTCCTGTTTAGGTTCTCCCTTGACCACATCTTCCTAAAACCACGATACAATCAATAGAAAGGTTAGAATAGTCAGCTGTGGTGAAGGTACACATTGTATAATATAGCATGCAGTGAGGTAAGAAATTCCACATGGTACATTGAAAACACAACACAACATACCTTGACTTTCTTCACAGGGTTAGTGTTTGTATCGCCAGAGCCATCACTATGACGTTTGGACGGTGGACCACTCAGCCCTTGTTGTACAGACGTATCTCTCAACTTCCTTTCTAACTACAACCAATCATTGTTCGACGTTTTACAAAGTGCATGTTCGTGTACAGACCCTGTTGTAAGGACTACTGTGAAATACTAAAGTATAGCATACCATACTGATAGCATACCACATACAGCTGTGACAAACACACCACTGTACAGTGGGATAGCTGCATACTACGCTACAGCACGCCACACTACAGACCCTGACACTGGAGCACAGAGCACAGCACACTATATTGGAGTGCAAGGACCACAGAATACTACAACCAACATTACTACAGTACATGACTTTACAGCATGCTACACTACAGCACAATGCTACAGTACGACACACAACAGCCCGCTACAACGCAACACAAAACAGCACAATACACTACAGCACTACTTTACATTACTGCATACAATGCTACAGCACGCCACAATTCAGCATAGGATCGCTACAGATCGTTACAATGCAGTATGCTACACTACTGCACACAAGGCTACAGCACGCCGCGCTACAACACGCAATACTAGAGCACACAATGTTACAGCACGCCACACCACAGACCGCTACAATGCAGCATAGCACACTACGGCACGCTAAACTAGAGATAGCAGGCTACAGTCCACCACAGTGTAACGCACCTGAGAGTCAATAGTGCTGGCCTCAGAGGGCGCGCTATCTGACAACACACTGTCCGCAGTGAGACTAGATGATATGCTGCCAGAGGCAGATGCTGCCAAGCTGTCCTGACTAGACTCAGAGAGAGACCCAGTACCAGAGGAACCAGGAGTATTGGAAGGAGTGGAGGTGTTCCTCTTCTGTGTTGGAGTTGTGGTAAGTGGTGCAGCACTTTTCAGGTCGGAGTCACTCTGATAATATCAGTGGATTAGTTCATACAACCATGTGACATGATGAGTGTTACTGAGTGGAAAGGATAACTTTGAACTGACCATTGGAGAACTAGATGGTCACGGCAGATGGACAATGTTCATATTCATATTCATAGGAGGGTAGTTGACGGGAAATCCATTATTTATTTGAGCAGTCTTCTCATAATAGTGTGCCTCCTAGATAAGGGATGCTGTATCACAATCTGAGTCAGTCGAAACATTCTAATTCATGACCAAAATCTCACATACCCCAGTTACTTCAACTGGTTAAAGAGTTTTAGTTGGTACGAGTTGTGTTAGCAGAAGGAGGACATTATACAGATTTATTTGCTGAGGGGTACAAATAAAGATAGGAACCATAGGGGAAAGGTGACATTAGTGACTTTACCAATGTCTACAAGTATCTACTTGCACTAGAAGAGTATTACAAACCTATATAACTCAAGCCATACTTACCGGAGATTTCCTCATGGCTGTCCTCACTTTCTCCACCATGTTTGCAGGTAGGTATTGAAGTAGACCTTTCCTTCTACAGTGTTTAATGTCAACCAGCATATCGGGAGTGAGCGTGTGCTTGGCAGTTTTATATACTACAACAGACATGTTATTATATACAATCTAATGTACACATGACATATACCATTCAACGCAACACAATGCCGTTAATATTATTGGAAAAAATATAGAATGTAAATAAACACATTTCATCAACATCTGTAGAGTAAATTGTCCAATGTCAAGAATTCAATATCACAGTGCATTGTGGCCCACTGTTTATATACATGTACCCAATGGCTGTGATACACATGAGCATATGCTTACGAGTATGAACTAAAGACTATTGCTGAATGCAGTTATGACTCTCAGAGCGATATTAGCTTGAGAGCTGTTAGCCTGAGAGCCGTTAGCCTGAGAGCCGTTAGCTACTTACGCAGATCAATGAATGACTGGATGTCACTAGTAAGATCTATGTTGTGTGGACGTGATGTGTCATCAAATAACAAACCAATAAACCATCTGGATAAGTAGGGTGTTTCACTACAACACAGGTAATAGTTGCAACCAATAGTTGTGTAGTGGATTAGGAAATGTATAACACAAATGACAAAAAACACACAGGCCTATTTATTCGGCAAAACATTGGCGAAAAACAAATAATATGTGTCTAAACTGTGAAACTGACTGACAAAAATTGGCCAGCTATCCAATATTAAGATATTGAAATCTAGAATACATATCGATACAACTTATACGTATACACACAGCCCAGTTACAATCTGTTAATACAGAGTTCTACTTACTCGTTTGGCAGTTTGCCAAAGGACTTCGTAAATGCGTGTACTCGGCTGACCTTGCCTTCTAAGTTCTGTACAAGGATTCTAATTTTTGATTCGACTAGACCTGACCTGAAATAACAACAAGACATGTATAAGTAGAAGCAAGTTATCTATGAAAGAGAGATTGTTCTATGATGGTACAGGATAGTTTAGGATAAGCAAGTATAAAGCCTGCATGTTCTATGAAACATTCTACTTGCATGTGGACCATCAGTAAACTCAGAAGTTTAATCCATGATACATAATAGCACTTTGTATACTTAAAGTCAAAGAATATTATTATATTGAATGATAGTAAACTGTCTAACAGCATTCCAAATGCTCACCATTTCAGGGACGTTGCCTCAGTATCAGCCTTGGCGACTAGAATGAGGTAATGTCTAAAATAGAAACAAAGATACATTACGAATTGACAATCTGTATAATATATATATCATTCACGCATTCTTATATAGGGTGATTAGCCTAACTTCATCATAGTTGTAAGTAACAGCCATTGAAAAGTCAAGCACAAATTCTCGGAACTATTTTATGAGGACCAGATCACTCTGGTGACTACATGTCCATAATAAAACACTGACTACTACTTTACTCAACATTTGCACTCTTCATGCACTCTTTATTTTTAAATTTCACAAAAAATACATGCCATTAGTAAACAGAATCAAAGAGTATGCGTTTTGGTGTCCATTATATGATTCATACGTGAGACATCATATACATTGTAAGGCAATACAGCTTCACTAATTCACACTTAAAGTACACAGTAGCATATTACTATGTAAACATACTTGTAGAGTGTAAAGAAATTGGTTTCTTCAAATAGTTTGTCCCACTTGCACTTTCCAGCAAACACCTTCTCTGTTGTTTCCACCGCTGCAAGATAATGCATACAGTTAACTATACAGTTCAGTTAGCTGCTTAATAACAGATGGGCACAGGTATTAGAATACCACACAGCTATGACAACACTAGTCAGAGGTGGAGGGGGGGGGGGAGCTATAGCTAGAACCATCTTATAACATGGAGATATAGGAAACGATTAAGGGGGGAAGAGAGAGGACAACTCCCATATATCCTAGCTACTACATTATATTAATGCATATGAACTCTTGTAGGAAATGCAGCGACACACAATGTACCGAATTGAAGATACAAGTACATAGAATGACATTTCGTGTGAGATGCAGTAGAGAAAGCTTGTATACCCAGCCAGCACACAACACAATGAAAATACGGCACATAATAAGAACACACAATTGCAATGTATGTGAGAGGAAGAGGTGTTGTGCTGCTGTATATTATACAATACGAAACTGACAATATAATAAACATTACCTTCTTTAAACTGGTCTATGAGGATAGCTTGTGTGGATCTGGTGACGTTGAACGTAGAGTTCTGTTGAGGATAGACGGGGGTGATAATAGGCATGAGGTGAAAACGGTCAGAGGGATTGGTCTTCACGTCCCACTCGGGAAACTCCATGTCCGTTACTTCAGGTTGTCTAAGCAATACCGGCAATGGCCACTTCCTGTAAAGCAAACAGAAGAGACAGGTTAGACAATGAAATGGGATGAATGAACGACAACAGTCTCGTTTTCTATGATACTAAGTTAGCATTGAGCTATACTACTACCAGATGTGGTAACACACTTACCAGACAGACCAGAGGTAGAAGAATTTGAGGAGAAGAGTGGAAGGAGCGGCTGTAGGGTAGAGTTGGCAGGTCCTAGCAACTAGCATAGCCCACGATACGCCTCCGAGGAACCCCAGTGCATTTGAATACACTGCTTTCTCTACAAGTACAAAGAAGTTGCCACTTATGGAAAACCATTGATTTTGTTTTGAGAAGCCTGTTTCCTTTGGAGGTTTCTTTGATACTAACAAGGAGGGGGGAATCTCGTTGCACAAAATACTATTGGGTTGCCAAAAGAAGAATGATTAGAAAAGGAGTTAAAGTTATCCTCAGGTATAGAGCGAGCAGAGTGGGGGGGGGGGGAGGGGAGGATTAATCTCCTTGATGAAACGCAGGTCAAAGCGGCTACCTTGCAAAAAGGTAGTAAGATGTAATCAGGATAAAAAGACATACTTTTAGCCCATAGTTTAACTGCCCGTAGAGTCATTCTGAAAGCTTCAATGTCTGGCACCTGGTGAAGAATCTCGTCTGTTACGCGGCAGCCATTTAAACTACGTACACTCTTAGGGTCAAGGTTCTTGAGGATTTTGCTGTTCGATAATGTAAGGTCATCTGGTATGGTCGCGTATGCTAGTCGGGCAAATAACAAGTCCAGCTAAAACACACAAGAATCAACTGTGCATCTATACTGCTAGGCAACGGTATGGAGCACAGACAACTCCAAATCGAACTTGACAAGTGCAGAGTAACAGAGTTACACGACCAGCATTGCAACACTACTTGCTAAAACAATTCAAGAATATAACAATACAGTAGCGTATCTACAACAAAAAAACAATACATTTACTCTATTTAATTACAAATTAAAAGTTGTGCTACTAACTCCCCACTTAATCTTAGTGCTACTATATAACGTACCTCCATTCCGTCAAACGTCAGCTTTATCACAGGTACATATGCTTCTTCTACGGCCTACAAGTGTATTAGCGTCAATCAAAGACAAGGTTGCATCCAGCGTTATCATAATTTACAATTTCCAGACATGTTGAGCTATCAATTAGACTTAGAAAACCAGAAGAAACCTTTTAGCACAATATCACAATTGCCTTGCTAGTTCTTTCAATCTCAAACCTCACAATTATAATGGATTGTTCAAAATTGTCAAACCACAGATACCAGCAGAGTACATTAGGAAAGTCGGGGCTCTTGGATAGCAGTTACTCACGTGAAGGTCCTTTACTTCTGGACAAGCTTCCAGTGTCTGATAGAAAGAGCCGAAAAAATCTCTCTGGTTCACATTCCTGGGTGCCACACATAGAGTATCAATATCAGCACCTGCAAACAATCATTAAAATCACTATAATATATCAATAATAGTGATATCCATGGCAAGAAACAATTCTTTAACGTGGTTGCCCAATAGCAGAGCTAGTCGAGGGGCCACCATGGCTTCTAGAGCTGGACATTATTGTAGTTCGATATGGCATAGAGGGAGAACCTTCTTCAGGACAAAAACCTCCACGTCATTGGCAGATAACTTGCGTCAGTGCTGCAAAATCAGAGTGACTAGCGCTAGACCACTCAGCCACCAACACCTACATGCTCACACATTGACATATAAAACGTTGTAGTGCCATATACCATAGTCGCTCATAATCTAAATCTTAGTTAGAACGTTTGTCGTTAAAATTGAACTTGCTTAGATTATATATAGCTACGAGGAAAGACTGTTGAACTAGTAATATAGGACAAGTTAGACATTGTAGGCCTATACGCACTATATGAACTTTACTACAAAATAGCATGAACTGTACACAGATCCAATGCATCAAAGCAAAAGAACCTTCCTAAACAAAAGTACAAATAGCCTAATGCCTGACCTTTGGTTTGAACTCCCAGCCTGTAAGAGCCAAATGTAAACACCTTTCCTCCAGGTCCTGCTGGCAAGTTAGATTTCTACAAAAATATGAATATAATGACAAGAATGGTGGTCAACGTTAGAGCGTTATCTTGGCACATCGAACCACCATCGAGTAAGTTTAAAATTAATGTGATTTAGAATATATTTAGAAAATTTGAAAAGAAATAATATGTCATTGGAACAGTTATGAATAGAATATCAAACAGTTACATCTCCAGTAGAATAATGCAAAGTTTGTCATTTAATATCACTGTATGGCACAGCGCTATACCAACATGAAGAGTAAGTTGCAGTCCTTGTTATGCCTACAACTATAGGCCCTATAGAACTACATGTATATATCTTATTTACCTCGGAGACAGATTGCACCCAGTCCTTAAACATCTTGTCAATCTTGGCTAGAATCATCAATCTACAATACAGAATATGTAGTTTGTAAGATACCAACCATGGGATACAGGCTAACATGTAGTATACCAACCATGGGATATAGGCTTATAGGCTTTGAAAACTAGAGCTCTACATGAACCTGTACTGGAGGAGGTGGTGAGGATACACCGTAACCTAATTTCACTTTTACAAATAAATCTAGATCTTGCTGGCAATAAAAGTTTATTACCTACCAAGACATTAAAATACATTAAAATGAGGCATTAAGAACTTGCAGATGTACAAAAATGGACAAGTTAGAATAAATAGCGGTAAACACTAGCAGAACATAGTCTATTGTGTACTGTTACAACATACGAGTATTACAGGTTTTCACTCGTATCTAAAGTCAAACAGATTTTAGCCTACTAAAAACTTGTAATTAGATAATTACATACTGTAAATGCATACCTGTGATTAAGTTCTGCATCAGTTT
The DNA here is from genome assembly GCA_935421135.1 of Bugulina stolonifera. Lineage (NCBI taxonomy): Eukaryota > Metazoa > Bryozoa > Gymnolaemata > Cheilostomatida > Bugulidae > Bugulina > Bugulina stolonifera. The sequence goes on from OW285191.1 coordinate 11,227,063, forward strand.
CAAATACCCCATAGTGCTGCATGCAGTTCTCCAACTGTTTAGCGAGTTGGAGGTCTCTTTCTTCTGGCAATGCGAGTGAGATCGGAGGCGACGTTCCATACTGTCTAAAGGTTTTACGAACAAATTCATTATTCGTGTTGTAAGGAAAAAGAGTTGGCACCATGTATAGGCAGACCACACAGCTTCCCAATATACAGTTTGTCTTGTGCCAATAATAAAAATAAGTGTTATAAGGCACACCACAGCAAGCGTAGGCATTGTAGGTGTTGCTATAAAAAGTTTGCTGCCCCGAAATAAAATTATTGCAAAAGTATGAAGTTTCAGGTGTGTAATTTAGTGGCTGAAGAGACTTAGCAAGGTCCATCTCTAGCCCTGAGGTTGCCAACTGCAAGATTAATAAATAATAAAGCTGTTCATAGTATATCACTCCCAACAAAGTTGGCCAAGTGACAGCTGCCAGCTTTTTCACATCAAACAGCTTTAGTAAAAAAGCTAATAGTTCTGGGCATGACCAAGGCTTTACAAATTAAATATAGCACATCTGCTAGCTTCATGAAGTTCATACAGTAAAGAGAGGGCCAGGGGAGAGGGCAATTGAATGGTATTGAATAAGCACTTACTTAACAACTGGAGCAGTTTCTTCTCCACTCATACTGTATACTGTTTGGAGGACTTCTGCAACAAGTACATATAAATAGGTCAACTCTCAACAAATCTGCTTTGCTATGGAGATGAGGAACTGTTGACCAAAAGTAGACCACACTAATCTCCCCATAACACAAAGATATAAGACAAATGTATTCAAACTAATAATTTTCTACCATTCTTTGAGTATTAGTATTTTGTTTCTAAAGTGCAGGTGTAAATGTCAGACATCCAGATGAACCAGAAATAATAGTGTGACTGAAATAGTGATCTATTAGTATGACATTTGAGTATCCAGCAACGCCCATACTTTGTTACATTTAATACATTGGAAATTGATGCTGAAACAAAATTGTATGTAATGCATTTGGTTAACATATTTCCACAGGCCAAGGAGAGACATATAAACTAGTCATCTATTTCCAGCAAAAATAAGTATAAGGAATGTGACTGGAAATGGATCAATTTTATTGAAATTGACTAACAATCGATATAGATTCTACAGAAGATAGAATGACAGACATGCACATGAAAGTGGTCTTCATGTAGCCTGAGCTGTGTTTAAGATACACTAACAGCATATAGATAAAATGTTGGATTCCTTGAATAAGTGTCCACTTCAAAGCTCGGTTTTCTTCACCATGAGTTATGTTTTCATGCTTAGCTGAGTGGGCAGGTTCCAAAATATATAGCCCTAGGCCTACTTAGCATAGTTTGGAAAATAGCTTTCATAATTATTGCTATTAGTGACAACTGCTTATATTAATATTGTAGAAGAATTGTTTGGAAACTGTTTACATGACGCAATGTTAGTCCCAGATTCTTTGCAGCACAGGTACCCGAGCGTGTTTCATGGCGTTGGCGCTATTTTGGGTCAGATAGATCCCATCTTCAAATTTTCAATGGCCTTTTGACTTTGCTGTTGTTTGAATATGGCCAGCTGTGATATGCCTGCCATAAGATGCACTTGGCGCCTGGTGAGTTTTCTCATTCACCATGACCACTATTTGCAACTTCACATTGTGTCTATATGTGACCTCCAATTGGGGAAAAGTCAAAACCTTCAGTTTGTCAGTATATTGTATTGTTCCGCTACTAGTTCCCCTGTTTCATCGATTTTACAACATAGGCCGATTATTAGTCTAAGTCTTGGTGGTTTTCATACTTGCATGTTTACAGTCAAAATAGTTATTAGTTACCATTATTTTAAAGTCATTAGGCTAATTATCTAAGTCCGTTTATTTAACCCATGTCATTTATTAGTGCAGTGTTTGCTTCCATTTTGATTATTTTTCAATATTTTCACTTTCATGTTGGAACACCCGGGCATTTCTCAGCAGAGCTAGAAATACGATCTTATAGATTGTTTATAGAGTGGGATTACAGTATTCAGATTGAACATTGACTTTACATTAGATTGATAGATAACACTAAGTTAATAATCTAATCTAATAGAGGAAGAAATCAGCAAAGATGAGAACTGGCCTAAGTCAGTAGGTGTAAAAAAGTGTATGAGACAAAGCATCAGCAGAGCAGAGTTGAAAACGAGAGCAGAATCGAGAATGTGTTTTCAGACGATTGACAATAACAAACAGTAATCGAAGCTCAATTGAATTGATACTCATAGTAGGCTATAGGTCAGGAGACGATGGAATCAGGAATGGATAGATAGTAATGATAGTAATACAAACAATGACATCACATTTAACATTAGTTAGAGATTTATTTAATAAATTTATTAGTTGGTTATAAAATTCCAAATTAAAATCGTAGCTATTCAACTCACTCACTGATGCTACCTAAACTTTCACCTAGTTTATTTCTTGAAGAGAAGCTAAAACTTCTTGATATGAAATTTTGTTGCACAAAGTGATTACTGGGCTAAGGGATTGCCAATTCTCATTCTCTAAAATCTAATTATCAGTTTACAGTCGAGCTTTTTGATTTTTGTATTTAACCTCCGGAAGTAATACCTGTAGCCTATAATAAATGTGACCAAATTGCACAACAAAATTTGAGAAATGTATTTTTATGTATTGCTCACCTGGTTTTATTGCAAACGTTTTTATTTTACTCTACCTTTTTCTCTGACAGTAACCAACAGACAACGAAATATTTCGTAGAACTTAAAATCAAAATGGCGATAGATATTAGAGGCTATAAGCAAAGACATTTCCGGTTGCGAATTTGCGGAAAGCGAACTGAACGAAAATTGTAATTTGATTATTGGATATTGGTTATCTTATTTAGAAACTTAAAGTAAAGCCTGCATCGCAAATGTTACGCAATACGTGTGTATATATTGTTATTACTTATTACTATGATATTACTCGTAAGTAATTTCGATATTTTTTTTGTGAATGTTCTTTATGTTATGAATTTATCGACGAGCAGCCTGTCTATCCTATTGGGCTATTCTAATTCTAATCCTAATTTTAATTTTTGAGTATACAGTGTTGTATATTCTGAGTCCTGGCTAGATTCAGACAGATTATTTATCCTATTCAAATTCTTTCAAAAGAAAGCAAATTGAAAAATGCAGGCTCACAGAAGCGGAGACTAGAAAGGAACATGGAAAAAAGGAAAGAAAAATCACAAGCCTCTTTCTTTTAATGATTATTATCTTATAATAATTCTATTCTCTCACAAGGAGACAAACATGAAATCTTTTTTATGCATATGATGATATCATCATGAACAGCAGATGTCAAATGACTGGGCTAGTAAAAGCTGCGAAAAGAGGAGAGCCTACATCAATCTAAGCTGCATCGCATATATATAACAACAGCTTTTCACCAAGAAAAAAAATAACGGCAAAATGCCGGAAACTTGTATAACCACTGTTTTTTCTCTTATCTTCCACATATGAGGCCCTCTATTTTCATAACATAGTGGTAGTCTAAGAGTGTCCTAAATTCGTTTAGATAATACTTGAGGTAAGAATACATGATGAGGTTAACTTTTTCTTGGAAAGAATCAAAATGATCACATTGAGATAACAAGAATCAAAATGGAGTTTAATAATTATTCAAGCGTGAAGTTGGTTTATTTTTACGCAGGAATTTATCATAGAGCAGTCAGGGACTCGATTTCACATTCATGAAAATACCCATCCCTGACTGGAGTTTGCACCTGAGGCCTCTACGACACCTAATCGCCTAGCTTAGTAGACAGAACACATTGCCACTGCATCATCGAAAGAGGCGAGTCAGAAGTAGAGTAAGAGCAAACAGGCAGAAATGTTAACAAGACAATGTAAAGAAAGAGTAAATTAATTAGTGCCAAAATTTTCAAGTCAGAATGGAGCTAAAAGTTCAGCAAAAGTTCACAAAGGCCCAACCTAAATAAAGTCATGTGTCATGTGGTTGGGATTTGGGGGATGTCAGATGTAATAATAAAGAAGAGAATTCTACGTGTTGTGTACATCAAAAAGACTGGCCTAGCAATAGTCACCAATGGTAATTTGTACAGCATAAATTGCCGAATCCTGGAATATAGCAGTTTGAATAGTGAAGCAAAAGGCTTATTTAGGAATAGAGAAGATAATATATTAAATAATTTGAAGATGTTAGTAGGAGTACATAGTTCAATAATGATTAGTGTCGGCCACTATTTATTTGCATCCTAATAGTTCAATAATAATCCTGTTATCAGAGGAAAAGAGGTAGGTCTGTACTATGAAATAGTAAACAAAATGGGAGTAGAGTTTAAAGAGCTGTTTCAACACAAAATAGGTATTAGTGATTGTAGCTTCGACAAGTGTTTGATGTGAGGCAGTGTTATTTACTGTTTGATGCAGCATTGATACAGAAAAACAGTCATCTCAAATTTCTCAACTTCTACACCAACTTCTTGATGGCTAGCTGGAAGGCTTTCCGATTTTCTATTGTGAACTAAAATGATTGCATAGTTAAACCAAAAATATCAAATTGTCATTAAGAACTTACGTCAAAAGTATCTGTAGAGTCAAGCCAATTTGCAATTCGTGTAACAGTCAAGCAGCGATGCTTTGTAGCAATGTAAAAATTAATGTCATTCCCCAGCGTCCGCACAATGCAAGAGCATAAGTCAGTTAAAAGTAATGAGCAGCTATTGCTCTTTGAAATAGAATCACCGAATTCCCATGTGTGGTATCAAATTTTTTGGCCTCATGGAGTTCTTTTACTCCTTTCAGTATTCTTCTATGGATTTGTAGCCTGGTCCTGTAGTTTTAATAGCCTCAATGTTTTGTTTGGTACTTCGTCCCCCATGCACCGGGCCGCTGACTGTCGACATGACACCAACGTCATATTACAGGTCAAATATACATGTTCGCTTTAACTAGTGCAAAAGTAAGATAAAACCAATTAACGACGCACAAAAAGGCACATCTCGTTTTCCTCCTATTGCTGTGTGACAATGAATACCATGTATGTTGACCGTAACCTTAGCCTTGCTTTAATTTCTAGTTTTAACTGACCCTCAGCCATGGCCAATTTGGAGTTATTCACTCCAGGCTGCATTATCACAAACACCGGTAATCACAATCATAATAGCCATTTGGTTATTAAGATTGTAATTGTATTTTTTTAGCAAGGAATTTATCTTTGAGCAGTCAGAGACTTGTTTCAAATCCATGAAAACACCTGTACTAGGCCCCGGATATTTAAGACAAGTCTTGACTGCTCGAAGATAAATTCCTTGCTTAAAAAGTACATCATAGATAAAGAAATGGCCAAACCCCCTGAATCAATGTATTTTTCTTTGTAGACTCTCAAAAATCTTTAAAATTATGGAATATCCCACCATGTAAAACTGACTCACTGTGATTGGTTGCATTTCATCTTTCACAGCGAATTAATACAACATTCAGTGAGAGAATCTAACCTTCTAGTAATCGATTTTGAATCGCGACCCCATAAGGAAAAAGCCTGGTTTATTTGGACCACTTTTGATGCGCTCCATTGCCATAACAGTAGGCTACTTTATACAACTGTGAGGTGTAATAATGGAGAAATTTATTATCCAAGAATTTTAATTTATTATTATTTTAAAATTTCAAACTTATGTAATTTGTGTAGATGTGGTATAAATTTTATTCTATCCATAACACTAACAGTTACTAACTAACTGAACTATTCAGGTTTTGATAACAATGCAACAATTGCTTACTTACCATCTGATTGTTGTGGTCTATTCTTGTTTTAGACATTGTAAGCTGTGGTAATATTTGAACTGGAAGGGTGGAAAGTATAGAAATACCATACCAAATCCTCCATTCAAGCTTCCAGAACAGTTGTAATCAGGACAACAGGTAAGTTCCTGTTTGAGAATGAAAGAAGAAAATAAGTGTGGAAGTGTAGATCTACAAACTTTATCACCTATCTGACTTTTACATACTGTTGTGTTTTGTAATCATACTTGTAATGTGACAACGGCGGCGGCATACATTGTAGAGATTGTACTTGGTGCTGCAACAGTTCAGGATTATAACTTTTTTGTGAGAATCATTTTACCTTCAGTTGGTATGAATTTATTTCCAGTTTTGATCGCCAAACATGGGGGGGGGGGGGTGAGGCTGCTCTGGTCTTCAATGAGTGCGTTTAATGCATTGATTGGAAATCTTATGTGAAGTGTTATCCGTTAGAGTTTTATGAAGTATCCACACATTATCGATCTAATTCCAATTGTGTGAACACCTTGTGTGGAGTTGTCACACCTTGGTGGAGGGTACACCAGTTATAAGGCTTCACATGGCTTGAACTATTTATTATCTATCTACACTGTAACTATGTAGTAGATTTATTTGGGAGTTGTTCCCACATACATTTAAACAATTTAATCCATGCTTTTCAATTTTGCCTGGCAATTTACAGGTACTAGCATTTTAAATGTGTAACTGCCAAATTACAAAACTCAAATTTAGACAATAATTTTACTAGGTGCAAATAATGAGAATAACCTAACCTATTCCAAATGAGGCCCGGAATGAAAAGACATTTCCCAGCCTATATTTTGGTAGTATGAGCCTGTACTTTATAATGTATTGAGAAGGCCTGTTGTAGACTCTCACTAGTAGTAATTATTGTATTATGATAACTACAGAATACTCTTCATGCTAACAAAGTATTTCCTAGTTCATTGGCATCAGCTGACCTGTGTATGAGTAACTGCAATGTGCATGTTATTATTATACATGTGCTTCTCACTAATTGACATTTCCTCTCATAACAAATAACTCATTCTACTGAAGCACTGTGCTAGCCAGCAGCACTGCCACACTACTGATCTACTAACTAATATCAAGGGAAGGTCATCTACCTACAGTATTTACTTATGTCTTTTCTGTTTAACCGAAACATTTAGTTTACTGACCGCTTTATCTACTGGCTGGTTGAATGAAGAATAATAAAGGAACAACATGAAAACTTGCTTAGTTTTTGTCTTATTATTCTGATTTTGAATTATGGATTATGTCGTAGTCATGATATCGGTTTGCTGATAGCTGCTTAAGGTCATCGTATCTCTATCATGATGGAACTATGGAGGTTAATATATTTCAGTGAGCTAAAATGGAATGCCATTGTCTGACGCATGACAATAATATGAATCTAGAATGAAATTCAGAATAAAATGCTCTTTATGTGCCAGTCTTGGTGTTTTATATTACCAAACTATTGCTATTGCTATAGTTTGACATTTTGCTCATTGTAGAAAATTTTGTATTGAATTGAAATACATTTAGCACTACAAACACATTCTAAAAGGGCATGACATAGCTAATCCCACTTCTAAATACCTCTATCCTCATAAGGGATTAGCTCTGCAGACTATGGGGTACTGGCTTAACTGGTAGGTATTTTAGGTATGGTGATGTCTGTGTTTGGATTATCTTCTTGATTTGTAACCTTGAATTGTTTGCGGTGCAGTGTCCTCAAGTGCCCCCATCGCCTGTTAGGTGCAGTAGTGGAGAAATTTGGATAGCCTTAGTTCCTTGTTTGTGGTTGGGGTTTGGGGTAAGGGCGGTCAACCAGCAAAGCATAGAGAAGACAACTTCTCCTGCTTCATTTTTGGCGAAGAACAAAGGCTATCTCAAATTTCTCCACTTCTGCACCTAACTCCTCCATCGTAGGTCTACAATGTCATCAGATCAACTCAGCCTCTCACAACCCATACAAGATGTTGTATTCCGTGGATTTGATGATCTCCGAGTTTACCACGGTGCATGGCCATATTTTCTGGTAGGCATATTCTGGACATGTTGATCTTATTCAGTAGTTCCTCTCATAGATTGTTGGTACTTATACTAATTCTACGGGTCAGCTATGAAATTCGCTTGCCTCCAGGAAGCTGTGTCCCATGCCATGGCGTTATGAAGCCATTCAGCCTAGCAATCTCCAGACTTGATTGATGACTCTGATTCAACCCCAGTTCAGATGATTCAGAGTTGACTTCAAGTGATTGTTTATATTCAGTTCTTTGTAATCCATCTCTAAATTATCCCTTATCCTTCTTATTGGCACTCTGTTGGTTGCCAACTGGCGTAAATCTCTCTCACGCAGTTCTCTCCGTAACCAGTCAAGCGAAGTCGACTGTTTAGTCTCGTGATTAGAGCGACTATGGTTAGTATTGCTTGAGAGGAATCCACTGATGCACTTGTATTATCTAACTTGTAGTAGTAAGACATAGATTTTTCCAGCACTCTGTGATAATCTCTGGGGTGACCAAATGCACCCAAAGAAGTACTAGGTTGTTGATCAACACACTCCATCACATATTTAAGATACGGTAGAAGTTCATACATTAGTATTGAATTGCACCATGCGTATGCTAATACGTAAAGCTAGCGCTTCTAGCAGTATCATCGACACGTCTATAGCTGAATTGGCAGAATATGAAGAACAGTGCAATCCATTGGAGAATATATCACTGTGAGTTGTTAACGGGCCACCAGGGTTTTGTTTTTAGCGTTGTTGTGTTGTAGGTTATGTAAAGCTACAGTATTATTGGTGGTTTGAGGTATAGATTGGTATAGTACCATAATCCATTCAGTAGGGCAGGGATGAGAGCTACACCTATAATTGCTATTGCTTCTTCCACACAACTATTTTGCAACAATCAATGTGAAAATTGTTTTGCCTGCCACAGGGACATTTCGCAGGGATATTTCATATGGCTACATTGTATGCCTGGTTTAATTGATATGACAAATATTGGGGATGGAAAAATGTTGCAGTAACAAGTTTAATCTCTCTTGTACTCTTTTAGGCCTAGAACTGTCAGGGTTTAAATATTATGCATGTGGTTTAATATCTGTTTTGCTATAACTAACAGAGTTGACTCCGATATGCCAAACATGGCTAGGTGCGGTGCCTCTCTCTTCTTTCCAACCTCTGTTGCTAATGCTCAACCTAAAGCCACCACCTCTCATAATTCTACTACTGATGCCTCTACTAACTACACCCCATCTGTCGATGCCTCTACCAACTACACCCCTTCAGTCGATGCCTCCACCAGCTGTATTCAGCTGATCCATGCTTCTACCAGCTACTGTAGAACTGTAGATGCTGCTACTGGATGTAGCAAGTTAGTTGATGCCTCTACTAGTTCGGACAAACTGGGTGCCCAGTTTGGCTCGGAATACATGAGCGACAGCCCTGGGTAACATATCACTTCACTAGTCTTCTTGTTACCTTTACCATCTAAACGCATGTAGATATATTATGCTAAGTGATCTGAACTTCGGCAATCTAACTCATACAATCTGAAAATTTGAAACTACCTGCATAATTTTATGATAACTAAGATGGTTTAGTCTGTGATTAGATTATTTGGAAGCAATACAGTTTGCTACATAGGAAACTGTCCACGGTACCTTTGGAAACAAATATTGTCAGTCTGTGTATGACTGACATAAGTCATACAATGTCAAACATTGTCCAGATCACGTAGTTGTACCTACTCAAAGCCTTGTAATGCTTTGGTCCTCCTCCATCTCCACCTTTGCTTGTGCGGCAGATACAAACAATAACTGGCTCCACTCATTCTCTCTCTTTTTTCTCATAACATAGAGTATTTTTATGAATGAATCAATATTGGCATTAGTTCAAATCATGCCAATTATTGTTTATAACTAATGGAATGTGGAGGTATGTGGGTAGGATCTTTCTCCGGTTCAGTTCCGACTTACTCACTTACACTGTACAGGATATCTCCTAAAGGGCCTGCCTCCTTATTCACTTTATGGTCTACAAATCTTTCAACTTAATTTCACAAGGCGTTAACTTTACACTCTATAGAACAATATAAATAGTGAAAATATTGGCCTTAGAAATGAATTCCTCCCTTGCCAGCTTAGTTGACGATTAAGGGTGATTGTAATCTTTATATTATATCTTGCTGAGAACTGTATTCATTTGGTAGTCATTTTACCATTTAGTTGGGGAAAGGGTGGCTTAAATTACAGGACTAAGAACTATAAGTGGTATTTCAAGATAGGCTATTAGCATATAGCAGGCTACTCCCACTCTACCAGAATAAGTAATGTTCTATCTGCAGCTTGTAACTTTCGGAAAAGTTTAAATTCACAGCTAGATCTAATCACGAGGATTGTCTATCACCTATCGTAAGGTCATAAGGTTGTCTCCAAGTGCAGTTACCACTATTACTTGAAAGGCCTACTACGTGTACTTTTACTGAGTAGGACATGTAATGGTGGTAACTGTACGTACACTCCTCCTAGTAGTAGGCTTGTAAGAAAGTTGTACTGGTAATACTAGTGGTTAAGAGTGGTAGTACCAGCATTAATAGTAGCCATGTAGTCACTGCTGCTGGCTACTAGTATTGGTTAATAAAAATGTAATCTGATAGTAATGGAATTGTTGTGGACATTACAGGCTACAGAGCATGTTCAAAGGAGGTACATCACTGTTTAGGGATCAGATTTATACTCTCACTCAGTGGTTTGGCCAGTGGACTGAATGTGAACAGACGGTAGCTCTCTACACGCTACTCAGACAGCTAGATGCCAAACAGGCTCGCTTTATCGAACACTTACTCCAAGAACAGGCGTCTACAGACACTTCTGTAGACAGCATTGAGAACTTGGCAAATAACATTGGTATGTGCGGATACTGTTGTGATATCTATGAGTATTTAAATGCTTCCGTCCCCGGCGATTAGTAAAATGGCGGCCACAGTTGTTGTTTCATAAGTGACACGGTAAATAGAAGCGAGAGCTCTCCATGCCACCCTGTCACCTTTGGGGCAGAATAGAATATATTGGTTATTAGAGGAACTGAACTCATGTGATGATTAATACTGACCAAGTGTAAATAATATGTAAATAATCAACCAAATACGTCAGTACTAATCTTCTTCGTACAAATTGCTTCATTGACTAAGAATATTCTCTAGAGGCACTATTACTCTATACTTTTACCTCATTGATATGCCTGACCAATCATAGTTACATCACTGAAGGAAGACCAGACCCTGTACACTTGTCAGTCCATTGAAATTTAATTCAACTTAATTTCATCATCCTTATCAACATAATGATGTCAATTGACTGAAAATAGCGAGCTAATCTAATTCATAGTGTGTAATTATAGTCATTGTGTGTATTAGACACCCATTTGGTCTTGTTAAATATATCTTTAATTTTCTATTTCTGTATTTTATACTCCGGCTTACTTTTACATCAGAGGTTTTCCAGTCTTTTGATTGTCTCATCGGTTATATCTTGCAATCTTACTATTGCTTATGCCACATGTCTAGTTGTTGCTATCATTTTGTCAATCAATATCTACATGTATATTATTAGTCTTTGCATGATATTTGATCATATTTTTAAATGAAGGTTTTGAATGCTATTTAGGCTTACATTAGTAATAGTGATTCTAAATGTGTTGGAAAGTTTAGAAGTTATTATTTGTCTTTTGACTCGTAACAGAGTTTGTAAGGTCGCTGGACAGTGTCAAGTGGACGAAGGAAGAGCTTACCCAACAGCTTCTCAAACATTTTCCACTGCTCCATCCTGGTAACGATAATGTCAAGAATGAGTATCTCAAGGTCATTCCAAAGGTATGTTAGACCAAGAAGCAACCTGTCAACCTCTTGATATTTAGAACTTAACATTACTGTTAGTGTGATTTTCCCCATTGTATGCACAACTCCACAATAAATAGATAGAAGTAGCTAATTCAATACATTGAGTTGCAATAATTTGCACATTGGTTGTGTAATTTGAGGATATGCACAGTTTAGTAATAACATGGCAAAAGTTGTAGCCTACATAACAACAATACTGACATCCTGAGGATTATGGGATGGATTGTGTTGGCATCCCTGTGACTCACAGTTTTGGATTATTTCAAAACAATATCTATCCAAATCATATTATTGCAAGGCTATAATCGCTTGGTTAATCCTAGGCTCTAGACAATAGAATCGCATTTTATTACATAAAAACTGGACTATCTGCCTCTATACAGTTTATATTTACTCTCCTCCATGTTTCAGGCATTATCCAACTCAGTTGAAAACGGAACAAAAGTAGAAGACTGCAGAAAACTTCTAACTTACACCCTAATCCATCCAGCTGTTTCCAATGAAGAGAGGTGAGTGTAGGGGACACAATTCCCGCTTGTAATGTAAATCCAGCTACTAGTTGAGTACTTAGTAAGCCCTTCTCATGGATGTGATTTTAATTAGGTGGATTTGATGTTTTTTACGAATTATTGGTTTAATTTAATTGTTGTAACATGTGTAAGGAAATTGGAAGGTTTTTAGGCATGCATAAGTGGACAATTAGTGAGCTGTCTACTGTTTAATTAGTTCAAATGTTGGGGAAAGGTTTGCCATTTTGCAGAATAAGATTACTATTCATGTGGGAGGGAATTATTACGTAAACTGGTCACAGGTTTGTTAATTTTACATGCATTGTGCATATAATACAGTTATAGCTATGGATTTTGAGGGCTTTAGTTGAATCATATTATTGTTATAGCTGTATCTACAGATAATTTCTGCTCATTCCCTGTAAATCAAAGGTTATTTGCAGGAAAATTGTGTTTCGTCAGGTTCAGTAAATTGTTCCTTGTGATGTTTATGTTCTGCTATTTGTTCCCTCCCAACCATCTGCTACATGACAATCTCTGCAATTAATACATCTAATATATTATCATATATTTAGTATGTGCTTATCATTATCATAGGTCTCATTTTACCAAGTGGCTCGGCCAGCTCGAACAGCAATACTCCAAGAAGATCACCCAGACGCAGCTGACCCACTCTAATATACAAAATCTTTCTAGCTATGCTGAGCAGATCAGGCTAGACTCCGACTCTACCCACCCTCAAGGTAAAACAGAGATTGTGTGAGATCTTATTCTATTGTGTGTGCCATTGTGCTTTCGCTATTTATCAATGTGGGGAATATGCATATAAGCTACGGAGTGTGTTATAGGATCGCAGTAAGTAGGCCTGAACACTGACGTTTGGTGGACGATTTCCAGACTGAATAGACATTGAAAATCACGTTTTAGTTTTGTATAAAAAGTTGTGTGTAATCAATTCCAACCATGAGGATGAACAACTTTTGAAACTGGCAAGCAGCTAGAGAGGAAATAATAGCGTAATTGTTTTGGTGCAATTCGTCAGATTTGCTTATTGCTAAATCTCCTCACATGTCATGGTTTGTTAGGTGTGGCCATCTTTCGGTGCAACTTAATTCCACACTTTCTGCACGCGCTCTGTATATCACACAACTTTATATGATATTGTTAAATTACTTAGCCGGTTGTAAATTAAGATGTGACCGACTGGTTTTTTGATTCGGTTGACTTGCAGTGGCTGTCCTCGCACAAAACAAAGTTATTTTGCCGGCCTAAATATGATTCACTGGGATGACATTGTTAATTATTCAAATTAAAACCTCAGATGAAAGCCTCCATATTGGTTTTGAAAAATTAATTCCCCAAGTTTCTTCCTTAATTTCTGTGAATTTAAGAGCCGATGTGACATAGTCATTGTGCATCTGTTTGTTTGAGCCAGGGTTCTTCACGGAATACCGGGGTTATGTAACAGGATGTATCTGTCTGTAAGATTGGAATCTGTTGTTTCGGGACTTTACAGTTCTACCAGACCATCTGATGTAGATTTAACAGGCTGTAGGCTCTGGGAAGGAACATTGGTTGTCGGTGGCAGGTTACTATTTTTAGATCCACTGCCTTTGGTCTCTGCCATCCATCTGGCTTATCTGTCTATAGCTGTCAAGTTTGGTGTAGGTAATTTATTCAAAGCTTTTAGTATCGGGTGATCAACAATTTGTTATGGATAATGATAATGGTATTATACAATTGCATGATACATTGTTAAAATATTCTCAGAGCCTTTGGTGCCATGTCTGTCTCTTACATAACTAATCCATTCCATCAGAGAGACTGCTGCAGATAGTCTGGCGTTTGTTATTTGTAAATGAGTACTCCACAGATACTGCTGCGTTGATGGGTTGGAGAGAAATGTTGCATCAATCTGTTGAATAAGCAATTAACTATTCTGTGCAATCAGTTTCAAGCCAATTTATAAAGTTATTAGTAATTGTTACCAAAGTCACTAGTGTTGATTTGGCATGCCAGAAAGCAGAAGATTTAGTTTTTGTAAGAGTTGGTGGTGAACCAGTTTATCAAGATATTTGTACTTTGAAGTTGTTAAGTATTTTTTATAATCATGGAGACTCTTCAGAGTTATAGAATTAATTAGAGTATGATCCACTCCAAACTTTAGAGATTCTATAATTAGAAATACCTCAAGTTATGCAGTGAGTGGCAGACGAGATAATATTCTTAATCTTAGCTGAACGACTTTAATCCCATGCCAATGAGATCTATTTCTGTTCTGAGAATGATCGTTTAGTTACTAAGAAAGTTACAAGATATCTACTAGCACCACTCTCAGCTTACTATGCAGTGCAGTTCATGCAAACTTGATTTTTCTTGGATTGACTGAAGAGATGACCAATTTGCATCTAGTAGGTTGCAGTTGTTACCACTCTATGTGTCTATCCCGCAGCTCTTACTTGTTTGGCTAGGAGGTGGTGCACAGGAAACGAAGATTAAGGATGCCGATGCTTTAGCAGGATTCTGGTTAGCTTAGAATTTAGTGGCAGTCTAAAGTAAATTTATTGGGATAATTCTGTTGTTTGGAACTTTGGTCAACTGTCTTCCACGCAATTGGCTACTGCCCAGTATTTATTGGTTATAGCGGCTGATCAAATTCCACCTTTTTATGGTGGCATGTCACATGTTGGCTGACTCGTTCAAAATATTAAAATTAAACTTCAGTGGCAAAATCCTACAAATTTCTGACTCGCCAACCGTTGGTACGCCAAGAGTGACAGACTAGGGATTATTGGGATTTCTCAGAGGCTAATTGGGAAGTATGGCCATATATAATCTCTGGGGATACTGGGGAGAGAGCAGTTAACCTGACAATACCGCATCTCTTATACTTATATTGTAATATCTAGCCTATGCATTTTGTGTTCCGGTTCTTTCGGGAAGATGTGGGATACTAAATGTAGCCCGAGATATTTACCAAGTATAGACCGAAGTCATAAGCTGTTTAGCTGTAGTTTATAGAATTGATGGTAATACAATCTCCTGCAGGTGCAGAAGTTCAATATGTGGCAATAGCTTACATCCTTGTTTTTGTCACAACAGATTCTTGTTGCACATTTAGACAGAACGTATATTGGAGAGATTTAGCCAGCAGAATATCTGGAACTGGTGGGTTTATTCTCAGTATGTGATGTACAAACATGGCGTCTATTTCACTTTTGTTTAGGTTGAACATGTAAACAACCTGTTTAATATATTGTAGGTAGTGACCTGTTTACAGACGTGGAGGTGTCCAATCACCATCTACCTCTACACGCTACCAACTCAGCGCCCCCATGTGAGTGTTATTGTTTATATACTCTATCGGTCTTCTCTCTGCCCCACTGGGCCGTGAAATCTCGGTCATATTGTATTTTCTCAATAACATTCTACGTTTGGCATTATATAATTTTAAATTACATATTATATTATGTTACAAATGTTTTCACAGCAATATATCAATACTATAAATATTCCTTTAACCTTAATGCGCATATATAAATCATAATCTAAATAAAATTACATTAGTTTGATGGTTATATCGATAATTAATATTTACCTTGCATGGTTAGTCATTGGAATGACATCCTTGTAACAGAAGGAGATGAGTAAACAAATGCATAAGTTATAATATTATTTATTACACAGTCGCCATGGTAACCCTTCTGTATTTACATGTATAAGTATATGTATATGTACATACCTTTATGTGGTTGCTCATCCACATTATTGTGTTAGGTCACCATTCTCTCAGCAATGGTCACTCAGTTTATATCATCATGTGATCTTGGTCGAATTGATAATTATAAATTATAAATAAATTATAGATATTTTAATGCAAACACTTGCCATTTTGCACCAACAGAACATGACTGTGTTTCATATAGGCCTACAATATCTAATAGAAATTTACGTGGCGTTTTACTCTAGATGGGAGTGGAAATGTTAGCCTGTTCCCTAACAACAACAATCATAGAAAACTGTCCAGGACTAGATCTTATGCCAACCACCAGGCAGTGCAGAGGAAAGGAAGTGGAGAGATCTGTCAAAGAACTGGTGGATCAAACTCCAACCAATGGAGGTCGCAGACGCCTAACAACTCTGGTGAAATCTCTACCTGGATGGGAAAGGCTCAAGGTAAGCGTGCTGACAGGTTTAATCACATGTGTGGTTGTAAGGAACAGAGGCTAACTTTGTCTGGGAAAAGGACGATGTCATCGGTAGTCTATGGCAAATGCCATGCCAAAGGTGTAGGCTAAAAGATGTATTGGAATCTCAATAGGCTTATAGCCAACTGTAGATTTGACTTATGCCATCAGTTTATTGTTTGTTTGTTTTCAGTCACTCATGCCACTTCCTAGAAGCTGGCCAACAAATTCCAGAGGTGCATCAAAAACAATAATATTATTTTATTCGCCTATAATATTATAATATGTACAATATCTTGGGCTAGTAGTCTTATGCAACAAGTGCCAATAGACACTGTCCACCAACATGTAGTACATGGTTCACAAAGAGTGCATTGATGTATTACAGAAAGTGTCTCTCCAGCGCACTCTGACCACGGCGCTCTCTCTCCCCAGAGTTCCTTGTCCTCCACGGACAGTGACCATGAACACTCCAAGACTGGCGTCTTCTACCAGGACAATAGTGGAATGAAAGGTAAGTCACTCTGTGTACAGTTACCTACAATTCCTCTGTCAGCCTACTAGTTCACTCGTTGAATTCCATTGTATTTTAATTTATTCATGTATTTTCAAGACTTCCTACTTTTGAATTATTACTTTTTGATATGCCTGGTTGTATGGCAGGAGATATATATAATGTATCCACAATAATGTTTAATTTATCAATTAATTATTGTATACTAAGTGAGGGAAATTGAAATTGTAACTCTTAATTATGTTAATTCATTTGATATTGTTTCAAACTTGTATAAATTTCATTATTCCATAGTAGACTATCTGTTATATCCTCTCTATATAAAGATATGCATTGTCATTACCGATATTGCACTGTATTACATTATTACATTATGTTACATTACATTATGTTGCATTACATTGTCTTCCATCTTGTTATGTTATATTCTATTTTTTTGCTAGTTATCTTATAATATAGAACTTGTCTTAAACTTAGAATATTGAATGTGTATATAATAGGAGATATATGTTGCACAACCAATTGCGTGCAGCTGTTACCATTATTATTAGGTTGACGTCCACATAAAACTATTCTTGTTTGTTTTTCACTGAACTGTGTTCTTATTGGTCGTTTGGGGTAAGTGGCATGCTGGTAAACTTACTCTTAATCTCTGAATCAGTATCCTGTTGATACTGTCATTGAAGGTGTTTCTATGAAGTCTACCTGTATTTCAATAATAATATTTGCATCACCTGGTGGAGTGGAGAGGAAAATCACCAGAGTGTGTGGGTGGTTCTGGTTCAGTTAGTCATCCCTTTCCCTCTGGCTATATTATGTTAATGTTGTGTCTGTAGAATTCCCTGGTTGGTTGAAGGGCCTGCGACTGCACAAGTATAGCCCTCTCTTCAAGAATGTGGCATATGAAGACATGCTGCAGGTAGACGAGAAATGGCTGGAGGAGAGAGTAAGTTATATACCCGCGACTCCACATTTAGTTAGAATGTGTTCTGCATGTAGCCTACACGTATGTTTACTACCTAAATACATGGCATAGTAGTTAGTTATGCTCTTACATGTAGCATAAATAGTAAGCAATCTTGGCGGAAACATATCCGCCATCTTCCAAACTAAACAGCGTTATTGTACATAACTTTAGGATAGTGGTAGATTTTGTGTGTATTGGAAGTTGTCTGCCCACGGATATACATTCTTTGTATGTATAACTGAACGGCTGCCACTTTCCAGTCAGATCTGTGTAAAAGAAGAGAAATATATAATTCATTCAGACCAGTTCCTGCTCGAGTGGAAGTCAACCACAATTATTTGGTACCAGTGTGTCCACTGGAATTGCTAGGTTACTGTTTATATTTGAGGTCGATTGATTCCAAGGAAGTGATTTAAATCTGTGATTACATTTCCGACTATTGAGGATTATAAACTTGAGTATATAACATAGCCCAAATCGCTTTGTATCCATCATCCTCTACGTAGCACAATATAAATGTAGATGACTCGAAATTAATCACAAAGTAATAAAACTCTCAGCGAAAAGCAGTCAAATTTGTTTAAAATGGGCACAAGTTTTCATGCACCAGAGTTTGTATCATTTGAAGGAGTCAACTGCAAAAAATGAGCTATTCCAATCATCTTGACACCATTAAGTCTGCATAGTATATAATATATTATGTATCTATACACATATGTCTACTTATGCTACGTATATGCCTTGAGAAATAGTCAAACTCTCAATCATAATAAATAGGAAGAGCATAATCCAGCAGTGTGCCTGGTTGAGATTTTGGAATTTGAGGAAGTTGTGTCTGTATGTTCCACCAAAGAAGGGAAGCCAAACCGGTTGAGATTATCGTTTATTAATTTGAGCTGTGCCATCTGTGGCGATATCATTTTTTATGTAATTATAATATCATATTTATGTTGTGTTGTTGGACATTGCAGTCTTACTGCAAAGATTTAAAAAAAGGATTAGAAAACTAGTTTCAGTTGAGATTACGAATTAATGGGAGTTGTGACTCATCGCTATGATGTTGATGCATGTAATATATAAATGTAGTAGTTACTATTTAGAAATGTTGCAATGATCTTGTTATGTGGAACTGGTTACATTTTAGAAAGTGACAAAAGGTGCAAGGAATAAGTTAGCTCAATCTATCTCTAAATTGAGGGAGAGAACAACAGAACTGCGTGCTATGGAGGAGAACGTTATGCAAGGTATAAAATATTTATGAAGTATAATTTCCTCAGTATCAAAATAATCTCCGTACGTACATTTATCTGTTTGACTTACCTTACTCTTGCTTGTAATACATGTCAAACTATATCTTGCATACGTTGATATAAGTAATTTTAATAGTGGTACGTAATGCTGTCAATTTTTGTGTTCTTACAATTTTATACTATTCTTCAATTTCCCACAATGCCTTATTACAGGAACTAACTTGAGGCAAGTATTGACTGATCTGAAAGCAATTGTCTACTCTCCCATTAAACCATATTTCCCACCAGAGGGAGTTAACACTTCTCCTGAGATTTCAGACGCTGACCTGCCTGGTTTAATCAACAGACTAATGGGCAGATGTGAGTATATATGGAGTTATCTCCACTTTTTGCTACACCAGCTATTACAGAAGTACAAAATTACTATTATAGTAAATAACAACTAATATTTATATTATTATTATTTTATGCTAGTATTATGTAAGCTACTATATTTAGGATAAAAATTATGAAGCATAAAATAATAATAATAATAATTTAATTAATCAAATATTATAATAATTAATATGCACGTAACTTACTACTTGTTACATTAATTTGTATGATACATGTAGTTTATAATTATTCTAGTAGTTACTAATAGCCCAAGGATATTTATAGAATGGGAAGAGGGCAGTGCTATCATTGACTCAGAGGCTTACTTTAGTTTAAGTCCTACTCAAGGTTAAGCTATCGATTTAGAATCAATCAAGACTCATCTTGACTATTGATTGAATACCTGGAATACATAGTTCTATGCATCACATCTGAGAGATTAACATAGAATTGTACTTGCACTTTCATCTGGTCAAGAAATGAACATCAGATAGCTGGATACCTCCGCCACCATTGCTATATTATCATTCACAAGCATTGCACTGGGTTGTCATTAGTATTTCTTGTCATTAGTATTTCTTCGAATCAGAGTGCTGAACTCGTCAAGTTTGTTTTTATAAACAGATATTTGTTAGTGAGATGTTATGAGATTAACTGGATTAATGCTATAATCTTCTCTCTTCGTTTACTATAAACACCCACTTCCTTGTCCTTCTTGAGATTACTGCAGATTGTATTTCTTGCGCAATTCCTTGTTGTTGATGCTCTACACTAGAACAACGGGGAAAGATGACTAGCAAAATGGTGTAATATCGTGGGATTTTCTCCATATTGATTGGTTCTTTACTATATTATTTGTTCAAGGTGGTTTGGTGACTGGTTGAAATTGACTTAGTCAAAGATGTAGAGAACCTTTTTTGGTAATAACTATTAAATCAAATAGGTTTTTTCTAGCGACAGCTACTGATAATTGAACTGGGGCCCTATGATGGGTAATTTCAGACTCATTTGTTGGTAATTCCGGTGATAAAATTTGGGTGCAAACAGTTGAAAAAAATTAACTTAATCTACATTTACATCCTGTTAACATTGCTATGGATGCCAATAACATTAACAGGTGATACAATCCATCACCATCTATATATCCCTGATTATTTGTATTTTAATAACAAAGTGATAAATTAGTAATACAATATTACGAAATATACATTATCTACTTTTAATCTTTGGCAGTATGTGATTTTAAATGGTTGCAATTGGCACGAGCACATGAGAGCTCTTGGCTCATAATGTGATTATAATATAGTGCTGATGATCATCTGGATAGAAATACAAACACTGCCAAACGCTGTGGCCTCATGCCTTGCCATCTTGCTCTCTCTCCTTAGGGTTGGTGGTATGCACCCCTCCTCGAAATGAAATGTGCTTGAAGTAGGCCTACATCTGATTTCTGTATGATTTAGTGCCATTTGTTTCTGTGTTATTTCAAAGCATAAAAATCAATATTAGGTTTACTGTATGTCTCAATATTTGCATCCTATGAATTTATGTACATATTATATACAATGTGTATTGTACTCTTATTTTATATTATTATAACATGCTATAACATATTATATCATTATCTAATACATTATGTTACATGTAAGTATATAAAATATTTTATGTACATGTACATCTATATTATAGTGCATTTGTAGATAATGTTGTGTTGTATTACATTACACCTACATGTAGGTTATTATTATTATTTACTACATTATAGTGTGCACACAGCTGCTAGTAAATAGTAAGATAGAAGACGATTGTTACCCTGCCTACATCCACCTGATAGACAAGTGTATGCACCACGAGGCCTTCACCATAAAACAGAGAAAGTTACTGCAAGAGTGGAGATCCCAGGTTCTGCAGAGGAACAATGGTAGGATGATTACAGGCCGCCAGGACCAGAGAATACCCTGTCATAGACCTACTAAGTAAGTGTATAGTATAGATAGACCTACTTAGTAAGTGTGTAGCATACATGCACCTACTTAGTAAGTGTGTAGCATACATGCACCTACTAAGTAAGTGTGTAGCATACATGCACCTACTAAGAATGTGTAGCAAAGATGACTGACCTACAAACTACAACACATGAATGCTGTAGTCACACAGAAACTATGCCATATCATATCACAGCTAGGCAACTTGTTGCTTACTTTGGAATACTTTGTTAGTTTGTTGTCTGTTTAACTATGGAATAAGGAATTAATATAGTATGAATTATTTCTAAGTATAATTTCTTTTCCTGTTGAAAGATTCAGTAGTGCATTGGCCAATCATTTTACTACATGTATATTTAAATAATGTAATACTATGCATTAGTTGGTGGGGGAGAAGGGGGTCTTGGTTTGTGTCACTAGTACCCCTGATTCTTTTATCTCTTACCCATTTCAACATAGGGTATACAGAAGAGCTATCATAAGGTTTGTTTTCTTATTGTCTGTTTAGATCTAGAAAACTTGTTGTCATGTGGTAAGAGTTGTCTTCTCTCTCTGTTTTTTATCGTTGTACTATAATTATAGTGTTATTATGTTGTCGTAGTTGGTTAGTTTAATTTCTGCTCCTTTAATCGTGTTCTATTTAGAATTCTACAACACCAGCCGATTACCTACTGACTAGATACTGACTAACTACTGACTAGTTACTGACTAGATACTCACCAACTACTGACTAGTTACTGACTAGATACTCACCAACTACTGACTAGTTACTGACTAGATACTCACCAACTACTGACTAGATACTCACCAACTGCTGACTAGGTACTCACCAACTACTGTCTACTGACTGTCTACTGACTAGATACTCACCAACTACTGACTAGAAACTTGATACTGACTAGATACTCACCATCTGCTGTACCCTTGCTAGTAACTCTGTATTTTACATACACATGTTCTTGTGTTTAGTCGAACCAATAGCTGGAACCCTGCGAGACGAGGATCTACATCTAAGGGGAATGTTGTCTATGCACAGAGGGCTATTCAAGGCCAAGTTCCATGGTACAACGGGTATGACAAGAAGCCCCTTACTTTAACTTATAGTGGACCTGATCACCTCAATCTACCACATCCTAGTCATATGAATAAAACACAGGTGAGTGGCTGATCTGTAATATACATCCTATCCTTTTATTAGAGGGGGGGGGGGGGGGGTGGTTTACTGGTTTGGACAATGATACTGTAATAGGTGGACATAACCTACTACATGGTGAATCCCTGTTTTCTATGCCAGTAAATACGCGGCTAGGCTAGTTAAGTCTCTTATATAGCTACGTACTGTAACTACAGCTACGTACTGTAACTACAGCTACGTACTGTAACTACAGCTACACCTGACTACAACAGCTAATCAATATCGGCAGGATAGTTTGGAAGTAATGTAACCATTGACCATCCATTGCTTAATGGCTTCCCACTGTTCTCCACTCGAAATTTCCCACAATGCTTCATTTGAAATACTACTAGTACTCTGTAAAACTACACGTCGCAGAACCAAGTCTTTGCACTTGGTAAAGTTGACAAGGTACTGGAGAATAAGTTGAGTGTATGCTAATTATAGCAGTTCACAACTGACATGGACTTGGCTCACTGTCCACATTGTTCCTTGTATATCAAGGAACCTGAGGAACTGAGCCAACAGGTCTATGTGCCCTCTGCTCTTACTTGGCTGAGACAGAGCACTGTTTTTGTTGAGTTTTGTATGAAATTCGTGATGGAATGGAGCAGATACATGTGTGCCAAATAGTTGTTTCCCTGAAACTTCTTGCTTGCTAAATGTTGTATAAATTAATTCTTGCAACACTGATGTAGCTTTTGAAGAATTTTCAAATAGTATAATGAGATGATTGAATAAATGAAAAATGATATATCTGACTGTAGGTATTCCTTTTCAAGTGTAATTTGTTTAAAATTGCCTACATGTAGCAAGGGGAGGGGGGTTAAATACCGGACAATTATTACGTGAATGAGACAACGCAGTGTATTTGGAGTTGCCTGTTGCTGTTTGCAGAAAAATGAAGATGCTTTGGGTATACAATCGGTACTATTCACAAAGAAAAGGAAGTCAGAGTTTATATTTTTCATTCTAGTCTGTCGGTCCTTCAAATGCTGGCTGCATTGTATTTCTGTCTAGTAATCTACTGCCCACAATGGCGTAACAGTTATTTGTATGTCCTAGTTCATCCAACATATTCATCTGGTCACTGTATGGTCACTGTATGGTCACTGTATGGTCACTGTATGGTCGCTGGACATGCATGTGTATTTCCATTCAAGCTGTTGTCATATCGCCTTGGCACCTACTCTTCAATGGCCTTAGACTAAGCTCGACTCTCCTCACTTTGGTCTGTTCTACAAGTCATTATCGCTACATGACAGAGTAGCCCTGGCACCTACTCCTCAAGGGCCCTAGGCTAGCCTTGAATCTCCTCACTTTATTCTAATCGATGAGTCAGAAATGTGATTGTTATACTGTTATAATAGGTATTATATTGTATCTTTACATGATTTATTATTATTACTTACTTGCACTACCAATATAATATATAATACTAATTTTAAATACAAATTAGCATACCATTTACATACAACTCATGTAAAATTATAAGATTTATTAACTGCTTGGGTCAAATTAACATAAACTTTACTAATACAGGTATAATGTGCATGCATAGCAGTATATAGGCTAATGTCCATATGACCAACAAACCAATGTAAATGTGTGTAATGATGCATATCAGTTCTAGTGTTGGAAAGTAAGTATACAGGGTTGTTCTCTGTTGTGTTCTCTCTGTAAGAAATAATGTTACATAGTTTGGTTTCACCGAACGATGTATATGCATGCTCGTGGTAACAATAATAATGCTTTACTATTTTTATGTAATCAGGTCACGTCCACAACAACAAGGTCAGCAATACACAGAACCCAGTCAGCCCCTCTTAGGCCCCATCAACCACTAATGCGAAGAAATGTAGCTACAGAGCCTGAGATCAATGAGAGGTTGGACTCTCTAGCTAGGAGCATGACAGAGGCAGCCCTCTCTTCACAAGGTAAAATATACCAACAGCAACTAACATGCTTTGGAGTATAATTAGTTGAGGGGATAACTCCCATGTAACTTATTATTGGCTATTCATCCTGTAGCATGTTCTGTTGTTGTAGGCCTTCCGTTTCAAGAAAATAAATACACCATACATACCTATATGGTGTTATTGTTCACTGTATTCTGTAATTTTGTTATTACTTATATGCAGTTTAATATGCTGACTTATCTGTTACAGATTCCGTGGAGCACGGTGATGGTAATGATGTAACATCTGTTGCGTAAACCCACACGTCTGTACTGTATGGTATCACCATCTTATCCTATCAGACAGCTGTTATGGGTATCACACTGTATGGGTATCCATGGGTCAAACACCAGCAGTAAACCCCAGCCTCTCGGCTGCTGTCTATTTATGGAAAGGGGTAACTTAACATATATATTTTTGAAGCCATGCAATGCAATTGTTAATATTATCAGCAACTAATATGGTGATCACTGTAGTATAATGTTAATATAAATTATTATGGTTATTCAATATTGTCTTATTACCACAATATATTTTATTATATAAAATATTCCCCATCTAGAAAGTTATAGTAGTGGTGTTAATTGTATTCTATTAGAAATAATTGTAAGGTTGTAATTATTATTAATGATGTGTTATATCGCTTGGTGCTGTATTTACCAAACTCTAACCATTCTATTGAAGCTGTTGTTAGTCAAACACGTCTTGTGCAGAGAATTGTATTTTAATGGTTCGAATATTGTTGTGTTGCGATTATTATTATTACACGCCCTCATACCCCCCATTTTCATTTGTAATCCAACCCTTTGTCCTGTCAAACAGTGAACCAGTACATATTTGTCAAGTGTATTCCAGTCACTCTACCAACTACGATACAATATTTTTGTTTTATTTACAATATCGAATTTTATTGGTATTTTATTTTCATCTCTTATCATGAGGATACAGCAGGCGGGCTCTGCTGTATGCCACCTACCATAGATATGTAAAACCATATATTTTTGTCAACGACTTTATTTCAACATATTTTATTTGCGATAACTTCAAATAAATTACTGTTCTCAGATCTTACTATTTATTTTACTCATTTCCTACTTAATACGAACCAAACATGTGGAGTTGAAAAGTAACTGGTAGCAAGTTACCGTACCATTACTGTCATGGTGCCAGTCAAGGCTGGTTTGGTGTTGGATTAGTTGAATATACTTAACTGCAGAATAAAATGTTTCATATTGAATGTAGAAAAATATGGAAATACTAAACATTGACTTTACAGTCGGATTGTAGTACAGATACAGGAGTGGTAGCAACTACATGTATCAACTAACATCGTGTTACCTGCCTTAGTTCGTACAATAAATACATTGGTGTAGGTCACTTTTTGCATGACCATTTAGTGAGTTTTAGAAGCTCAATTTTGTGTTTAATGCATAGGGTGATTGCATTGTGATGGTACAAAGTCATGTTACTGCCAGTGGCATTGGTAATAATAATATGCTAACAGAAAACCATTCTGTTACCCTTTCGTGTAACTGAGTAACAGTTCGCGCATGTACTTTTTTACTTGTCAGGTATTCTACGTACAAACCTTATCAGCATGGATCACTCCAACCTTTCACTCATTAAAACTAAAAGCGACCAATATATTGAGATTTGATATACAAAATAATATTGTACATGATCCAAAAGTGATTCCTCTACTTAAGAGTTGTTCGCTCCTTACTAATGCATGGGCGTTGCCAAGGTTCTCAGTTCAAACTGCAGTATATTCGGTTACATTACTTTGAATCGATGGCTAACTACACGCGCTCTAGCAACTTTTGCTGAGAGAAACCTTACTATAATTTATTGACCAATCAAACAGTTTTCACACGTTAACGGTCCAATCAGTTCCGTAACTAATCAAGCTAGTATGGCCGCCCCCTCAAGGGTCTGTCTCTGTAGCAAAATAAATACTATTAATTTCATTTAAATGCGAGTTATATCATGCTATGTAATTTTGTTGTGAAATATGAGCACTACCGAAGAAAAAGAATCCAAATCTGGCGCTGAAGAAAATGTAAAAAGCTCTACACAGTGCATAGCCCTATTTAAAAAACGTCACAGAACCTCTAACTGGGATAAAATATCTTTTCAGACATCAGGAACCCAATTTCTTTACAGCATTCGTGATAAGGTAGGGGTCTTGAGAGTAGCGAAAATAAAAAGGGTAACTCACTAACTGTAACATATAATAAGTTTTGGAGTCAATGTTTGACTGCTAAGAATCATGTTGGCTTCTGCATGTGTGAGGCATCTATTAGAATTCAATAATTAATTTTCTAAGTATAAACTAAGCTTCAAATTAAGAGTGCTGGACTTACTTTATTGTACTATTATCTGATATGTATGTGTTAGAAAACTAAATTTATACCCTAGTTCTAGGAGGATTTCAATTATATACAAAGTACATGCAAAAGCGATTTGGTTTATTCTATGCAACACTTAGTCACATGGCAGCATAGGTTGGTTTGATGGTGATTACCATTACACCTGTGATGTTGATGACTTTCCAACACAATTGTTGCCTTGTGAATTTTGATAATTTTACATAATCATCTAATACCTATATGTAGGTTCAGGAAATTTCAAGTGCACTATTGCAGCTTGTGAAATGAAAATTCATTGTTTTATCGGGCACATTTTATCTATCAATAGGTAGAGCATTGGAAAACTTTAGAGCTCTATGGTGCAAGTACAGCTGACGTTGATGACATCACAGGCTACCCATATGCATTCTCTTTAAAACAAAAGGGATCGTCTCGTATGTATTACTTTGCAACTACCAACGAGGAAGATAAAGTAAACATACTCAACGTACTGTGCGATATGCAGTTTATGGAAAGACCATCAGCCACAGATTCGTCAGCTTGTTCAATACAATAGTCAAACAAGACTTGGTCACTGAAAGTGTTGGCTAGATGAAACTACTAATAGGATATAGATGACATGTTTTCTCACAGAACAGAAAACGCAACTCCATTTACCCAATTAACATGCATGTGTACAGAAATTGGTTGTAGGTATAATTAGAGTGTTACTAAGTACCCTGTAACCTAAAGTTTGGAAAAATGAATCTCATTTACCAACTGCATCAGCTGACCACTTTACACCAAGATCTTTTGAACAACCCCTTGGTATTCTAAAATATGAAAAAGGTAGAGAGTAGGCTATATGGTAAACACCTATTACATGCACATGTCCCAAGAACTACCCAGTCTTTGGTCTAGTTTATATTGTTTTGGCTTAGTTTAGATAGTTAGTAGAAAATCATGCAAGTATCACTTTTGACAATCATGTTTTTACATGTCCCCGATTTGTGAATTACTTCGCAGGCTTATTTCTGTGTATTTTTGAAGACTAAATCTAGTAATGGACGAAGGTAAGTAATATCACAAGCATACTTATGTAAATGTAACATTGTACAATTTATTTGATTTGTTTTAGTTTGGATAACTACCTATCATATTTGTTATACATGTATATAAATGACTATAAATTGAATAATTCTCCCAATAAATAATGATCGTGAATAACAACGATACAATGGCAAAGTTATCTGCACCACATAAGTTTTACCATGTGACACAAGATTGGAATATAAATTGAACTCAAAGTCATATCCTATAAAATAATAGCAAAGTAAAAATGCTAAATATTTTTAAATCGACTGGAGTATGTTGTATAGAGTAATCCCTATCATGATTTGAATTTTAGAGACCATATACCTACTACAAGTATCACAATTGGTAGAAATAACAACACGCTGGAGATAGATTTACCTAGGATTAGCAAAATGGCTGATAAAAATACATAATAGACATTGACTGTTGTGACACCACAGAATGAGATACCATGCAATGTCAGCTAACTTAATGAGTTTACATGTAGATACCACTCGAATTACAATAATTGAAAAACTGAAAACATTCATATCTATCAGAAGTTGTGACGATCGAACAGTAAAACCATCCTGAAAGGAACTGACTAATGTTTTTATAATAAGTAAAGGGAAGTTGAATAATACTATTTGTCTGCAGCATTAACTCAATCAGATAAATACTTGATGGGCAGCTAGAGTTGTAATGAATGGAGAGATTGAGTATTGAGTCCCAAAGTTAAATACCAAGCCAAAGAGTATGGATATAGGAAGGGCGGGTAGAGCTCTCTTAGTAATAGCCAGCAGTACCAAGGTGAAGAACAACCCCTAAAAATACGAATAAGAACAGATTAGGAAACAAACCATGATAGAAGTTTGAAAGAAACCAATAAAATTTGCAAACAACACAGCTAGAGTCAATTGCCTTTATCTGACGATTATTCATTTGGCAGAAATAAGTTGATTTAGATCAAGGAGGACAATCCCAAATAAAATGTCTATAGTAGCTTAAAAAAACATGAAGTGGGAAGGGACCGACACAATGCAGTTGAAATTCATAAAATGGCTTTGTATCTGGCGCACAGCAAAACATTATATTGCATTGAATAGATAATTCACAGGGAATTATTACTATCAGAAAAGGTGCTCATTGAACCCAAGATTAATGTATTATAACGTTAGAGTAATCCAGCATTATCCTTGGAATACGAGTACAGCTGTAGCATTACCAGAGGTATACAACTTACCATAAGTATCGCTATGTAGGCAGCCAAGGTGGTAGCCCAATCTCCACTAGATGCTGCCTTGCCAACTAAAATGCTATAGAATATAAAGTCTCCCAGTCCAAGTTTGACTCCCCCTGAAATGAATAATACATTAACTCCTTAGATACTGCAGGTAACATTATCGCATACCATACAAGTCTAAGTAATAATAATTCAGTTATTACAGTAGGTATGATATAGAGGGTGTAAAGCATTGGTTTGTTATGCAGAAATTGGTGTGGAATATTCCATGTTACCACAGTTGGAGATTTTTGTTAATAATTGTGCAACATCTACATCATCACCAACAGAATATGGGAAATGGCTACTATGGGGTTCCACCAGACAGCATTGTATTCAACTAGAGTTGATATGTACTTTAGATACAGTGAGTCTCCAAGACAAGACATAATCAAGTTTGCTAAAGTTCTCAACTCCTTTAAATAGTATGTACCTCCATTGATGTCTGATCGGTAGAGTACAACCAATAATGTTAATTACGATGCTATGTAGCCTTCATAGATTATTGTCTACATTGTAATAGTAAATCACCATTGATGGACAGTGGAGAAAATTCCAAATATACTAGTGCTGCTAAATACTCACTATCTTCTTGTTCATCATCATCTTCAACCTGCTGTTGTTGGTGAGCACGGGGTTGACCCTCATTTTCCTCTCGTATAACAACATCATCAGGGTCGGCTGTAGAAGATGTGGTCCCAGCAGAACGGCCAGCAGATGAAGCACCACGGGCACTGGAATTCCCGTCACCACTACCGATACCATGGTAGTTAGCCTTAGCTCTATTCGTCCATGCCGAGCTCTGATTAAGGGGGCGCGAAGGAGTCGACTCTGTAACAATAATTATATAATACAGGCATGAGAGCTAGCCTCGTATATTTAGTTTAGATTTACTTGAAGTATGGTCAGCTGTTACCATGAGCACACACATAGCGGATTGTTAATAT
Organism: Bugulina stolonifera; assembly: GCA_935421135.1. Lineage (NCBI taxonomy): Eukaryota > Metazoa > Bryozoa > Gymnolaemata > Cheilostomatida > Bugulidae > Bugulina > Bugulina stolonifera. The sequence goes on from OW285191.1 coordinate 11,257,369, forward strand.
GTGTTACGCCAGAACACTTATCTTCACCAGCTAATTGGCAGTAAGTCTACCAGTTTATTGAAAAGGAGAGGTCACTATGATAAGAAGAAGGAAGACATAAAACCAAAGTATACTAGTAGTATTCTTGCAGATATATCACAGCAAACAAAATGGAAACATCTCTTCACTACGATGCAGTTATAGCGGTAATGAAATGTGGCAGTTAATATCAGCAGACTGTTAGTCCTACTAGCACATACATGTACAATACACGAGGAGTATTACATATAAGCATTAGAGTGTAAATGTAGTTGTGGTGTACAAAGGCCAGCCATGCGGCTCGGCCAGTCGCAGTCAGTCGTCGTCAGTCGGTTGGCCAGCAGTCAGTCAATCAATCAGTAAATCGAAACAACCAATCAAACAAATTGATTACTCAATCAATCAATCAATCAATCAATCAATCAAACAATCAATCAGCCAATCACAGATACAATGCAATGATAGTCAATAACAACAGTCACTACACGCTACACATTCAATCTCAGACTAGCACAATATTTGATAATATAGGTGCAAAGCTGGTATTGAGCAAAATGTTGTTAAAATATAAGTAAAGAGAAAGAAAGAATGAAAAACATAATCACCACATGTAACATTGTTAGTGTTATCAGGATGCTGGTGGCCATTAGCTATAGCACTCTGTGGAATACCTTCTTGGGAATCTTCTGAATCATCTGTACCACGGTCAGCCATTCCTATTGTATATGCTACTGTGGCTGTAAATAGATACGCCAGGTTATAAATAGATTGCAGATATATCAGGTTATGAATACAGTCGTGTAGACCAGACATGTGCCAAGCAGACAATTATACTCAAGTCAAGAGTCAAGTAAGAGTATATATTATTCCCAATTGATAAAAAGTAATTTAGAGTCAACTCATCGGATGAAGCAAGTCAAAAGTAGAGTAAGAGTAAATAAACAGCCATTTTGAAAAGTAAAGTAAGAGTCAAGCAACTAGTGCCAAAATGCTAGAGTCAGAGTAGAGTCAAAAGTACAGTGGTATGTCAAAGAGAATACCAATGGGAATTTTGTATAACACAAATTTCTGATGTATACAAGTGTGACAACACACAATAGGTAATACTTAGTGTTAGATCAGATTTTCTGTCAGTTATAGTAGTTCTGAGGAACAAAGGCTACTTCAAATTTGCACTTGTTATAATGGTAGGTCTGTTTATCTATGGTGGACAAGACTTATTACATAATTACACCAAACCAATAGAATTATCATTGATAGCTGAGAGATTAGAGTAAAGTAAGAGTCAAGCATCATGCTTTGTAGGAGAGTAGAAGTAAAAGTCAATTCCCAGCTTGCACACAATACAAAAGCACAAGTCAATTAAAAGTAATGAAAAGCTGTTGCTCAGTGCCCATGTCTGGTGTAGACCAACATTCAATTATCTAAACCCAACTGATGTAAATATAGTTGTAATAGTGCCTTGTCTACATATAATAAGCATCCACTATCACTACATCTCTGCATGTGCCTAAATACTGTGTAACAACTGCTCATGTGTTTAGGGCTTTGAAACCATACGTGGATATGCTATAGATTCAACTATTATACAAGTACTACACGTATATTACTATCATAGCTTTGTTACATAAACTGTGTATAAACACAGAATTACTTACAGCTATAAATGAGTGAAGGAAATATTTGCTCATTTCTCTCATGGGCCAGATTGACGAGGATTTTGAGAGGCCCTTTAGGACAGAGTACAGCAACCAGATCTGGAAAAAGAAAGCATCAGTAAGACTGAATCAGTATTCATACAATTATTATAATAAGCCTGTACTTGCACGTGTGTAAAATAACTACATGTACTGCACATATATGATTACAGTCATGATGTGCGAATTTTTTAGCGTTTGACAGCCAAAACTCCTAGATATAGCACATACATTGTTGTATTGTTTTATACTACATGTTGTACTACATAGCAATAAACACATACGGCATTGATAGACATACGTATATAAAGTATATATACATATACATATACATGTAGTTATAATAGTACCCCATGGTGTAGATACGTATATAAATAAATGCTGTGCTTACCCCAGAGAGCGATAACTCCCAAAACCAGCCACAAAGTCCACTCAGGAAGATACTTGATAAAGACAAGAGCGAGTAAGGCGCTAATGATGATATGGTAGGCCTGTAGCACACGGAGAGGAGCCTTCCAATGCATACACAGCATTCCCATACAACCAAAGTTCCACAGTATTATAGCCAGAGATATGTAATCAAACGCTACGTTGTACGCCTTGAATACGGCCCTACAACATGTACCATTGCTATCAGTATAGCCTGAATAATGTAGCAGTCGACACGTGTTCTATACAGAAAATATGCTTATTATGATCTGAATTTCCCTGAGGTCACCAACAACAATGTTCATTGCAAACTTCATAAAGGTACCACCAAACACTGCGTACTGTAAATGCATTGTTACTATAGCAATATACGCTGTACATATAGATGAACATAACGACACACTCAACATATATATGTCTATACTTACTCCAAGTAGATGTAAGAGAAGAGGAACAACAATATCAATGAGGTTATTATCAACCACCCATGAAGCACCTAAAACCATAAACATATGTGTATAGTACGAGTTGTTTGTATTACATGTAGATAAAACATATACCATATAATTGTGGGCTATACTTATACTAACAATTCAAATTACTACCAATAATATAACATTCATATTGTCACCAATCGCTAGTGACCAGTGATCAAGCTACAAGTTAACCGCAATAGATAGAGTGGCACTCTACTGTGAGCGACTCTATTTTATATGTACTGTTGCGGTTAGCTTGCAGCCTAGTCGCTACAGATGAGTTACAATGTGAACAGCGCATTATTTCCACAACTACTTTATCAGAAATACAACGTGTTATATGTAAGATAAGTATGTATCATGCAGCAATTATTTCATATAATACGCAGCAAAAACTACATACACTCAACTTGCATCTTCAAACATGCAGATTGTACGGAAATACAATTATAAAGTAGATAAAATATCACTCCCATACATCAACATTTGTAATAGACATTATATACACAGTACCTTGTAACATTTATATTTGTAGAGAAGTACAAGAAGCGTCGTCATGACAACCACAACAGCCAGGACTATAAGAGCATTTCCAACAGACTTCCAAACAGTGGTGGCTGTCGTATCTGTGTCCTTCGGATGGAATGGTGTGTAGACTCTAGTCAACAGACAATAACAAAGCATAAAACTTAGACCTAAACAACTGGCCAGACCAGTGAGACCTTAATCAGCTGCAACTATTTTGCTAGCAGGTTCTTGTCTAATTATCTGCTGACAGGAAAGAACAAGTGGCAGGAGGGTAGTTTAAAGTAGTGCTATTGAATACTCACAGGTAAACACCTCCTGATTGGTCAGTGTAATAATTCACACTGACAACTGTAAGTACGACAGCTAACATGCACAAAGATACCGGGATGAATATTAGTATGACGTGCCTAGGACCGTACCCTGGATCTCCTTCCTCTTCCTCCTCTCTCCTGCAAGTACACAGAGCGGATCAACCAGTCAACCAACAAGTAAATCAAAAGGGACTGATATATGTAATATGTAACCATGCTTTGTGGAAAAGAAACTGAACCTATTTCTATGGAGGTTCACAATTCCACAATGTGCTACGGATATTATTACTATACTGTGTTACACTTGTTTATCCACAGTGTTTATCCACAAACCGGAGATAACCGGTTCAAGGCCTACTCGCCAATTTTTGTGGCGACATTTAGTCACTTGACACCATTTTAGATACATTATTACACTATGTAAAAGATGCTATCTTGAATGGAACCACATTTATTATTATACAACAGAACCAATATAGGCTACTGCGTTTCCAATTCTGCCTACATTTAGGTCATATTTGAATTATTAACCGATAAACTTACTATAAAAACATAAAAAAATATTAAAGCCACAGGATAAAAACTCGAAAAAAGGTCATTGCAACTCACAGCAGAGAAATAGGTGTGAAACAGACATGGGTATAAAATTATGTAGAGCTGAAGTCACAAAATTTTATAAATATGCAAGGTGTACTAACCGAGGAGGTGGGCGCCGTCTCCTAGCACCCCCATCAGGCACATCATCTATCGTAGAAGATTGCGGTTGTGGCTCTTCTTCTTCACCATTTGTTGCACCACTAGTTCTCGACCGTACACTTGGAGGGTTAACGTCAGCTGAAACTACATAACACTCGCCAACATTATAATGGTACATGATAGGAGAGTGCTAGCTTCCAATGATAATGAAAAGGACACTGTAGAATGGGCTGCTCAACAATTCAGCCTACCTCGCTAACAAGGAAAGCAAGCAACTCTTACAAAATTATTTACACATGTACGTGAACGATTGTGACAAATGAAGAATTAAACATTAGCAACTATTGCTGTAGGATTTTAATATTAGGCTATAATATACTTACGGTTGCTCATCCTGATTACATCAGTATATGCATTGGCCATATGTGTGATGAATAACTAGTTATTCACTGCATGGATATATTCTACAAAATGAGTATACGTAGACTGATTGGTAAAACAATATACATGAAAGACTATTAGTAGAAGTAGAGGACGAGAAAATAAACTAACCACTAGCCTGATAGCCTACTAAATAGACTACAAAATATCAATTCAAAATTTATTATTCGCATATGAACATTATTATTTATTGGTATAAAATAATAAATAAATATATTTATTCATTAGGCCTAAGTATGTCGTAAAAATATATACTACAACATACTTAGGCCTATGTAGTATGTATCAATACTCAATAATATACACATTTATAACTAACCTAATAAACAATTCAATAAAAATCATCATTTATATTAATTATAATATAAAATTAAAATATACAAATAAAAATATAAACACTATATTCTAATTCTTGATTGTACAATATTACAAATACTTAACTATACAATACTTTACCATCAATTATCGTTGTTATGTAGACTTTTAGTCACATGAAAAATGAAAATCTAGATGTAGATCACATAGATTACATATATTTATATTTGAGTTATTAGATATACACTAGTTGGGCATATGGCAATAGTCACAGTATTAAATTAAGTGTCAGCATGATAAGAGTTACAGCATTGCACAGCTAATGGTAGATGGTAACAGCTATTAGTAATAGTATAGTAACAGTTGTTACTGAATTGTCAATAAAACATAGCAATGAGTATTATAGTTAGCCTATAGTAGGCCTAATAGTAAGTAGGTAGTAAAGTATCAGTATCTGATACTCAGTACCTGAGTATGTATAGTATTGAATTGCTTTGTATAAGCATAGTGCAATAGAAGTGCACGGGAATACAGTACGAATACTATTTTACATCAACTTACATCAATGACGATATTACACTAGACCGCCTAGGGGGCGGAAGGGGCGTGCCTCAATTTTTGTACATAAATTATCATAAGGACATTGTTCCATATACCATCTCATGGGTAAGACATTTGGTTTCAGAGTGGGTATAAGTGGGTACCCATGTAGTATTTTAGTATTAGTTGTGTTGTTCGTTCTTCTGCTAATGTTTATTCTTTTTTGAGGGCTCGTATTGTGCGGGGTAGAAAGCTGTTATGGAAACAGTTCCCAGTGGTTCCAATAGACCGCGGTTGGTTTCTACACTGTGATCTAGTCTGAACTGTTGTCTGAGCTTGTTCCATGATTTCATCATATGATGCACAGAGAGCAGGATGGGCTTCTTCTCTTGACAGTATATCTAGCAAAAAGCTTTACCCGAGAGTTTCTGCGTCGGATGTCCAGCTGTTGGAGTTGAAGTTTCTCTTTGGCCTCTGTGACACCTCTCCTTCCTTTGATGCCACAGATCATTCTCACACCTTGGTTTTGCACCATCTCTAGTGCCTCAATCCCTTTACTTGTAGAGGAATCCCAAGGGCAGGAAGTATTAGTATACTTTACTAATTGAATAACTAATCTAATACTATTCTATCCTACTTGCTAATTTTATGTTACAGCAACTAATTGTAATTTGGTTATAGAATAGTAGTGTCTTGACTTCAGTGATGATAATATCCGTGATTAGCACACAAGAGAACAACATTATTTTTATTTATTATTATCAAAGTTTATATTTATTATTATATTTATAGGAACTTTGTTATTATTTATAATGGTTTCGTCTACAATGTGACCTTGACCGATGGTGGCTCTGGCTAACAGTCGTAGTTCCGCATTGAAAATAATTCGTTCTTCCAGCATTGTTTACTTTAGCACGTTATGGTCCGAAGATTGCTATTCGAATCTGCAATCTCAAGGAAGAGCGCTTTTTCGGACTTATAAACAATCCCAATGTGTCATGCTTAGCAAAGGCAATACGATGACATTTATTTAACTTGTGATTTTATTAGCATTTGGTCAATATATTCTAAATCAACATATACTGTCACTTGTCAATGCTTCATACATATCGTCCAAGCCATGAGAATTTTTTTAGTGAGAGTGTGTATATGTAACAAAACGTTACTTCTACTCCACTGGTAAGAACTAGAAGTGTCCCAAAGGTAGGGCTACTTCTAATCCTTAGTAGCCACTGCACTGCTTACTAACCAAGCACGATACATACGATACCAAGCTATCAATGAGTACTGTTTGATGCTATGATTATCTCCATACTAATACTAGTTCCAGTAACACTCATTCTTTGCATGCTAGAATGGAAGCCTTCCAGAAGCAGGTGCAATACGAAGACCTTAGGCTTGCATACTATACTCATACTGACACCTAGTGCTAGTCTCACAGGACTACTTCTGTGACAGTCTTAGAAGGGTAGTCTTCTCAGGATCTAACAGCAATTATTATTATTATTATTTACCCAGGCTTCGAACTAAACTTTAACTGGTACTAAATTTTAAAAGTTCATTAACTCGCTGGTATAATTTCAACTTGAATAATTATAATAAACTTAAGAATAGTTAATAATAATGATTCTAACTGAATTGAATAAAAATGATAATTGTCATTAGGCCTATAATATTACAATAAAGTCATAGATTTATTAGTTTAGTTGCCTGATAAATAAGTAATCTAGCTGGCACTTAATGTTGTTGGCCTATAATCATAATGAAAACTAAATTCACGCTGTATGCATATGCAGCATATCTCCAGTCTAGCAATCATTTATTTGCATGCACTCTGGCATAGGCCTATTTTGCTCAATAATTGATTATATGGCGTGATAGGCCAGAGCCAGAAAAAAGGCATTGAGGCAAACCAATTAGGTTCAGGTTCAGTTGCATCGTTATTGAAAGCAGAAACAGTAAAAAGTGCTGCTGCTAATCTGTCTTCATTCACCTTATGGCAAGATCATGGACAACCGTACTATGGTGACAATGGCCACCAGATTTGTTATAAGAGGTGATTTAACAGCTGAGTGTGCTGCAAGGGTTTTTTTACTTGGAACAGACTGAATCATGAGAGTGAGCCTCTAGCTTCATTCTACTCAAACTAGATTATAGGCCTACATCGTTACTACACCCTAATCATTTATTGTCGGCTCAAGTGTAGTAATTGATCATCACTGCATTTGATACTTGTATTTTTAGCTCACGAGTCTTGCATAGCATATTCATATCAATTATATTCGAAGGATTAAATTATTTCACATCTACCCGGTGCACCATCTCAAATTTAAATGTTTTATAACAAGGAATAGTGCATAAACTATATCTAATCTATATATATATTACAGTTATACACAATATTAATCCATTGATTTTCACTAGACAAATTGTGTTTAATTTTATTAGACTATGGAGGGTTTTCTACAGAAACTGCGCACTTCTCTAAAGAAAGGAAGAGGCGTGTCATTACCAACAGGTGAGTAAATTTCATTCACTTCTGACCAGTTATTGTCAAACGGAGACAGGAGACATCTAAGAACGAATACATCAATAGCACTATACCGTGTGTTATCTATAATAATTGTTTTATTGTAGATAGAAAAGCAGCTATTAATCTCCTTCTGACTACAATATTTGCTGATGATGTCAGGTAAGTTAATATATACATACATGTACATTGTATAACATGTACAATGTACATGATTGTATTGTTGTCAGTGGCTGAACTACTGCACCATAATGGCTCTTGCTTCATGTTATATAAACATAATATTATGTAATGTTCAATTTTAACAAACAAACTGAACAGAACTTGAATTCTGTAAGTCAAGCTTTATAGGATGCGTGTATATGTACACATACGTGTACATATTATGTACACATACACGTACATAATGTGCATTTTACTAGAAGTCTGAATAAGTTTATCCCAATATTTTAATAATGAAAATCTATAACCCAACAGCCTGTTGGTTAAAATCAATCTGAACTTGGAATAGAATTATGTAAGATGTTTGATGTTTGTGTAGGTGAATAGTTTATTGATAAAAAGTATTACTAGACAGATTTGTGTTTATTTTTGTTCTCCTAATATCTGTTTTTCTCTGACGATGTTAATTTAATAGTTAATGCATTAGAAGAACTAAATTAACAAATATGTTTCTGGTTATCATTAAATAAACTCTTAAAATATTCATATACCTGTTTTTTCTTGACATTTTATTATGTGCACTACATAATTATGCTATATAGTAATATACTCTACAGCACTCTGGATGAGTTACTCAGTTCCTCAGGATTTGATATCAACACAGTGTTTCACAGAGCCAGGAGAACGCTACCATTGGCTTGTTCACAGTAAGTAACCTTCAGTTATCCACCCAATCCCCTCTCTTCTTGTATCAACCTATTCGTTCTAGATTTCCTCTAAATACAGTAGTAGGCCTATCGCGTTACACCCAGCCTCACCAAGCTCGTCGTTGCAGAGTATGAGTATAGTTAAAGTGTCCCGTTACCAGTACCACTAGTACCACCAGTACCACTAGTACCACTAGTACCACTAGTACCACCAGTACCACTAGTACCACTAGTACGTCTGATCAGAACACTTATTCTACCACTAGGCCATGATTACTTCCTCATTCTATCAAATCGTTCTACATGTATCACAACACAATTATTATTCAAGAATTGCTCATAGGCATGAAATGGCATGACTCCTTATCTGCCTGTGTGTCTGTCTGTGAGGTTAATGTACTGTCAGCTTTCTGACATTTCTTCTTACTACAGTATGTTATATTCAGTCAATGCCCTATTATCTTATTACTCTATAATATGCTTCTATAAGTTATAATTTCATATGTTATCAATATTCTGCTATTGGTTAAAGATAATTTAATTAATTTAGACATCATATTTATGTTATATACACAGCCTTTGTCTATATGACTACATGTATAATTTTGGCATATCTCTTTATTAACAAATGTAATAGTATTTATGTATTTTAGGGCAAATGCATACGACTGTCTTTGCCTATTGATCAAGAAAGGTGCCGATGTGAATGTCCCCGATGTTTCTGGTACGACAGCTTTCCTCGCTGCCTGTCGTAATGGTCATAGACGTATAGTCAAGAAACTGATATCACTTAAACAAATTGATATTAGCTGTAAGGACATGTCTGGACTCACTGGGGTATGTACATGTCTATCAACAGAAAGTATTGTTAGTTTAATATTACTTTATATTATCGTGATTTGCTATTAGTACTTGTTACTGATAGATTTATGATTATATATACTATGTACATACATGATATTTACTTCTACTTTCATAAACTTACCTTTCCAAAGCAGATATTCACTTGTAATGTTATGAATTATCATGCTGTAATGTGTACATAAAGTGGTTGTAATGGAACAGGTACACTGGATGGCCAGCAGTGGTAGAATTGAATGTCTCTCGGACTCCGTCTCCTATATAAAGGATATCGACATGTTAGATGAGCAGGGTCAGACCCCACTACATGTAGCTGCTAAGAACGGGCACATCAAGGTATCTTACTATTACATGTGTATTACTGTGCGAGTCTGTTTTTATTATTTAGTTTACATGCTGTCTAATGAGGCTTTAAGTGGAATAGTGGTGTTGGCTACTGAGTGTTTTAAAAAAGTTGTTTGGAAAACACTCATTTCCCTAATGCCAGTACTCTTTGCAGATTGACATTTTGATATGTTAAAAAGGTTAGGATTTTTCAATTCTATCATTTTCTAACATCCAGTTGCTAACTGACAATTTTCTAAACTGCCTGAAATTCATTTCTAGGCAATAGAGCTGCTGATAGAGCATAAGGCAGACATTAACAAAGCAGCAAACTCTGGGGACACTCCACTACACTTTGCATGTAGTAACGGGCAGTTACCAGGGCTCCAACTTCTTATGAATAAGGGCGCAGTTTATAAGGCTAACCATAAGAAACAATACCCTATAGAGATGGCTGTTGAGGCGGATCATGTTGGTATTGTGAAGTTATTGGTCGAACATAACCGTGACCTCATAACCCCTCTTACAGAACTTACAATCCTGGACAGGGTCAACGAAGAAAAGGTTAGATTTATCAAATACATACATTACATGTAGATATGCAATACTATTCCTATTTCAATATAATAGAAGATTGTTCATAATTAACTTTAGGTTCAGTTCCATCACCACCTAGTCTATCTTACTTGAGGAGAGTCCTAGTCCACGATTATCTCATGTAATATGGAGTTGTTCTCTCTCAATTTGTACTAATATAGAGAGGACAACTCAAAGTATAGTCAGTGACTACTATTTAGGAATGCCCATGTACATGTAACTCAACTATATTGTATATTGGCATGTGTCGGTAGAAGATATAATCATGTAGTCCTTTAACAAGTAGTTTTCATATTAGATCTATTTTAGAATAACTGCTGTAGCAAGGTGGTGACTGTACAAGTTTGTCTTATGACCAGATATGATCACTTTGTGCTCCCTTGTATTATTATATCTAATTGTTACCAGGTAACAAGTTCATACTCTCTTCATTGTAGATACTGGCTGTCTTACAAGCTATTACTAAGGACTTTGACTGTACAGACGAAGTGTTAGTTAAACTGGCTGACATGGCTACTAATGCAGGCCTCAAATTACTCACCCCATTCAGTATTATGGATATAGAACTGTTTGCCTTGATGAGGTGTATCAATGTGCTGACTGGTCTGTGTAGACATGCCACAACTCATCAAATCCGACTAGTACAGCAGGTGCTTTTTATTACTATCCATAGAACTCTATGATTAGGGTCTGACTAGTACAGCATGTACTTCTTCTTGTGATGTATACTACTCTGTGGTTACATCAGGTGGTTCTTGTGTCACCGTAATATTGACTATGTGTATTGTGGTAGTAAGACATGTAGGTTCAACCATTCTTATGGGTGTATTTTGTCATTTCCTGTCATTCATTTTTATTAAGTTATGAATTGTAGCCTGTAATGCTGTTATGTTTTTGTTATATTATATATATCCCTATCTTCTGGGCTTAGCCTCTTGCTGATGTCTGGAGCTCTATGGAAGGCTGGTTTAATCTCTTGTCTGAAAAGATGATGCATCTACCAGAGGCGGTAGAATCTCTCTCAGTAGAGGATGACTGTCCAGAAGACAGCAATATCACCGGCAATAGTACCATAGAAACTAGCGGTGACTCAACCAATAGCTGCTCTGTAACCAGTAGCGGAGACACACGACTTACTGACTCTACCTGCAGTGGCTCAAGTGGAACCAGCAATAAATCACAGTCTTCCTCTCGAAACCGGGGTGTGTTTTGGTGTCCGTTTAAAACAGTGATATACTTGTAAACATGGAGCTGCTTTCAGTATCAACTGTTGATGTGTTTCTACCAGCATAGCCAATGGTATTGTGGACATCACAATGATAGAAACGTTACATTAAATGAAACCGATTTTGGTGATTGGTGCATTAACCTCTGCTTTACTATTGACAACAGAAAGAAATATCAAATGATGTCCTACATGTACATGTGACCTTTATCTACACATGTACATCGGATCTGCATTATAAAATAGTATGTTTATGTTAATTTATGTTCAGTCCAATAAAATCACACCTCGATTGATGTTTGGATTTTCTGGCAAATTCTTAGAGAAGATGAAGCGAAAATTTGTAAATGGTAGTTTTAGTTTTTGTATGAGGTGTTATCAAGTGATGTTCTAATTGTTGTTTTTATTATTAGATGTAGAGCTCTGCACAATCTGCCCAAGGATATCATGTGTTATTCAAGCCTTCTACTTTGTATCACTGTTGGGTTGTGGTAAGGAGGGAACAATTCCGGACAGCTTCCTCCAGTTTATCGAGGCTCATGAAGATGAAGTAGAGTTCTTAATTAAGAGGTTAGTTGTCGCGCTTGTCACTCATCAATTTACTGTACCAATAAGGGACAATACAACATCTACATGTATAGCAGAAGACAACTAGTCTACCGAATGGAATGTAGCCTAAACTCTGCAATGACCATGTGGGTGTAAGAAAAATATACTGTTGCACCCTTTTGTAATTGACTACACGGAGATGCAAAATTATTTCTTAGTTTATGAACTCCGGTCAGCCCAAGTTGAAGGACATCACACTGACATTTATTGTTATGGCTCTGGTTTACGTTGGGACAACTTGACTAGTGAGGTTCTTCAATTCCATTCGTGACGCACACTACAGCACCTTTTTTTCAGTCTGATGGGGTTGTTAGTGGCTTGTGATAAGGTAAGATAACGTGTTTATCAAGTCTCATTGCACCAGTGTTTAGATCGAAGCATAATAATATACAGATTTACCTTTCCAGGACCCCGAGTGATTTATTTGACAACTTTGACTTCCTGTTAACAAGCAACAAGTTGAATCATCGATTCTTTAAATTTATCAAGATTCAGGTGAGTGTTTTTACTCTTATATACATTGTATATGTAGCTACGTGGTGGTCCAGCCATCAACGCCAGCATGTCGTTAGTACCCGATCAACCAATGGCTCACTGTCATGCTTCCTTTACTTCAACCAAAGCAAACTATGTATTTATTTTTTTTAATTTTACATTTGTAGCCATTCAGTGTTAGGAAGAGCTGGTTCCATAAGAATATCGAGTCAAAGTCAACTGGCATATACTCCCCAGGTAGTATGGAGGACATGCTCGTAGCCAGAAGTTCTCTCTTTTCCAGCAGCTGCCATCAACTGCTGAGGAGAGATCCGAACGACCTCAAGAAAAATCTAGTTATTCGATTTGAGGGCGAGGATGGTATGGTGGGTGGTCAATTGCTAGCGTTATGTCGTTATAACTAGATATTCGAACTGCTACAATTAGCGTAATGTTGCTAATTCTTCATTGTAGTGAAGTATAAAATATGTCACTACTATGAAGAATTATTATAGTGTAGCCGACTATTTATTGTGCTCTCTAGTGCTTGACCATCTAAGAACTTTACTTGTATATCTTTCACACAGCCTTGGTTCTTAATTGCAGGGTCCTGGTGTGTTAAGGGAATGGTTTGATGCCCTGTCACAAGAACTGCTCAACCCTAACTACGCACTCTTTACTGTCTCACCAGATGGCGCCACCTTTCAACCCAATCCAATGTCATTTGTCAATCCCGATCACCTGAATTATTTCAACTTTGCTGGACAGATCATTGGTCTGGCTTTGTACCACCACCAGCTGGTTAATGTCTATTTTACTAGAAGCTTCTACAAGCACATTTTAGGTAATAACTGTCTTTATAATTACTTTTTGTCGTTCTAATAATCTAATACACTGTCATTCATCGACAATACATTTTACACTTTGGACTGATAGCAGATAGAACACCAACTCTCAAAGTTCTAAAGTCATTGTACCTGATGAGACGATGGTCCTTCTTGTATGTAATCTGGAAAGTAACTAACACAGTAATATTACAAGTGGACTGACTTTGTGAAGGAGCTAGCTTTACAACCAGTTCGGTTAAATTGTGACATGCCTGTAAGTTTGCTGTTTATACATGTATAATGTTCCAATGATGGCATCTACTTTCTTTTTAGGGATTCCTGTAAACTATCGAGACATTGAATCTATCGACCCTGAATACTTCAAAAATTTACAGTGGATCTTAGACAATGATATTACAGATCTCGGTCTAGATTTAACTTTTGCCATAGAAGCCAACAACTTTGGAGCTCAAGAGTTGACTGAGCTAAAGCCTGGAGGTGCAAAGATCTCTGTAACAGACGATAATAAGGTATTTTGCATCTCATATCTGTCTGTCTGCCTGCCTGCCCGCCCGCCCGTCCGTCTGTCTGTATCGATATATCTTATTCTGACCACCAAGTACTGCATGCTACTCCATCTAGTTCCAACTATCTGCGTCCATAAAACTGTAGGTTTTTTACTGTCCATGTGGATAGCATCATTGCTGTAAATAAGTTTGGTTATTGTTAGTATCCACATGCTGGTGGCGTATTGTGCAGGCTTGTATGAAGCGACACTCTTGGAGTTATCTTCACTCACCTATTTCTTGTAGAATGAATACGTACAGCTAGTAACTGAACTGAAGATGACCCGTTCTATTCAACCTCAGATCCATAGTTTCTTGCAAGGATTCCACAAGTTTATACCCGAGGCTATGCTTAATATATTTGATGAGTATGAGCTGGTATGTCACCATACAAACTTTTAATAGATAGAATGGTTTTCGTAAATAAGCATCGTTTATAACAACATGCACATTTAGTATTACGTTTAATATAATACCATTAATATGGGTAAATCCATATAGTATTTATTTATTTATCTTCTGCAGGAGATTTTACTATCCGGTTTACCAGACATTGACCTGAATGACTGGAAGGCTAACACAGACTATATTGGATACAGTCCTACCGATTCCACAGTCGTAGTAAGTATATACTCTATACTCCCACAGTCGTAGTAAGTATATACTCTATACTCACACAGTCGTAGTAAGTACGAGTATTTATACTCTGTGCTCTCATCATTACTAACTGTACACTGGCCTTGTGTAGTATAACTGAATTATTGTATTCTAGTGGTTCTGGGAGATTTTGGAGGAGATGGAGAGGGAGGAGATGGTGCAGATACTACAGTTCACAACAGGCAGGTATGTAGACTGTCAACAGAGTACATAGTAAGCTCAGGTCCATCAAATGGCCATACAAATAAAGTTTGGGTCGTATCAGTTCAAAGTTCCTAGTTCATTTTCTGTGGGTAACTTACAGCAGCCAATTTGACTTGAACTATTGTATAGCAGAAGCAAGTGGATAATAAATGACTTTGTTGTATTTTGGAAGACCTCACTCCATTGTTTTACTTGAAAGACAACTCCTGTGAGAGGTTGGTATGACAACTCCAGATGGTGTGTTATAGAGCATAGTAATGATATAGTTGCATAAGGTGAACACAAAAGTTGCATATGTTCGGCAACAAGAATAGAATGTCATATATTATGTAGTTTGAAGTTATCCTTTCTTAACATCAGTTGTAAGTAGATAACTCCCCTGTCTGTGATCACGCAACTACTACTATTCTATATACTTGTAGCTGGTAATCACCAGGTTTAAATGTGTGTGTTGATCTTACTATACAGCTCAAGAGTTCCGTTTGGTGGGTTCTGTCACTTGAGAGGAGGAGAGGCTGAGCAGAAGTTTACCATCAGTGAAGTGAGATTGTCTGACAGAGAGAGACTTCCGTCTGCTAGCACCTGGTAAGTGTCCCTGTCTACCAGACTATCTAGTGGGGCGGTTGTCATCTGATGTATATGGTGATACACAGTTGTTCAGCATCCAACCACTTCATCACAGTCAGTGTATATGTGAGCTGAATGAAGTACCACCATGTGATATGTCTGTCGGCTATTTGGTGGTCCTCAGCAAACTAGGTTAAAATTTTTACATTTTCCCATAGCAGAAAATCGCTCTAAGTGCACATGCTATGGATTGTAGCGCAACAACTGGTAGAGCATTCATATTAATTAAATAATATTTTATAATGAAAGCAACATTTATATTTTTTTCTGCCTCCAGGCAGGTCCCTCGACTCTTCAAACTTCTGCTGTCCTCTTCAAACTAAGATATTTCATTCCTTTTTGTATATCATCTATCATATCATCTTTCTCTTTCTCCCTCTGTGTCGTTTCATATCCATACTTCCTTCAATGGCATCCTTCACATTCACGTGTATATAACACACCACAAAATCTGGCAATGCCATTCTTCACATTCACGTATATATAATACACCACAACATCTGGAGACAATGTAAATATAAGATTCCCTGATATGTCTGAACTAATACATAGCACATTATTTTTTGCACTTTTTATTTGTTCCGTATCCAAGTATCAAATGTCTGTGCTCATTAGACATTAAACCTCCCTGGGGGCTGTTAGAACCGCTTTTTTAGTATCCTATACACATCGTAATTGTATATTATATGATACCCTTCTACATCTACAATGTAGAATGTACTAATGCATGAATTGCTTTGTTTAGTGTCAACATGCTCAAGCTACCTGCTTATGAAAGTAAGGAGAGACTGAAAACTTGTTTGAAACTGTCTTTGGAAAATTGTACTGGATTCGGAGTTGCCTAACTAACCACTTGTCTTCAACCAGTCACTATCCGTACAATATATATCTCTGAGAGAATCCCGGGAGAGGGCAAGTTCTATACTCCATGTAAATTGCTCATAATTATGTGTATGGAGTTGATATTTTTGTGCATACCAGTCAGCCCAAAGAAGAAATTGTTTTCTTCCCATATATTCAATATTCATGTATTTGAAATACCCATATCTCTATTTTTTCTTGTGCTATATTTTGTATCATGTTGTTTTACAATTCTGGTAGTTTATTTTTAATCACTCAAATTCTAGTGGCTCTTCCAGGATCCTCCTGACTCGTAGAGTATTACATGCCATGTACAAGTGTATAATACAGTATAATATACATGTACATACATGTACATGTCATGTAAAAGTGTATAATATAGTATATTTACATGTCATGTACACTGTGTGTATATATAGTTTATACACTGTCTTACACTTGATACTAGCTCTATATAATTATATAGTTTCTATACTTGCATGCACATGTGCTGTTAGCAGAAGATATACATGTACATTATGAATCAAACACATTCTGATATTAATAGTCTTGAATATTTGGAGTAGATTTTGCATGTGTAATCTTTGAAAGTATATTTTTATTATTTACATAAATACAAAAATATTTAAAATAAAAATGGAACATCCCAGTCAGTTATAATTTTTACAGTTTGTACATGGGTTAGATGTAATTGTAATGTATCTCATGGCAGTTAACCTCAATCTTGATTGGGTGTGAAGTGACCAATCAGAGAAGCCGTTATTCATCTGCTTCTTGAGGTTTCTTAAGTTTCCATTGCTTAGCTTTTTCCAGCAGTTTGAGATTGGGCTGTGCACTAGCATCATCAGGGAATATATAATCAAAATATTCCTCCCACCCAGCATCCGTCTGCAAATAAAAGGATTGTATTACATAATAGATGTTTGGGT
Organism: Bugulina stolonifera; assembly: GCA_935421135.1. Classification (NCBI taxonomy): domain Eukaryota; kingdom Metazoa; phylum Bryozoa; class Gymnolaemata; order Cheilostomatida; family Bugulidae; genus Bugulina; species Bugulina stolonifera. The sequence goes on from OW285191.1 coordinate 11,274,980, forward strand.
GTTGCCCCATCGTGGGTTGAAAAATATATAAAGACAAAGAACTACTAAGTGCAAGCTCAACTGAACATGAGTATGCGAGTTCACATATACAGTGTGTGTCAAGATCTACGTTCATTCTCACAGCATTTCTTTAACAATAATGCAGGTTGATACGATTCATAAATATCAACTGTATTTATGCTTCACTGTAAAAATAGCATTACTTCTGTAATCTTCTGTAAACTTTGGTAGTTAAATTTGTAAGTTTTGCAACATCTACCAATCGCCTGTCTACCCCTTCAGTTATATTATAAGCACATACATACAATGTAGATAAGAGTAATAAACAACTTACTCCGTCTTCTGTAGTGATTTTCCTTCTTTTCTTGATCTTCTTTGGCATCAGTTTATTTACATCTTCCTGGCTCTGGTCATCGCCATAATCAAACTGAACACACAAATAATTTGTTTTTATAACATATTAGTTCCATGGAAAGGCAACTCTGAGAGTTCAATCCATTGTGTTAGTACACAAGTCATGTACATTTGGATCATTCATTATAATAAGGAGTTGTCCTTTCCCAGAGAGGAAAAACAATTGAGAGAGGACAACTTCGCATTATGACACATTTGACACATAGTTGTAAGTATTTACTACTACACCGAGTAAATATGGTTCAATACAATAACATTGTGTCTACTACTAATAGCAAATATAATGGTGTGACACATAACTATGCCCACACGTAATTTTTATATAGTTGCCCAGTATATACAATGTATAACATCAAACAGTACATAAAAAGTACATTTGTATGTATCTCACCTCATGTGTTTTCCACGCTTCTAGCACCATCATTCTCTCCTCCTTAGCCTCAGTGTTTTCCTTTAAAGTATTATTAGCTTTCCTGTACACCTCCCTAGCCTTAGCTACACAATCGTCCTCTCCTGTTGTCATCTCAAACTGGGCGTAACTGAGCCACACCTGGTGAAACAGTGCTTGGTGTAGATCACAGGCCATTTATACATAATAAGTTTCATTATAACCCAGCAATACTATATCTTGAAACTAGCAAGTATGGATGAATAACTACATGCACATGCTACCCCAAACTCTATGGGTGTAATTTATATCAAGATAAAGACACTGCAGTGGGTAGAATATACTAAACCCCGCTACTGATTTACAAGAACAAAACTATAAAAATCACCACCTCCAGTCAACCACCTTAATGTACCACCTCCAGTCACCCACCTTAATGTACCACCTCCAGTCACCCACCTTAATGTACCACCTCCAGTCACCCACCTTAATGTACCACCTCCAGTCACCCACCTTAATGTATCACATCCAGTCACCCACCTTAATGTGCCGCCTCCAGTCACCCACCTTAATGTACCGCCTCCAGTCACCCACCTTAATGTACCACCTCCAGTCACCCACCTTAATGTACCACCTCCAGTCACCCACCTTAATGTGCCGCCTCCAGTCACCCACCTTAATGTGCCGCCTCCAGTCACCCACCTTAATGTACCGCCTCCAGTCACCCACCTTAATGTGCCGTGTTCTCTCTAGTAGCAGCTCATACAGTTTCCTAGTATTTTCATATTCCTCTAGCTCAATCTCAAAGTCTATATAACTCTTCCACAGTACCTAAACAGGAAGTCAACAAATTCTAATCATAGAACACTGTGATTAGTTATTATAACAGCGCTAATTTACTTGATGCATACAAACGATGCTCATCAAAGTGTGCACAATATTACATGATGCGATAATACCCTTTATTTTACTCCTAGTTATATAATAGCCATGTACACTTTTTTCTGAAATTATCGGACAGTTTCACCATTATTTATAATAATATTATAATAATATGTATAATTTAATTTAAAATCACATATCACAAGAGGACTTCATTCTCATTACTGTAGTGAATGACACTTGGAAGCTTTAGCCCTTACCCTGCGCTATGCAAGTAAATTTATCAATGTAAATACAACTACATGTATAATGTACACTGTACAAGCAAACAATTGACAGTTATTTTTGGGTAAATCACAATTAAAATCAGCCATGTCAGTGATGCAGAGAAAATTCACTGAAGATTTAACTTATTAGGAAACGAGATTTTATAGCGGACCGGAACCAATGACTCACTCACCTCTGGCATGTCTAGTCTAGGCTGTTGTATAGCTAAGTTATATATAGCTCGAGCTCTCTCATTCTCCCCAAGGATAGTTTCGAGCTCAGAGAACTTGATCCAAGTTGTACAGTTCTCGGAGTTGTATTCTAAGAACTTCTGGTAGAGTATTCTACATCTTTCAAATTCCCTCAGCTGTATCTCAAGCTCTATGTATGCCCTAAACAGTTTGTCCTTAGGGCATTTACCTATAGCCACTCCCTGTAGTACAAGTAGAATGTGATGATTCAATGTTTGTAACATTAACCAGACAAGGGAAACGGAATATCAGTCCGATACATAATATACCACTGGAGGATGTAATATCTCACACTCACTTGATTCTGGCATATCTTTCTATTTACATGTTAGAAATATAATACTAGTTGAATATACATTGTGTGTTTGTTACAAGTATATCGACAGAAAGTCTAAATTCCTACTGTATAGGTACAAATTCTTTATATTCGATCACAACTGCAGCGCCCTTGACAGTCTGGAGGTAAACAAGTTATTACCCTGAAACTAAATATAGGCCAAGGAGTTTTTTACGTCTCTACCAACAAATTACTAACTGGGGATGTACATGCAATCAACTGGTAACATCTGAACAGACTTACCATTGTTTTCCTTGCTGCAGTGAGATTCTTTTGTCTGATTTCAAAATGAGCCAGCATGATCCAGATTTTAGCAAACGTGAATTTCTTGTGTGGCAGCAGATCGAGACAAGCTGCATACACCTGTCGGGTCCTGTCCATATCCTGTACGCAATAAACCAAGAGATTGCAATCAAAATGATACAGAAACACAGTCAAGTCAAAGTGTAGATAACTCCAAAACTCTATGACAAAGTATCAAAATTCTGGGAGGCATTTAAACATGTGGTAGACAAGACTTGAATGTAGACTTTTTAATACTAAAGCTACTAATATAATCAACCTGTATTACTGACTTAATTAATGACTACAAATGTATCCATATCACCATAAGCTAAAATAATATACATGCACTAACCTGCATCTCCAGTTCTTCATATAACGCATAGTTTATCCAAATATAAATATACCGCCTCCAGAACCTCTTCTCTTGTGTTGGAGGTACATTAGCTATAGCTCTTTCATAAACCTCACGTACTTGCTCCACCGTTCCATCATTCTCCATCAATCTTATGTAATCAAACCAGGCATCATAATTGAATGGATTCGTCTTCACCTCCTGCAAGATATGATAACTCCCAATAACAGAATCTACCACTAGTCCTAAACACCAGTCTAGACTCATATACGTTGTAATTATGAACTACTAGAGTGTCCTCATATATATAGAACAAAATTAAAATCCAGAAACAAATATGTGGATAGTATACAATGTAGGCCTACGTCCAATTAGGCTACGATTCTGAAATAAATATGAATATGCAATTATGGTCTGCGTGACAAGAATACATTCAACCAATCAGTTTACCTCCTCATACTGGAACCGTCGTTTGCTCACAATAACATCCTCAATAGCAGCCCGATCTCCAAACTTTTTCTCGTGTATGGTATAATTCTTATATATAAGCTGGCATGATTCCTTGGGTAGCTTATCCAAGGCATACTTGTATATAGCCCTCACCCTATCATGCTACAAACAAGAAGCTGGATAACACAGATAGGTCATACAGGCAGCCAATCATAACAGAGATATGTTGAAGGTAGCCAATTGTAATATAGTAAATATCAACATAGCTAAACAGGTTGAACCCTGACCAATCTAGAAGGAATAGTTAACTCCCTGTCAAATGTCAACAGAGTTAACACAGGTGTTCTCAAGCTCCAAATCGGCCTGACAAATATTTCAAACTACCACCATAATGTTTGTAGTTTATTGTGTCAATACGGTGGCCATGATATTCAACAGATCCTTTCATTCGGACTAAATTTGTGCTTCTTAACAAAAAATAAACAACATGTAATAAAACCACCTCATACCAAAAGCATAATACCCTAACCAATCACAAGAACGGTGATTCCTTGTAAGCTATTTGAGAAGCTAGCTAAGCCCCCTTACCTCTCGCTGATTCTCCTCAAACTTAGCAAAAGCTATGATAAGATTTTCTTCCATGTTTTCTTCACCAAAGAACTCAACTGCTCTCTCGTATATTCTACGAGCACTTTGTATGTAGTTGTGCTTTTCCTCAAACCTTGCATATCTAGTAAAAATATTTCATTCACAGGCTATATTACTTTATAAACGCATACTTCATGGCAACTAATTAAGTTGGTGAACTTACGAATTTACAAATATTAGTAGCTATGGTCTATAGAACTTGGTGACGATAATGACAATGTCATACTAGACGCATTTTATTTAGTTATTCTCCTTACCATTATCTGATTAATATGGCAAAATAAAAGTAAAATTTTGTGAATTCCTCTGTCGATAATAACTGGATTGAAACAAAATGAGAAGAACTAAACAACAAGTACCACTTACTACCATTAAACTATCCACCTACAGAAACATCTAAAGACAATGTACTTAATAGTCTATTCAAACTTTGTAAATAACAACACGCACTACCGAGCTATTTAGGAGCTTTTTAAGCCAAATGACATTTAGGTCGTCAACCTGCATGTAAAAGAATACATAACAAAGGAGTCATGCTACAAATCTGGTCAACATACTTGATCCAGTTTTTTATCTCTGGGTGGACAAGACAGAACCTCTCGTAGATGCCTCTAGCTCGGTCAAGTTCCTTGTACCTCAACTCAAGGTTTATATATGACTGCCAGGCTTGTTCCTCTGGTTGCCATTCCATCCATCTTTCAAATACCTACAGAAGACAGATGATGATGTAGCAGTTATATCACCACAGCACCACAACAATACAGTATTACAGCTACAGTTTCACGATGCTTTAGAACGCTATCACACCCAAAGTGATACGTGAAGGTGCGAAGCCATACCCTTAAAAACAATGACAATCGAGGTGTTTTAGTTCCATCAGCAATAACGACTAAACCATCAGAGCATGGCGCCTGCTCCAAATGCATTGAAAATGAGTCCTAATGGCTGACTGGAGTTGGTTTATGGGAGCAATAAGGCCATCGACAATATGTTTACCACTCACCTGCCTACAACCTGCCACATTACCCAACATTTCCTCCATGTACGTGTATTTGTACCAGAACTGATTAGCTCGTGGTAGAATAGTGACCGCTCTATCCCATATATTCCTCGCATGGTTCACTTGTCTAGCTCTCATCTCCATCTCCGCGTACTTGAGCCATACGGTGATAGTTCTATGGTCTACATCTAGAGCTCTCTCATAGACTGACCGTGCTCTCTGCATTTCCTGTTGAGACTCCTCCCACTGAGCATATTTGATCCAGTTAACCATCAGTGAGCGATTCTTACGGATGTTATCCTCAAATGCCTATACACAAGACAAAGATAATGTTAGAGTAGAGCTCTATTCATTCCATGCAGGAAGTAAATGATGAAAACAGACACCAAATATACACAGGTATATTTGTACCTGGTAACTGTATGCCCAGTTATATACGCATGTGTGAGTAGTATTTTTTAGTTAATAATAAAGCTAACTCGACCTGCTTCACAAGACCACTGAGTACCAGGTCATTGAGTGACCAAGGACTTTAAATGTATACAAGCACACATTGAGTATATTATATCATCGTACCTTTCTCTTCCTCAACTGATAGGCTTTCAGTTCATCAGGATCACTGATCTTTTGCTTGGGAGGCTGCAAAACAAAAACACACGATTCTACATAGCCACAGTGCTGTGAAGGCCAATAAGTACATCACATCTATATCACTTCATATTACTGTAAACTACATGTACAATGTACACATACTATACACGTCACAGAAGTAGTTACGTCAATATATAACCTACTATCCTGTACATTACTACATAGAGAGAGACTAGTATACTTACAGGAGCAACGAGCTCTAACTCTCTCTCCTTGGCCTCTCTTAGTAACTGCTCAGCTGTAACTTGTACACTGGCCGGCATCTTGTTCTTCACCTTAAACACAAACATGTCACACTTACTGTATTGTAATATCTGATGTACTATAGGTAATTGAAACATCCCAGTCGGCTACTCTATCAAGATGCGTTAAAAGTAGAGTCGTCAATTCACCACATCATTACATAGTCTCAAAGTCATCAGACATCATTAGAACAGACCCTGGAAATTGACTGTGAAATGGGGCATCATTACCATTGCATTGCAAGCTCAATGGTAAGCATATAAAACTTTAGAGAGAACTGCCGAGTTTTGAGATCAAACGACACAAATAAATGTTGGTGGATTGCGAGATAGTTTACACCGATCAAACCAATTAGGACAAACGAGTACATAAGTAATCTCTTCAACACAACTATAGGCCCACTATTAGGCCTACATATTCAACTATACACACATACACGTACATGCTAAATAGGTTACACTGAATTAAGCTGGTAAACTGATCGAAGGTAGAACTGAATAAGCAATACACAAATACATAAACAAAAACATTCCCAGTAAAAACACCAGATGAAAGAGCAGGGTATACGGGACGGCCTATCCCAGAGTACGTCTAAATCTCCACAATCTCTCTCAATTAAGTAAATACTTACTGCATATAAGGAATACATAAAATTAAATTACCAGTAAATGGCAAGTAATATTATTTAGTTCAACTTACCTTTGCCACCTTGGGCGGCCCCTTTCCTTTCTTCTCTTCGGGAAGCTCATCCCATGCATCCATTATGAATTTTTTAGTTCACAAAATAGCTGTAATTCAGTGAATAGTACAAATAATGTGTCAACATCACGAAAAATAAACTATATGTAAGTAGAACTGAGCTACAACTGAGAGCACATTAGTGATCAGACTGACATTCACCTGAAATGAACAGCAATATTGCCATGCATTTACAAGTTACTGGTGATGTACTTTCACTGATCATCCCCTGATAATCCATTTGCTATCTCTATCTACTTGAAAAATTTTAGCCACCATAAGTTTGTAAGTCAAGAGTTAGCACAAGTGACTCTCTGACATTATGACTCCATAGGTAAGTAGACCTCCTAAGTGCGAGTTTCTACACCTGTCCCGGTATATGCTATCACCAAGGTGAGTAGTATGAAAATGAGTTCATTGCATTTAGTGTTTGAAGTGAGGTTATACGGGAGTATACGGTGTGTATCCACCTCAATTTTAGTGGTTATACGGCCAGCAGGCGTGTACCTTCAGTTTAATAGCTGGTTTTTCCCATACAGTCACTGTAGACCTTATAGTGCAGTGGTAGAGTGCTTGACTATCATTCATAGGGTTCAAATCTCACCAGAACATAATATATTTTTCCATTTTAGTAATCCACCAATTTTTAGCTACTATAAGATTAAGTGGATAGCTATGCAATATTAATATATTTGTTCCACTTCGAACACTGATTGTATTCAAAGAGTAAAATATGACCACCTAGTAGGCCTATACAGTAATCATGGTGGTTAGCTACTAAATAGGCCTAAAAAGATTTCAAATGACAGACAGAGCAAGAGAAATACAGGTAGGCTGCACATTGGTAAAGAATACATTAACGGAGTATAGAAGCTATGCGCTTACAATACTCGTATATAGGCCTATGATGAGTGTGATGATATTATCAATCACAATTATATAGGTCTAACATATTCGATACTGTAATTATTATAAATAGGCATATATGTTCACCGTTTACAATTAGGTACTAGCTATGCATAAATAATAGTAATTAAAATATTAACATAACTATAATATGTATTTTGAAATGACAATATTATTTATTATATTAAATATAATATAATTATAATTATAATATATTAATTACCAAACTATAAATGGATGTAGCAATTATTTTATAGGCTTATTTCTACTATAACTATATGGTATATATAGTTATAATATATATTTATAACATTAGACATTCGCACCTATAAAACCCCTTCCATATGTGCAGGTAAGGCAAATAGATAGTAGGTCTATGTCTATGTGAGAAAGAAAAAACAAAAATATAATCAAAACAACATTTACATTACCGATAATGATAAATCATAATGATAATCATTATAAATTATAATAATTAGATTACCATAATTATATTACTAAATTATTAATTATAAAACAATAACAAAATATAAATATAATTTTAATTAGTATCGTCAATTTATTGTCAAGTACAAATAAAAATATTATAATAATAATATCATTATAATTATTATAATTTATTATAATTATAATTATTATTATATATTATATACCAACAAAGATTTGCAACATTTCCATTAACGTAACCACCAAGAGTTAATAGAACTAACATAAGCTGCTTGAAGAATATTAGAAGCAAAGTTCATATAATTACTAACTATATAGGAACTTAGTTAAAAGAAAAATAGTATGAATCAAGTCGTTGGTATTGAAAAATTGAAAAATCCAGCAGTTGAAAACACCGGAAGTTGATGGTAGGACAGCAGCAACCGTTGACCAATAATTTCTTTTGGGATTTTCGTGTCTTAGAAATAGACATTGGTCCGTTTATTTTTGTCTCACGCTATCGTCCAATAAGCTACGCACCCGCCAAGCGTCTTTCACTACGTTTACTACAAACTTCCCCACACAGGAACTGCAGGGAATTTTGCAGGGTCTGCTTCCCCTGAAAACCGGTTTCCTTCTGGTTGTGAAGACTGTCGGTTTACCATGCCAGCCCGAAAAGTAGGTTACCTGACACTTTTCTTAACATTTAACGGCTTACTCTTTTGTTATTAATACAGGTAGCAATCCAATTGCCGTGGGCGTGTGGCTGCAACTCAACTACACTTCACTACGGTAACTGGTCTGCTCAAGTAAAGACCTTTACCTTAGACTAGTAGACCAAATGATTTTCTCATATTGGGATCTCTGTTTTTTTGTGACTATATGCTCTATAAGTATATTTTTCTCTTGGGAGTTAATTTGTGTTGGTGCTGCGTTAATCCGCCTTTAGGTAGGCTTAATAATTCTATTCCAATCGACTGAATCGTATCGTAAATAAATAATAATATTCATTGTATCATAATGATATTATAAATATTATATTTATATTAAATATCAAATGTAAACCACAGACTGAGACTATTACTATCACTATGATTACTGACTAGTAACCATTTGACTAGATGTTTCTACCATAGAGACGATTAAAGTATAATCATTGAAGGGTAATTCAATTGTTCTCCATTTACATATTATTTAAGCTCAACAGTCGAACTCCATATTCATTATTGAACAAAGTGAAAGTGTAAAAAGGGGTCATCGTGTTGGCTGCGTAGTCTAGTTTCACTCTGCTGTAACAGTTATAAAGAAATAAGTAGGCCTACTTGTGTTAGTTGTCATTCTCTGTATTGCAGTTTTGTGTGCATGACTATTATATAGGGTATTTGTTTATTCATCACATGTATCTCGCTTAATTTTTTGTACAACAACCCGCTGTGACAGTTCATAGAGGAGTTGTAGTATATAAAGTTTTACATACATAATAATGCATAAACCTCACTGAGCCTGGCCTGGTGTAGTCTTGCTTCAACTTAGCATCAGCCACTTTTGTAATGAGGCGTGTGTCATTTGTGCCCACTTTTCAATAAACGTAAAACAAAACCTCTCTGGTAATCCATGTCATGTTTATCCAGAATAGCGTCATGCTATTTGTATTATAGTAAAGTACATTGGGGATAGATAGGCCTACCCAGTAGGTAACTATAGCAAAATGTAGTGATGTCAACCATAATTTTAAATAGTGTTACATAATGTAGTTCAGCACTTTAAAAATCAAGATTTCATTTATGCTGAAAACGTATAAAGTTGTCACACTTGAGAATAACAATAATTAGAAGTAAAATTAAGACTGTATGTGGAATATAAGTAATAGGCCTAAGCCTGCATTAGCAGCGCAAGTTCATGTTCTACTGTACCATAGAAGCAGTTGCATTTACTAATGCTTTGTTCTGCAGTCATCCCCCTCTAAGGCCAAGAAAACCCCGACTAAGACAAGGTCTAGATCTAGGTCAAGGTCTCGGTCTACAGCGAGGAAGCCATCCACCCGTTCCCGCTCTCGCTCCACTGCTCGTTCCTCCAAGTCGGATGTACAGCAGAAAAAGGATGCAGTGCTGACACCAACTAGAAAGAGCCCGTCTCGCACGAAGACCCCTCCACGAACCAAACCTGACGTAGAAACCCCGCCTCGAGTTTCCAGACGAATCCTTGAGAAGACAGTTCATCAGGTAAAGGAGATTACATTCTGGTTGGTTATAGATGAAACCCTAGCCCCACTGGCCACATATACTAGCCCCACTGACCACATACACTGTAATGTCACAGTAGGCCTATAGGTTATGTGTTGACTGAACTGAATTAATTTGCTTCCAACTTCCAATTCATCACATACATATACATACATGTATGCACTGTAATTGAATAATAGGCCTTTTAGATAATTAATTGTCTGGGAGCATGCATATTCTTATATCACATGGTCCTCCTGATTTTAGCATTCACTGGTCAACCCTTCAGAAGGTATTTAAACCCAATTTACTTCTAGTCTCAGGATTCTTTGAGCGCTCTGTGGGTGCTGTAACTGCCATCGACCTATTGCTGTTGTAAAATAGTCAATGTAGCAAAGAAATGGCTGTAATATTATTGGCAAAGTGCCCTATACGCCTAAGTGTTTGATAAGGCTGTCATAGTAAATAGTATAGTAAATAGTAAATGCCATTCATATTCGAGAGGTTCTATTGTGTTTCGTAGCTTTCATCAACATATCTTGAAAGATATTTCTCTCCAATAATGTTGAGTAAACGCCTTAACATTATTTGTTGTATAACACAAGATCTTCATAAAATAACACACTGGCAATTACAATGTTGATCAATCAATATTACGTTTTGTTTCCAGTCGTGGTCAGTTTATTAAGAGAAAATTCCGGCGCTTTTATTGAATAGAAATGCGCCGCTACTTTTTAGTTGTAAAATATTGCAGATTTCCTCTTGATGCAATGCTATTGTGTGTTGAATAGTGTAGTAAGCTCTACTTTGAACATTGCATGATTGTTCAGTGATAAGTGACTTGAATTTACTTTGCTCAGTCATAAATTGCCCTACTCTTTCCACAATGCTCTAAGGTGAAATTATCTTTGTGGTTTTAATGCAAAACTATATCCTCTGCCAGTATTGAATACATCCAATCCTCGTAACATCTCTTGTAGAATGTGACACCCTTGTCTCATGCAGGGGCTGCTATACAAGCAACCGATTTTGTTACCCCAGCTGAAATATATGACTATTTCGAGTCACCTGTAGGCATACTATCGGACTATGCTAGTCCGGAATTAATGGCAGGTTCTACTCCTTTTCACGGCAACCCTTTGAGAAAGAGGCTTGCTTGTTCATCTACTACCATTGACTCAAATAATAACGCTTGGGAGAAGGTAGACGTTTGGCTGTGGTTGTTTGTTCCGATGTTCAATTTCTGGTTTTCTATTCTGTTTACTGTTTTGGGCAATCATATCACTGAGGCATATGTAAGCTATAACTACCTGTAACCTACCATCTTGGGCACATACCGGTGCCATGAGTAATCTATTGTATATCTTTGTCCCGTAGGTTACAAAGACATCAGTGACAGCGACTGGGGATGGAGCTAAGGTGAAAGCCGTGACGACAACTACCACTGCTACCACGAGTTCCAGTACTGGCGGGGTGGTTAATGGAACAGGTCCAGGGTACATGGGTGGTCTTCTCGTTCTATTTGTAATCGCTCTGACGTACTACCTGAATATGGCATGCACCAAGGTTGGTATCCAAACACTATCCTATCCACAGATGTGTAGGTAATCTTGATGGATGACCCTTACAACTTTTGTTTGCTCCTAGAGCTATGGTGGGGAGAACTACATTTTTAATTTTACTAACTTAGATTGTGTGTAAAGTCGATTTATAACCTGTCTAACTCGTCGGTGACTTTCTGGTTAATCTGGAGCTCTTACCTTACCCTTGCCACATGAGTAATAGCTATGCAATACATACTGTATGTCCAGCATTTTACCTGCCGTATCTACATCTTACTAGGCTTCTGACCTTTACTACTTTATATGATAAGATAATAATATGGTCAAAGCCCTTGTATATGAAACCAACTAATAGCCAGCATAATACAATCACATAATATAGTTTAGTAGGCCTACTACATGTACATGTACATATATGTGTAGTAACCAATGGTTCTGTTGGATGTGCTCCAGTATAAATAACAATATGACAGATTGTCAGTAATAATAAATGATAGTTTGCACTATTAAACTGAATATTGAATAAGTTGCAAGATTGTAAATGTCAACAATGCATTAATATGAAAGGTGGGGCTGATGAAACTGGGCCATCCTACAAGTAACACACATCTGTAGTACTACAAGTGTATGCATATAAAACACAGCTGTACTGCATCTATTGTACTATATTAGATTAAATAGTTAGCTACTATATAATAACACTGTACATGTGTGCACAGTTTAGTAAGGTATGTTTACATAGAGGGTCATATAATACCCCTTGGGCCAGTGGTGGTGCAGTAGCATCCCCACTTATAGCACTTATACAAGCTCTCAAACAGACTCTTCTAGGCCAAAAACACTATTTTTCACATTCTTTGCACACAGCTTCTTTTAATGCATAGCAGCAATTAAGGGAATGTAAACTATATTGTCCCATAACTTCCTGTCCGATACAAGCTTTTAATTCTGCACTAGAAAAAGTTAAGTAATACCTACTCAGTAGGCCTAGGCTTTACTGTCGGGTTATTGATTTATTGGCTTAAGGTTTATCCGCTCTGACCAATTATCAATAATTTAATTGAAGGGTCGTTTCAACTTGATTAAACTGAAAGCCTGCTGATAGTTTGTTAACCAGGGCATGTTGACTCCATTAATCTAAGTATAATGAGCCAATAAATAAATAATTAGTATAAACCTGGGGTCTCCTTCAATCATGGATACCTGTTGGCTATTGGCATAGGGGTACATTATACTTGTACTTGCCAGCTATAGACGCTATGAACTCTTACTCTTGTCTGAGTCTACATGTAAATGAACAGTTGGTCATGTGCACCCTTACCTAGAATATAGGCATAGGTGATAGTATAGCATTGACTGGTGTCTACTCTGTAATTATAGGTTATGTGACTCTCTAATATTTTACAGAAACAGTGTGCACTCTTCAAACTACCTCCCTGTGATCACAAGTGGCAGACTTTCTTCAACCTTGAAGTAGCAGGAATTACCCTAGCATTCCATGCCCTCATCTTTATCCTAGCTTTAGTTCCAGTCGGCTCCATAATTCAAGGTCCACCTATGAAGAATGGTAAACGTCTCGAGTACAGGTGTAATGGTGAGTATGATCCAAGTCTTTCAATTTTGCTACAATTATTACTATCACTGACTACTAGAACTGAATGTAGAGTTCTGGTCTTCTAACCTGAAGTCCAGAGTTTGTATTCAGTGAGGGTTACTTTAGTAACAGCAATTTATATCCCTGTTTTATAGGCCTACATACACATGTGTAATGTTCACACAGGTATATTATACGGGATATTATATTGTAGGTTGGCTGACACTTATTGTATTGGCAGCTCTATTTGGGTACGCCGTGCAAAGAGGTTGTCCCATGGACTACATTGACAAACACTACCTCCAGTTTGTTACTGCAAGTCTTATCTTTGCTTTTCTACTCACCTTGATAGTTCTCTTCTGTGGATGGAACTCGCCACTCGGTGTACGCTGCCCAGGATCTGATGGTTTGTATTTATTCGTAGTGATTCAGTGACATTCATTGACATCCATCTATCATTGGATATCTGACCACAAGTTACATCAACTAGCATATCATTGTTCTTTTAACCAGACAAGAAATTTTTTTCAATTTTAACTTGCAATACAAAATTTTAGGTACCTTTCTCAATGATGTTTGGATGGGGCGTGAGTTGAACCCTCGCTTTGGCAACCTGGATGTCAAACAGGTGCTGGTGCGTTCAGGAATGTTAGCTTGGGTGGTTGTGGATGGAATGTATCTGGCTGCTCAGTTCAAGGCAGATGGAAAATTCAATCCAGCCCTGGCTTTGGTTGTTCTGTTTCACACCCTCTACTGTGTCTTCTCTATCAAGAATGAGGTAAGTAAATTCTTCACATCTACAAATACCTGGTGGTCATGTCACTTATTTTAATTCAGTAAAATCCTAACGAAGGTGGAGTCGTGCAAAGCTTTTTCAGAGTTGCTTACCGCATTTAATTCGACTACAATGCGTCGGCGACTGCGAAGCTGTGATCGGTACAAAGATCAACACGTTAATGAAGCACAAGTCTTCAGCATAAGTGCATATGTCTGTCTTTGGTTTGTCAAATTTAACTGCCATTGTGACCGTTTGTTACGAAAAGTATTCCGTCCGGGTCTCTGAGATAATGGGTGACCCGGTTGGAGAAGTGTGTTAGTGACCTGGTTAACATGAGGAATCCTGAAGCTGAAGGTATGTATATTTGATTAGTTTAGCTTTAAAATCCTTACCACGTAAACAGTTTAACCTTTTTATGCAATCTAATCCACTGTCTTACACCATTATGTTCTGTAAGCCTACCGGAAAGTGGCATGACCCATGGTAAATGGTAATGTTTTGTCAGGGTGAACAGAAAAGTTAATTTTTAATTTTAAAATTTCACTGTTGCGAGATCTGTGTTGTTAGAATATAATTTTGTTTCATGTATTATCGGTTATAGTTTTACTACATTGGCATTGTCATTTCTATTGCAGGACATCTTAGTAGTGTACCATTTGGACTTTGTCGCACATGGGGTAGGGTTTATGCTGTCAGTTGGGCTGCTGACTTTCCTACCCTATCTATACACCTACACTACTCGTTTTATTTACCTACATCCTCAACACGCAGCTTCTGATCCCACACATCTGGCTCTTGTTATCATCATGGAAGGTTCGTTTTCACCAATAGTAATTCCGGATAATTTTTCCTAGCAGTACAACTACGTTAGAATATCAATATACAGTCAACCTCAAGTAGCTCAAAGGTTCTTTTCTTTTACATATGGTTAGAATTTTCTCTCCTGCAAATCCCTGTAATAGAGATGTCAAAGCGGTATAGTTAGACTTAATTTAATTGTTGTTCTCTCTATCTTTAGCAATAGGCTTGGCCATCTTTATTGGTTCTAACTGGCAGAAGAGCGAGTTCAGAAAGAATCCTTACAATCCAAAGGTCTCTCACCTCTCAAGCATACAAACAACTACAGGGAAGAAGCTGTTGTGTTCTGGTTGTTGGGGTGTTGTCAGACGTCCCAACTATCTTGGAGATCTTCTTATGGCCCTGTCATGGAGTCTTGCATGTGGTAACTATATTGTATTGTTATACATGTGTAAAGCCATGGATGTTTTTGTCTTTAATAAAATGGCGTGTTGATTCATTTAACTCAATCCTGTATGAAGTAGTTTGTTGTAATACTGTGTTCTATGATTTTAGGTTACGAACACACTCTTCCATATTTCTATCCTGTATATCTTCTCGTCCTGCTTGGAACGCGAGCTATCAACGATGAGAAAAGCTGCCATCATAGATATGGCAATGATTGGGTCATGTACACAAACGTTGTGCCCTATAGAATTATTCCTTACATATTTTAGCTGCAGATAGATTATATTAATTTATTTAGTTCTATATTTGGACTGTGTTAAAGTAATGAATGTCTAAAATCTCAACATTTGCTACCTTTGGTTTGTTATATAGTCTATCTTTATAGAAAGTGTACGTTAAGTTTTTATAAGTGCATGAAGCATTTAGATCTTTTCAGCGAAATAAAACGTTTTTTGCATCAATGCAATCAGTATTTATCTTGCTTTTATAAATCAAGTGCATGGGACACTGGGCACTTGAAAATATCATCGGGTTAATATTACTTCACTAATTAAGACTAACAGGCTCACCCAACAAGAGTATTATTTCATCGAATACACAGTAAATCTGTAGAACATTATTCTTTAACAATCATAAGGTTCATTCTAAGAAGTTAGCATGGGATTTGTTTCTTTAGTCGCAATGCGTGCTGATTCACATGGATGACTAAGCAGTTCAATGCTTCCTCGTGTCATTTGCTTCTTTGATAGTACATGTAATAGAAAAGTGTTAGAAATTTCAACTCCACCAATTGCTATGCTGCTATATTTGTCCGTACCAACTACAATTTATTCATTGGATAATTCATTTGACAGAAATCTCAGTGTTTAGAAAATTATTTGATAAACAGTAAGTGTTCAATGTATCTTGAACCTCTAACTTTTTTATTTTAGCAATTCATGTTTGTCACCACTGATTTCACGACAGAAGGTTTGGGATTCATGATGGCCTGGGTTTGTTCCTCTCTGATTCCCTTTACCTTCTCAATGCAATCCAGATTTCTTTACCATTACCCACAACACGGAATGACAAACCCCAATGCATTGGCATCTGTCTTCATTCTAAATGGTTAGCATACATTAAACCATGTGCATTTCTTTAGATCTTACTAGCTGTGATCCTTGTAATATTGGTCATTTTGTCCTCGATAAGTTATGTATTTATTATACTAACTATAACTTTGAGCCTAGTTTCTTTACATCACCATGTCACCTTGAAAACAATAGTTAACCAATCCATCTTATTTAAAGCTGTAGGCCTTTCGTTCTACATCGGTGCGAACTGGCAGAAGAGCGAGTTCAGAAAGAATCCTTACAACCCAGAGTTATCTCACCTTTCCAGCATACCAACAGCTACAGGAAAACGACTGCTGTGTTCTGGTTGGTGGGGTATTGTCAGACGCCCCAACTATCTTGGTGACCTTATGATGGCCTTCGCCTTTAGCCTGCTTTGTGGTAAGTAACTGTCAACCTCTGCTGTAATAACTATTGCCGGCTTCCTTGCCAATGATGGCACTAAGCAGAGACAAGTAGATTGAGTTCTTTGAAAACTTGCACTTACAAACTGATGCTCAGCTCTGAAAATATACCTTGTTACCAATGCTATTTCTATGAGATTGTTATGTTTGTATGAAAGATAACAATTACAGTAAAATTCTTTCGACTCACTTGGTACTTTGCTTTCAACAGACAGCAATTTAGACTTGGGAGTTGTCTCGCCTCTTGACTGTTCAGTATATAAATATATGCTGAATTTGTTTGTTTTGTTTAAAAACCCATTTATGGGTGTTCTTGTATTGTAGGTTTCACTCATGCTTTCCCGTATGTCTACCCTGCTTACCTGTTACCACTTCTGGTTGCTAGAGTAATCAGTGATGAGAAAAGCTGTCATCAACGATATGGAGATGCTTGGATCAAGTACACTGAGGCTGTACCCTACCGTCTCATACCTTATGTCTTTTAGTTACATATACACTCTTTCTGATCTCATACTTGTATATAATATGTAATAATAAGTTAATATAGGATATACAAAGTACACATAGAATCGTAGAGTGTTATGCTGTCTAGTTTTACTGATCAGTAGCTTGTAGCAGTCATTTTATCAATACTTGAGTTCTACACACTATGATCCAGCAGTCTATATTGAAATTTAGTTTAACTATAATATTTACCATATTTCAATTGTAATTGTTTTTTATTTCTTTTTTCTTTGTATAACAGCAATGTAAATGTTCTATGTCTAGTTGTATACTACTATACAAACCATTATATTATTATACACCAATCAAGTTATTCTATGATTTTGCAGCTTAACATCAAAATTTCACAATAGATTTCACAGTTTGCAAGGCACAGTACATGCAGTAGTAACTTTATGTGATTAATGAAAAGTAATGATTCATTTTTTTGTATATAATACAATGCATATAATATTCTTTATGTACAATAACTATATAAATTATATACTCTCTACATTAAATTGTTGATATTGTTTAACTC
This sequence comes from Bugulina stolonifera, assembly GCA_935421135.1. Classification (NCBI taxonomy): domain Eukaryota; kingdom Metazoa; phylum Bryozoa; class Gymnolaemata; order Cheilostomatida; family Bugulidae; genus Bugulina; species Bugulina stolonifera. The sequence continues at coordinate 11,293,159 of OW285191.1, forward strand.
TGAGCCGTTAGTTTATTAGATTGTCAAATAAAACTTTTTGGATCAGCTCAAACCCGAACCAAACAGTTGTTAATTGATGACCTGTTGTTGTACTATTTCCTTCATTGAAAACTTACTAGTAGCATACATTGCACATGCATCCTGTATCTTCTCTTGCTTGGTGCACTCCTTATTTCTTGCTCTATAAATCTAATACATTGATGTTACCAGTTTATGAATACTTGGAGAAAATAATACTGGCAACTCACCCAACAAGAGTATTATTTCATCTAGCACACAGTGAATCTGTAGAGTGTTATTCTTTTTCAATCATAAGTTTCATTCAGAGAAATTAGCATGTTAACCTTGATACACATGCATAATGAAGCAGCTCTATGCTTCCTCATGTCACTTTGCTTTGATAGCAATAGAGAAGGGGTAGCTAGCATCTATGCTACCTAAGTTTCAGGCACAGGCCAACTTGCTAAAAAACATTCCAGCTCACTTCCGTCACAGTGTCACGAACACACCGGTCTGGTCCAAAAGCAAAATCCTCATTTTAGTATAAAAAACAGTGTGCCGATGAGCTCAGGATGGTGTTCTCCTACAAGCATTATCCCAGGTCAATAGCCTTTTGGGCCTAGGCCAGACATCAATCTTTAGATTTTTATTTCCGGTCAGGTCGGTCCAAGAGTTCGCTAAGACACTAAGTAATTAGTGTTTTCTGAGATTTAAACTCTACGGATTTCTATGACGCTATTTTTGCCCATCCTACCCATTATTATCTATTTGACAGATATCTCATGATTCAAAAGTGCTAAATTGGCCTCAAATTCTAACCCATATTTTTTATTTTAGCAATTCATGTTTGCCACCACCTATTTCATGACGGAGGGTTTTGGATTCATGGTGGCCTGGGTTCGTTCCTCTCTGACTCCCTTTACATTCTCAATGCAATCCAGATTCCTCTACCATTACCCACAACACAGAATGACAAACCCCTATGCATTGGCATCTGTCTTCGTTCTGAATGGTTAGCATCCATTATACTATGTGCATTTCCATCGATCCTACCAGCTGCGATTCTTGCAATATTGCTCTGTTTTCCCCTTGCTATGATATGTATTTATTACACTAAATATAACTTGGAGCCAAGTTTCTTTACAATAGCAAATCCATTTTATTTAAAGCTGTTGGCTTTTGGTTCTACGTCGGTGCCAACTGGCAGAAAAATGACATTAAGACGAATCCTTACAACTCTGAGTTGTCTCGGTTTCCCTGCATACTAACAGCTAAAGAAAAAAGACTGCTATGTCTTGGTTGGTGGAGTATTGTCAGACGCCCCAACTATCTTGGTGTCCTTGGTGATTTTTGCAGCTTAACATAAAAATTGCACAATAGATTTTACAGTTTGCAATGCACAATACACGCAGTAGTAACTTTATGTGATTAATGAAAAGTAATGATTCATTTTTGTATATAATGTAATGCATATAATATTCTTCATGTACAAGAACTATATAGACTATATAATTATACTCTCTACATTGAGTTGTTGAAATTGTTTAACTTTGTGGCACTAGTTTACTGGATTGTCAAATAAACTATTTTGAGCCAGCTTAAACCATAGAATTGCTTAAACCTTCACTGAAGAGTTGCCAATTGATGTCCTGTTGTTCTACTATTTCCATTTTAGTAAGGGCTAGTAGCCTACTATGTCCTACCCATATCTGTTTCATTTGAGAAATATTACAACCTTCCTTCATGTGGATACATATTGTAATGAAGTGCTGTTCTAGATCACTGTAGGCAATGTTGTCCTCTCTCTCTTGATTATAAGAGAGGACAACTCTGTATTACAATGAATTGCTTAGGTATGCAAGATACTCAAAGCTTTGAAGATACTAGTGCTTGTGCACAAGCACAACCTCTATAATATATTATAATTTGCAAAATGTGAAAAGATGTAATTATATGCAGCACACGTACGATATAAGCTCGTAAGCCAACGACCTTAAACAGAAGTTGTCCTCTCCCAATTTCTAAACCTGGAGAGAACAACTTCTTGTCATGATGATTAGCTTGAGTGTTAGATTGATCCAAATAATTGACAATATTGTTTGGTTTGCTCTGTTGAGATCATAAACATAATAATTATATTAAATATAGCATTATTTTTTGTACAGCCAACCTAGATGTGTGAGAATGAAGGTTTAATTTTGAAGGTGAAAGGCAGTAACTATCGGATTAGAGTGTAATACACATGTGAGACACTATGACCAGTGGTCAAAGTTGGTGGGGTCGTGGGGGGACACAGTCCTCCCCACCATAAATTTCAGGGGGTCTGTAGCGACGACAAACGTCACAACTGTCACAACACCGACAAACGTCACAACAATTTTTCGACAAACGTCACAAAAGTGCACCGACAAACGTCACAACACCGACAAACGTCACAACAATTTTTCGACAAACGTCACAACACCGACAAACTTCACAACAATTTTTCGACAAACGTCACAACACCGACAAACGTCACAAAGGTTCAACGACAAACGTCACAATGCCAACAAATATCACAAATCTTCAATAAAATAACGCCATAACACCAAAAATAATGCTTTTTGCCTTGATTTACCCTTCAATTGGATTATTTTTGTTTGTTGTGTTTTCAAAACTGAATAAAACCGAAGATGGTTAAAAGCAGAGTGGGACAACTCCCAATAGAGAACATGATATTAGCAATTCAATTTTTTGCCAAAAACCAATACAACTGAGCAGAAGTAGATCTGCTTCTGCCCAACCATCTTGATTTTTAGCGAAAAAATTGAATTGTTAATTTAGTATCTTCTATTGGGAGTTGTCACACTCTGCTGTTAACTATGCAGCCTATATAATGAATTCATTTAATAAATTATAATCATTCAATACGACTGTAACCACACGTATTTTGATAATATGCATGTACATGCATGATATACATGATATACATGTAAGTATAACATGTTAATTAGGACTGAAACAAGTCATTACTGAACGGCAACAATGATTGTAGCAAAATATGAATGGCAAGGATCACTCAATAAAGATGAAAACACCAGCTATTACCAGATATGGGCAAGCTAACTACATGGCCATTTAACTACACGTACAGTGTATATGAAAATTGCATTGAATCGCATTCTGGTCAAAGGGCCGAAGTTTTGCATCACATTAGTACACATAGCCTAGGTCTCACATACACCACCACTTCTCTAAATTAAAAATACCATGCAGCTGCAGGCAACAGATCTAAAGGGAATATGTTATGACACCTTAGTCCGAGAACCACCTGCTTCTAAAATATGAAGACAGGTGGAACTCTCCTGCCTATTTATCACTATTAAATGTGCAGTATAACTATAACTATAAATTCCTTGCTAACAAAGTACATCACTGTACAACTAAATGCAAGGATCTACATAAAATTAAAAATATATGCTACTCTACTACTAGACATAGTGCTACACAATGTTTTGATATATATTGTTTTTTCGGAAATTATTCGCTCTCAATTCAAAATCGACAAAATTGTCCAATAGAAATCGCATCAAAAACCGAGATGCAACTCGATGCAATTATCATATTGGGAAGTAACCTCTATCCTATAATTCGTTTAGCCTGACATTCCCGGCAATAACTGGTGTTTTTATCTTATCTGAGTGATCCTAGCTATTCGTATTTTGCTACGATCATTGTTGACATCCAGTAAAGACTTGTTTCAGTTTTAATCAACATATTATATGCGTGTGTGTTATTATACGAGTACATACATGTAGTTAGTATTAAAGGATTATAATCACTATATAGACTGCAGAGTATGACAACTCAACATAGAAAACATTAAATTATCGATTCAGGTTTTTGTGAAAACCAAGACAACTGTGCAGAAGTAGATCTGCTTCTGCTCAGCTGTCTTGATTTTTAACAAAAAAATTGAATCCTTAATTTCATGTTCTCAATTGGGAGTTGTCACACTCTGCTTTTAACTATCTTCGGTTTTCTTCAGTTTTTAAAACACAGCAAACAATAATCGAATTGAAGGGTAAATCAAAGCAAAAAGCATCATTTTTTGGTGTTATGGTGTTATTTTATTGGAAATTTGTGATATTTGTTGGCATTGTGACGTTTGTCGTTGAACCTTTGTGACGTTTGTCGGTGTTGTGACATTTGTCGAAAAATTGTTGTGACGTTTGTCGGTGTTGTGACGTTTGTCGAAAAATTATTGTGACGTTTGTCGGTGTTGTGACGTTTGTCGGTGCACTTTTGTGACGTTTGTCGGTGTTGTGACGTTTGTCGAAAAATTGTTGTGACGTTTGTCGGTGTTGTGACGTTTGTCGAAAAATTGTTGTGACGTTTGTCGGTGTTGTGACAGTTGTGACGTTTGTCGTCACTACAGGGTCCCTCAGACTAATAGACCCCCCTACAAATTACTATTATAATAATAATACTAATTGGACCATATTTTACATTAAGATCTTGGACCATATTTTAACCTGAAGTTCTTGGATTTTGCACCATTTCGGTGTCTAATTTTGATAAAGTTTCCAATTTCCAGGAGGGTGCTCAGGCGCCCCTCCCGGATCCTCACTTCCAGCACGCACAGTTCGGGTGCTTTGCGCCCTCGAGTAACTATGTCTGCTACCCTAGAGACCCCCATCTCTTTTCTTAGACTTTGACCACCGACTATGACTGTACAGTAGGCCTATTTGATGAACATTCACTAGATTACATTAGTTGCAATTCTCACCAACTACTGGCACCAGAAAAGTTCAGGTGCAGATGTGTGCTCTCTACTCACAAATTCTACTGGGTACAACTAGAGTCAACAATATTTCTATATTTTATAAGTCAAAGGATGTAGTGAGAGTAACAAATAGTGTTATGCATGTAATGGGAAAGAATAAGGGGAAGAGACTGATGAATAATATGAGCCAATAACGTCATGTAATGCAAGTGGTGTTTATAATGCAGTCAAACTGTTTATCTCACTTTTGCTACTATCTTTGGGATTAGTGCATATTTGCTGTGCATAACTATTAACTAAAGGCAGACAAAAGCTCAAATGTTGGCCCTGGGCAAACAATGCCAGTCTCCTTTATAGTGAACCTCTCTCATCCATGTAATTCATGAGGTGTTGATCAGTGGGGGAAGTACCTATGCAGTAGTCAGTGTTTACAGAGGCCTACAGTTCTACTAGTAATAGTAAAGATGGATAGAACACAGGTTAAAAAGGTGAGTGAGAAACTCTGTCAATCTCAATCTGAGTGATCAGTGGTAATGATTATTGTAAATTGTCTGTAGTATAATACTATCTATCAGCACTTGGGTAATGCTGGTGAGAGAGTAAATAGCAGTATGCCATGAAGCAACCAAACAGTCAGCTATAACAGAGAAGATGAGTTCAGTATTTGAACCCTAGTGTCTTAAGCCTGTGGCTATACTCCCTTTTTCTGTCTCTTCTGAGTAGGTTAGACGGGCAGGTAATGATGGGCCTAATCTGGAAGCCAAGACAGATCCCACGTCCACAACCCCCACTTCTGGCGGGGTGGTTAGTGGAACTGGTCCAGGGTACATGGGTGGTCCTCTCATTCTCTTTGTGATCGCTCTGACGTACTACCTGAATATGACTTGTACAAAGGTTAGTACTAGTACTGTTCTCTACTAATGAATAATAGTGCCTACTCAGTCCACACATGAGAACGAAACATGGAACAATAACTCCAACAAAGTACATGCAACAATACTGGTGTAAAACACATTCTGTCAGATTTATACCAAGGAGGTACATTGTATAGTGTAGACCATCTTGCTTTCTCCAAGTCTACTAAATTGTAATCAAGGAAGGACTTTCCAGAAAAGATGAAAACAATCGTTTTTTCAGTTTATAATGAGACAACTATTATCAATTCCCTCCACATTTTACTGTGATACATTATATTGTATAGGATACTTCTGCCATAGTTCAACATTCAGTGTAATTTACATGTAGATCTATTAGCGAGTGTTCATGTAGGTGTGATTTTGTACATTTAGGCCTATTATGGGCACCATCTACTGTCTACTGTCTCCTTATATGCCACAATATAAATTCACATAGGTATAAGCTATATAAACAGCATTGCTAGGGTGCTCTGTGCAGTCTAATGTACTGCCTACAGTGTACACATACATAAATATATTATAATGCAGCAAGGTTCAGCAATTAGGTCGACTTGTATTTGTTTGCTCCCGGTACTTGAAATATTACACTAGAGAAATATAAGTTTCACTGGCACTATTTATTTTGCCGCTACACGCATAATGTCCCGAATAACAACGTGTACCACTGTATACGTGTCTGAAACATGCTAGACTAGCACATACGTATAGCTACATCTATCACATGACTTATTAGCAGGAAATCACAGGTACTTAATGGTTGAATAAATAGACTATTTTCTTATTGTATTACACTGTTTTATATTACACATGCATGTGAAATGTATGTACATATACATTGTACATTGTTTGTGACACATTGTGTTTTATCATGGAAGGAGTAAAGACATAGTTTTAATAATAACAATGCAGTGTTTGTGACAATAGAAGCTTTTATTCTCCTCTATTTAATCCTATGTACAAAACACTGGCCTACAGCTTTGAGAATTAGACATACATAAGATACAAAATACTTACTAGTGTTGTTGTCAGATTTACAAATAATGTCTAATTCTCGTGTAATGTAGGTATCTGCCATAATATAGAGAACATCAGATCACGTGCACAATAACATACACATAGCAATTATGTTAGCTTGTAAGCAGAGATCAACTTCTTGAGGATGAAATGATGTTAACACTAATAAAGTATAAACTGAGTATTGCATGTAACACACTAATATCTTATTGTTATATTATTGTGTATTGTTATAAAATATATTTTACAGGAAAAGTGTGCGCTCTTCCAACTACCTTACTGTGATGGCAAGTGGCAGACTTTCTTCAGTCTTGAGGTGGCAGGGATTACCCTAGCATTCCATGCCCTCATCTTTATCCTAGCCTTAGTTCCAGTCGGCTCCATAGTACAAGGTCCACCTATGAAGAATGGTCAACGTCTCGAGTATAGGTGTAATGGTGAGTATGATCCAAGTCTTTCAACTCACCGACAATGACCTCTATCATAGGCTACTACATGTACATGTAGAGCTAGATGTAGGATGTTTAGCTTTCTTGTCTTCCAGCCTGGAGCCCAACAAGGGTGAAGGTGATTGGAAGGACATTCAACCTAAGATACTTCTAAGCTACTGCAGTTAGATCTCTCACCATGCTGCTTGCAGGACATGAGTGTGCTCATCACTCATATTAGCTGTTGGTCTTTCGCATCTGAGACGAGTGTGGGGGTAGAAATGGGGAGATTTTTACCAACAAATTAAATGTTAGAGAATTATCACCCCTCTATCAGCTGGGTGATGTTAGTAAGTAACTATTCGATGTATTGCACAAGCACATGTAACATCAGCAATTTATGTCTGTGGATATAATTTACATGTACAAAATGTACTACATTTATGTGAATGCAGGTATATCGGGCATTGTAGGTTGGCTGACACTAATCGTATTGACAGTTCTGTTTGGGTATGCCGTGCAAAGAGGTTATTCCATGGACTACATTGAGAAACACTACCTCCAGTTTGTTACTGCAAGTCTTATCTATGCTTTTTTACTCACCTTGATAGTCCTCTTCCGTGGATGGAACTCGCCACCAGGTGTACGGTGCCCTGGATCTGATGGTTTGTAGTCTATACACTACTGTGATTGGCTGGTCTGGGAATAAAAAGTTCTGTTGCAAATCAACCCATAGTTATGAAGAGAAATTTACATCCACATGTGTGTGTGCGTGCGTGGGTGCGTGCGTGTGCTGATGCAAGTTGTTAGCAAAATAAACTGGTTTAAAACCGAATTGTAAATGATTATCGTAACAATATTTTAGGCACATTTCTGAATGACATTTGCATGGGGCGAGAGTTGAACCCCCGTTGTGGAGGAGTGGATATTAAACAAGTGGTAGTACGTTCTGGAACTATAGGTTGGGTAGTTGTGGATGGGATGTATCTGGCCGCACAGTTTCAAGAAGATGGAAGATTCAACCCTTCTCTGGCACTAGTCGTCTTGTTCCAGACTCTATATATCATGTTGATGATCAGGAACGAAGTGAGTATGAGGAACCCTTTCTGATATCAATTGAAGGATTTTAAGAACTCTCCTCTAGGAGTCTATATATTTACCTGCTTGTTATTTACAGGTATGTATCTGTTAGAGTCTGTTAAGGAAACCTGGGTTTTCAAAAATTTTTGTAAAATGCTCATTTGGTTGATTTTCAGGCAATCGTGAAAGCTGTTTTAGAACGCAGAACTACATGTTTTAGGAGCTTCTACTCATAGCTAATATTGTAATTATTACCAATATTTGACTAATTTTAGCAATTCATGTACAGTGCCAGTGATTTCGCAACGGAGGGCTTGGGATTCATGGTGTCCTGGTTCAGCATATCTCTGATTCCATTTACGTTTTCCATACAGACCAGATTTCTCTACCATTACCCACAGCATGGGATAACAAACCTGTATGCATTGGCTGCTGTTTTTATTTTGAACTGTGAGTATAATTATACAAACGCGCTAATTTATATAAATCTCCTAGATTTGTTTACAATTATCACTTTCTGCTATGAACTGTATGCCCTATGCCACTGAGTTGAATACATTATGTCCTTTTAACTAGCAATAATGCATGTACATTTGACCAGTTTCTTGATAACAATGTTAAATAATGCGTAAATTTTTGCAAGTATAAATCGTAACTGTAACTGTAAAAGATATTTTGCAGTTGTCGGCCTTGCGTTCTTCATTTGCGCGAACAATCAGAAAAATGAGTTCAGAAAAGATCCTAAAAACCCAAAGCTGTCACATTTATCCAGCATACCAACAGCTACAGGCAAGAGACTCTTGAGTTCTGGTTGGTGGGGTATTGTCAGACGCCCCAACTATCTCGGTGACCTTATGATAGCCTTTGCCTTCAGTCTACCATGTGGTCAGTACTTCTCCACTCTAATTCTACGTGTTTAGTAATATAATAGCAAAAATAACTAACAATAATAATTAGGCAAATAATTTGTTTGCCTAATGAATAACATATTATATCAGAACTTATGCATTATATACATGTATATACACTGTGTGTTACTTGTTGGCACATTACAGAAGAGAAAACCCGTGTTCTCCTACTTACAATCCATGGTAAATGTTTTGGTATACAATGCATTTATTGAGCACCAAAACTGTTAGAATCTCTACAAACCAACAACTACCTGCCATGGTATATAATATGTTATGCCGCTATGAATGCACAACGTTTTAAACACACATGCACATCGTATTTGTACGATAGCGAAGAGATTGGTATGAAATATGTCTGACATTGTATTTAATCTAGGCCTGCACGGTGTTTCGGTTTCAAACGATGTAAACGGTGTGTGAACCCTCGGTGTTACACATCGGCAAATTTTTTATGCACCGAATCGCACCGGCACCGTGCCCAAACGATATATCGATGGTTCGGTGTAGTTCGATGTTATCGAACCGGACCGCTATGCCAGTAGTCATTCAATATTCATGCGGTCTAATATCACGTGTTCTTGTTTACCTCACTTCAAACTAGGTTGCATACCTTCGCTAATCCGTTTCAACATTAACTGCCATCGTGGCTGTGATTGATTATCAATGTTGTGGAGGTAATAATAATTATTAAGTTATAATAAATTGATTCATAATTACGTAACTTAGCAGATTCTGGTATATTATATTCTATCGTTTGCATATGATTGCTTTGTTCATGAATAGTGTGCTGAAATAGAATAGTAGTATACGATCGAATATAATGGATTATTATTATTATTATTAAATTATAATATAATTAAATTTAAACATACCATTGGATTAATTATTTCTATTATAATTAATCTACTACTAATGTTTAAATTTGATTATATTCGCTTGTAACTAAGAGTAGCTACAATGCTTATAATAGTTAATAATTATTAATTATGGTTTTTTAATTTAAAATCGTTGTGTAGTTATGCTTTTAGTAAGCACCAGCTCTTTATTTATTTAAAATAAGCTAATACTAATGTTTGTTCAATCAATATTTTGTAGGTAGAATTCATCGGACTGAGCCATCGTAATATCCAATCTGAAGACAAATCTGCTAGATTCAATCGGTGGACACACTGAATTATACCAAATCAGCAATCTATCAAGAAAGCTTGCAAGAAAGATTCCCTACATTATCATTACATCATATGCAACTATGCTAGCGTTTCTTCTTTCTCTTGTGATATGAAGTTAGCCCATGTAATTTTAAATTTGTTATCTTTTTTTGTCAATGGTACGAGTGTGGTGGAAACAATGTTTGCTGTTTTTCTTCTGTAATTTGGTCACAATCAGTAATAAATCTAATAAATTATATGTAGTCGGTTGGGTGTGTGTCCAGCCTCATGTTTTTATATTTAATATATTTATTAAAATTATATAAAATAGGTGAAGTAAGACCCAATGCAACTTAAGACTCACTAGATTACATGGGCAAATACAAAATCTTGGAGTTGGAGTAAGCACTGATTACTTTCATTAACCCAATAGCCACTTAAATAAAAATAATATACATATACTATGTTTTAATGAAGCCCTGTCTGCCTGCCATATCTGAAAATAAAATAAACAACGATTAGCATGAACTCATGTTGCAAGAAAGTGTTGAAGATTTTTGTTCCCTTGTATTGGACGGTCATGATGGGACAACTCTATTAGGCAAACTAGCTCCTGGACCGGTTCGATCCGGTATATCAAACCAAAGTTGACACCGTCTAACACCGCTTGAGACCAGGATCAAGAGGTCCGGTGCAGTTCGGTATATCGATCCAACTTTGGCATCGGTTGACACCGAATGAGACTAGGCACAAGAGAACCGGTGTCAACCGGTGTTTGATTACCACCACCCCAAAAACCGAATATCAGTGGGGAGGCAACACCGGTGCAGGCCTAATTTAATCTGAACCAACAACCAACACCTATACATTTTCATCAACACTATTAGCTGTTCTTTGTATCTGAAGATCTGACTTCCTGTGAACCAGGTAAAATGTACTTGTACTTGTATTGTAGGTTTCATCCATGCTCTCCCATATTTCTATCCTGCCTACCTGTTACCACTTCTGGTTGCCAGGGCAATCAGTGATGAGAAAAGCTGTCATCAACGATATGGAGATGCTTGGATCAAGTACACTGAGGCTGTACCCTACCGTCTCATACCTTATGTCTTTTAGTTACACATACACTTTTTCTGATCTTATACTTGTATATAATATGTAATAATAAGTTAATATATAGGATATACAAAGTACACATAGAATCTTAGAGTGTTATGCTGTCTAGTTTTACTTATAGTAGTTATTTTATCAATGCTTGAGAAGTTAAGTTCTACTCGGAGTCACTATGATCCAGCAGTCTATGTTGAAATTTAGTTTAGCTATAATATCTACCTTATTTCAATTGTAATTGTTTTTTATTTTTTTTTCTTTTACATGATTAATGGAAAGTAATGATTAATCTTTTGATTATAATGACTTGTGATGCATATAATATTGTAATGGTTTCTGTGATTTGGTGCGATCGTCCTTGGACGACTACCGACTCAGAATTGAAGTGCCTATGAGTGGTGCTAGGACTTCGCATTACATGAAAGATCGAGCGGTCTCAGTAGCCCAATAACTACCAGAGACGACCCATCTGGTCCCAAGTCTGACCTTCAGACTATACTATGAAAGAGAGTGATCCGACCTAGTAGGCGGTTCGCTAAGCGAATGACCTGACAAAAGGAAGTAAAAGTCTCTGTATCAAGTATAGATGTGTCTTTATTGAAAGCCAAGTGAAGACTGAGACAATGAACAGTGAAACAATGCCCTTTATATAGTATAAGGACTTCCGCCCGACGTAGTGTCAGGAAAAGACGACGTAAGGTCGTCTGGAAGTTGCGCAACAACATGGCCGCCAGAAGCCCGACGGCCGACCCAAAATAGGTCGGGTTATACAAAAGTTGCTTGCTTATAATGGTCCAATTCATGTACAAAATGAATATCAATGGATTCTGAGAGGTCGGGCCTCTGTACATGGGTATAAAAGGCATTAAAAGACTTAGTAATAATCATACATGAATGCGTATCAGTATGTAATGGGTATAAACACATGGATACACGTATATAGACAGTAATTAAATGGTTTAACATGCAATACAATTGAATGTGGGTATACGAGCAGCTAGTTATGAGAGTTTGAGTGTCAGCTGAGTAGTGCTGCGACAACTACTAGGCACTTAGGGTGCTGTAGGGCTTTGTCCGGTAGCTGGAGTCGTATACAAATGTCCTGTACCATTACAATATTCCTTACTTAGAGTAATTATATAAATTACACTCTCTACATTGAGTTGTTGATATTGTTTAACTTTGTGGCACTAGTTTATTAGATTGTCAAATAAAACTATTTCTGTCAGCTTAAACCCACAATGGATAGTTGCTAATGCGATTTGATGGCCTTTTGTCTGCCATTTCCAGGCTAGTCGGAGGTAGTACTATGTACTACCCATAATTGCTTCTGCTATAGAGTATTTCAACACTGGAAATTTGCAATATTATATTGCCATCAATTATTAATGTGAATGCATGTAATGAAGTGATGTTCTAGACTGCTGTAGACAATGTTGTCGTCTCTTGATTAAAAGAGAGGGCAACTTTGCATCGCAATGAGTAGCTTCTACATGCAAGATACTACACTGTACATGTAGTGCACAAACTCAATAATGTATTATAATTTATAAGTATGATAGTGCAAAATATGGAAAGATGCACGTACTACATGCCACACATTTGTACATACAATGTATATCACCCAAGCTTGCAAGCTAATGATATTAAACAGAAGTTGTCCTCTCCAGATTTTCAAACACAGAGAGAACAACTTCTTGTCATGATGATTAGCGTGAGTGGCAGATTTATCCAAATAATTGATAATATTGTTTGGTTTGCTTTGTTGTAATCATAAACATGCATAAAATAGTAATTAGGTAGAGATACTTTAAGGAGCGATTACTCCAAATGCAAGGTAAATTTCAATGAACTTGAGTACAAAATGTGAGACTGCACTCAAGTTGCAATCATGTGACTATTACTTTGTAGCATAACATGGTCAAGCTATGTATGAGAAGGAAGGTTTGATTTTTAATGTATACTGTAACTGTCGGATTAGAGTATGATACACATGTAAGACAATATGTACAGTATTTGATGAACGTTTACTTCATCATGTTAGTTAAAATTCTCACCAACTACTCCCACCAGAAAAAGTTCAGGTGCTGATGTATGCTCTCTGCTCACAAATTCTACTGGACACTAGAGTCAACAATATTTCTATATTTCATAAGTCCAAGGAGTGAGAGTAATAGTGTATGCATGTAATGGGAAAGAATAAGGGGAGGAAACTGTATTTAATGATTAAATCATATGAACTATCAAAGTTCATGTACATGTAATGCAAGGGGTGTTTTTTTATTGTACTTTAGTACTATCTATGGGTTTACTCTATCTTTGCTGTGCATATAACTAAAGGCAGACAAACCGCTCAAATATTGACCCTGGGCAGACAATATCAGTCTCTCTTATAATGAAGCTCCCTCATAATTCATGAGATGTTAATCAGTGGGTGAAGTATCTACAGTATGCAGTAGTCAGTGTTTACAGAGGCCTACAGTTCTACTAGTAATAATAAAGATGGATAGAACACAGGTTAAAAAGGTGAGTGAGAAACTCTGTCAACCTCAATCTAAGTGATTAGTAATAACAATTTATTGTATACATATACTATAATACATGTTAGTAGTATAGGTATGTAGTTGAATGATGCTGGTGAAACAGCGAATAGCTGTGTGATATGAAACAACCTTCAACCTACCTGTAGTATCGATAGAGCACAATATTCCATATTATGTTCGTGCCCTCTTGAACCTTTGATTGTGGTCGAAGAAACTGGGGTGGCATTGGGCATAACGGAAAAGATAACTTCATTGTTCGACCAAATAATAATATCCTTTTATTTTATGCATGTATTTATACTCTTTTTTACTGATTACTATGAGTAGGTTAGAAAGACAGGTGATGATGGGACTAATTTGAAAGCCAAGACAGATCCCACTTCGACCGCCACCACCGCTTCTGGCAGGTCTTTTGGCGGAACAGGTCCTGGCAACGTGGGTGGTCCTCTCATTCTATTTGTGATCGCTCTGACATACTACCTGAATATGACTTGTACAAAGGTTAGTACTTGTACTGTTCTTTACAAATAAAGTAGTGCTTGCTCAGTCTACACATGAGAACGCGACATGGAACAATAACTCCAACAAAGTACATGCACCAATACAGGTGTGAAACACATTGCGTCTGCAGTTATGTCTACAACAGGGGTTCTCAACCTGGGGTACATGTACCCCTAGGGGTGCATTTTAGAAATCTAAGGGGTACAAAACAAGCTATCAACTTAATACATTTTTGACAGTGATTTTCCGTTACAGACTATCAATTATGAATTATATTATCATTATCTATTATCTATTACTGAGCTGAGCATCCAATTGCCTACTGATGCAAATGAAGATGAGATAAAACACTAAAATCGATGAAAGTAATATTATGTAGTTATCCTTAAATAATTGATAAATAAAAACGTCATACCATACTGCATTCATTTACCGGTTTAAGTGACGCATTTTGATAATGTATACATGTAATGTTAGTCGAATTAAACCAAAGATATCCGTGATTAAACACAGTTTTACAAAGGGGCACGTTGTTTGCTACATGACTGCTAAGGGGTACGTTGTTTGCTACATGACTGCTAAGGGGTACGTTGTTTGCTACATGACTGCTAAGGGGTACGTTGTTTGCTACATGACTGCTAAGGGGTACTTGGGCAAAAAATGGTTGAGAACTCCTGGTCTACAACTATGTCTACAATTGCGTCTACAGTTATGTCTACAATTACGTCTACAATTGCGAACACAAAAATGATGCTGGCTAGTAAACTGAGACCAACTTCTAAGGATGAGATCTTAGTAACACTATGAAATATGGACTGAATATCACATACATGTATATCACATATCACAATATAATAATTATATTATTATTATTATATTGTGCGCTGTCATAAAATATATTTTATAGGAACAGTGTGCGCTCTTCAAACTACCTCTCTGTGATCTCAAGTGGCAGACTTTCTTCAGCCTTGAGGTTGCAGGAATTACCCTAGCATTCCACGCTCTCAACTTTATCCTAGCCTTAGTTCCAGTTGACTCCATAGTTGAAGGTCAACCTATGAAGAATGGTCAACGTCTTGAGTACAGGTGCAATGGTGAGTATGATCCGAGTCTTTCAACTTTACTACAACTACTCGTACGATTCCCACTATCAGCAGAACTAGGTGTGGAGAGTAGCCATGACCTAGTGGCCTTCGAACTCGGAACCCAACAAAGGTGAAGGTGATTGGGAGGACATTCAACCTAAGATACTTCTAAGCTACTGCAGTTAGATATTTCGCCATGCTGCTTTCACGACGTGAGTGTGCTCATCACTCATATTAGCTGTTGGTCTTTCGCATCTGAGACGAGTGTGGGGGTAGAAATGGGGAGATTTTTACCAACAAATTAAATGTTCAAGAATTATCACCCCTCTGTCAGCTGGGTGATGTTAGGAAGTAATATAAATAACACTATTATTTTACATTATTATACAAGTGTATTTAATGACAGTAGGTTACATTTCTGTCTTCTACATGTACGATGTATAATTATACTATATGCGTGCAGGTGTATCAACATTGTAGGTTGGCTGACACTTGTTGCATTGACAGCTCTGTTTGGATATGCAGTACAGAGAGGTTGTCCCATGGACTACATTGAGAAGCACTACCTACAGTTTGTTACTGCAAGTCTTATCTTTGCTCTTCTGTTCACTTTGGTAGTTATCTGCCGTGGATGGAACTCGCCACTCGGTGTGCGCTGCCCAGGATCTAATGGTTTGTACACTACTGTGATTAGCTGTTATAAATCTACTCTTAGTTATGAAGGTAGATATACATTCACATGAGTATGCATGCTGATGCAAGTTGTTAGCAGAATAAACTGGTTGAAAACTGAATATTGTAAATCAATAGCATACCAATCGATGTTTTACGTACATTTCTAAATGACATTTGTATGGGCCGAGAGTTGAACCCCCGTTGTGGAGGATTGGATATGAAACAAGCGATAGTGCGATCTGGAACTGTAGCCTGGGGGCTTGTGGACGGGATGTACAATGTATCTGGCTGCACAGTATCAAGAAGATGGGAGATTTAACCCTGCCCTGGCGTTAGTAGTCTTGTCCCAGATTCTATATAACATGTTGACGCTTGGGAACGAAGTGAGTATACAGTAAACACTACGTGCTGATAGAAACAAACTGAAGGATTTTAAGAATTCTCCTCTAGGAGTCTTTACATTTACCTGTTTGTTATTCACGCATCTGTTAGAGAAATCTGATCAATTAAAGGGGCTTTCACAAGTCAACAATTTTTCTAAAATGGTAATTTGGCTGATTTTCAGGTTATTTTGAAAGCTATTTTAGAAGGTAGAACGAACTATCAGGAGCTTCTACTAATGACTAATATTGTAATTATTACCAATATTTGACTAATTTTAGCAATTCATGTATAGTGGCAGTGATTTCGCGACGGAGGGCTTAGGATTCATGATGTCCTGGTTCAGCATATCTCTAATTCCATTTACGTTCTCCATACAGACCAGATTTCTCTACCATTACCCACAGCATGGGATAACAAACCTGTATGCATTGGCTGCTGTTTTCGTTTTGAACTGTGAGTATGCAAATGCGCTAATTTTATATAACTCTTTTAGATTACTTTCTACCATAAGCTGTATGCCCCATTTTATAGAATTGAATACATGATATCCTTTTAACTAGTAATGATACATTGCACAGTAAAATAGTTGAACAATTTAGTAATAATAATGTTAAATAATGCATGAACTTGCGCATGTAGCCTATACATTGTAAATCGCAACTGTAACTGTGAAAGATGTTTTACAGTTGTCGGCCTTGCGTTCTTCATATGCGCAAACAATCAGAAAAATGAGTTCAGAAAAGATCCTAAAAACCCAAAGCTGTCACATTTATCCAGCATACCAACAGCTACAGGCAAGAGACTTTTGAGTTCTGGTTGGTGGGGTATTGTCAGACGTCCCAACTATCTCGGTGACCTTATGATAGCCTTGGCTTTTAGTCTACCTTGTGGTAAGTATTCCTCCACTCTAATTCTACATACACATTTCATAGCATAATAGTAAAAATAATAACAATAATTATAAGCAAATGATTCGTTTGCCTAATGAGTAACATATATTTTCATATGATATACTGTGTGTTACTCATTGGCACATTACTTACAATCCATAGACATTTTAGTTTACAATACATTTATTGCTGCACCAAAAATGCTAGAATCATATCTTTGCAAACAGACACCGAGATAAGAGAAGAGATTGATATGAAATATGTTTGATATTGTATTTAATCTAAACCAAGTAACCAACACCCCTTCACTGTCCTTTGTAGCCAAAGGACAGTGAAGGGGTGAATATGACTTCCTGTGAACCAGGTAAAATGTACTTGTACTTGTATTGTAGGTTTCACTCATGCTTTCCCATATTTCTACCCTGCCTACCTGTTACCACTTCTGGTTGCTAGAGTAATCAGTGATGAGAAAAGCTGTCATCAACGATAAATTTATGGAGATGCTTGGATCAAGTACACTGAGGCTGTACCTTACCGTCTCATACCTTATGTCTTCTGAACTCTAGATAATAATCATACCTTATCTGTTTGAACTGCTGATATCAAGGTTACGCAAAGTGTAACATTTCTTATCACACATATATGTCTATACTTTGTTGAAATTACTGTAGCAGGTCAATATCACAGTTATGGTTCTTATTGTTGTGTTATAGATCATAGCACATCAAAGTTTAGTGTAATAACAATTAGTACTATTCTTGTATTTGAAAAACTGTGTATATTTCTTTTCTTGAAAATTAAGTAAATTAAGTAACCTGGTGTTAATTTAACATAAAGCATAAAACAGAATGCACATACAAATACGATGCAACCTAACTTTTCTCCCAACCATCTAAATCTGTCAAGTAGTGGATTTTGAGGTTCAAGTCCCTTTATATTATAAGGATAACAGAATAAAACAAAATTTTTTGGTACTAGCTGAATCCAACGGCATGCTAATAACGGGACATTAGATTCTAGTCCCCCCCCATATTCTACACCTAGACTACACTTTTATAATAGTAGTGAATGTAATGGAAGAATGTTGTGGGCGAGTACAAACTATAATGTAGCCTATGGGTCCACACATTAATGTAGTAAATAGTGTTACTGTCTGTCACTTAATGGATATTAGAGAGCATAATATGTAACGGAGTTAACATAGTTGTGAGGCTGTGGTATGTTGTATTGAAGGGTTTGGTGAGAGGGTTGAGTAACGGACCACCCTGCCTGGTTAGGCCTCACATGGGCTGCAGGCTGCTGGTAGACTGAGTACCCATTGTAGTACTGTTCAGCAACTTCCATTGAGGGTGAGAGATAGTGCCCACCCTCTATATTGTTAGCGTAAGATCCATGCAGATTGCTGTCAGTAAAGCATTCAGGTAGCCGACCTTGACCTTGCCGAGCTGCCATTACTGAACTGCTCTCTGATGACAGATCTGGAAAAAAGTTCAGAACAATAAAACTTCTGTAAACTATGGTTATGGAACATTATTGTATCAATCGGTAAAAGTAACCACCACAGAGACAACTATAATCTGCCAGCATGACATTGTTACTCAATTCCTTCACCCTAATCAGGTAGATGAATAATAATAACCAATGTCTTTAAGACTGAGATAGTTTAAAATCTCACCTGTAGGCTGTTGCTGGTAGTCTGTATATTTGTCCTCATGTTTCACAAGTCTAAAATTGATATAAATTCATACTTTCAACTGTAAAATTACAACTACTATGTCATACGTTAGCGACAGTTATACGTCACTAACATGGTCAATCGCAATAGGAATAAACTGACCTTATTCCTACCAGTGATCCTTATTCGTCAAAGTTCTCCACTGCAATGCAACCAGCTAACTGCTGTCTTCATTCTATTATACTCAGGAGTAGTATACTCAGTGCAGATCTGCACTGACTATACTACTGTCAGGGATTAGATTGGTGAAACAGAGATATTTTCATGCTTAACACCATTCCTCAGACTACTAGAGAATCTGACAGAGTTCAGACTCTTTAGGTTTCTGCTAGGAGTCTGGCAGTCTACCCATTCGGGGTGTCATCATCTACAGACAATATTATTCAATTTACCTTTTCTGCATCTCACTGTTGTACTCGTCCCAGTCCCTCTGCTCCTGACCTCTGAATCCTGTAGCGTATGGATTGTTATCAATCTTAATTCTTTTCACCTGAAATTAGAATCATGATCAATAATTTCTGCATAAACTGTGTAATTGTTTTTTTGTTGTAATAGTATAATATGCATTGCAAACTGTATATGTATAAATGTATTACAATAATTTATACTGTGCCTGTGATATCATATTGCACAATTTATGTGTTTTTGTATACAGTTTATTTAGTGCAAGGTACATGGCTTTATCTTACTAAATATACATGTAGATTAGTGTTGTATGACATACCGAAGGATTGTTGTATGTCGTAACAGCTAAGAACTTGGTCTCTGGTAGAAGGAAAGATTTACAGAGTTGAACTTTTCTGGCGCAGGCTGTTGGTTCAGATAGTACAGCAGTTACTTTCACCTGGTAGTACTGCATTGGCTCCAGGATACTCTGCCAGTTAAATGCACACAAAAAAGTTAAATTACTTCTCATTTATTTAGAAAGTTTTCAATTTTTCACAACTTCATAATAGGAAATTTTATGGTACCTAATATTCATACATGCGTACCTACAGGTACAACAAGATCCACAATAATTTTTTGTTTACAATAAAACAGCAAATGGTTGATGAGTTTTCAAAAGTAATTTTTCATAATTCACAATCCTATGCACATTGCTGAATGTTAGTTCACAATCTACTGTTACTGTTATATGGTTACATTGGGGGGGGGGGGGGGGTCCACACTTACATGCACATCAAGTTTCTGATCATCAGATCCCTCCGGCAGTTTGTTGGTCAGCTTTATCTTGCTAAACTCCACCTCTTTTTCCATCCAACTCTCACCTAACATGGGTGAGTCTGGGTGAAAGTGACGCCTGGCTGTATAATATATACATGTATATAAGCTGTGCGTCTACATACATACATTATAATGGCTGTCCAGCAAAATATCACTCCTAATTGAGATGTTACGGAGAATAAATTAATACAGTCAATATGCTATGTCAGGCAGGCTATGATGTCTAGCAGTACACCACGGCAAAGCTAACTCCTTGAATAACTGCATGAGATCTTACATTCTAAACTGAAATCGACAATGTGCGAGCTACATACACCTGCTCACATCATAAAAATAGTGAACTTGATGAAGCTCTCACAATAAGTAGATGGGTAAATAACATTTTTAACTTTCCATCACGCATTAATTGATGTGAACACTCCCCGGATGAACAAATGTTCTCAAATAGCAACTCACGAAACTACATGTAGAATAAGAAGTGTCTCAGATTCTAACCACTATATTGTTTAGAATTGTTTTTCACATCTTAAATTGTTTCATATATTTATTTTGGCAGCATTGTGTCACCACTTCATATGCTGCTGTTGAAATTAATGTAACAACATGCATAGTAAATGTGCATGTATATAAGGCTGTAAGATGGGTGCAGCCGCTTACCCCCCCCCCCCACCAGCAATACAATTTAGTCAGTTAGAAGTATGAGGCTAGGAGTATTTTATGGTTTGGTTATAATGTGTGCTATATACTCATACAGTCTACAGCATTATGTTTAATTTGTTCAGCTAGATAATAAAAAGTAGTACTAGGTGCATTTTTTTGTTTTATTTCTCTAATATTGCTATAACAATTCAGTTATCATCCTCAGATGAAAGTAAAGTGTAGAAAACCTACGGGGCTACTCTCATATAACTGCTAAGGATCATACATGTAGTGACTATATTGTTATAAATCTACTTTTACTGTTTAGAGTCCACACCTTTCACCACTAAATATGAGAACGAGTTACTGATACTATTACTAGTAATTGCTGTGATTTGTACTTCAACATTTAGCTCAAGTTCTCAGCTCTTACCTGGTCGGGTATATTCATACCCCACCCCTTTAGTATTACCTGGCTGGGTATAATGTCTTTCTTTCTTCACTATCTTTGCCCAGGCAGAGTTCTTGAAGATGTAGGTGTACCTGTTTCTATCCGCTGGTATGATCTCTACAAGCAGGTGGTACTTGGCCAATCTCACCATATTCCTAACTTGAAGAACTAACTTTGGGTAAATATTCCTGAAAATAAATGTTCATGAATAATATTACATCTTGTATTGGACAAACCACAAGCCCCTTTTAATACGAAAATAATTTATTCGACCAAAAGGCAAAAACATCCATGTAATAGGGAGTAATATACATGTACATGTACAAAAGGACCAAAAAGATTCCACATAATTTTGTTATCAAAGAGAAGCTGAAATAACAAACTATATCGACAAAGAGAAGCTGAAATAACAGACTATATCGTTGATTAAGTGGCTGCTGAGGTACTCTGACATGGATTTGACGACTACGATACAGTAAATAATGCGTGACTCAAATTTCGTAACAAATAGAAGTTGCTGCTGAGCTGAGTCCTTGGCAGTATAGTTTTATTTAGTTGTTAACAAATCCCTATATGTTCCACATTTCTCTAATTCTGCAGCAGATATAAGGATGTTTAACTTGATGCTGCTCATTATTGCGGAGCCAAACCTGCCCTGAGATGTCACCCACCTGCCTAGAGATGTCACCATCATCTCATTGGTATATTCATATAGTTTATACCAAAGCATAGAGTCTTTAGACTGAGGACTTAACCTTATATCAACATGAGCGAGGTCTGGGTGTAGTGGCAGTGCACCAACATCAGCTGTTTCACTTTCGAAGACATCACTCTCTGTAAACATGTTGATCATCATTGGCTGATACAGAATCCTTTTTTTATTTTAATTCATTGACATATAAACCTAAATTCATAGGCTATTTCATAGCACTATTTCCGAATAAGCCTAATGTATTGTAATGGTACGCACAGTCGTCTCCTACACCTGACACTCATTATTGTGTGCATATACATGTATATATCTGCTTGTACTTTACTATATGTTATTGTATATACTTGTATGATTATTACTAAGTCTTTTAATGCCTTTTATACCCATGTACAGAGGTCCGACCTCTCAGAATCCATTGATATTCATTTTGTACATGAATTGGACCATTATAAGCAACTTTTGTAGAACCCGACCTATTTTGGGTCGGCCGTCGGGCTTCCGGCGGCCATCTTGTTGCGCAACTTCCGGACGACCTAACGTCGTCTTTTCCCGACACTACGTCGGGCAGAAGTCCTTATACTATATAAAGGACATTGTTTCACTGTTCATTGTTTCAGTCTTCACTTGGCTTTCAATAAAGACACATCTATACTTGATACAGAGACTTTCACTTCCTTTTGTCAGGTCATTCGCTTAGCGAACCGCCTACTAGGTCGAATCACTCTCTTTCAACGTATAGTCTGAAGGTCAGACTTGGGACCAGATGGGTCGTCTCTGGTAGTTATTGGGCTACTGAGACCGCTCGATCTTTCATGTAATGCGAAGTCCTATTACCACTCATAGGCACTTCATTTCTGGGTCGATAGTCGTCCAAGGACGACCGCACCAAATCACAGAAACCATTACAATATTACATGTATGTGTAAAATATATAAAATAAGGTGAACCCATTACAACCTACATCTTATTACTTGGCAGCTAATGGAATAATTAAAAGTGCAATATTATGTTGTGTAGCCTATATGCTACAAGTATTGCTATTCCGCATGTTTTAGTTCTCAGTAATAAAGTTCAGCTTCGCTGTACTCACCTGCAATGTATTGTAAGTTCTGCTTGAAGCTAGATGCAGAGTTAGTATGTGGTCCAAGGTATTTCTCTTGAAAAGACTGAAACCACGCAGTGTGAGGAATGTCTTTTTCTCTTCCTCTGAAAAAACATGCAGGTACAAAGTCTACACTCTCTAGTATTTAGTAACCTCTAACTACAATCCAGTGTATATGTAAAAATTAATAGATTTACAATATTACTGTATGTGTAAATACGGAACAATTTCAATTATGCAACACACGATACCATAGTCAGTATATCTACCTATACCATTAAAGAGATAAACCTTACCATGCCTTACATTTGTTATAGTACGTACATGCTTCCAGTGAGTCTAAATTTTTTAATGGAACGAATTCATATTACTGCAAGGAATGCAAAATGCCATTTACTACAGGACACAATTTCTGTATGACATGCAGTCATATTTTCTTGTTCAAATACCAGTTTGCTGAAATGTAGAAATTTTCTGTGACATGGTGACAATATTAGCCAATCAAATGGTAGATATACTGCAGTTCGACTAGTACAATACTTACGGCCTGGACACCAATTGATCCATCTTATCTCGTCGGCAGAGAGCTACCAAGTACAGGCTATCAATTTATAGTTTTAGTTAGAGAATAAAATGCCATACTTTTAAATTACCAATCATCACTTTATATCATAAATAATATAATAATATAAACAAAATGCCTTCAGGTGCTGACAGTTTTTGTACAAGACTGTGTACTATTAGACAGGTGGTAGATCACATTCCATGTATTCTATATAAGCAGATCTAAGGATGCGTATTACCTACATATCCTCAAATGATCAAGGATGGAAAATAGCAAAATAATGACTAAACGTCACATAATAGTATTCATTATGTTTGTCCTTCTAATCTCTGTAGGTAATACAATGTGCACTATATGGATACGTGTATAGCCTGTGTTAAGCAATTCTTCAATTAATATAATCCATTTTATCACATAGACCCAGAGCTTTATGTGCCTCACAGCTGTTTTTGAGATGGATTCCCAGGCTATATCCAATAAGAATCCTGTGTCAATACAAACCCAACTTTAGAGTAACGATATTATATTATTTATAAAAAAGTATGAAATGAGAACTACCACCTGTTCTGTTACCACTATCTGTATTGAGATCTAATACGGAGTCGTCAACCCATTCAAGCATGTGTAAATAATTTTTAATGCTTGAATCATTAGTGTATTATATTTCAGCTATACATTTAGAGAAAAAATAATATAACATATTTAGAGTATTGAACAAAATAGTACATTTCTAATAATAAAACAGATTGTATAGCTTAGCCTTGTGATTTGTAGAAAAAGTCGCACATATGTACATGTATATAATACTGAATTGGTAACATCATGAATAAATATAGTTATAAGTTCTAAGCTACAATTATTTACATAATGTAAATTCCGAGTAAACTAAAGTAATACGTAATATCATTACTCAACCAGACTAGGTGTAAAATTCCAGTATCTTGTATCTCGTCTAAATTCAGGTAACAAGGTAAGGAAATATAAGCAATAGAAATAAGTTTGAAACTATACGCTTGCCGTATGTACTGTGGGTATACATGGAAGTATGTACATGTATATATAACAAAATTATATATTATATTAATAATAGTTAATGTGCCATTGAGTTTTGAAGTACACGTTAACTTACTATTAACCACTAACGGTTGTTTTCTAAACAAATTTTTCATGATGCAACCTTGAAGATATGGTTGAATATTTTACACAGAGTTGCATCAGTTACAAAAGAATTAATATGATGTCAATGGACCTGAGGAATAGTCACAACTGTTATATTGGTTAGCCTGATAAGCTGGGGGTATAGCGGACCACCTGTTCCAGTCAGAAAACCTTGTAGTTGAAGGGAGGAGTACATCTGAGATCCCATTATATCTCATATTAGCATCATTAGTAGAGCCATCTTCAACAGCGTAATCACCAGATAAAATGATGTCACATATGTCCGAGATATCTCTGCTTAAGTCTGGTGAGGTTGGAACCACTGTACATTCTGTAATCATGTACTGGACAGTGTTTATATATGGGTAACAATTATGTCATGTTTGTATGGCAATGATATAAATCTAACACAATATTATGTAACTTACCGTTAGCTCAATGTTATTTTAATATTCTATATTTTCGGTAACAGCGGATACTTGAACAATAATAATTTACTGCAACCATCGGCATCCATAAACCGTTGTCTATTAAATGAAGCTGACTTTCTTATGGCAAGCTAGAGGCGCAAAGCTTAGGTTTGGAACATATCTGTTTGAGGCGCATGCAGCTATTGTGCTTGCATAAACAAAAAGACTAAGAACAATCCCTAAAATTTCTCCACGATGATCTACATGCAAACAATGTTGAAGTTTCACAATTGAGAAAACCACCATGAGCTCAAAGATTCAAAAACTGTGACAAGACTAATAGCTAACCTGGAGAATTGTTGTAGCTAGGTTGGAGACAGCGGCAGCTTTCACCTTGACCTCTACTCAGGAATTCTAGCCTGAAAACACAAAACAAGTCAACTGATAACACTAGTTATAATGTATTGCTTTGTAAAACTAGAAACTCTATCACTTGTGTATGGGCATACAAACATACACTGTGGAACATGGGCTATACTTTTTATGTTTTTCATGTTCTACGAGCAATGGCATCGACAAAGTCTGTTAGTCAGTGGTAGTATGCAGTATGCAACAACATGGAGGTACGAGAGTATATTGTGTACTATCTTACCTTCTGCGGCCTTCAATCTGTTCTTTCAGCTTCTTCTGACTGATTACTCTCTGCCCCTTAGAGTGAGGGTCATTATCTACCTTCAGCTTTGTTACCTAAATATTACATAAACACAGTGTGATAATAGTGGATAAGATGGGGGGGGGGGGGGGGTAACAGCATGCAGTATTAAACATAAACACAGTACATAATACATATTTTTGGTAGTGAGAGAAGGACCTAACAAAAGTATGTGGTTATGAATATTTGCAAATTTCTATGTTACTAACAGTAGCCTAATGCCTATTATAAATTGTCAATAATGGTGACAACGTTCAAGGATGAATTAGATATTAAATTAAATCAAATATTCAAAGATATAAATAAACAAGTCTTTCCCTCTCCCACTTCACTTCACAATCTGCTGTTAGGCAATGGCCATAAAGATGTCATAATAATTATGATGTAATTTTCAGTGCAGTGTTTGTTGGTAGAGGGAAAAGGTAAGGCTTAGTTTCCTTCATGATGTGTGTCTTACATTTGGACATGAGAAGGTCAAGGTCTTTACTCACCTCTAAATTCCTGCATTCACTAGTCGCGATGAACTTAGTTATTGGGTAAGATTGGGCATATATAACATCAACTTCCGAGTTTGTAGGATTGTATACCTCTACTCCTAGCTTGATCTGATAAAACTTCCCAGTGTCTAGAATAATCTATAACAAATAATAAGAATGCAACCTGTAAGGTGTCTGATTCAAGTTAGCTTAAGATCTTCATTTATAACTTTTAGTAAGGTGACACAGGCTATGCTCTGTTATCGAGTATATTGCATTAGATAATTCAAAATAAATTATGGGGTATAACAGACTATAAAACTTGATTGACTTATATACTCAAGCTCTGGCACTCAATCAGAAAATTTGCTTCTGCCCTGAGGGAGCCAGGAACCAAAGCCATATTATAGACTAATGACCATACAGTCATCTACTACATGACTGTATGTTATACATTATACATGCATCATATAATAATGACTGTACAGGGTATCTAATCCACATTTATATGCATACTTACATGTGTAAGTTTATTTGTTGGGTGATTTGTGATTCTCAAATCCTTGAATTCCATGTTTTGTAATATGCAATCATTCTCAGGAGGAGACAACTCTCGTCTGTACACTTTCTTGCCTTTATACATGTAATTATAAGCGCACAGTACAATGTACATAATATGATAGTGATTATGGATATAACTATGCATAAAATTATTACTTCTATAATAAATAAAACTGAATGTGTTACACCCTGAAGATGCGTACACAGTGTTAACAACTTGTAAATGTTACACGAAAGGTGGAGCTTAGAAAGGATCTTGAAAGATGAGAGGTACATACATATATAATGTAGATGTGAG
Source organism: Bugulina stolonifera (assembly GCA_935421135.1). Classification (NCBI taxonomy): domain Eukaryota; kingdom Metazoa; phylum Bryozoa; class Gymnolaemata; order Cheilostomatida; family Bugulidae; genus Bugulina; species Bugulina stolonifera. The sequence continues at coordinate 11,320,653 of OW285191.1, forward strand.
ACTCACTACTAGTAGATTAATATACCTGGAGAGAACTTAGATCTACTCTTGGTCTCTTTCCACCCACAGAACCAAGGATCATACGTGTATGTTTTATTATCTAGTAGATCTATCTCTACTGTTATGTAATACTTCATCCCTGGCACTGTGTTCTTTATGGTCACTTTAACAGCCAACTGTGGAAATAACTTCCTATGATTAGAATACCAAAATAAGACATATAAGAATACTACATGTATGTACATGTGTGTACAATGTAAATGTAAAGTCAAATACTATATATAGATACATGCAGTACATGTATATAATTCAGCTTGTGACTTATTCTTCTGAAATATGTTGTTTTTTAAATAATTCTTTCTATTTTAAGCTACAAGGTAACTTCAAGTAACCTGGTTAACACACTGTGGTATAAAATATATCGGGTTATAAATTTTTACGTTTAATTTTGTTTGTTTGATAAACATTTTCAACGTGCGCATAAGCTTGACTTACTTGCCAATTTTTGTTACCCTCATCTGATTGGTCTTTTGGTAAAGTTTTTTCCACATTTCAACATTTTCTAGTTCCAGGTGTACAGTCGTTTGTGAACAGTTCGGCAGAGATGGTTCAACACAGTTATCTAGATACCTGTGGCCACTATCTGTATCTTCCATCTTATCAACTAGTGCAAATGTTGGATCTACAATTAGCACAGTTATAAGTTGTTCTTGACCTTCTCTATACATGTAGTTTTCAGGACACGTTACTATTAAATTAACCAGGGAGCAGTTGCAGTCTAGTGGCTAGAGCTCTGGACTTTCATGTGAGAGTCCCAGGTTTGATTCCCATAAAAGTCATTAGTGGTGTTAGGAAGGACATCCAACCTTATAATGCTCCTGTGCCACTTCTTTACATCAAATTAGAAAATATGCTGATCTCTTTAGATTTTAGCATTTTTACCTTGGGATTTATTATAGGAAGTAAACTAGTAAGTTTTTTACAATTAAAAGCTAGTGAAACAATAGCTGGTGCATGATAGTTCAATTACACTGTATTTAATTTATTTGGTGAAAACTGCATGATTGCGAAAGAGTTATGTAGTATTTAATGTTACCAAATACTTGCATGTCTACATAGTATAGTATACAGAATAAGAGGATCAATACACAGTATTGTAATCTTTCATTGGATTACTGTTTACTGTAACTCTATAAAATGGGTATAGAATTGTGTCCACTTGGATAATCTTTGAGAAATCACTTCACTGCAGAATTTATTAATCTAGATTCTAGATAATCATTTATACAGTAACATGCAGTCCATTATTATATTAGCATATAATTAATTGCTAACACTTTGTCCAAAACATATTTTTTATTTTCACAGATGTATAACCAAGTCCCTTGCTGCTTGAAATAAGCATCTTGGAACAAAAGCATATCACATAATTTTATGTCTTGAATGTACTAAGTATTTGGATTGAAAAGCTGATAAAGCTATTAAAATGTGATTATGTAAAACTTAAATATTATGATCAATTGCACAGCCTAAATTTAGTGCTAAATGGCCAAATGTTTTTATATGTATGTATGCACACCCAGTAATTGCTAAACAGGATAAACATCCGGCAATTATAATATTTACTTACATGCTGAGGTGCTGCACTCCAACTCTAGATGACCAAACGTGGATGAACTATAACAGCTAGAAGTGAAGATATCAATCCTATAAATAATAATGACACACATGACCATAAATTAATAGGCATATCTCAATCTCAGTAAAGATCAAAATTATATTTTTCTTCACAAGAATAACATTTTTACAATAGAAACATATGATAAAAGTTGTGTATGCCTGTTTGTGATTTCTAAAAAAATTTAAGGGTAATTTTGCATAATTCAGTAGTAGGATGATAGTAATGCTAAATCATAACATGTGTCTCTACATCCAATTTCGATTGCAAAACTAACATTTAATTCAACACAAGAGGCAATTTCAATAAAATATTCTACTAATTGAACATTTTAAAGTAGTAAAAGAATAATCTACTTACTGTTTATCAAATCCTCTCTCCATGATAATAGATTTCAATTTAACATTCAGTATCGCCAGCTATAAGCACAGTTATGTCTCCAAACCAGTTCCTTGGATAAAGTGATGACAAGACAGAGGGATTTCCGTCTTTTATACCATCATCACCTTGTCTCCAGAAATACTCCGCTGCGTGTCAGCATAGTACAGCATGGCTTATTGTATCAACAGTACCCATCCCTTATCACAGTAGAGTAATAAGTCACACCACTCAAATAAAAAACAACATTCAAAAGCATAAATAATAGATCTGTCAAAGGAGAACCTGAGTCAAAGTGTCACTTTTGCTCACAAAAATATCCCACCATGTCTCAAGCACCTAGCCAACCAAATATAAGATAAGTGCAATGGATATTATATTTATATTAATTACTATCTCACAGCTCACGAGTATCACTTTCAGCTCATCTCATCTTGGGAGTATGTATGTATCAATATTTACTAATGTGTTAATAGTCAATATATGAAGAGGGAATATGGTATTAGGAAATATGATTTTGTTGGCAAAGTAAAGTTCACATTTACCCTTTATTCAGGTGTTGCTACACCAATATTAAATGACTATGTATAATGCTCTAGATTACTATAATGTCCTCTGGTAAGGGGGAATAACTTTTCTAAATTAAAGACAATAGGTATATACTATTCAGAATATATTATGTAACTATTTAGACAACAGCCAATACTATCACATGGTTAACTTTTAACATCAGTTTAGATAAAAGCAACAAATATACATATAGGTACAAAATATTGAAATGGCCAGGGGAGCATTTTACCACCAATACTATAATCACAATAAATAATATAATATTCTTAGGCGATTATACTTGAAACTAGTGTTTTGAAAATTTTACCACCAAGTATAGTAATTAAATCAGTTGTTAAAGTCTCATGAGATATTTTTATGTTAGAAAATTATTTATACTCTTAATATAATATGTTTATAATACTACTAGCCTTTATTTACCCATAAATAGATTATCTTTTTAATTTTTGACCTGTCAAATTCGAGTGTCTGCAGCAAAAGTTTTCTTAGAAGAACATTTCCAAGAAATTCTATAAATAAATAAATATTAATGTATTGCTCAATCAAACTGACAGCCTGCACTAGAAAACCACACAGTCATAAGTTATTGTTGCCATAAAGGAGGAACAAGTACTACAGTGAATAGTACATAGGTGTAAATAATAATATGTGGCTATAGCTAAGGAGTTTTAACCCAGCAACAAAATAATATAATTTAATTAGAACGATTATTCAAATAGTTCAGACAAATATGACAGTCAAAAGTAGAGCAGAAGAGAATAGCCTGAGAGTCAGGTGTAAAACCGGTACTAACAATTCATTGTACTATTGACAGGTTTGGACTAGTTGGTCTGGTTCCAGGGCTAGGAGCAGATGTAAACAAACTGTGAGTGACAGCAGGTGCTGCCACCAGTCAATAAGTACTCAATTAAACTAACAAGATGCGTCCATCTTTTGCATATTGATCTAAATCTAGATTCTTCATACATCATGGTTGCATAAATTATACAATATGTTTCTATAATGTACATGTAAATAAAAAGATCTCTTTTCCATTGCCAAGATAGGTGAGGTGTTGCAACTGTAAAATTAATATGATGTACAGTACAGCAATTTTATAAATGCTTTAAAACCAAACAAATTAACCTAAATATGATATTATTAGCACAGTGTATCATTGAACGTTGTATGTAGACTGTATGTGTGACTGCATTGGGTTTATAATGTAACGTAGAGATATTTTAATAAGTTAATGAAAATGAAGGAAATTACAATTTTTTATTGTATATCTAAAAATAGAGCACATTGAGATGGAATACCAACAAGTCCATGTACACGTATGGTCCATAATGGAAGGCTGATCTACATGTACACCACAATGTTTGGATACTAATATTACTAGAACCATACAGCTGATTGTGGTGTACAATATTCTGAGTGCAATATTTTAGCTATGTAAGCCAGTTCACAGAAGATTTATCCTTTAAAAATTAATGTTGACCTTAATGTAGGTTAGGCCGCATGTTTATTATATAATATGAGAGATGTATACTATATAAATAATACAGAATACAGCCACACAAGGTTCTAGTACATTGGAACACTAAAAGCAAATGCTTTGTCCTTGAGATGAGATCGACCACTGGTCTGCAAGATTTGTACAGAGAGGCTGCTTTTACATTGCAAAGGCAATATTGTTAAATAAGTCTCAGGGGACTAGACTGAGTACCTAATTACCAACTGATTACATATAAATGTAGTGTAATAATGCACAAGATGTACATGACACATATACATGTGTGTTGCATATACAGACAGGTGTGAGTAAAGTGGTGTAATTCAGTTAATTGTTATTGTACATGTTTAACTGTAAACGAGAGTTTATTTTTCAATTTTCAAAAATGGGTTTGCTGTAGTGATAGCCAAAGTAAACTTATAAAAAGTATGGTAAAACTGCTGAAAACTCTTTATATAGCAAAGTAGTCATATAGTGGAGTGGAGTGTCTAGCTTGCAGTTGGTTCAATATGCAAGTACTGCTCACTGAGCCGTTTGTGTCAGCCCACCTGACTAAATGATTAGGTGCTGTAGAACCCCTCTCAGAGACGGCCTGTTTCAACTAATGTGCATTTATTAAACCAATTCCCTGGCTGCTCGTAAATAGATTTCTTTGTAAGAAAAATAAAAGCAGTAGGAAAGATTTTGGTTTTATTAGAAAATGAACTCATGTCCACCTTATAAGAAAATCTGGAAGCCCAAGTCTACATCCCCAAGTTGTTAGAAAAATACGTATGTAACCCACCCGTTAATCTACAACATAGTGTTGTGCCAACAGTAGCAACAATGGTTCATTCAATACTAAAGTCAGTGAAAACTTTCTTTCCGTTTCACAAGAAGGGAGACACCCATCCACCTACATGTACCTACCTACTCAGAAAAAATTTGATCTGGCAGGTATATCTCTAGTTAAAAGCTTAGAAGGGCTTAGAAAAGGTGTAAAATTCACAATTCTAATAACAAAGTATGTAAAATGGTCATGTGATAGAATCACTAGAAGCATAAGGATGTAGATTTATATGCAATGGAATAATAAACTTCTGGTACTTTGATTAATAAATAAAACCTGTATGAAAATCTCTAACTAATAATATGTGGTGCTTCAGCTGTGTGATATTTTGATTTCATACATCTACAGCTAATAGAATTGATATAATGTCAGCAACCATTATCTTCTCTAAAATAGTTAAAGTGCTGATGGAGATCTATAAACAAAAAAATCTGACAGCAAACTGTTTTGACAACGCTGTTTGTTGAGCTTTGTTGATTCATAATATTATACAAATATGTATATGTGAAACAAATATCCACCTGCACAGACACATGTACTTTTAGGTAAACCTCCATGGATTCATCATACGGTCTTTAATACTTATTAAAATTTTGACTCCATGCTAATAAGTGTATCAAGTGTAAAACTCAAAACACATGCTTTACTTACGATTCGAAAAATAAAAGATGTGTGTTTGTTTTATGACAAGCTGAACCATGTTTATACAAATATGAGGCAATATTGGAGCCTCTCTTTGAATTAATTTTTATATTTTGGTTCTCTATAAAAGAAAACTCCTTGTTCAGTCAGTGTTTATGTAATAATTTTTGTTTTTTCAGTTAGTGATGTCACAATAGTTGTAGTTCATTTCTTACAAATTTACAATATTAATGTACATATAAATGTACATGTTGTATTGTTTAGAAAGTGACTTTGCCTAAAGAAAGAACAACTTCACAAAATAAAGCAATAATATGACATTCCTTGTATCTCAGCATAATTTATGGTAAAAGTTGTATTTCTATAACTTTGACACCAGTTTGGCCCTAAATGGAGTATGCTAGTTGACTATATTAAAGTGTGTTAGATATAGTAAGAGCAAAACAGTTTCCCATCTTTCCTTTGCTGGGAGTTAAAAGGAAAAACAAAACTGAAATCTCTATTATGTTATTGTTATTGTTTATATCTGTGAATAGATATTTTCTGCTTCACTAGGAAAAACTATCAATACTCAATATCCAGTTGGTACAAATAATCTCATTCTGCTCTTGTTGTTTATTCCACGTTAATATTAACGTGCCCAGCATATGATGAACAATTATTAGTAATTGATGAACAGTAAATATTTGTATAAAAAGCTACATAATAATGTTGTAGAATACAAGATATAAATACACCATCTATTTGGGTGTTCACTATTAGTATGCATAAACACAATATAATTATCAATCTGATCCAGGGACTTCCAGCTGCTGACCATTGATAAAGGAGAACATTGATTTTTCTCATACATGATTTGACAATCTTACATAACTCTATGAATATCAATATGACTGCTAATAAATTAGAACAATGATAGTTACAATATAATGGAAGCAATGCACTGAATGGCTAGGCTTTTGAAATATCTTATATGACCGCTATTTACATGTTGCCTAGCAACTAGACTGACGTAGGTCAATGTCTGCTCAACCATTGGAACTGCATGTCTGCTGTATTATCATACTATTTATATACATTTTATTATAAGCCTTTTATACAAGAGCAAGAGCTGTATTAATCAGTGTGTAGTTTCATTATTTACCATACTGTGAAACACTACAAGAACAAATAGCACAGCAGAGAGAGAGAAATATACACAACATATTCATCTATCTACCGTAATAATTAAAAAAGTAAGTAGATTACATTGTACATACTTTACTTACTTACTTACTTACTTACTTACTTACTTACTTACTTACTTACTTACTTGCTGACATCGCTATTAAACGTTTCCACTATAATGATGGTGCTTGGGGTACACTGTATAGTAGAGACAGCATACTAGTCTAGAATGCTTTATAGGCATTCAATAAACATTTCTTATTTATTGTGAAACATGGCTATCTTCAGCACAGTAGTTGGAATATTTGGTCTGGAATAAAGCACAGCAAATAACAACAATGACACTTCAATGTACATGTGTGTTTCTTCTACACTGCACAAGTAAGCTAACATGGATGACTATTGTATCGTTTTTTTAATTCAATCACACAGATCTGGGAATATTTCAGTCTAATAACTTTGAAATGTGAGAAGTTCGTATCCTAAAACAATATACAACAATGCCAACTATCATGAATATGTTATTGCATTTTACTTATTGTTATTTCATTCATGTAAGTAATATAGAGCTAGAATTTTTATATTCCGCCTTTCATACAGTATATAAAATTTGTGCTGTTGTATTACATTATTAGGCCTATATATACTTATATTTACGTCCATCACCACATACTTTACAGGTTATACTAATCAATGATATACATGAATTATGTTATTATAGAACTGAATGGTGTATAAATCTTGTTGGCTATTATTGGCCAATGTTAGTATCTGTAATGTAAACTCTAAACTGTTATTGACACCAGTCTAGTCTAATATTGACTCAACCTAAGACAAATATTGGCATCAATTGTCAATTTACATTATATACTCTGTCAGCAATGTGATATTGCACCTTTCAATTGATATAGACATGTGTGCTAAAGTACGAAAGTTATAGCCTTTGTTTGCCAAGGCTGATTTCAACAGCTGAGTAACCTAGGCCACAGGGAGGTCTCTCATCTTCATGTGGACCTTGTGACACTCAAACTAGGTTGAACAACATCTCTGTTTGTTCCATGAACCTGGCAGATCTTGAACATAGCTAATCTCGGAAGGCAACAAAGTGCTAACCAAAAGCTTTAACCCACACACTTGAAGTTTATCCCCATGAAATTTCTGCCTGTACTGCTACCACTGTGGCAACCAAAATTAAGCCCCATCTGCCCCAACATATCATTAATTCTGTATTGTAGAAAAGACAAACCTAGCCTGTCATCAGTTGGAGACAACTCAGCTAGAGGTAGTCATACCACTGTTCCCGTGCCACTTGGCAGTATTAACAGGCACTAGATGGGTTGTGGATCAAGCTCATCTGTTAAAACCAACTCTGCTAGTTCTTTACAAGAGACTGAGGGTGCAGTATCAACTCCCCATGTAAAGAGAAATAAGGTAAACGTTAGACCTGAGGCTACCGTCAAAGATGATGGAGCTGAGACAGAGCAAGACAAACACGTTTCAAAAAATCCAGGTAAAAAGACCAATCATTACTGCGTTTTCAAATTGATGGCCAACTAACCAGTTTAGAGTTCTGGCAGTCTATTATGTAATACTACTTGTTATATCTAACTTATTCAGATTTTTCTAGGTATTGCATTCGAGGTCATGCTAGATGATGAAAAAGTTCGCCGTTCTCCTCCAAAACGCTTGTCATCAGTAAGTATAATGTACATGTACTTACATTGCGCGATTTTAAATAGACTTGTGAGCTCATGTATTAGAATCATCTGGTTGAGAATATCGTTGAAGTGGTCACAACTAATGGCGTTATGCTGTACCTAATTTATTCCATTCATATTTATGTAGCTACAACCATGGAATCTGAATTATTGTTACATCAGGGAAGACAAAATTCTTATTTCAATGTTTTTATTATAGCGTCTAGAGCCAATTAATGGGCCCAAACTTACTGCAGAAGAATTAGAAGAAAAGTTGAGGCTTGCTGAAAGGAAGAGAAATAACGTGAGTTGCCATGTTTTCACAAACTATTATCTTGTGTAACATATGACCGACATGTGTAACATATGACCGACATGTGTAACATATGACCGACATGTGTAACATATGACCGACATGTGTAACATATGACCGACATGTGTAACATATGACCAACATGTGTAACATATGACCGACATGTGTAACATATGACCGACATGTGTAACATATGACCGACATGTGTAACATATGACCGACATGTGTAACAAACATATGACCGACATGTGTAACACCAACACGCGTATGACCGACATGTGTAACACCAACACGCGTATGACCGACATGTGTAACACCAACACGCGTATGACCGACATTTGTAACACCAACACGCGTATGACCGACATTTGTAACACCAACCCGCGTATGACCGACATGTGTAACACCAACACGCGTATGACCGGCATTTGCAGTATTGAAGTGTATTATATTCCTACATTGTAAAATGAATCAATATTGCATTAATATCATACATAGGCCTACCAACGGAAATGATAAATTAATAAGCAATAGATTTCACACAGTGCAGAAGGTTAATTTTCTGAGAAGATGCTTTTCTATGTACCGATAATTAGCCTCTGTTCGACACAGTTCAGCCATAGATGTATATTATGGTATATGGTATATGCTAACTTAATATAAACATTTAGCACTTCATCAGCATAGTATTTACACTTTGCAAGTATTACGTTGTCTGCATTCATAAACTCAAGTGCTTTTTCAATACAAATTTTCATTGAAATTTAAGAGTACTTGCATACTCTAAAGGACAATATATTCCCAAATGTTAAAGTCTGAGAACTAGTAAAAGGATATGTTTTGTTACGAAAGTCAGTGTGGAGAGTTAGTGGCAGCGGCAGCTGTCCGGCAGCGCACAGGACGAATATATGTTACATCTTGATCTATTGAATAGCTGAGTGCTAAAGTGTGAACATTCCACAGAGAAGCGAATCAATTCAGTTCATTCAAATGTCTTAATAAAAAATCAATATCCACCTGCTACCAGACATGATCCTCCATTGAGTACGGAAAAGGAAAAGATACTTTGCTAATTTATTATTGGTTGGTATTGATAGCTGTTGCATGCAAAAGTTGTATGAGTAGGCAATCGAACTGTCATGTAGGTGTATTGAGCGATTATATAATTGTGTGATAGAACTATATTGTACAGACACAGTCAAACGCTCAAGGGAGATGTAGAACAGTCCAGGGTTTGAACTATCACATCCTTCTATCTGAACCATATCTATTAGGTCACAAATCAGACTGCCTGCTGCTCAGTAGAGATCATCTCAAATAGCAGACCAATATAAAAACTGTGTAGCTAAATAGCAGAAATTAAATCGTTGACTTGAGACATTTTGATTGTTTTGTTCACAGGAGCTTGAAACAAGAGCCAAGACAGCCAAAGAGTCTAGAAGGCTGTCGAAAAGAAAAAGAGAGTTGATGATAGCGCGAGAACTAGAGAGACAGCATCAGCAGGCCAAGGAGGTGAGGCTAACCCTAGTTTACAGCTATAGTCTTTGGTCTATGTGCAACACAAGTAGGCCTATAAAACTTGCATGAATTAAATTATGAGTCACGTGTAGCAAGTTCAGGTTCATGCAGAAATGGAGGCCAAGTCAGATCTAAAGAGATGTATAGACAGATTACATTGGCTACATTTGTAGCAGCTGGGTTCAAGTATTGTACTGAACTACCCAATTACATTTCATTATCGTTAGATTGCGAAGAACAACACTTTGAAATTAATACAATTTCATAAGATAAACTTGGTATTTACAAAATGGTAAAAGGTTTGGGTGACTTGACACCGAATGAAAATAATAAAACAGTTGGTCTAAACACAAGTATAAAAAATGTTTAAATAAAAACAAAAGGTTTAATATTATGATTAGCACCTAAAGCGGTGACACTTGAAAGTTATACAACTGCTAAACGCCTAGAATAGGGTCTATTGTTCAGTTTTCAATGGGAATTTTTGATGAATCAGCTTATAGGCCTAATACAGGGCACAGCACTCCAACCTTTTTCTTCTCTTCCCTACTAATATAGAAACCTGTAGAGTGTAGGTCATTTACTTGTAATAATTTCATACGCACATGTACATGCAGGACCTACTAGGTAATATTTGGTATCGTCTATTATTACTGTTGGATACTATTTAGTATAATGTACCCTCTTTAGATCAGCATTGACCTTTCACATGCCCAATTATTAGCTCCTAATAAATAAATCAGTTTTAATGAATTTCTGCACTTCAAAAGGTAATCACTGAAAATGTGAATGCTAACAGCTTAATTACATCCAAATATTGACTGCTAGCTAATTTTATTGTAACAGTTGGAGACCAAGTTGAGATCAGCTGAGCGACAGCGAGACCTTAAGCAAAAGCAGACGTCAGAGAGACTTAAAGTACAAGAGGAAAGAATGCGCAGGGCAAGGAACAAAAAAGAGAAGCTACTACTAGATGATGAAATAATATCTGATGTGGAGAAAGACGAGAACTTCAACAATGATGACGGTAAGCAATATTAGGTGATTGGTTTATCCGTCCTTTAGTTTGGGTAACGGCGGTCTCTTGTTGGGGTTATAGTCATGAACCTTCAAATCGGCGCTTCGTATAATTGATGGTGAAGATTGAGGGATGCACAATTAGAATGAATTTTGCGATTGACTTTCACCAAACATGCTTGTAGATTTTCAAACTGCCATTTGCAATCGATCATCAATTCTTCAAAACCACAATCAACCTTGAAACTTAGAATACTTAAAACCAAGGCTCAAGTTCAGACAACTCCTGCTACCATTACAAATGAGAAATAAAGATCCAAATGTTATATATTTTTAGCGGATTCCTGGCTGGAAGGCTCAAATAATACAGTAGATACAGGGTTCTCCAGTGCCACAAGTGAGAGGATTTACTCTGGACATGAGAGTCATAAAAAGAGATTCAATCCAAATAGCATGTCCCGGGGCTCCTACATAAACTCTGCCAGTACTGTAGACAGCTGTGACTTAGTTAGCTATAAACAATCTAGAGAGAATTTGCGGCAAGCTCAAGTGATAGATTCTGAAACTCGAGAAAAAGATGAATTCTTTGACTAGCTGCAAATTAAGTCTTAAATTTAGTGAAATGTATTTCTAACCTGATTACGGTGTTAAAATATTTTACCAATATTTAGGTCACAGTTCGAGCTAATATTATCCAATACCATCTTTCAGCATTCTTAATATGACCTTGACATTTGTCCACTTTGGTGCTTTGTTTACTTCTAGTTACAGTCTATTTATTTTCTATTTATCAGTATTTTAAATCACCTATTTCTCAATTTTATTTTTGTATAATTCATATTCCTATATATTTGCTCAATTTTCATTGTGTTTCATACACTAAAAATGTATCATATTACAAACATTATAAACACATCTTAGAAGGTTGCTATCAAGCACCTCAGATTCAGTGCAAATTATTTCAAGATGATGTTAGAAAGTTTTTCAGTCCATTTATTGGATTCCCATTTTTGTCACTGCTCAAGAGTGTATAGACCCATCTTGATTTTTAGTATAATTCTGTACAGTTCATGATTATATAGATACTTGTATGTACATTGTGGTTAAACTACAGTGTTGTGCTTATAAACTGTTATGTATTATTATCATTGAATACAGTTGTCAGCCTGTACACCAAATTAATAGTGAGTGAGGGGAGGTGAGCATAAAAAACTTATTCAATATAACAAAGGTTCCAAGTTCTTCTATAGAGATGGGTGGGTGGGGTGGGTATATTACGGAATGTAAAGGTGTTCTTGGTTAAAAATTAGCTATTCAAATAAATAAATTCATTTAATCAGCCACCCATTCATTTAGAGAGTAAGTTTTTAGAACTGGTCCAAGTAAATTATGCTGGAATCAAAAATTTGGGCCTGTTGGGTATTGTACATATTCCCTGTTACTGTTACTCTGTTCACTATCAATACACAAACATATTTTCTAAACTTGAGCTGTGTAATGAACGGTTGCAGTATGGTTGACCTGGAACTCAAACTAAACTTTTATTAGCGTCTTTGGATAGTTGCAAGTTGATGGTCATGATTGTACAATGTATTATTGTGTTTGAAAGGAAATGGCTTCATAAAATATGACAGCCCTGCACTTGTTAGATAATAGAGACTGGGCTGTGCTACATGTACAAATACATATACATGTACGTGTACATGTATATGTATATTACTCTGAATAATATGCAAATATTTGTAATCGATGTAGATTATAACAGCATTATTATGACATGATTTATCTAGTTGTATTAAACTCAGGCAGCCAAATGGTAATGCTAATGCTATTGGTTAGCAAGCCCTACTTATTCTATAACACCACTTATGTCCTTCACCTGAACAATCTGAGCAGAAATCATGTTTACAAAAAGTGTGGAAAAAAACATAGTTCACTATGTTATGTTTTATGTTATAAAATTTCTCTCCCAGATTGTGTTCAGTAGGACTAACAATAAGTAACATGTATTTACTATTTATTAGGTACAATAATTGTATCTATTAGGTATTTACTAAGAATGGTACCAGCGGTGTGACTGACTGATGCCACAATAAATATAATAAGACCTCAGAGCAAAGATATATAACAAAAGGTGTCAATATGTTATACTCTGAATACTTCAGCTTTCCATCTTTTCATAGATAGTTTAATAGTATTTAGATGAAAATAATATCATTTATATAAAATAAAAATTATATTATTTTTTCTCCCAGCCAATGAATTAAAATATCATGCAACATAATATTGCAATTACTAGAGACATGTATCGTGTGTACTAGTAGATTGTTGCAGGAAGTTGGAATTAACCTACAATGTAAGTAAATTTAATTTTTAGTGATAGTAACACAGCAAGTGAGTATGGTACCTAGTTAGCAAACTGAGAAAGCACATTATCAGGAACACTTTACTTCCTGTCTGCGACCGTTCATGCAGAACTCGAAACACGATGTCATACCGATGCAGAAGTGAGAGCCCTGTCAGGTGGTCACGTCTTGTCTCTGATTGGTTACAATCTTAGGTCTGAGAGCCGATAGGCTGATTAGTACGGCCTCCTACAATATAAAATGGCTGTAGAGAATTTATTTCACTGGCATATGACATAAGGTGTACATGAAGTTCACCCTTCTGGGTATAATATAACTAAAGTATGATGAAATGAGAATATCGAATTATAGTTGTACTGGCTAACAAGTTAATAAGCATATGGCATACGCTGTGGTTATCTAAATATATTGATTACGTGCTAACTATTTACATAAATTGTTATATATTTACAATAAATTAACAGCTTTTATAGTATGAGGGATCAATATACTACATGTTATATACATCGGTCTACCTACTGTAGTACTATACTTTAATTACACAATGACATATACTAAGTATACACACAATATACACCTACATGATAATACATACACCTGTGCATACATACACATAATATAAATTACACATATATAATTACGCAGTTTACATGACTATTATAGTTATATACATATACAGATTAACAATTAACATAGTCTACATATACATATATAATATACACAGGATATACCATGTATATGTGGAGATAGTAGTATAAATACATATACATCTAGGACAATAATAAATTGTACATGCATGAATATTGTAAGTACTACATATGCATGTCAGATAACTAGAGTATCTACTACCAGAGAGTTGTCTTACCTCTGTTCTAATAGTTCCACTACCTTGCACTGGGCAAGTATTCACATAACTATCAAACAACTGCCTTGGATCAGTCACATCTAGCTTATCATCAGTTTCTATCGCAGTCTCCAGTCCATGAACACCTCCAAACATAATCAACAGGTGCCTGTAACATATATGTCAACACGTGAAAACAGCATACATTGACAGGTGCCCACAGTATACACCCACACCATGTATATATGTAAAATTAGACACCAGCATGAAGGTTTCAGAAAAATGTGCCCTGTTAGTGTGAGAGTATGTCAAGATATACCACTGTAGTGAAGTTCGAGAGCAATGTTGAAATATAACAAGTAGAAGTTACGCTGAATCATACTATAGGTCCAAACAGTAAGAAACAGCAGTCGTAGTAGCAGCATTAACTGGTGACACACCATAACAATATAACATGCATTACACTACTAGGTAAATGTAATAACTACTCACTTAAACCTGCGAGGTAGAGAGTAAGTATCTATATTATCTCCCCTTTCCGATGTACCGATAGTGAGGTCATAACCCTCCTTATATGGGCATTGAGAGAATATATCAGACAGACATGACACCAGTCTCGTTTTGTAGCCCCAGTATTGACCTTTCTCTGTCCTTGGTTCTGACGGAGCCACGGCTACTCCAATATATTTCTTTTTAGCATCTAAAACAATAGAAGGCTCACAATACGCTGATGGTACACAGTCACATTAAGCTCTAATAACAGAATCGAGTGGATTATTTACATGCACGAAATTTACCTTACAATTTATACATGGGGCGAGTGTCAAAGTCTTTGGTAATTTAGGATGAAAATTGAAAGAGAAAAGTACATCATTGTAGATATTGCCTAGTACACAGCGATATTCCTAGTATTTATATGATTTACTAAGGTAATGTATACATAGTGTAGTGTGTGTACTAGAGTCAACCAACCTTTAGACTGTGGATCTATTTTGACTGTCACTCGAGTTCCGCCTACTAGATTCCTGTCTATCTGACACTCCTTCAATATAGACATCACAATTATTACTAGTCACCGTATAACTAGCATCACCTTAGTCGAGTACTTCTTCCACTTAGATATCAACATGGAAATACAAACATTTAAACATTATAGGAGTTATTCACCCTTTGAACTTGTCTACCAATGTGTACACAACTCTTAATTAAGTCAATTACAACTAACGCGGACCTGCAGTAGTTCTAATACTAATACTAATACTCATGTGATTCATTGGACAAGAGAATAGTTAACATGCAATAAATAGTGTAGTAACATATTGGCTGTAACATAGTATTTGGCAGTATGCCTATGTGGGTGTGATAAAAACAACAAATCGACTAGGATAGATAATTATCTAACTCACTTTCTGAAGCCCGATATCCACATAGCTTCCTCTGCCTTCTTTAACAGCCTTATCTCTCACCACCCCTTCTCTGTAGTCATTCCATACATCAGACCTCAGGTGATGTGGAGCATCCAGTGGATTCAATAAACCTAACCAATCACAGACAAGCTTATTGTAACCATAGTAACAGATAATGAATACAATAGAGGGGAAGTTGAAAAAGGTAGCATGTACAGAACCAGCGCATGTAGCCTACAGCTATGTACTTCTACTGCATTCTAACACATTGCAAATGATCAATCACATGTATTATTACAGCAAAAATAATTTTATGTGAATGGTTGGTTGTAGAAATTAGAAAGGGTCCACATGTCTGCAGATCTCATCTGTTCTCTAAGGACTACCATATCTGCAGATCTCATCTGCTCTCTAAGGACTACCATATCTGCAGACCTCATCTGCTCTCTAAGGACTACCGTATCCGCAAATCTCACCTGCATACTTGAGATCTGGTTGCTGAGGAAAGAATGATTTTCTAAGGTACTGTGGACAGTCTAAGTACTGGAGTACTTTAGCTAACATTATACTTCCATTTCTTCTCTTTCCTGTTGCTACATTAACAAACTCTCCATCATCTGTTCTACAATATCAAGTAGAATCATAGTATGATACGTGTATATTATATCTTCTAAATACATTATAGAATATCTGGATATTTAGAGTTACTACAGCTATATGTTCATACTATACATAAACATGTAGGCCACTGTGATTAGTCAATTAACTGAACAATTTGTAACACTATATTCTGGACATTTTACCGCACCAAGATCCTTAGTTAGAGCAAAAGTTAAATGTTGAATACCTTGATATTGACTTGAGTTCGTCAAACACTATAATTTCATCCACACAGAACACAGTAGCCGCCCTTGCAATCTGAAGCACAAAAAATATTCTGAATCGAATATATACATATATAAACAAATACATAAATGCCATACATTAAACTGGATAAAAATATACAAACAAAATACAATCTATTAATAAAAATTCAATAATTGTGGAAAGAGAAAGGGTAAGGGAGGTAACTTGCATGTAATCAACATATTACATTTCGTCCCATCACTGTTTGTTTCCAACACCAGGTATTGTCTATTTAAGACGCACATAGCAATTGCTAACACAACCGGTGATCTTGATATGACATGCAGATTTGTTTCAATGGTAACCCAATTAACAAATAAGTTACACAAATACATGGGGATTTTTAGTAATAAAATATACAACTTAGCCCAACTTACCTGCCCGGCTAAATAGGTCCTCAACTCGTCCGATTGGGCATTGTCCACTATACTACCAGGTAGAGCAATACTCACTGTCCAGTCTCGACCACACTTCTCCCTTTCGGTTCTTTTGACTTCCTCTACTTCCTTTGCTTTTTGCTCTGCTTCCATCTTCTTCTGTATTTTTTTCATTGCTTTTTCCTCTTCCCATTTCCGTTTCTGCTGCTTAACTGTCAACATAAATGGCTATAACAATATATGAAGCATTGGTTGAATTGATAGAGGCAAGAAGATGAAGAGACAAAATAACATAAAAAATAATGTGTATAGATTTTTAAACACTCATTAAAGAATTTATAGGCAAGGTAATAGAACACCATCCATCTAGTTGACAAACAGTTCAAATATTAGTGGGCTAAGTGGGCTAATGATAGCCTAACCCTCGCAAGTTTGAAATATCTTACAAAAAAGAAAAGCATAACACTCACATAAAATAATCTATTAATGAATACTCACACTCTTTCTTCTTTTCCTTGAAACCATGAAATTCATCACTCTGAAAATTTAAATAGGCTATTAGGCGTAAAGAACTAAACAAAGTAAGTACACATTCTGCTAAATTTATCGGCTAAGTCTAGGTTTTAAGTAATATTAAACTTAATTAGGCAAATACAAAATAACACTTTTAAGACTTGTACTTGGAGGCTATAGATACATGTAGATTTTCATTGGATTTAACAACAAATTCAAATTGTATATAAACTATAAAGCATAGCCTAAATTAAATTTGCTATAGGCCTATCATGTCCATATAATTGCAACATTATTTTTTAAAAAAGTAAATCGGAAATAAAATATTAGTATAATTACACATTAGCATAAATGACTATCTGACACAAAAAGAAAATCAAGTGAAGTTCAAGTTGAAGTTCATCTTACTTTTTGTCTTTTCTTTTTATGTAGTTTAGCAATTATGGCATCTGAATATGAATCGTCAAGTTCAGTTGTGCGTTTAGTTCCAACATCCATAATTAATCACAGTAGAATTTAAATAACCAATATGCTCAGTGGGAACCTAGTTCAGTAATTATTAAATTAATTTAAACATTGATCACCATGTGGTAAATAAAATCTTCCAAGGTACTGCGTCCTTGACATTAACTAAGCAATTGATTGGAACAGACAGTATAGCCTCAGATGAGACAATAAAATGAACCCAATCAAATAACCTGTCTGAACATATAAACCAATCAGAATTACTACGTAGTATTAGAGCCGATATCTATTAACATTGTGGAGTAAGATAACTCCGTGTAAAATAATTTTGAGAGGGCACAACTTTGCAATGACACGCTCTAAAGCATTATTTGCATCTTTTATAAGGTTGAGTTAATAGTTTTACATGTAAAGCTACACAGTATTCTTTGTACACCATTGTACAATATTGAGACTGTTGTACACAAACAGGAGCTTTTAGATTAACCACATCTGCAGCTTGTGTTTCATTTTACATGCTCGTGCATTATTTGTGCAAGCTTCTGTTTATATACTTAACTGTACATGGATGTAAATTGTAAATATCTATAATTAAGTTGCAAATGGGAACAAGATATTTTTGTATAATAGGATAATATTGCCATTAAAAATAATTTAAACTACAGAATGGATAGTTTTTGATTTAATTGAGTTATCACATTAATTGGCTTCCAAAACGTTTCGCTAAAATTATTTTTATACCAATAAGGGATGCTAAGAAAAATGCTTTCTAGTGCGCTATGCCAAAATAAACTATACTTGAAGTGTGCCTGTGGTTGTGTATAAAAATAAAAAATGTTCCACCAAAGGAAATCATTTGCAGAATTTTGCCTATTCCCACTAGGTGACACTTTAGTAGGTTGTGAAGAGTCGGTAGTCAGCAGCAAGGAAACTGCTACCTGCATGAATTTACTCTGAAATATCTTGCAATGAATTGTTTGTAATACTACTGCTGTCTTTGGGTGTAAGAAATAGATCTTTGAGAGTGTCACAATGAAACTCAACTCGTCGGAGTCGTCGCCTCGTTACATAGCTCATTGCCTTATCCCTCTCTTTCTTCTTCTCTGCGTACTTCTCCAGCATTACCACCGTAGGTTTGGGTTTCTTCTTCTTAGGTTTTACAGGATATATCTTTGGTAACGTTTTGAAGTGTTCAATTAAACTACAGATATCTTTTGGTGATGTGGGCGGTGGCCTCGGTTGTTTTATAGACTCTGCTTTTTCTTCCTCACGGTGTGAGGCCTTTGTTTCTCTTATCCTGTTAAGTATTGCCCCAAAACCTTGCTTCTTGTTGGTAATAATCTCCACAACATTCAGGTGTTTCTTCAGATCAGGTTTCTGTGGATCCAACCAATTAATTTTATCTCTAAAACGTAGGATACTCATAAATTATGATACATGTAGATTACCAGTGTCTGATTAGCTAACGCAAAAGTGTATGTGTTATCATGTTAGCCGCTATCAGAATATAATTATATTACATGTACATGTACAATGTATATATCATTTGGTATAACTTGCTAAAGACAAAGTTTTGCTATAATTAGTTTTTTAAATAGATCTATTGCAGCCCAAACTAACTTGTTTCATTAAAAGGGACAATACTAAACAGTTACATCTCTCCACTTTCATATACATTGTACAATGTACAGCAATTTTGTATGCAATATTATAATAAACCTGTTCGGTTGTTAAACATTTATTTACAAGGTTTATAGAATAATGTAACCTTCAGGCATTTACTTATGTTATTATAATTCAAATACAACTTGATACTAAGTGCAGTGCACATGATATATGTTGTAGTATCTAGATGAGGTGTGCATGACTAGTGTTAAAGTAATCCCAAAATTAAAGATTGATTTAATACTCGTCTATATAAGGATTTTTTGGTTGCAGCGAATTGTGTGGTCAAACATAATTCATCAAAGAATTTAATAAAACAAATAATAAAATACATGGGGACACAACATCACTATAACATAAAAATCATATTTTGCTTGTGAATAGTTATCATGTTATTTTATGCTTCATATAGTTATGGCATGGCAGCTGTACTAAATTTATGAAGCGTAGAATTGGGGAATTGAGATTACACACATTATCCGTGTACCTGAGCACAAAATAGTTTTGTTTGGATGATTGTTTCACCAGTTTTATTTCTCATAATTTTACATGAAGCAATTGGGTGAATACTCACTTGACCAAGGTTATTCTGTTACGGATCCTATCTATTTCTGAAGTGCCCTCTGGTGTCAAATCGTGGGTATGGCGTACATTGCTTCTGTCAATAGACATGGTCTTCAGTTGTTCCTCTGCACTTTTCTTCTCTTCTAGAAGTTTAGTTGTGATGAAGGTGATGGTATCTGAGAGATTCTTCGTTTTAGACTGCAGGTCCTAATAACACAATTAGACTGTGCTGTATCGCATCACACACCAAGTAGCTTTTACTGTATGAGTAATAAGCGCACACATACATGTATCACACTACACATCACTCAACAATCTTGCTCATGGTTCATACTAGTCGGAACTTGTTTGTCTAGAGTCTAGCGTGTCATTCATTATTTCTATGATATTTTCGGTGGGAATTTGATGTGTGTTCATATCATGTTATTATTCTATAGCCTTGTAATGCCTACACTTGCAATATCTGTAATAGTTAGACCACTGAAATTGTTACAACATTACAATTACTTCATAAATAATTATATTAAACAAATTTTTTCAGCTATCTCTGGTATGTAGGGTGTAGAAATATGCAGCCTGCATTGGGTAAAAATCTCAGGCTTGCTTGTTTATGATTTGACGCCTGTGATGTTCACAAACACAGTGCTTGCTACTTTTGGAAATAGTGAATGCAGCCTTTACTACCCAACACCATGTGAGATTGTAAAAGAATACAATCATTACACACTATGCAGATAGTGTTACATAAGCCCTAGCATAATAGGCCACATTCTATTCTAAGACTGTGTAAGACCACAAAAGATGTACATTACAGAATATTTGTGTGCCCTTGTTATGTTTATGTATACAACACCAATATTATCATAAAGTGGATGCACCCTGCTAGTAATTTCTAATCAAAATAATTTTGCAATTTCTGGCCATGTAAAAGGAGCCCGATGACACCTACCAACAACCCTGAGCCGATCTCCTGCTTAGCGTTGTTTATCAGATGTACTTTCATCTTGTTTTCTCTGTCTAGAATCTTCATAGTTCTATCAAAGTCCCTTTTATTCCTCTGAGCCTTGGCATAGTTCTCCGCCATATTTGGTTCTGCAAAGCCGAATGACATTCTACTATGATACTGTACTTGCAGCTAACGTCTAGTATAATAGCAGGCTACTGGATAATGAAACTGACACCTAAGATTGCTGCGGTATTTATAGCATTTTAAGAGCTATTTTAATTAATTCTAGGAAATGAAACTTGGAATGATGAAGATCGGTCAAAGTAGACGACTTGCTTACTTCATGTTCTTTAAATAAATTCACAAGCTAGTGAGAAAGAAGAAGTTTCTACAATTACTAATTTAAACAAACATCCTGCAGAGTTACTGTACAGTTTGTCAGCAAAGACTTGTGTAAAGCATCAGCTGATTGTACTTTGACAATATATTTTACCTTTTGCTCGAGCTGGGGCGCGTGTATGTTATAACATTTTTCTCTTCTAACTTTGGAAAGTCTTAACTTTGCAGAACTGTTACATCCATACTGTATTCCAAGCTTAGGGTATAAAAAGAAGTAGACACAACTTATGTATGGGAAACCTTATAGCTGGATATACATGTAGAAATTAATTAGAAAGATCTTAGCCCATGGGCTAATGAAGTATATACATGTACATTGTTTAGTCTTGCATTATGTTTTCATAAACAATTTGTTCAGCTAAATTTCATTAATCTAATTCTATCCTAAAATATGTTGCTTTGTTAAATGGGCCAATGCAATGTCATACACCCATTATTAATGTTAGTGGGTGTATGCATAAGTGAATAATGTACCTTACATAATGGCCTACATGATTAGGAGAGACTCCAAGTTCAATGTTAATTCATGCTGAATAAGAATAACATTTCCAACACAAGTGGCGACTTATTGTATAAAAATTGACACAATCAGCTGTACAGGGCAGTACAGGTGACCGTGATACATTTATGTGATTAGATCTACATAGATGTACATGTAAATGCATACCGGGTAATGAACTATGCCAGCACACAGGTCTAAATATTCCAGAGAATAAAACAATAAATAGGAAATACCGTTCTGGGAGAAAATATGTACATATTATCCATTTTATATAATATCATGTCCATGTACATGTATACATGTGGACAGTGTACACCTACAATGATACACGTATACATGTATATAAATGTACATGCATGATGTATTTTTAAGCAAGGAGTTTATTTTTTCAAATCCATGAAAATACAAGTCCCTGACTGGGGTTTGAACCCGGGGCATCTACAGCACCTAATCGCCTAGCACAGTGAACAGAACAGCTACCACTATACTACACCAGCTCAGCAACTATACATGTACATGTACATGCATGTATGTGAACTGGTGAGGGGAGGCAATACATGCGGCATCAACGACCCAGTCAGACCGCACACCTATTTACAACCAAATGCAAACGTAGATATATTATAATACCTCTCACAGTTTTGGAGGTCTTCAACCTACAGTGTGTACTGGATTATCAGGGAATAACAATATGGTGTACTATATGATGAGATGAAAAGTTATCGTCTCTTTGTGTCAGAATTGATAACTTATCAATGCTATAGCCTGCAGTTTATAGGTTACCATTTTATTTGGCACGAAATGCAATAATTATGGCAATAGAAGACGGTGATTGGATTCGCATCAACTTCGTTGTATTCCATGATTAAATGATATAAACTATTGTAGATTTTTGCAAGTTACAAAAAATTAATATAATTGGAACTTTCAAAGTAGAGTTTAGTCCAGCGTATAATATAAAACAGAGCAATGGGTATTGCTTTATGACTCTTATCATCTATCAACGTAATGATGCTTATACCCCATTTATTAATGATTATGAAGTTACTCTCCCCTGAATCCAATTGAACAGGGAAACATTTCACTAAGTAAATATGGTAAGAGATTTTGAGTCAAGATGGCTACAAGTGAAAATTGATTTGAAGTTATCTTGAACGAGACAGTTTTACTTTGAAACGATTTTTTGCATAACTTTTAGTGTTTAACAATGTCTGCGCGTATTCACTAGAGCATGTCACACTCGATGGTATTGTCAAGTCTTCGACATAGCCTACTTGTCTGTGCTGGAACGTAATAGTAGAGCTCGGGCTAGTGTCTAGTGCTCTTATATATATTCCCTTTATCATACGCTCATCTTCAACTACACGCTCTTGGTCTATATTACCTTGATGCACAATCAGAGCCCATTCTTGTCCTAAAAATAAAAGAAGGCAGTTAAAGTTGCGTCCCCTTGTTGAGAGTCACTATCACTACGCTATAGACTATACATATGATTTTGAAATAAATGTAAGATTGTTGACCTATTTCTAGCTCTCGCCATACATAGCAATAATAGTTCGATAAGATCAATCAATAAACACCATCGCGAGGACGGAAAGTAGAAGTTATTTGTGAAAATGCTGCAACAAGAGATCACAATTTATTTAAAACTTAAATGCAGCTGAATTGTTAACGAATGGCGTAAAAAAGAAGCATAGTTAAAAATAGTTAGAAACGAAAATAGATTAGTTTAAGGTAATACTAACCAATGATAGCCATGTTGCTGGATTGATCGAATACAACCCTCTGAACCTTCATCTGACGTAGACTGAGGTCTATCCTCCTGCTACCTCTCGGTGCACGATGATGCTCATAGACATCAATATTTATTTTGGGCCGTCCTTCTGACCCATTGCGGATATTTATATGCAAGAAGATTTTGGTTACCGCGTGTATTAGTACGTCGTGCTCTGCAAATACAGGTGTAAGGGTTATATTGACTTTGATTGCTGCTAGAAAGCGAGTTTTTTAAAATTGGAGCAGTAGCGCACTGAATGGCAATTGGTGATGATACAGTGATATTACTTTGTATGTAATTCATTAAGCAGGACTGTGGGTCCGCATCTCTCTTTATGATATTTATTAACTAAAACCAAATACCACAATTCTCTGTCTCAACTTCAATTGAAATTAAAAGTTCTTACATGAGCTTTCGCAGCATCTGTCGTACCTTTTACTATTTATTATTATGCTTATAGTTATAGTGTTAAGTTTGATAGGAAAAGTGTTTACCAGGCAATCGGTCCTGTTTGTAGTCACTGATGGAACTTGTTTTATAGCTCAGACTCAGTTTAATTGTACGATTAGTTTGACAGTGAAGGCTGTTGGGTAACCTCGGAGCACAGGCTATGAGCGTTTTGTCAGGCAGCAGCTTGTAATAGTTCTGTATAAGGTTAATAAAATTTACAATAGTGTTGTAAATGGTAATACATGATATCCGGCCTTTTTATTTAATAGCCTGATGGGAGCCTAATAGGATAGAAAGATCATAGCTCAGTTACCAAGAGCGAATTGAGAAGAGAGTTCAACAAATTATTTTTCCAATTAAACGGTTAAATTGGCTGGGGTTTGTCAAAATAGTGTTGCAGTAGCCAGTAATATAATGTACATGTACAACTCGGATTTATAAAACTATACGGTGGTTGCTATGCTGACCAAAGTATTTTAGTAAACTTACTATTGGTTTAAAGTCATCATGATCTGTTTTAAAATCTGAAGCACTAAGCCAAAATGGATATCGTTCAACGTGACCTTTAATCTCTAGTTTGTAGTGTGACGGGCTCAGAAGTGATTTACGTAGGAACCTTTTCACCACCAACTCGAGCAGATGTCTTGTAGACGCTTCAGATTCAACTGATGCAGATTTCTGGGAAGGGAAGTGATATACAAACAAAATTAGATATGAATATTAGAGCCTATAGTCAGGAATGTGGATAACACTCATACACTGTATTGCACCCAATCAATGTCACTTATTTTGTTGTTGGAGTTTGGCCGTACTCGGAGTTGTCTCCTTTCAGAGATAAAGTGAGCTGACAAGATGTTGCGATCTATAAAACCAATACTGCTGCCCAAGTGAAGCTCAGAGTTCAATTTTGTGCCAGTACTAAGCTTTTATTCACTCTCTGAAAAAATTATGAGCTGGTAAACATAACACCACATATGAAAATCCTCCTAACTGAGGCAACAACTTTTCAAGACGGTCACATCTATCGTATTTTCTCTAGGTTGGTAAATTTTTTGTTAGCAGACGTATCAACAACTATTATAGCACAAGTGTTTAGATATCTACTACAGTTTATGGAGAGAATCAGAATGCTACACACTGTCTAGTTTAGTAATTATTATCAAGAGTTAAAGACAATTCAAACGTCTGAGACCACACACTACTAACCTTGATAGATTCGGCATTTTCGGTATTTTCTTCTTCACGATTAGATGATCGCGTACTATACCTTGACCCCATTCTCACATTATCAAAATATGCAATGGAGATTACGTGCCCTGATCTTATAACACTTTACTTACATGTTTAGAAATGACGGCACGCCGTCCGTTATGCAACAATTCATACCACGACGCTCATCACTACTTCATTAATTTGTACAACTCGCAATATAAAAGTTGGACATTTCCAAGCTTGTGTAGTAGTCTAGTAAGCTAGTAAAGGAAACAGAGTTAGAGGTCATATTATGTTCTTAGCAATTCCTGTAGCATTTTGGTAAATATTGACTGCTGTGATAACCTTATAACAATGCAGCGATCACTCGCTAGTAAACGATGCGTGGCATTGGTTGAACGTGTGAATTCCCTAAACATAACCTTAGTAGGTGCCAATATACATGTAAAAAATCAATTTCTGTTCTCTATATCTGTTTGCTTCATCTTGTTGGGTGTTTTCTACCTTGGAAACAAAAATAGAAAATGGTTATAATCTGGTTGAGATTCAACAATACTTTATATGTTACACTAAAAAAATAAATACAGGAAATATTGGGATAAGGTATTCACATTCTATTTACATAGCTGGAAGCCTCCCAGTATACGCGAAAGTCAACTATTTACAATAATACATTGTTTAATCCATCAAGTATACCTCATATGGATATACATGTAGAACACGTTTAACCACTTGCCAAGCAGTGACCCATGTGGTGTCACATATCTAACAGTCAAATGTCAGTCAGTGCTCTCTTGTCTAACGAAGCCGAAGCTATTAGTCATGGACTCCTTTGATACCTTGTCTTGCTCTAGTCTAGTAATCCGAGTCTCGGCACACTTTGATTCCGTAGTCATATATGATACGCACATACTCTTGGTTGTGTGAGTCCACATCAGCTCAACTAGATAAACAAGAATATATTATAGCAAGTTAGTCTATATAACAGCAATGAGTAACAGATAGATCCGATGTGGTAGCTAAGCAGCCAATAAAAAATATTACGGAAATAACTATCTAGTTGGTTGTCTCCTAGTTTATGATTGGTTAGAACAGCCAGCATCATTCAATCTAAATGAATATGGAACTTGCAATAAAAACAAATATAACTAAACCATTTCTAAACGGATCCTATTTTAATGACGTTTACCGTGTATAATGTGCAATCAGCTATTGAAAACTGCGATTTTTTAGGATCATTTTTTCAATGTTCACAGAATGACAGGAGAAGATGACTTGTTTAATATGTGTGTACTGTTGTTTTTCATACCAACATTACATTTGCAAAATGTCTTGTATTTATATGTACGTATATGTAGGGTACAGCAGCAATCATCATTCTCTAAGTACATGATCAACTTAAACTTTCCACATTCAGATAAAACAGAATTAAAGGCATTGTAACAACTTTGGCGGATTTTACTCACAATAATCCTATTTACGATATCAAATCATAAACATAAAAAAAACAAGTATAGAGTATTATATTATAGCACATACCGGTTGGGTTTAAAGGGTCTAAATATAGAACGATAGCACCAGCGAGTTTACTTGGATCTTTCTTCAGTACCGGGTTATCTGAAAGTGAAACGTAGCCCGTTCAACATGAGTACGTAATGACAGCCATGGGTATACGTGCAATACTGGTTCACATATTTGAACACAGCTACCGACTGGTTCACATAACTAAATGGTTACATGCTGGTTCATATAGTTGAACGGTTACAATATTGTATACATTTGACAGATACATTCGACTTCTTGTTAGGTAATATCAGTACTATGTCCTGATGAGAATTTACAATCAATCAGTTAGCAGACACAATTGTTTGGAACAGAAACATAACATAGGTACTTCACCCTCAGCATAGCATTGGCTTTATTAGAGGGTGAGTAATGCATGTACAACAAATCATACCAATACGTAGACATGGTAGATGTCTTACCAATAAATGAAGTCTTCATAGTATGTCGGAGGGTATCTGCAGCATGCACGTCAGAAAGTGTATTCTGCAGACTTTGACAGATAGTTTTAGCTAGAAGTGTTCTCATCAACTGCTCCCCACAACCTATTAGAGTAACAAGAAGATATACATAATAATATAGTCTTTGGCCATGTGTTTATGATACATACCCTTTTCATGAAGAAGTGAAACACAGAGTGACATATTATACTTGTAATCTACAATCTTATATGCATACCAATTGCCCACATGCTACAATGTGCAATTCAAATTGCATCTTTATTGGAATCGTTTTCCCCTGTAAGTGCAGGATAAAAGGAGGGAGTAACTCCCAGTAAATAATAAAATGTCCATCTAAACTACTGGTTGTTATTTGATAAACTATACAGTCTGGTAACTAGATGCATTAAAACTACTATATCTATAACTTTGCTAAATCCAATGCCTTACCAGTTGTTGCAACGGCAATGTTACTCTCTGCCCAGCAGCCCGAACCCACCAGAGCAGCCTGCAATTGAGATGAGCTTGTTTAGATCAGAGATGGCTGACATTGAAACACTAAATTCATAAACTTTTAAAATAGTTTTGATACAAGTCATGTAAGAATAACAACACAGTATGTAGTTCAGTAATCACTTGGTTCAACTAAGAATGTCATTGTAGGTGACGTAGTCTAGTCTATTCAATACACTACCCAACTTAAAAGAGTTAAAACCAAGCTGATATTGGCACATTGCAGAAATGGCCAATTCCATATTGGGACTGACTGCCAAAACTCAAATACAATTTACAATATATAATAAATAGAGCAAGTTGATTGAGATCATGGGAATTGGTCTAGTTAGGAGTTGTCTCATTGCTCTATTGTTATAGATGCTTGAATTGAACTAAACCACGGTCTACCTACCTGACCGACCCTACCACTGTGCTTTAAGGCTATACCACCACTGGAGAGGGCACAGGCTATGTTTCCTTCCATATCCATACATATAACACCAACTGTATCAAGCCCTGTGCTCTCAATCTAACAATAAAATTTAAAGAGAAACAGTAGATTTACTAACATCAGACATCAGGTTGAAGTAGCAACACATTCTCTATTATTAACTATTATAGACATGACTGTTACTGCACTCACATTAATAGTTGCGGATTTATTCAATGGTTCATCTGAGTCATTGTTACTACTGTCTACTTTCCTTTTCTTCGCTCCGTGCTTTCTAACTACTTTAGAGTACTTGATAAAATTTTTCTGGGCGGATTCTGAAATACAAAGATGTTCTACTATTATCATGGGGTCATAATAATAATATGTGCTAATAAATATGCATGTTTACACCGTGCCAGACACTACGAGAGAATGGTTCAGAAAACCAGCAAGAGACAGAAAGACTTCATTAGTGCTTACCTGAAACCATAACACGAGATTCAACTAATGAGATTCCTTGTTCCTTGGCAAAATCAGTAGCACCTGGTCCGACTAGAAAGCTACAGAATAAAATACATGTCTATGAAATAACACATAATCCCACACCATTCACAGCTGTTCCTAAACATAGCCATAGGACCAACCATAACATTTTGATTAGAGGATATTCTAACAAGTACATTATTTCAATAACTGATTGAAATGATAACCTCCCTGTTAGAAACTGCTGAGGTATTATAATTATAATATTATCCTTAGTGTCATATACGTAAATATTACTGTTGAATACAACTTTCACAGCAGTTGGAACAGAATGACTTCATTGGTCATTGCTAAAGTGTTACAATGTTAGTCTTGGACTATTCTGCTCAGAATATATCTATGAAGAACACATTATGTTTACATAGGCATAAAACACGCATGTTCATATATGTAATATATTAAAACATAAATTATGAATAAAACATACATGTACATGTGGATACATAAAAGAAACATACATACACGCATACACGTATACAAAATAATAAAACATGCATGTACACACAAGTGTATGGACAACATACAATACACGTATGAATGAAACACACATGCACATGCAATAATTAGAACCTGGGAGGGATTCTGCCATCAGATGGAGGAGTATGCTGAAGCTGTAACAATCTCTCTGGCACCAGGATAGGATTCTTTACCTTCTGTAGCGCTGCGACGGCAGCAAAGTAGCCATCGCTAGTCATGAGAGATGCATCACACTCTACCTGTCCTTCGATAGTTAGACTAGAGCCATATCCTAGACAGGATATGAACCATATCCAGTAGTTACACTGACCACACCTACTAGATATGCTAACTACGCCTACTATGTAGACTAACCACACCTCCGTGTTATACTAACACCACCCACTACATGTAGGTACACTACTAGCTGCACTTACTGGAAATACAAAGTACACCTACTGGTGACACACACACCTGCATTAGTAAGAGAAGAATCTTCAAGTATTTGAAGTGCTGCCACTGCAGCCTTGCATGCAGACTGTCCATCCTTCAGAAGAGTAATAGCCTGCAATAGTGATACAAATATGCATGAACACGCACCAGCAATAAATTAGTGACAACATCTTGTATACAGCCTATAAGGTGCTAGGAATAAAATAAACATATTCTACAGTCACCAGTAACAATCGGTGTAAAAATTTCATGGAATGATTAACTTACTGCATAGCAAGATCGATCACAAAGCTGTTTATACAGATTCTCTTTACTCAATGAATGATAGCCAGCTCCTGGAATCCAATAACAACTAAACTAACTTAACTGAGCAGAATGGATGCATATATGAGAAAAAGCTAATTTTTTATTAATTTGCCAACACTGTTTGGCCTCGCATATGAGAATGCACTGAACTATTTTTTGTATAATATTTAATGTAAAAATTAAATTTGATGCATGCAAACAAATTATTTGCCATGCAATACACTCCACAATCATCTGATACTAAATACTTAAGCTAGTCAACATAATTAACTTGCCTGCGTGAATCAGGACCAGCCCAGAATAGCCCATATGTCTACCGGAACAGCAATGCGGAAGATGTCTAGCTTGGTATTTGTATTTGATACATAGGCCTTACATATACATGTGTAGCATTTTCATGGCCTAAATATAAAACAAAATATTACATGATATTATAATTATTAGAGATGCCTCACTCAAGTTAATTCAAGCAACATCTTATGGCTTATTAGAAAGGCTCTTGACTTGAATATACAGCTGTCCAAAACTTGCAACTTGAATTGTAATTCAATTATGGCTATGATCAAAGACTCTCAACTTACACATCATTATGTTGAAATATTCAATAACTCGAGTTTTCATTGAACAACTGTGAATTGTAATGAATAGAAAGAACCACAGTTATAACCACCAACCACAACCACAATTATAACATATTTTACAATAAAACTGACATTTTGCTTTGGGATTTGAACTTCTAACACCATTTCCTAACAACATTTCACCATAAGCTAAATAATAACCCAATAACTCTACAAAAAGAAAAGAAGTGAATTGAAACTTGCTAGTAGTTACCTTGGATAACTTGACAAAAACTTGAGTTTCTGGGGAGATGTAAATATTGAACTTGTAACTTGAAAGTTTTGATCTGTCACTGAAAGAATTGACTTGTAACTAGAAGAGTCACAACTAAGAGTTGGCCATGAAAACTTGAGTTTACAAAATAAAACTTGGACACATCTCTGATTAATTATATTTGTTACATGACATGGATGAATGATGATGATTGTGAACACAAGGTGTTTCAATTTGATGCACCCCTTTAACTTTTGCTAGCACGGATACGCATTTAAATTTTGGGTAAACTCATAAATCACTAAAGATTTACATAAAGTCTCGTATTATAGTATGAGCGTATACATTACACACATTTATCCAATTT
Source organism: Bugulina stolonifera (assembly GCA_935421135.1). NCBI lineage: Eukaryota > Metazoa > Bryozoa > Gymnolaemata > Cheilostomatida > Bugulidae > Bugulina > Bugulina stolonifera. The sequence continues at coordinate 11,352,239 of OW285191.1, forward strand.
TAGCAGTAAAAAGGTGCTAGTCAAAATGTTCAAAGTAAGAAATATCTTACCTTTCAAATTGGGAAACGGAAAAGTAACAGATTGTGTTATAATGGAATAGGGAGAATGTCACCATATCCGCTCAAACATCTTAGCGCTAAATGTGGCTACTGTTGTCAAAAGATTGGGGAGCCTTTATGACCCCACACTAGACTTTAATTCAATGAGCTAAAGCTAGCCACATTTTCACAGTATATTCCATAGAGGTAGGAATACCTACCTCTATGGTATATTCAGTGATATTAATTATTATATTACATTATATACATATTCTAACTATTATACATATATTGTTACAGTATATTAATAACATATGTATTATCTTACTCCTTGGTATTATCATTGGTATACTATACTATATTATTGTTTTTGTAGTGAGCAATAGAAATCTACCCAGATAGAATTATCGCCCATTCTCTGAATGATTGTTAAATCAAATGCACCAATCCAATCCTATGTAATATTCTATTGGTATTCGGTGGATACTGGATAGTCATCAGGGCGGATATAGGAAAAATTTCAACACCAGCCTATTTTCAATAAGTCATGGATTTTACGCGTCTGATTAAGATAATTGTGGAACATGAACATGTATGGGTGCAGTCTACACATTATAACATGACTATTACAGCACTATACAATGACTGCTACTGCCTGAGCAAGTAAATAGAAAATGAATTGAAGCCTGGACATGCATAGTATTGATAGGTTACAGAGCACAGCTAGTATTGCATGCTAAGCATGCAATACTAGCTGTGCTCTGTAACCTATCAATACTATGATTGAACACACGCCTAGGATGGTGGCGTGGGTGCCTATAGCCGCCCCTGACAGTTATCGTAGAGCATAATGATAATTAATGAATTTAATTTGACAATTTTAAATTATAATTATAATATTATTAATTATCGATTATTCCCTGCTGTACCATCGGATGCCAATACATTACATAGAGGATTGGGCCTTATAAATAATAATAATAATCACTATTTAATTAGTCCTATATTATTATATATAAATATTATTAATTATATTATAAGATTATTCATCTTTAGTATGTGTGTTTGATCAATGTTATAATTATAAGTTATTATAATATAGGCCTAATGTAATTAAAAATATTTGTATTGTTTTCAATAAAAGACTAGCGATATACAAGTACACGTATATGGTTATCTCAGTGCTTTTTTAAAAAGATATATTTTATTTTTAGATCAAATGGATCCATCCACTGATATGCAAGTCAGCAGAGCTGTGAAACGTGCCAGCACTAGCTTTAGTAAGACCAAGCAATTTAAGCGATCGAAAAACTTTATATGTGATTGTGTCATCATCGACCCTGGCAAATGTAACATATGTGCAAAAATCGCTCGGAAAATCCATAGGTAAGTTCTGCAATTCATTTTAGAATGTAGTGAATACTTATTTCATTTCTGCATATTGTATGCATGTATAACTTTGAATCATTTATTCTATCAGGTCAGAATGTCTATTACAAATCAATCAAGGTTAAATCAGGTTAAGTCTTTGCACAAACTTTTACACTGAAAAAAATTATTTGTCTGTCAAGGGAAAATATATCCAGTTTTTCTCAGTCTCCATATCAGTTGGCCTAAAGGTGCGAGTCAATAGTTTAATTGTACTGTATGTAAGGGAGGCAACTGCTAATATGTAGTGTATATGGCTCCATAGACTGTTTGGCAAACGACTGGCTCTGTCGCCAAGAGAAATATCAGTTAAGGCAACAGCTGAGCCTGCTAATGGTGGTGGAGAAGATATGTTGGTGTTTGCAGATCAACCATGCGATTGTGCTGAGCTAGATTCAGATAGGTGTACCATATGTGCTGCCTTCGCTATCAAGATGGGCGTGTTTATGAATACATGTAAGTGTCGTGTATTCCCAACTTCTCATTTCATTGCTTCAGGTGCCGTGTTCAATAACGCTGGAATAAGGCAGTAGTTGACTTGAACTTTTTAATTAGGTATTGTGTTTAGTTTAATTTAAAGGGCTACAGAAATGATAATATTTTGTTTGGTATACCTATACTTTAAGCCCTGAAGCTGCTATATTCACTTTATTAAAACTCTGAAAATAATTTGGGCTGGGATATGCCAGCATATAAAATTATCATGAAAAGTGGGTTCTGGAAAAGGAAGTCCCAAGTTACAGGGGTGTTGTCCACATCCTGTATGACGTGTGAAGGCCCATAGCTTGGCTCTCTAATTATAGTCCTGTGTAGGGGAGTTACCAGGTGCCCCATACTTACACTACAATCTCACAGCTATGAGCTTTCTGTAATTATTTGGCTTATGTAATCCTATGGTTTTCTCAATAATATGGCTAGCCATTGAGTAATACAGTTCAATCAGGCCAAGCAAGGGAAGCTATGAGTGAGGATATTGAGACAACAAATCCTTTAGTTGCTGACCGAAGCTTGTTGAGGGCAATGGCTATGTTGTAGTAATATAATACTTCTGCAGATATTGTTAGTATAATACGTGTATACATGCAAAATAATTTTGATATTTAAATTATAAGTGGCAGTATAATATGCATGTAATAATTGTTATATAGACCTACATGTACATCCAGACCTGTTTGAGATTATAAATATGTTCAACCATGTTACTTATTAATACAAATCATGTGCATGTAGGTACAGATATACAGTAGTACTTGCATGGAAATATAGAGTAGATACTATATACATGTTGTAGTATATACTAGATAGACTATAATATGTTATATTACATTGAATTATGAACACAGTATATACATATAGTATAACCTGATGAGTACTTGAAGTATGAAACTACGTAGTAGTGAAATAAATCAAATAAATTAAAAATCGTCAATTCCACCTACGTTATAATAGTTTATAGTATAACTACATGTATATAATAACATTATACTGTGTTATGGTCTAATACAGTATCAGTATGTACATGTATTACAACGTGCATGCATTGTATTACTGTACTGTACTGCACTCTAATAGCGGGATAGGAAGTAATGCAACAGTTGCATTACTTCCTATCCCGCCAATGAAATATTTATTTGTATTACTGTTATTCAAGCCAATTGAGAGTGGTGTAAGTGTGGGGTGTAAGTGTCGCATACATCATTTGGGGCCACATGCTGTAGTAAGCAAATGCACATTAAACATGAAAACATGGCAGAACTGAGGTATTCTGTTGTAACAAGCAAAATTTTGCCAAAGACAGTGATTAACTATATCCAAGTTTCTGTTTGAAGCCTAGACTTGGAATAGCAGATTAGATGAGGATATTGGGTACTGCTGGCATTAATTCCCACCCATTACCTATGCTGGAATTTCAGCTAAATTAACCACACTAATTTAATTGGCTAGGCTTTGTTATGTAACAACTTCCATTTTGTTTCCACAGTTACAGAGTAAACAAAGTTTACATCCTTTGTAATTCAATATGGCAGAATGAGGGCTTGCAGTGTTTTCCATTTTCAGAAAACAGACAAACTGATTATGTTATATGAATTTTTGTTGCACATATTGAAAAATAATAACCTATATAACATAAGTGCTACATGAAAAGACATGATTTCAGTAGTACTTTAACCATTTCTGTGGATTTATATTTGCTATGCTACATATCTTCATGTCTGTGTATCTATTTACCATTATAATCTGTGTTAAATATTAGCAAGTTTTTTTATCACACAAAACAGGACAACGTTATGATAGGCTGTATAACCAGCAGCGTTATGTGTTGTCTTACATGTAGATTCAAAGAAAGTTCTGGAAGATACAAAGGAAGAGTGGAAATACAAGGTGGACTGTGAGTGTAGTTACTTGTCCGCTACTGGCTGTGGTACATGTCGAGCTGCCATTATACACATTCAGTCTGTAAGTAAATCATACCATGAAATCATGTCACAGAGCTAGCTTAAAGCTATCCTATGAATACTAGTCATGATGACTTGTTATCTTTAAGAGTAGTCTTCTCGCCACAGATGATTGCGCTCACAGGAATATTGTCTTCTGCTTCCAGATATTCAGAAAGAAAGTATATCCGACATGTCAGGAGATAAACTCTGAAGGGAATGACACTGATTCATCTCTCAGCTCAACAGAATGTGACCCCACCTCTATAATTGCTAGTCATACTCACACTCATACTGGTACCTCAAGTCATACCTCTACTGAAACTAGTGATCGTCAATCAAAACCTACTGATATTTGTACTACTGTTGATGGTATTGGTTCCTCTACTAGTGCTGATACTCTAACTAATACTTTGACTAGTACTGATACTCTTCCTATTACATCTACTAGTATTGATACTCACAGTAGTCCTGGTACGAAGTCATGTGATATAGGCACTAACTCACCCATAATCACATCTAATAGTACATCAGGTATACCTGACCTGAGTAGATATGTGGCGTTGGACTGCGAGATGGTAGGAGTTATAGACCATAGCCAGAGGAATATTAAAGGGAGACCAAAGATGGTCAGTGCTCTAGGTGAGTTGTACAAGCCCTTTCATACTGGGTTATTATGCAACTACTACCATTTGTCTTCAATTTTAATATGTGCTATCTCGTAGGTATATTCTTACAGCTGCTTGTACATGTAGCAATGCTATATATAGGGTGTGTGTTGTGTCTGTAAGTTATGCTTTATATCAAGCTGTAGGTTACCCTACCAATATGTATATTGCTTACATGTATAATGGTACTGACAGTAACTATTCTTGAATAATCCGAATCAGAATTACATAGGCATTGGTGACTTAACCCTTTTGCGTGGAAAGCGACATTTATGTCGCCGAGCGACACTATGTGAGTTAGAGGAAGCGACATAAATGTCGCTTCCGATATCGTTTTGTATTATCAAGTTTTATTGGTTGAATTCGAGGGGTTTGACAAATAAATGATGAGAAATGACTAGAAAACATTTCGAATAATATAGTCTGACTTAGACTCTTATAAATTCGGAGGATTCATCTCTATTTCTTCTAGTACTTCTTCGGGAAGACTTTTTCATTTGAAAAATGGCGACTCCCAGTCAAAATGAATTACAATGGCGATCAACAAGAGTTAGAAGGTATTTTGTGATTGTGGATTGTATTATGGGTGGTGATGCTTGGTTAGATAGTGGAGGAAGTGATATAGAAATAGAACATTTTGAAAGCAGTGATGAATCTGATAGCGAAAATTGTAATCATAGTGATAGTCATAGTAGCAGTCATAATGTCAATGACCGTCATAATGATAATAATCATACATTTACATTTACATTTATTTGGGTTTTCTAAAAGTTTACAGATAATATTATTTATTTAGGTAGCAATAGTGATCATGCAAATGATGGATTTAGAGGTCCTTGTATTTATCTAAGGGATTAGTCATCGGTCACTCATGTTGCTTCACGGCCAGCTGAATTTTGGTATACAGCAGGGACTATACAGGATACATTTAGTAATAGTTGAGTTTATTCTAGGTGAAAACTAATACCATTTCTGAATTCTATATACTTCCTTCCATATTCTGTGAAAGTATCAAGCAATTCTATTAAAAAATGTGAAAATTATTGTTGTTCAAGCAAAGGCATATTGAAGATCGAAAATTTCCCTAAATAAACCTCCCTGTGGAGGCCTGTTTGCAACAAAAGAACGTACCTTCGAAAGGGTTAAACCTTGACTTATTGGACTACATCAGGTCATGGTCAGCAATTTTACCAAATGGTGCCCTACCCAAATGATATCCAAAAATCCTCAAAATTGCTATGCTAACTTTGATCTCGACTGGTCAAATAAGTCGAACTTAATGTCACCAGAGCTTGTGTATTTCTGGATGAGCGGAAAAACTGATTTGGATTTTGCAAGAAAAGAACCACTTTATCTTGTAAATTATTCTATTGAAATGATGTCTTACATGCGAATCACTTTTTTGTTGACTATGGTTAGGATTTTCTGATTGAGTGAAACCATGATACTTCACCTTAGTTCCACTGCTATTAGTGTGTTTATGTATTTCAGCGAGATGTAGTATCGTAGATTCGGAGCTCAATGTATTGTTGGACATCTATGTGAAGCCAGACAAAACTGTAGCTGACTACAGAACTAAATATAGTGGCATAACCAAGGCTAAGTTGAAAGGTGCAGTCTCTAATGATATAGCCCGAGATCTTATTCTATCAACACTTCAGGTACGCACTATACATGTGCTACTATACTATACTAATAGGTCTACTGTACTCCAAGCTCCACATTTACTGTGTTGTTATAAACTACCTTTCCCAAGTGATTTGTGTCCTTATGAAGATCAACATTCCAAAAATAAATTATTAGTTCACTATGGCATGAAATTTATACCTGTTACATTAAGCCTTAGCCAACTAAGCAAACTGCGAACTTGGGTACATGAACACTGCATATGTCTGTAATTAGTTACATGTACATATTACCAATTGATTGTTGTATATTTTAGGGTAAGATAGTAGTGGGTCACACGTTGAGCAGTGATTTTAGTGCCATAGGCTATGCACCACCTCCCATCATGTTCAGAGATATCGGTCGCTGCCGTCTACTAAACCATATGTACAAGAAGAAGTCACGTCTGAGTGGGCCAGGCACCCATTTAGTAGGACTGAAGAAGCTGTCAGCTATATTACTTAGTGAGTATTATACATACATGTAATATAGGACACAATGTTTATGCTTGATTTACTTCCACCCAATTAGGAGACTGATATTAGGTGGAAAATGGTTTTGGAGAATTTTTGGATTAATTTAGAAAGACAATGTTTGCACCAACATAGTTGTATATGTGGGGCAGAGAGAGGATTACTTCAAATAGAGATCTACTCTTTGGTATTTAAATGTCTGTAAACGAAACTTCTGTGCCTCTGTTCTGTAGATTCTAGAATACAGGAGGGCAGTCACTGCTCCGTAGAAGATTCTATTCACACCATGAGGTTGTACTTGTTGATCCGAGACGACTGGGAGGCGGAGCTAGCGAGGAAAGGGTTCAAAAAAGCTGATGCATGTGACGAGTTCTCTCTCTCATATACGGACAGCAGCCTCTATCTGGATGACACCTTCTGGCCCGAGTCTAACCTGCAATGTTGATGCTCTACTCTGCTAGAGCCATCTAGGAAATTGTATGCTACTTTTGAGGTCTGACACTCTGTTATGAAGGTCTATATAATGTTTTTGGTAGCTTGTGAGATATCAAAGAAATTTATGTAACAGCGCTGTTATATAACTGTAGTCAGTTTACAAGTTACAAAGGTAGAAATTATATATATTATTAAAATTTGTTTGATTTATAATGTTGGAATTTCCACCAAATTTAACCTGTTTGCTAGTTGCTGCATGAGTACAAGGAGTCTTGGATTATCTTACGACGTTCTAAATATTCATATATGATAGTAATGAAGTAGGATAGTGTAATGCATCTGTAGATAGTATTGTCGCTGTAAGTTCATTACTTGCCTGTTTATGGGTACTCATAATTCAAAGTTATCTCCTCCTAGTATAATGAAATTCACTTGCCACTTGAAACCAGTTTTAGAAAAAAGTCTAATATATTTTCTCACTCTGAATGACTAGTACATGTGTAATAAAAAGTGAATTTATAAAATCAGAAAAAGATAAGTGCTGACTTAAACAGTAATATAATTACACTGTATATAATGGCAGTGTAATCCACAGTGTAATACATATAAATGTTAACCGTGACGTGGAGTTCCTGACAGCTTATTTACATAATATGTGCTTGGTACAGGTGGCTCCTCAGCTCCTGAAATAATATGAACATACACAATAGTAACATTCAGTATTAGACAAGTTAGTCATTACTATTAATATTAACCTAACTTTCCCAAGTTGAAATTGTCCATTTCTAGAACCACTTTATCTGGTGGCTGAACTACATGTATTTCACGCATCAAATCACACACTACACATAACATTGGCAAGGGAAGACAGGCATAGATAGTTAGTTAGTATATATAGAGGAATGTACGTGTTTATTAGTATATAGCATGAAACTAATAGTAATAAAAGAGATAGAACAGTGGGATTCTACCAAACATTAGTTAGTTAGTACAGATAGTTAATATCAGTAACAGACTCCAGTACTCACCTCTGTAGATTTATGGTGTTCTGTAGATGTGCAGTTAGCCCAAGGGCACGTATGTCTAGATAGTATGTCTGTGAGATGGGAGGTAAATATATGATTCATAAGCTGATGTGGCTGTCCATATGGTAAGTTACACGAACCAATCTACAAAGTTATTATCATGTATGTAAAAACAAACAACAATACATGGATATATACAGCTAAGATTTGTGGAGAAAGTAGAGTTATCTCAACCTACAAACAGCTTCAGGTCATGCAAAGAAAATTCAAATGGGCAGTTGTAATGTACACTGTAATTGTAGTATGCACTATGAACTATACTTAGAAGTTGTCCTCTCTCAGTTAGATTTAACCATGATAGGACAACTTCTAATTGTGATCATGTATCCCGCTTGTAATGTACAGGCTTAGAGCATGAGGTTAGTCTTGGATGAAGTGAAGTTAACAAGAATTTTACATAAGTTACACACAGCAAAAAAGTAGTTTCACCAAGTGATTGAATAGATTATATAACATGCAACTGAGTAACTCATCTGTCTGAACTTGTCAACTGAATAACAGAAACATGGAAGTACCAGTTAGCACCTACCTTACAATGAATTTGATTGGTTGTTAGAGTAAATGACTTAATAACTCCGTGCTGGTCGCCAACAAAAACTTTTCCTTTCTTAAATGTGATGGCAAGTAATATGGACTGCATATTGTATACATTGGTCAGCTGTAGGCTCTGCAATGCAATCATATATCTATATATATAACACATATATTATTTGGAAATCATGCACTACATGTACATGTATAAATATGAATATCATATTCTGTGTATATATATATTAGCATGAAGTCTAATAAACTCTAGAGCAAAGAGACTTGGCAGATGCGCCATAAAATCACAACATGTGCATGTTGTATGAATTAGATTCTCACTCAATTATGATTCTAATTAATAGAGCGAGTGTTACCAAATATCACTAGATTAAGTTCTTGGAATCAGTTGGAGTTAGTGGTAGCGATACAACTGTGCATGTTGCAATTAATCCAAATTAGTAATGAAAAAAAATTAGCAGTCTGAAATTTGATTAGATGTAATTCCACCCACACTATGTTGATTACGTCATAAAACTCGGACTTCTTGACAAACGAGATAGAATGTAGAATATGGTAACAGAATATCAGTTGAGTGAACCACATCAAATAGTAACTTGTCATAGTGAGATATTGGTTTACCTTCAGGTTATATTGAGCAATTGTTCCATCTTCAGATGCGGCGAGGAGTAAATTGGTCTCGTTGTGTCGGCCGACAATTATGGAACGGATATTCCCCATGCCAGACGTCAGCTCTGATATCTTTACACCTTTCTGCACGGACAAGTACAACATAACAGTAGTGAATGGATGAGATATCAACAGAATTAACACAACCCTAGCCGCTAATAAATTGGTTTAATAATCGACTCTCAAACTGGTTCAAATGAAATAAATCGAATTTCAATCAACGCTCCAAGTAAACACAATATATTTATAGTGATATAGCACAAACACATGTATATTGAACATCTAATACAACAAAGAGTTTATATGTGTATAATATGTGCCCATGATGGCATGTATATACAGAAATATGTGTCATAAAGACCTACAAGTACTCTTGATATAATATAGCCAAATTATTATACAATAATATGCTATTAGTTGCATACCTCATAGTTATAGACTTGCAGCAGGTTCCCTGAAGATATGTAGAGATAAGGTCTAGACTCATCAACCTGCAGTCATAGTAATACACACACAATACATATAATTTTACTACCTGTACCCTACACAGTATTGTACATCTACCTGAAGTCATCGTAATACACATTATAGTTCAACTACCTGTACCATGCATAGTATTGCACTATCTACTTGGTAAGGAGGATATTAATACTAAGCAGAATATTGATGACCATTGCATACACCGAGTATCCATGTACCCACTGCCTACCTGCATACACAGAGTATCCATGTACTCACTGCTTACCTGCATACACCGAGTATCCATGTACTCACTGCCTACCTGCATACACAGAGTATCCATGTACTCACTGCCTACCTGCATACACCGAGTATCCATGTACTCACTGCCTACCTGCATACACAGAGTATCCATGTACTCACTGCTTACCTGCATACACCGAGTATCCATGTACTCACTGCCTACCTGCATACACAGAGTATCCATGTACTCACTGCTTACCTGCATACACCGAGTATCCATGTACTCACTGCTTACCTGCATACACCGAGTATCCATGTACTCACTGCCTACCTGCATACACTGAGGATCCATGTACTCACTGCTTACCTGCATACACCGAGTATCCATGTACTCACTGCCTACCTGCATACACCGAGGATCCATGAACTCACTGCCTACTTGCATACACCGTGTATCCATGTACTCACTGCTTACCTGCATACACCGAGTATCCATGTACTCACTGCTTACCTGCATACACCGTGGAAACTGGGTAACTCCAGGCATCTGTCTAATTAGTAAACCTGATTTGACGTCCCTCACGGATATGGTACAGTCGTAGGAGCCACATATGATCAGTTTACGTGCCCCTTCTTGAGCTGCACACATAGCCAATATACCAGAGCTTCCTGTTTGATACCTCTCCGATACGCATCCATCCTTGAAATATAATACAGTAGAGTAGAACACATAGCCATAGATGTTAGTCAAGCTCAGTTTCGAAACAAGGACAACAAATAGTTTTCGTTTGAGGAGCACAAGCACTCAATCATGCCTATAGAGAACGCACTGTGTAGCCTCCCAACCTCTGGTCCAGCACACTAATGCCAAGGATAACACACTCGTTACAGGTACAAAGGCTACAGCATCAACTCCAAGTTCACACGGAGTTAACTGAAACTAAATAGATTGATTTTATGACAAAACTCACCTATAAATGGCAATATCCATGTATATTATACTCACAGCTATGTTATAAGATACTAAATCACCAGTCTGTAGGCCGAGATAGAGATTCCCGTAAGCTTCTATCATACATAGGATAGGATGTTCTAAGTTACATTTATCTCTCCTCTCACCATTCTACAGCAAACAGTCAGCACCATAGACTCCCTACCGCATGTCAGCCAGTAGTATGGGGGGGGGGGGGGGGTAAGCCACCCATCCCAAGAGTGCAACATAAACTTTCTAGTGATTTCAACTTGTCATCAAGTTCGATTTATGCTTACTAAATTTTCAATGACTACGTAAATCCCACAAGTCTATGGGCATATATCCTAATTACTTCCATGCCTCCAAGATATACAACAGATGAAATGTAGAGTCAAAGGAAGGTGAGAACAACTGCTTGGATTTAGAGGATTTCTTAAGGAGCAGTAGCTCTTTTCTATAAAGATACCATACTTACGTCAACATTAAACTGAAGGAGAAAACCGTCCATACCAGCACTGTATAGCACCAGGGTATCTGTATGCCGGGAGAGAACCAGGAATGACTTGACGTTACTTTCGTGTCCATGATAGGTGGCGATGCAGGCTCCTGTCTACATACAACGTGTCACAAACGTGAGGCAACTACTATCGACATCGAAACTACGTACATGTAGGCCTAATACAAGCACTAAAATACAGCAACAACAGATATCTCAACATTTTTAGGGGACAACACATGAGTTAAATGTATAAAACCGCTAAAGTTGATGTTATGGTAATACTGCACAGGGTTTGGTTCAGCAGATAATGATCATCACATATAATATATAGTGGCTACAGAAGTGAAGATGAGATGTGGTGTTTAATGGACCCGTTGAATGACAGCACTTATGAAAAACATGCAGCTCTCATATCCACCCTAACACCCACACTGTACAGTCTAGATGTGGGAGGAGTGTAGCGGCAGCAGTAATGGGTGCATGTGAAACGTTATCAGCAATGCAAAGTTGGTTACACTGTCAATATGAACAGGCATCGTGAAGTTAGATTAACATTGTTATCATCTAAGAATATAATAGCATACTTAAAGTATAGTAGTTACATTAGTTTACAAATTTCAGACGGCAACTTAGCTAATTATCCAATCAAACACTAGAAGATGAAGGCTACTTCAAGCTACTTGTAGCTACTTTAGTAGGTTTCTTAGTAAAATATGAGGTCATAAAACTGTTCATACATATTAGTATCCTAGCCAGTTTACAGGCGGCTGATGACCATTGGTCTAAATTTTAAATTAAATGGTATATTATAGACATAACATCCTATATTTAATGATACAGTATATTATACAGCGTAATCAGTCAAGTTATGTTACTACCAACTACACACTCCGGATCTCGAAGTGGTAGTGTGGCAGTAATGATATAAAGATAGCAGTCTCCTATTAGATACAAATATAGACTCCTTCGTGGTGTAAACGGGTAACTAGACATAAATACATTATGCATTTACGCTACTCATGTAGAAATACCACTATATAATAACAATGCTATTATCAAGATGACTCTGCACCTTTACTGTAGTCCCCATCATAGCACTGCCTACCTGCTCCAATCAACACAGATGGTATACATACTACTATGTGAATAACAACTACAAACCAGAACATACCTCCATATCAAACCTGCGGATGGATTTGTCCCCGGAGCTGCTGAATAAAGAGTTGCCCTTAACCAATAGGCACATGACTGCGGCTGTATGACCTTCATACACCATCTCATTGTCCAATTGCCGAGCGTTACGTCTCACCTGACTTTCTACTATCGTCTTCATCCGCCGCTCAATATCGTTTAGCCTGAAATATCAGATAATACAGTGAAGCTACCAAGATATAACACTCCTGCTACCTAACTATGGGGCACTGCCCCTATTTAGATGACAGCTAAGAATGCTAAATTTATGCATTCAGTCTCTTGCAAACAAGGCACACTTCTTTTAGCTGGCAAAATGCAACTAGTGAGGAACACACAAGCACTGTATGCAAGAATAAGTTTTAATGACGACATTAGGATAAATAGAGCAACCCCACCCTGTAACATGATATAGTTTGTTTATCTACTGCCCTTACAAACATTGTGTGAAATTATTTTGAGGTTAACGGCCCATCGAAAGGACCCACTATATGGTTTAGATATGATAATTGCTAACATTAATTTGGATTCATCGGCCATGTCCAATCCGTTCTTACTTATCATACCTTGAGGTGAAAGTCGAACAGAAAAAATCAGCGGCTGACACACAGGAGTCTTCGGTAACAAACGAGCGAGTGTTAAAATAATTCAGTTTCATAATCAGCTTTGTGAAAACACTGAACCTGAATTTTGGAGGAAATAGTAAATGCTCTCAAACCCAAAACATCTTGCCTTGCCAATTTCTGGAATGGCGTTTCACCTTCAATGACTTGCAGCTAGCAGTGAGTCTGTTTACGTTAAAAAGTTCAGGCAACACTATGACGACATGTGCTGTGACGACATGCGAACCGTTCACAACAACACCCATTGAAAATTTTTGTAAAATTTTATATTCGACCTTCTTAGCTGGTTGGCTTACACTACTAATAGTGACATTTTCACTTATTGCACATGACTTGGTAGGAAATGGCATTGTAGCAGACATATTGTATTTATGAATATGTACATCTAAAGTTGACGTAGAGATATCATACTACCCATAAGATTCCATGTAAATTAACTATTCGTTGCACCTCTAGATGTAATGAATTGTAAAGAATTTATTGAACCTGAATTAGATTTTTATACTGTTTTATTGGTATAGGTCATTTATTATGCAGTTGATCAGTAGCTCAAAATATGAAACTCTGCTACTTGGAATAATAATAATAATAAACTACTAGGAAAATTCAATAACATCCCTCAATAATAGTAGTTAGCTATTATACCAAACTAGCTATATTAAAATTTCATTTGAATTTACAAGCACACATCAGAATATTACAACGTAAACGCAGCCGATTGATGGCACTAATTTTAGACATACATGGAAATATTATAATAATAATTATTTCAATTGATATACAAACTGAAAGATAATGTTCATCTACACATAATGGAGCAGTGCATATAATCAATAAAACAATCACTGAGGTATACATGTTACAATATAGGGATACTAATAGAGCAGAGAAAGAGAACAGCTGCATATGCTATCTATGTACGATGCATGTACAGCAAGCTTACGATATACATGCAGTTTCTCTCTGGAGCTAGGCATGGTAAGTAAGAGCTGTTATCATAGTAAAATAATAAAAAATAATCATACATGTATATAATATACACTCTATATAAACACATAATAATTAACACTGGTAAATTTTTACACAAATTAAGTAAAATACTATAATAATTCTAGCATTTATGTTTGACACAAGATAGACCTACTCATTTTTACATGTATATCATCTTCCATTTGGAAATTCTATTTGAAAATGCTTATGAGTTAAACCACGAAAAAGCAACAGTGAGTTAGACATAGCCTGTGAACCGCCACACAATCCTGTCCCCAATTGAATTGGTAAATAAACAGGCTATATGTATCATATATTATAATAATATGTCCATTCAACATTAGGAAAATAAGTAGCACTTCACGCTACTTGCAAGGGGTTTATAGTAAACAAGTTGTATTTGTTTAATAATCATTATATATTAATTTTATAGTGTAAACAGAAACTAAATGCCGCATAATCTCAAATACATCCACTTATTTATGCCACAGGATAAGTTATAACTGCAAAAAGTATCCAAAATGGCTGAAAACACACTGGTAGAAAATTCAACACAATATGATTACTACGATTATTACTCGCTATTTGATCATCCTGATTTGGAAGACTGCCGCAACATCACTCTGCTGATGAATTGTTCTACCAAGTTTGTAGAGGAATATGGGTATGACATGTTTAATCTTTGCCTTGAATATGTGGTAAGTGCTTTGTATTACAATAATCATATTATTGATAATAAATAATCAGTTACAGATATTGCTGGTACTTGAAAAACTTGATCATCTTCTCAAAAAATAGGGTGTTACAAAAGACATACTCTGATTGATACACCAGAAATTAAAGTAACTTTGTTACAAGTAAAATTGATATGTAGGGTGTATATTATCATTGACTAGACTGAACTTGGTCAAAGTGATTACGCAAATTTCAAACGGATAAGGATGGCATCGTTTATAATCTATGGCTGCTTGGTGACCACAGTCTGTCTGCTAGGAATCATCGGAAATATTCTATCTTACGTCATCATGAGAAGTCGCGACTTCCGAGGATCTACCACTTCTACATACATGCAGGTAAATTATAAATTAGATGAATTTATTAATAGCCTAAGAAACTTGCTAAAGAGTATCAGTGTGACACGAAAGAACTACATCAATGAGGGGTGTGATATTAAAAATCCTAAGTTTTATTAGGCTACAGGTACAGCAAAATCTGCACATTTGTACTATACTGTTATGCAAAACTTGCCGAAGGATGCATTCACCCGCTCCACAAAACATTATTTTTGGTGCCTTTTAGGCCTATTATAACACAAGTTCCACGAAATTGTGATTGAGATTGATTTCCAGCTGTTTATTTAAATATTAGGCCTAGTAACGAATCCACAAATTCCATTATCATAACATAACAGGGGCATAAATATCTTCACTTGTCAAACACGTATGGAAATGTGTAGTAATAGAGCAATATCCCGGAAATTACATTATGCCTCAGTAATCGGAAAAAAGTAATCATTGCTTTAAAGAGCTTTTATCTTCATAAGATCGGTTGAATGCTTACAGTAACGCCTCCTTTTTACCCCTTACTGGATGTCAAATGGCTGAGGGGAGTAGGTAATTTAGGTAATAATGCATAATGACTGATGTAAACAGTAATAAAAGGAGGTCAACCAAACTTTGGATCAAACATACGGTAGCTTGGGCTCTCACACCCTCGACTCCTCAATCTATATGAATATGCGTAATATTCCATGATGTTTTGTAGGCCTTGATGATAGTTGACTCATTATATCTAGCTGCCAACTTCCTATACTATGGTCTTGTGCTGGGACTAGGAATGGGTGAATGGGTGGTATCTTCGTTTCCGGCATACGCCCGAACATATTTATCATTCAACATCATAGATATATTCCGCACATGCAGTGTCTTACTCACTGTAGCTGTGACTGCAGAGAGGTAAATCAAAATCCTATATTGCTTACAATACATTGTAACTTTCATCTTTCTAAAGGCAATACTTCAATCAAATTAATTGTCATACAATTTACCCCTCAGCAGATACATGTATGTTGCAAATTAAACGAGTCTTCAATTGTGCAAATCATTATTGGGACAGCCAAAGTTTGTAAAAACCAACGAGTCGAGAGCAAATGGGATTGCGCAAAAAATGTGCGTGATTATTTACAAAACCTTGGAGGCTTCAGTCAAATTGGATCTCAGTTAAACCAGCCGACTATTCCAATGGAGCATTCTGCTACTAAAAATATTTCATAGCACGAGTATGCTAAAATGCTTTGGCCCATTGATTGCTTGCAGAATGCTCAGCTTTGTTCTAAAATAATAGGCAGGCATTTAGCTACAACGTTTTATGGGTCTCTTGCATAGGCCCTCAGGGAGACCTGTACGATAAGGTGACCCCCACCATACTCAGACACCATCTTATAAATCTGCAATGTACAAGACATCTACATACAGAATGGATGCGAAGGATACTGATTATATTCACCTGGTGTATCTGTATTTGCAATTTATATTCTATAATCAAACATCCTTTGGCAATTACAGAAGCAATTAGACGATAATTAGATATCAAGTAATTGTAGTGTAATTAACATGTTAATTAAACTTTTCAATTATTTTCTGATTATGTATATATGGACTGTTTAATGTAACTGTAGGTACATATACGTCTGTCACACCTTCATAGCTGCCAAGTTATGTACTCAGACTACGAGTAAACTATTGATAGCCGCTATGATACTAATAGCTGTGGTCTTTCAGATACCCAGGTTCTTCATACTCAAGGTTTGATTATAAATATTAACTTTATATTACATGTATACTTGTATCTATGTGGTAATGTGTGCTTCTAGCCTACTGCAAAAAGTAGATAACAGGTAAGCATACTTTTGATTCTTACTCTATGTTCATTGGGAGACAGAGCCGAAAACATTGGAAAGTATGTGTGCTCTATGATCAATAATTATTACATTGCTACACATTCGGATTATACCGAAATGCATACTGAAAACCGCTAATACAAACATTATATCCCAAAAGCTATTATTGCAACAGGTCATATATGCACTGAAGGGATTGAGTGGGAAATTGGAGCAGGCACACGCGTTATCCAGTGGATACACATGATTCATTGCGATTTTGCTATGGGCACATTGGCATAGCACATATATGGACAAGTTGCTTGAAGTTAAGTGTGGCAGTCACGGGTAGAAAATATAAGATAAACGGAGGGTGGAAATTTAAGTCACCCTCATATTTTTATTCATGGACAGGATACACGTAGGCTATAAAATACACAATGTTCTCATTTATTCCGTGATGTATTTCTAGGTGCAACCCATTGAGGGAAATGAAGGGTGTGGAATTATGTATCATATACTGCCTGCAAAACGAATCCCATTGAAAGCAGAAGATGCCATAGGATATACAGGCGAGAGAAAATATTATGTCCTCTGTATTCATATTAATTAACACTACAGCAATACAGAAATTGTCTTTCCTTTTTATATAAAGCTTGACTGAAAATAGATGGGTTTGTGATTAGCATGAATTCAATTTTAATATTAACTCCACTATTCTGGAGAACACCGCCCGTGGCTGAGTTTGAGACTGGAGACGATATCAGCTGGTGTATTTAGTCACTGAGAGACCCAGAGAGAGTTCGAAATACACAGTTCTCCAAGTCTAGCAAACAAAATGTAGCAAATAGCAAATTTTAGTTCTATAGGCAGTTGACCGATTTTCAGCCTGCCAAAGGTCATATAGGCCTACCATTCTTGTAGTTGAAATACCTTATAGGCCTACACAATTTTATACTACATGCTATTATAGGCCTATAATGCGCGTCAAAATTATTTTATAGGTTTCACGTTGTTCATCGCCCTTCCGCTAATTGTTCTCGCGGTGCTTACAACACTGCTGATACGCGAGATTAAGAAGTCAAAGGTCTTCAGGGAAAGTATGAGAGTGAAGAGTACTACAAGTCGGCATAGCATATCGGTAAGGTTAAAATACTTATACGACATTACAGTTACCATATACATGTATACAGAACTAACGACTAAATTTTGAATCACATTGGGAATAGAACACTTTTTAAACCTAAAGCCATAGATAGTTGAGAGTTAAGTGAAATTCCTTACCAAGATTTAAAATCAAGGAAAAGGGTTTTTTGTTTTTAATAGATTGAAATGACAATTTAGATTTCTCAACAAAGGTTTATTTATTTTTGTCTGATCTTTCAGGAAACAAAAGGAAGAAAAAATGACAACACAACCATAATATTATTATCGGTAGTTATTACATACTTGATATGTAACTTACCCAACACCATAGCGGTATTGCTACGTTACACCAAATCTGGAGAGAATTGGCTGATCTCACCAGGAGGAAAAGTTTTCTACTACATTGGTATTTTGTTTATGAACATCAACAGTGCAGCAAACGTATTGTTATTCTGCTTCTTTGGCACAAAATTCCGCCGTGTATTTGCGCGAGTATTTTTTCGGCGCCAATGGAGAAAGAAGAAAGCTACGTATCATTCAGTGTCTCAGACGATGTACACGCACATATATAGTAGGAACTCTCTGCACAAGATTGATACAAACTCCCCGAATTGTGAAGAGGAAGACATTAAGTTATGAAATCCTTTTACAGTGAGCAAGAAAAGATATTTTAAGTTCACATTCGCTCATAATAATTTGTGGTCATAAGTAAATACAATTGTGTATTTGGTACTATACAATAGATATGTTATACTGCCAGTTCTTCTATAGATATTAAGTTGCAGCTTATTTATGTAATCATAGTCTACAGAAATTGCCAAGCTGGTGAAGATTTAGCAGATTTAAATTAATTGTCACTTTTGTTCTGCCAATAATCACATATAAATACTCGTGTATCTTTATGTATTGCAAATGTCAATCGGATAGGAGAATCTCACAAATATATATAATATGTAAACATCATGATAAACACTATTTACTAGAACCTATTTCCGTTGCATTTTAAATTCTAATCTGCTGTTGTTATCAGCATTATTTTCTGTCATTTCCATCTAGACACAATACTTTATTTTTTATTATTGTTAAGAATTTCGAGACCTGTCCAATATATAAAATAAATAGAATTAACTTGCAGTGTTATGGAGTTGATTTACGTAGCCCATCTTATTGTCAAGTATGCCCTTCAGATACGACCTAATTTTAGTAAGCCTAAACAGTTGCCATTTTTCCTCGACTTTGCATAATGTAAAAGCAGAGCGAGTACGTAGCCGGCAACAAATGATTTAACAATCAAATTCCGATTCGTTTATTCAACTAAGTTCTACGGCCAAAATTGATGATTAATAAACATTAGATTAAATCTATGACTAATAACCATTAGTACACACGTACTTGATATACTACTTTACGAATATGATATATATACTGCCTGGCAACATATTTATGTATATATCTAGATCTATCAGGGTACAAAGCATGCCAGACAACAAGATTTATAACAGTACTAACCCAGCATTGGAAGTAGTGTCACTGTCAACAACTGCTCCATCTGAACTCTGAGACAAATGCCTTACTCTCTCCTTTAACACAGAGAAGGCCATCTTCTCTTCTTCAGCATCTGCAAACAAGAGGCACCGAATACCTTTAAATATCATAATATTACCTACATGAACTAACATATATTATTAAAACATTATTAGTAAAAAAGAAAACAAGAAACGAGGGCGGGCTGGTCATACATTTATCCCAAGAAGTGAAGAAACTTGAGAGCCGTGTTATATTATCCGTACTCTACTCGAGGTACATGTACATTACACATCAACTTAGTAAATGCATAGCGAGAAAGAAATCGGACAAAAAATGAAGATTGTCTATTATATTCATCTACTTCCAAACTTCTCCATTATAGTAACTACTGCCATTGGTAGCGTAGCTTGTAAATGTGAAGGAGTTGTCCCCTCTTAAATCTAGAAGTACTAACAACACCATACAGTGATGATAGTCATGGTAAGAACTTCTTGCTGCATACCCTAAAAGCAGCTACTGTTTGTGAGTTTTAAATCGTTCCATTGCAGAATGCTTCCGTGTTTGAGCCAACTCACAAAAATCTCACTGCAGCAATTTCTGATTTTAGGGTACACACTAATAGTGAGAGAGAACTTTATAGAGACAGTTCACCAGGGTTCAAGCACACGGCACTTCCATTAGGGAACAGATCATATCACGAGTTTATTGACTGTGACATTATAAACACTGTGTACTACCTTCAACTTATTCGTGTGACAGACAATCAGATGAGAGACAACGGAGGTAAGGTGTTCTGGAGGATAGAGAGGTTGCAGTGCATAGGAGCAGAGGAGCAAACATAACACAAAGGGTAGTATTTGCCTAAGAGTCAAGATTACATCCGCACTATATGATAATATGGTAGCAACATGGCATTAAAATCCAGAATGTCGATTGATATTCCTCAGCATAAGATATCAATAAGACTTAAGTTTTATTTCTGATTTTGTATATTATCCACATACAAGTATTAAATGTACTCATTCATAGGACACAAAATGTCCTTTTAGCGCCAGAATGCTCCATAGTTACTTCCAAGCATTGACTCAATCTCGTGTCTCATCGTGTAGAACTCATTGAAATTCATTGCAACTTTCAAAAACTTACTGTAGCCTTTGCCCACCCAATAGAGTAGGCGCAATTTTCCAGAATAAGAATGAGCAACTGAACAATTTTCACTTACAAACTTTCGCCAAATAACAAACTTATCACCACTTTGGCACAATTCGAACAATTGTTCCAGCAGTTTGCCGAGCTCAAAGTAAGCGTAAAGTGCCGTGTGTCCTTGCTTTATATGTATTTTCACTGCTTTTATTTCAGCCAACACATCTTCCATGGTGGTAACAAATTTTGGTACCCAGTTCTGATTCTCCACAAACCCCTTGGAAGATAGGAGTTTATGAGTGTGCTCATTGGTAGCTATAAAATAAAGTTATATGGCTAGCACCGTCCTATTCATCGAGTAAGCAGTTAGGATAACAGGAAGTGGCACCGACTAACCTACAGTCAACTCTTGCGTGAATACGAGACAGTGTAGAATATTACAGTAATTATGATCTTACCAAGATAAAACATGTACACGTAGAAGGCCTACTGCAATTAGTAATGATGGTTCATAGAAAATGAAAATCAGTGAAAATTTGACGGATATTTCGCTGATAGTTCTGGAAAGTGTTGTATTCTAGTGGGCGAGGAAAGTGCGACAGTGCTGAATTTGTGACGCAGAACCAAATGTAAACAAATGTGTTGGATGGAAACTCCCATTGTGTATAATGACAAACGGTAAACAAGTGCAAGCACATTACTGTGGAGATAGGAGAACGCCTGAGGAGAGAGGGATGAGTAGTTATATGAATACAACAAACTAGAAATTGTCTGCCCATGTGTGGCATTGTGGGCACTTTATCTTTCAGTTAGACTTGTAATAGCAACTTGTGGAGAAGTTAACCCTGCTACCAGCTTGCTTTACCTTAAGTTAGCTCCCCTAATATCCCTTTAAAGCAGGTTGATAATCAGGTTAAATTCCCACAAACTGATGTCTAATCTCATATTCACCATACCTTTCTTATGTTTGGCTAGTGAGAGGACAGTAACGATATGATTACGATACGCAGCAAATAGAAGATAGAAATGACAACCTGTCTGTAAAGTGATAGATTTGATACTCAAATGAAGACTCCCCCACTCATTTTGTAACAGATTCTGTTGGCTTGTCAAGCTACCGTTGGACTGAAAGTTTATTGATATGGCATGCATCGGTTAAAAAAAAAAGAAATTTAGTATACTACATGAATTATAATATTTTATTATTTACCTGACGTGATGAATCTACCAATATACTGCGAGTTGGATACCAGATCTGAAGTGGTTGAACATGTAGTGTCGGCCTGCAGAAGATATGAACAGATACACATAGATTTACATACAAGTACCATATAGATGTATATACATGCTACCTTCAAATACATACACATGTTATACATATACAAGGTTGTGGGTGATATTGTAATGTTTTGAGCTGTGTTACATACGAGTGCCGATATGGCACGGGTATCGGAAGTGCTTAGAGGTTGGTAGAGGTCAACCAAGTTAACTTCCACACATCACATAAAGAGTGAACAGTTAGTTAAATGCTCTAGTATTGTTGATAATGACGTATGCTGAGGCTGAGACTCATGAAAGAGTCCAGGGTCGACGTAGGTCTGTAGGTTTATACTCTAAAGGAGTGTAGAAAGAAGTAATAGTAATCTAGGAACTTAGGCCCGACGCTAGATTCATAAAGAATCCGGGATCGACTAAAGTCCGAAGATGTATACTCACAAGGAGTGTAGAAAGAGATGCTTATACGAGTATGGGGTGAGCTTGAGCCGCTTAGGTCTAAGAAGACCTGTGGGCGGAGCTACCCGCCTGCAAGAGTAAGCCTCTAGGTTGAGTTAGGAGATGTTGCTTTATTAGAGGGCAATCAACAACTGATTTGATACAGAAAATGTGCTGGCTTTTATACTAATAACACTTCCGGAAAAAAGTACGATAAGGTATCGGGCCGGAACTTACGCAACAACATGGCTGGTTCCGCCCGACGTCGGCCTTGCACAAAAAGTGCTTACAATAGTGCAGTATGGATAATATGTAAATATGTCCACGTTTGGAGACATCGGCCCAAAAGTGTATACAAGCAACAGACTTGACAAATAATCAGGTGATGATTACAAACTGGGAACATGCTAGGCAAGTATAATTAGATAACAATAAGCATGTGCACCAATACAATAGCAGTAGATAATACAGCGACATAATTGGTTGATAAAAATACAATAGCAGACATAATAATAGTCATAGAAGGGGTAAAGTAAAGCATGTAGCTGCAGAGTTAGTTACTACTAGGCATAGAAGGGGTAAAGCATGTAGCTATATAGTTAGTTAAATGTGTAGCTATCCAGGCATGGAGGCTGATTCACTACAATATATAACATCAGGCATTTACTGTGTGGCACAGAGCTTCTACTGTTGCTCCTCACTTTTACAACTCCCATTTTACAACAGCACATTATACTATAAGCACAAGATGGAATAACTTCAAACATTTAACTTTATTACCCACAATTCCACTGGTTTTCCATGAAACAGCAAATCGAAAGTCAGACAACTCCATTACAGTGATAGGTAAATGTTGCTGCTATTAAACAAGTTACTACAGTCTACCTTCCTTACCTGCTGTTGTACTACTTGTACTGCTGTGACAGCTTTACTTTTGTTATCATTGGCCTTCCTTAGAATCTCCAGACGAGACTTTCTCAGTTGGCCATCTTCTTCGGATATTTCACTGATCTTAGCAGAGAGCTTGGCAATCTGTAGACAGGTTATATATTGGATACATGTAATCTGTAGACAGGTTATATATTGGATAGATGTAGTCTGTAGACAGGTTATATATTGGATACATGTAATCTGTAGACAGGTTATATATTGGATAGATGTAGTCTGTAGACAGGTTATATATTGGATACATGTAATCTGTAGACAGGTTATATATTGGATAGATGTAATCTGTAGAAATGTTTAATATTGGATAGATGTAATCTGTAGACAGGTTATATATTGGATACATGTAATCTGTAGGCAGGTTATATATATGGTTATAGCAGTAGGCCTACATACAGTGTCGCCCATTAACTACATGATGTAGACAACTGGATGGTAACTATTAGTACACGTAAGCCTATTGGTAATGCATTTATTAAATATATATAGCTATAATAGAGAATACACATCTATTATTAGACATGTAGCTACATGTATATACTGGAGGCAATAAACACATCAAGTGCATAGAGTACTATTCAGAGTGACTAGGTGTTCTACATTATAGCTTCACCAGGCCTGACATTGGTAGTATATCTACTGTACTACAATGTATGTATATACAGTATTAAGACCCACCTTTGCGTCCAACACCTCTCTCTCCTTAACAAGAACCGCATGCTGGTCCTCCAGTTCTGGTAACTCTCTCCTAATTTCCTCCTCCCTCACACTGATCTCTAGCAGAGTACTGATGACATGTTCCTTCTCCCCGACTTCTGACTTTAACTTCTCCGTCTCCTGTTCTTGTTCCACGCCTTGTCTCTACAACATAATGTATATATGATAATATAGCTCAGGACGAACCAAGAGAAGAACCAACAGGCTCCTTATTAACATGAAGGCCTATTATACATAGGTAGTACACACCATGTTCTTAGTGATGCTAATCGTCAGGCCTCACAGGGAATACGATAACATACCTGGGTTGAAAGAGTGCTGTCAGAAGCAGTTGCTGTCTGAGCCACTGTACTGGAAGGAGATGCGTCTGCCACAGGAGATTTAGCAGTACGCTCTGTAATAAGCAGCAACCCAAATCATAGCCTCCTCTTTGGATTATTTAGGAAATATGTTGCGCAAGGTTATAAAGGTATAATATCTGAAGATTTGTAGTATATATACATGTATTTCCTATGTGTTGGCTTATTTCGATCTATAATATTCGAATATGTGATCAATTACATCACTTGAAAACATAATTTTACAACAAAAGTATTTTTTCAGGCAAAACTTAACCCCAAAACTCCTACTTATTATTATAACAAGTTTACTACTTGGTTATGCAGTAGAAGCTACAGACACAGGTCTATAATCAATCACACACAACGCCAACTCATGGCTTCTACTAAATACTGTAGATCCAAATTACTAGCAGTTTAAGTTTCAGTGAATACAGAATGATTATGTTCAAGCAAAGAATACTATAGACGTACTCTTGGTGACCTTTGTCTTCTTCAGTTTTGTAGCCTTAGGTTTCACTGCCTTCTTCCGTGAAGGTGCCGGAGATGGGGGAGGTGTCGCGCTTGCAGCCTTCACCTTTTTCTGAAGTAAACATCTACTTATACTTACTTCACGGATATTGCGCACTTAAATACACAATTGAACCAAGTATCTCATTGTTCAGATGCCACAAACACATGTACAGTATATATTATTTGACAAAAGAAACAAGTGTGAAAGCCAAATTGAAACTCGACTCACAGTTAACTACCTACCTTGACATATAAACAAGCTCTTAATTTTCCTGGTAGAATTGGCATGTATTACCTTTTTGGTTTTCTTGGTAGTAGAGGGTGCACTGTCCGAACCCTGAGTGCTGGTTGAATATGTCTGCTTCCTTTTCTTAGCCTTGGATACTACTGGGGAAGGATCAGGTACATCTGCTGCAGATGCTGCTGATGTACCTTTATTCTCATTGGAAATGACTACATGAGAAATATAATGAAACTCTTTTACACGTACCTTGTACATGTACATGCTTATACATTATTCATTGCTGTCACGACACAACACTTTTTGATATACTAATGACTGAAATGCCAGCTGTTGTTGTTTGTACATGTCATGCATTGTACAACGCATGTTAGCAGTACGGTACTATAAGTAGCGTATTGTGAGAACACAACTCCTCATAATGACGCGAACAATAATTTTTTTAGCACTACCATGGTTCTCCATTTTCTTAACCACTTACTGATGCTGCCTAGTCAGCAATGGACAACTACAAACTCACATTCGAGAGTCAAAGGTGCCCAATGAGTTAAATACATCTAGTGTACAGTGTACATCTATAACACTATACGCTGACTTGCTTGACAATTCCAAACATAACACGGATTAAGTGACTCACCTGAACTGATATAGTCCTGAGCCTCTACCTGACTCCTAGTAGAATCCATTGTAGCGGCAAACCGTGGATCGGGAGAAGTTCTTTTCTCAGAGTCGGCAAGATCTGCTGCCGACTCGCATAGTGCTGCCTGTTAACATAATCATTCACTAAAACAGTGCGACTCCATAGAGGTTAATCCTACTAGCCCAATGCAGTACATTATATGGAGATACATGTACAAAACCTGGGTTCTTACCTCAGTCTCTTGCTCCTCAAGTTGGGAGCCTGCCAAGAGTTGTCCCACCTCATCAAGGTCCTCGGAAGCTACACTCTCCAGTTCACAACCATCAGGCAAAGCAGAGGAAGAGTCTATTTCATAGTTCCTACCTGTACAACAGAAGCAGCATGCGATAAAAGTCAGCTACTGAAGTGGTAACGTTACTTCTGTTTTTGATCTCAGCCAGTTTGATGGTAGGAATAATAACACAAAGCCTGCATTTCACATTTGCCTTATTTCAGTAAGTGAGCTATTATACCTTTATGCCTTTGCTCCTTGACTGCATTTTGAAGCTCATACTGCAGCTGTCTGTTAGAACGGCCCGAAAGAAGAGTCTTCAAGTTTCCACGCTTTGCTGCTGGAGGCTGGAATTATAACATCGCACATATAATAGCCAAACTGAGTATAATATGCCATAATTACCTCTACAATGATTGTTGGTTAAGACACTGATATCCATGTCATACCTAAATGTGTATGTACTATGATTAACTCTTACAAAGTTCAGCGCTGCATCACATTGTGCAAGGAATTGGAGGGTTTATTAAATAATATCATAAAACTATTAACAATAAACTAGTGCAGAAGACAGTGGAAAGGAAGATATGTAACACCATGAAATTTGGATGCCCAACCGACCTATTTATTCATTAGATAATAGCCAACTTCTGGTTGGTAAAAATGATAAAATGTTAAATAAATAGCCCCTTGTCAATTTCAAAATAGCTTCTTATAAGGGGCTACATGTCTTCCCTTCCAACTTATCTGCAACTACTGCAACAGAATAACCAGTATACACTATAATTTGATATGGCATAATGATTTACCTCCCCTGCTGACATAACATTGGTTAATACTTGGTGGAGCTAAACGAAATATGGACAAAGGACAGGGTATTCATTCGCGACGCACGAACTAAACAATGTGCACATGTATGTAAAATGAATAAAATGATTCGGCATCTTCTCTATTGAAGACTTTGAACGTGTGCAAGACAATTACATATGTTGAGGAGAAAAAAAAATAGATTTATGCGTCTTTCTTACCTCATTCTGAATGAGAAACAGATAAATAAATTACGACATATAGACAACAGGATGTCAGTTTATTGTTTACTAAAAAAGCTTGATAAACTAAAAACGGAATATTTTAGGCTAATAGTCCGAGACCTATGGAAATTTAATAGCCCAAAGTCGATGTGAATTAAATAACCAACGATTGCTCACAGTTCAAATTCTGTTGAATATACTTTGATAATGCGACTGATATACATGTATAATAAAACAAATGAAGAATATTCAACGACAGACCTAAAATTATTCTGTCCAATCAGCTCATGCTGCAAATAGGTGAACTATAAGCCTTACCAGTTTAGGTTTCTCACTAAGTTTTGAGACAGTTGATTGGTTAGATTTGGGTTCCACTGCTTCCTGTTTAATATTGATGGTGAGATTAGATATTGTTGGAGTGTCGGATCTAGATTCTTGAGTACGGAGCCTCTTTTTAGTAGAGCCTGTACTTGATTCACTAGTAGTTCTTCTTGTACGTTCACCAGGTACATTTCTGCACTCTGTTGCTTTACTTTCGGACTTGACCTTCGTAGTATTAGATGACTTGCTGGAAGATTTACTCACAGGTTTACTGCTGCTGTCAGATGCTTTATCAGTTATAGGAGTACTACAGCCTGAGGCAGAACCATTCGAGGGAATTGACTTCTTTGGAACAGTAGGAGAGCTCTTTCCAGAGCCAGTTGATGATTTGCACTTGTCTGTGGAGTTGGGAGGACTATTCTTTGTTTCAGACCTGGTTACAGAAGAGCTACTAGAAGGGGTGATAGTGGTAGAGGGTTTACTGGCGGAAGAACCACTATAACTATTAGACCAAAAGGACTCTGCTCGAGAGGGAAAGGGCCCAGAATAAGTAGTAGGTCTATTACTTGAGGAGTGGTTACTTTGAGCCTGAGATTCGTCTTCTGGATACGGTTGACCGTGCAACGCCGTGGCTGTAGAAGTACTGGCACCTCCTCCCTCTTCATATTGTGAAGAGGGTTGATTATGGTAGTGGCTGTTTGACCATCTATCATTATAATACTGCCGTTGGTTGGAGTTTTTACCATAGTCTTGGTTTCTGTTCCACCGTGTGTTTTGGTTTTGGCGTGGGTAGTGCGAGTACTGCTGGTTGTACGGGAATTGGTAGCCAAATGGTCGATTCCATGAGTTTGCAGGGTTCTGAAATTAAAAATCTGTAAAATTAGTAGATGGATATCTAATATACACGGGACTAGCAAAATCAATAACACTATTACTAAAAGTATATTATAAATAGATGATGAATCATCATCATCCCAAAGAAATGATATTTTAGTAAATAATCAAATGGTCAGAACACGGAACAAGTTGAATGTCCTACGGGCAACAGCAGATCAACTCACAACGTAGAGGGTACTGCATATGGCAGAGTGCTCCCTATCTATAGCGCACAGGCTATACACATGTCGTTTAAAACAACGTTACGGATCTGCTGCAAGTTCAGCCTATCACTGCGTATGCGGTACCTGTGGCAAACTGCCATTGTTATTATACTCTGCGGAATTCCCAGAATGGAGATCGATATATTCCTGGGCAACATCTTGTAGCTGATTTTGATACTTCCAGTTCTTTCCTCTCATTCCTCTACGTTCACGATTGTCTCGGAAATTCCTTCTTTCTTGAAACCGATTATCTATTGAAAACAGTAAATACATGCATAAGCTTCTGCATTCAATTTGTTATCACACATGCACATGCAGTGTAGGTTTTGCACATTAATCCAAAAGCGTGCATGCAGGACTTGACCAGTTGTGTTACCAGCTTCTTGCAAATTCGATCTAAAAATTTACTTTCCCTCTTGGCTGTAATTTGAATCAGCGCTAATGTACATTGATAGCCTCATCACATACCACATGTCTTGTTGTCCTGGAAACCCGGCGGATAGACAAAGCTACTGATAACTTACCATACTTTTTCTGTTGTTCTACGGCTCTGTCCTTATTTCTACGACCTTTTTCAGTTTCTCTTGCATCATAGTTTTTCATTCTTTCCCTAGATGTACGCAACTCACGATTAATTTATGAAAAAAGGAACATAAAAAAGCTTCCAGCACCCGGTAATTGCCAGAACAATAAACAAACACTGCTAATGAAACTTGGAAACTTTGTCATGTGGAATAAACCATTCCACGGACTTACAGTTTTGCTGCTAGTTTTTCTCGGTGAAGCTCTGTGTTAATATGATGACTGAAGTCTTCAACTCGATTGAAGCCAGCCTGACAGCAGGCACAGTTGTGTACAATAGTGTTCCTACAGAATTAATGGTTAGGTCATATGACTAGTGTGAGATCTGATTTTCTAACATTGAAGAGCAAAAGATAAGCGAGCAGATTCCTAGATACAATCTGATAACAGATTTATCATAAGAATGTTCGAAGAACTACTTTATATAGGACCCTATTACTCTCTACAGTATGTACTTTTCATTAAACAGCAAACAGTTTCAGAATAGAAGTGATGGAGAACCAGGTAAAATTACCAGATTTAATGCACTGTATGTAATGCAGCTTTGAAACACCCACCATCTGATAATCCGTATGATTCCTTGCTATTTCTTTGATGTAACTAATCGAGGGGATTTAGAAGTCAACTAGCTCAGCATGATGAAATATATGATAGCTCTACTGAAGAAAATTAGCTTTGGGCAAAAGCTTTGAATATAAGCCCTCATTTGTGCAACCAGATCCAGCAATGCTGTCTGATGCAATTCACCATTAGCGATAGAGCTCACTCACTCTGTTAATAACCTAGTTATTAAATTAGTTCTGCAGCTAAACCATGCAGAACTAATTTGTATGGACTTAGAAAGAAGCCAGTTTTAATGTTGTATACACACAGGATAGTCTCTAAAACTAAATAAGCTGTATCCTATTTAGAAGCAAATAATGCCCTCCAATCAGCATTCACCTAAACAAGCAATGATATCAGTTTTTAAACAGGAGAAAACATTAGTAAATGAAAATCTGTTACTGTAGAGCATACCTGCCAAGAGATGAGATCTTTTTATGGTGATCAATGGTGTGAATATGTTCATGATGCTTCTACAAATAGAAGATAATAGCAGTGTGAAATCTTAGGTAAACAGCATAATTTAAAATATTATGTAGCAGGTGAGTTACAGCAAAATGCGCGTACAGCTGAGAAGTGTGATTCAATATACACTAAAATTGTGTCACACGATGCTCAATGAACATATTGCATCTAGCCAACAGATAAAAGAATCGCAGACAAAATGTCCGCTGTACTTACCCATTTAGTGTCAAAGTATAGGTTACACACACTGCATGGATTTAATGGGATCTCTGAGGTCATGACTAGAAAATGATATTCTGAAAAAAAGAAAATATTCAAATTAGATTGGAGAACACCAATTTTAGGCATCCAAAGGTATTATTAGTCGATGGTAGTTTATAGTGTAGAGAATCACACAGATCCAAATCCACATTCATTGCGCATCCAACAGAAAAGTAAGATATTTCTGCTCTTAGTGCAGTCCTATTACATTTGTATTCAAATACAAGTTTTCTAAAATATGCCAATATAATTATAGGCTTGACAAAACTTAACTATTCTACTGTTAGACAATCATACATACATGTATGTTTCTTCTTACGCTTCTAAAAAGTGTATATTACTCTATCGACAATTTTATGCCACTAAGTTAAGCATATGGAAGCATTTTATACAAGAATTCAAGTCCGCCAAGCCACTGACATGGAGTCTCAAAAGTAAAACCAAAGCATATTAGTTTGATTTCTTTTTGTTTTGCCATGAAATGACTATAATATGAGTAGTTGGGAGACAAAGCAACTAGCTTCATATGCTCAGACAACAAACCTCTTGAGTGGGTCATGTTATTGGGCAAAACTTTTCAAATTTTCACATGTTCTATGACTGTGTCCGATATCGTATTGTGGCCACATTAATAGTTAGCATGACTGAAAGCTTACACTTGTGCAACCAGTAATTACTATCCACATAATTATTGTTAAACATTTCTATTGTATATTCTTGTAGGCCTACATGTATCACCTGCTTATTAAGCCTATAGTACAGCACTAACAACACTATTGTATCAACTGTATAACGTTTCAAGAACTTTTTATAGTAGTTATTGTACCTTGGATCTTTTGATGTTCGAGCCCGAATGTAATTGACTATATTAATACTAAATTGTTATCTTTTCACCTACATGTAGGTCCGGAAAACCTTTTCATCGTTGTTCCAGTTGCTTGCGGGCTGCTATCAAAATAAGTTCTCGTTAATTTATATTTAATGGCCTTGTACTGCTTAGGCTAACAGTATAGGCCTACATACAAGCCTGCTTCTAACTAGACTTGGGTCCCACGTGTATTCCTAGGGCTTCCGGGAACTGCTACTAAGACCCCATATCTCCACTTCACAATAGGTGCCACTCTTCCTAGGCCACAGGGATGCCGGTCTTAGACCCAGACTAATACTGTTAGGCTAGTGTGGAATTCTCTTCTCCATTTCTTCTGCTGATGCCAGAGTGTGACTACAGTTCACCATCCCCATCAGCCAGACCAAGTGTTAGGTTGTCCTCTATCTAGCAGAGCATTGGGCTAAACAATAAGTACACGTAGCCAGCAATCAGCATCTGCCTGGTTGGCCTTGCTCCTTGATAGTGGTGCTCCGGTTATATGTTGTGCAGCTGCGTCCTAGCTGCCAAACCAGACAGCGATAGGCCTATATTTTTTCATGTCTGTCTACTTCACAAAACAGGCGATGGCATCCCATATGAAAGTAGGCTAAGTTAAGTCTTGTTAAGGGCTCTGGGAGTAGGGGAATCATATCATCAAGGAAATGACAAATTGAAAATATTTATATTTTATTATATCAATATTATTTATTATAATTATTATTATTGCATAATTATATAGTTAGGCCATGGACTTACATGGAGTTAATTGTCACACTAGACCACGTAGGGAGTGGGGGGGGGCGTGCCTCAAATGGGACAGTGGGGAACATGAGTTGGGACAGCATTTCATTTATTAGTTCATTCAGGGTGTACTAAAAGACAAAGTTGTGCTGTACATATCAGTGCTACCTGTCATTTAGGGAATGCTTAAAGTATGAGCAGGATTGTTCTACAATTGACTATTGAAAGTTACATTTCAAGCACATGTAGCCTAGATGAAGATGTAGGCCTAGCCTACATGTACATGTACATGACTGTATAGTGTATTGTATCATTGTATTGAATAACTAGACCAAACTAACTAGTGCATGCGAACTACGATGCAAAACAGAATCAAGATGAATAAGGTTTAAAATTGTGATAAATTAGAGCCATCATTATAATTATATTTTGTCATTTTAAATAATCATAACTATTTATGAATACATTTTTTATTTTGATGAGTTATGCAAAACACACGTGAAGTTATGCATCGGTCAATCTTGCTAGCGATTCAAGTTATTTCTTAAAATAGCCTGTATTTCTAATTTGTTGTTCTTGTCTCCCATTGGCTTACAGCGACAATACACATCGTTTATTGGTTAGATAAGTACCGACATCGGCCTTGGTAATCTTCTTCTCTCAAGCTAACTGTAAATAATCCATTCTATAGAAGATGCCAACGTAGTAAGCAACTCAACTAAAGTTATACATAAACTTACACATTACCCTAGAGTAAGAGTTTAGGGCTTTGTGGCCTACTACTTTCTCAAATGTTTTCTAACTAATTGGAGCAAGATCTTCACCCTTCAGTGTTTTAGGCCCAACTTTTAAAGTTTAGTAGTTTATAATCATTCCTATGGAATGTCAACCTGTAAACAATCCTAACTTCTAGCAGTTACTAAGAGCAATAACATAAACATTTGTTGCTGTGCTTGCTCAGACTCAACTTGGAATTTGAGACTAAACTTCAGCTTATGCAATAGGCTAAAGTTAGTAAAAAATATAGTTAATAGTAGGTAAACAAAATTAAAAATTAAAATAGTGACTTACAAAAGATCAATTTTTTTTGTTAACCAACTTCAGTTATAATTTCTACTTACTACTCTAAAGGTACAAGCGCACGAGAGCGTTTTTGAGCAAGCTTTTTGTGAACAAGCGTTAAACGTTATAGCCTTGATAAACAGACAGGGCGAACAAAGAGTGAAGCAAATGATATTTCAGTGTATATTCACTCCGCGATTATTTACGTGTTCATGTTTACTAACTCTGTTTAGCTGTCAATCACCGGCAAGTGAATTGCTTTAATGCTTCTGTTGACACAGCTCGAGTGTTTTAAGAGTGCTTGCACCGGGACGATTGACGAGCGTCAAATTCGCTCGACGACGCTCTCGTGTGTTTGCACCTGAATAGAACCTGGATGTTCTGTGTAGTATATTAAATAACGGATGCATTTTTATTGTAGGTGAACTATGGAAATTTTCTAGTTTACCTACATTCACGGACTGCTACAGAATGCTGAAGAGAAGACGAAATACGATAATATTTCTCATTGGGTTGATTGCACTTGTGTATATCATTTACATAGGGCCATTTCAGAACAACAAATCTTCTGATCTTGATGTATGTTTAGCAATGATCATTGCTTCATTTACTATTAGAGCCTAATGTGTGTGACTTAGCTTTATTATGCTACTTTGATACAATTAAACAGAAAGGCAACAACTGTGTAGTAGGGCCTGTTGTTCCTGTGCTGTTAACCACCTGTGTCCCAACTGCCTATGGTGTATAACTATTGAATGGGCACAAAGCATGAATAACTGTCTATAACAGTTTCCTGAGAGGTAGATATTTACATTTCTCTTCTATCTGTACAGTACAGGCAAGTTTCTACTCAATACTTCTGTAGTTTGTCTGCATACTACTGGTTGACTTGTCGGTTCATAGGTTCAGCTAGAGAGGGAGTTGTCTGAGTTGAAAGTGCAGGTAGCCGAAAGTGATAAAGTAATTTCCAATCTAGAATATCAGATTGAAACCTTAGAAAAAGGTGAAAAGTTGCCAGGTAATAACTATTTTACTTCACAGTTGTATAAATTCCAGTTATGTCAAATGTGAGCTAGAGCACTAATTGCTATAGTGACAGTGCAAGTGAAAAGTTGCATCTTCAATGGTATTCAATGGTATTCATTGTTGTTACTAATAAAGAACACAGTTGTTGTCCCATTCATATTTTGTATCAAATTGATACAGTAAGTGAAATTAACCTTCTGACAATCAACTTTGAATCGTGGCCATTCTGATGTATAGTAGAAAGCTTGGTTGTTTGAACCATTTTCATTGCTCATGCAGTCCTGTTGCTGCAATTGTACTCGATGCAACTGTGGGCTATACCATTTTATATAACTTACAATCATGATGTTGCTATAGATGACCTCGACAGTATAGGCTATGTGTTCCTTCATTGTCTGTTAGTCTGACATTTACATTTATAGTGATAGACTGATACCATGCATATTATGTCTATTGGCTAACTAATAGTTTTAGAACCTGCTAAGGCTGAGGTCAAACCCATTGTAATAAGTAATAAAGGAAATAGTGAACAGAAATCTTATGACCTACATTCCTTGTCATCCGCTGGTGAAGTCTGCAGTTTAGCTGATGCTCCTCAACCTAAGACAGATATTCAAGTAAGAATGCTGTTATTGCATTTAATGTTATATTTATGAGTTTTCTAGCGTGTGCTTTCTATTTTTCTACAGACATGTGTCTAAATTTTGTAGCATTGCTTCAATTTGTATGCTTGTGTCAAAACAGATTACACACTGCTACATATCGGTATTAATGTTGATTTGTCTACAATTGCATAGTTGTCTTTGGTGAAATTGCATAATCTTATCTAAACTTGCTATATTTTAATAATTAAAACTCTTGTATTACAGATGTACAATGTTATCGATAGCATCAGTTTCGCAGACGTTGATGGAGGAGTGTGGAAGCAAGGCTATCCTATACATGTTGAGGATTCTCAGTGGACTGCAGATAAACCCCTTAAAGTGTTTGTCATCCCTCATTCCCATGATGATCCTGGTGAGAGACGCTCATAGCTTTATAGGTCACACATCATTTTTATATGTCACACATCATTTTTATAGGTCACACATCATTTTTATAGGTCACACATCGGGCTCTATATTATATGTATTATAATACACAAACCGCATATATGATGTACTGTTTCGGTGTTTAACACCTCATCAGTGCACCTCAGAGATATCCCTAGGAGCACACCTTGGCAATACTGTATATTTACAACAAAGCATATTTAAAAGATGTGAAATACACTGAACCAGAGCTCTCAAGCTGCCAGAGACAGTGAGAATGCATAATGTAATCCATGTATTATATTGTACATGTATATTATATATATCCATTATATTATATATAGTTCATGTAAGTTATATAAATCATTATGCTGCATGTCTGTATAGAGATCTTCTCTATTCCTGGTTTCTCATCTAGCATAACATTTTTAGGTTGGATCAAAACGTTTGATGGGTACTACAGTTCACAGGTGAAGAACATTTTGGATAATATGGTAGCAAAGCTAGGCGAGTATACAACAATGAAGTTTATATACGCTGAGATATCATTCTTCTCAACATGGTGGAGTGGTGCAACTACAGAGCAGAAAACGGCTGTTAAAAGGTAATCATAACATTTTAAAGTATCTTGTTTACGATTCATCTATGACGCTGAACCATTATATGCTTGTGCCTTATATGGATTAAGTGTTCTTACAGAGTCTGTGGTCTAGGGGCTAAAGGTCTAGATTTTCATGTGGGAGTTCGATTTCTGTAATCCTGTAACTGGTCATTGGTGGTGTTAGGAAGGCCATCCGACCTTATAATGCCCCTGTGCTACTCAACCACTTTATCATACTGTACTACAGTGGAACCACCGTCTTACCAGATATGTACGTTTCCACCGTGTGATTAGGTACATAGCAGAAGGGCGGTTTGAGCTTGTCACTGGTGGTTGGGTGATGCCAGACGAGGCTGCCTCTCACTACTGGGCTATCATAGATCAGCTGATCGAGGGACATAACTGGATCAGGGAGAACCTAGGTACGTATGCCTTACTATTATATCACATTTTGTGCAGCCGTTTGCCCAGTGATGGTCGTCTTTATCAAAACCAGGTCAACAATGATGCTATATCCAAGTGCACCTACATGTATAAAAATTGTCGAATGATGCATGCCTAATATTGTTACTCGAAAAAGTAGGGTTTGGATTCAAAATTGGTTTTAGCATTTGTGCTCACTATAAGATTTACCCTGTAGGGATAGTGTAGCTTCTTTTTATTCTATTTGGCATGAAGTGTAACTGCTTACTATTTTAGGTCCATCTGTAATACCCCGCAGTGGTTGGTCGATTGATCCATTTGGTCATACATCAACTATGGCCTATGTACTCCGCCAGAGTGGCCTAAGAAATATGCTCATTCAGAGGGTGCATTACTCGGTGAAGAAACACTTTGCACAGAAGAAATATCTGGAATTCAACTGGAGACAAACCTTCGGTAAGTAACAATTTACAATGTACGTACATGCAGTAGCTCTACACATACTATATTATGCTCTATGGTATGAAAGTGTAGTGATGTACGCACATGCATATAGATGACATGCTTATACTACACAATATTGATTCACTTTCCTTGCAGCTTTATTTTGTTTATTGAGCATATCCAGTACTTTAGTGTACATTGGTAATACCTGGTAGCAAATAATTAATAATTTATTGACTGTTTTGCAAAAAATATCCTGATTAGGTATCATCTTGTAACAACGCTAATGTAATATTTTCTTGGAATTGTATCTGGATATCTATATATATAGTTGGGTTTTGGGTATATGTTGATATAAACCAAGTTTTACATGTGTACTGTATACTATAGATTCAGAAGGTAGTACAGATATCCTATGTCACATGATGCCCTTCTACTCATATGATGTACCACACACCTGTGGACCAGACCCTAAGATATGCTGTCAGTTTGACTTTCAGAGACTGCCCGGTGGGAGACTACATTGTCCTTGGAGGAAGGAACCTAGGGCTATCACAGACTCAAATGTTGATGAAAGGTACATATTATGATCATAGTCTAGTAGTAATGACTTTTCATTCCTTATCAAATCGCAGTCATACTTCAGGTAACTGTCTGACTTAATGGATGATTTATAAAGGTCATTTCAAGCCATGTTTGTTTCGATATATTGTTATATTATATATCGTGTATACATATATATTGAACAACGCGTTTTTGAATTGCTAGAATGTGGGATTGGCTCCTATAATTTGTCCAAGTTCATGCAAAATCGTGTATCTGCCACCTCACTTCACTGTTGTATCATCTATTTCAATGTAACTATAATCCTATCTGAGGGTTGATGCCCGCATAGTGGTAGACAATACCAGCATATTTATAACTACCACTGTTGTATAAACACTTACTCACCTAACTGTGTTCTACCTTGTACACTAGAGCCGCCGCCCTGCTAGACCAGTACAGGAAGAAGTCAACCCTCTATAAGAGTAATGTAGTGCTGATTCCACTGGGAGACGACTTCAGATATGACTCCGGTACAGAATGGGACAAGCAGTTTGTCAACTATGACAAGCTATTCAATTACATGAATCAGAAGACAGAATGGAATGTCAAGGTCATTCTTTTACTGATATATATTGTCCAATTAAAACAGGCGATTTACTAAGTATTATTAAAATTTTCTTATTGGAAAAATTTAGGTGATTTTAGAATTATTTTTAGTTTAGTGATGAGCTATACCTCTAGTTTAGATGTATTGTAATTGGCAATATATGTTCAGTTAGGTTTTA
Source organism: Bugulina stolonifera (assembly GCA_935421135.1). Lineage (NCBI taxonomy): Eukaryota > Metazoa > Bryozoa > Gymnolaemata > Cheilostomatida > Bugulidae > Bugulina > Bugulina stolonifera. The sequence continues at coordinate 11,390,621 of OW285191.1, forward strand.
CTTTCTCTTCTGCGACTTGTGTGTCTGTTTCTACCTGCAGGCTCAGTTTGGTACTCTCTCAGACTATTTCAACGAGCTTAGGAAGGAGTCAGGAGACACTGAGTTGAATAGTCCAGCTTTAAAAGACTTTCCTACTCTGTCTGGTATGTTGCTTAGCCAAAGACCCAGGTAGTCAGCTTAATTTAACTAACTCACTCCAGCTAGGGAATCCTTCAGGTAAGTCAGTCAATCAGGGAGTCGGTCTGTAACTCAAGGATCAGTCTTTGATTTGGACAATGTATTAGTCAGAAAGGTCAGGGAGTCATTATTTCAGGTAGGTGAATCACTTGGTTGGAGAGTCAGTCACTCTTTCAGTTAATCACTCATGGAGCCATTCAAGCTTTTAACAACTTAATGTCACTTTTTTGACCTTGTTACAGGTGACTTCTATACCTACGCTGACAGAGCAGATCATTATTGGAGCGGCTACTTCACCTCCCGACCTTTTTACAAGCACTGGGATAGACACTTAGAATCCACACTAAGATCAGCTGAGATAATCTTTACAATGGCCCAAGCTAAAGCTCATACTGGTGGTGTGTCACAATTTCATTCCAAAGAATTATATGATAAGCTTACCTACGCACGTCGATCGCTTGGGCTATTTCAGCATCATGATGGTATTACTGGTACAGCCAAGACATTTGTGGTCAAAGATTATGGTGAGAGGTATGCTACTTCATCCTGCTTATTTGGCTAATATCAGTGGCCGGGAAATTTCCCAAAAATATACGTCTACATAATAATACTGCCGATACTTTTTAGTGTTCAACCTTACAGAAATCTCCTCAGTTATTTTGTGTATATTCTAAGATATTATAGTCTGGTTGTACACGTATAATGCCTACATTTACTTAGGTAGCCTCTCTGTTATTAGGAAAAGATGAAATGTATTTGGGATTTTTTTATTATTTGACATCGTTCACAGGATGCTGCAGGGTTGGCAGTCAGCATATGATGTCATAAAGAAGTCTGCTGAGATGCTATTGGCTGACAAGTACAGTAACAGCCGTGACATGTTTGATGTGGACTGGATCAAGGATGCTGAAGATGCACTAGAAGTTAGAAAGCTAAACACTATACCTTCTGGCCAAAGGTAAAATACCCATTTATTTGTGTTATTTACTGAGCGTTTTGGGGGCCTAAATTCAGATGTCTAAATATTAGAGAATATAGAGAACTTTTTTCATTTTTGCTGACTCATGAATAAATAGCAGGATTGGTGGAATGGTATTACAGTGAGGAAAGCACAGCTGATATTATTTCGTATGCATCAGCTTCTCTCATCAACTGCATAGCTTGTGTCTATTATACATGAATCTCTGCAGACACCTAAGAGAGAAAAGGAACAGAATAGAGACGATGTGGGTTTCGGAATACACAATATGTTGGTTTTTTGTAGCAAACAATTTGTGATTTACAATTCGTCTCCACATGAAAGAGTAGAGATGGTTAGAATGTGGGTGTCTACTGTCCCTGTCTCTGTCCATGCACCAGGTTCTGATGCTATTGAATGTCAAGTATCACCTTTCTTCACGGCTCACACAACCGTAGCTAATGACAAGTTCAAGGTGAGTGGGTGTAGTACTTATCATTCTCGATCTAGTCTTACCAATTGGTCTCCAAAAACACTTTCTATAGCTATAATCATTTATTAGGTTAAGCTGTAAATCATTCCACTGTAACTGTTGGTATTGTTTTAGTTGAGTTTCTTAGCTAGAGTTCCTGCCCTAGGAATGGTAACCTACACTGTGGAGGCTACAGACACCAACCCTTGTCCTATATCTTCAGTTGTGTACTACAACTATGATGGTCAGCCTGCTGTAGAGTGAGTTAGTGCAAGCTCTTGTTATGCATTTATCAATATCAATACTGTTGAATTTGGTTAGCATTCCTGCAGTATGTGTGCGGTAGTAGTGTTATGCCCTAGCCACACAGCCCCTAGCTGCTGTAGCGTTGGCCACTGACTACAATGTGATTTGACTATACTATACTGTGCACTGCTATCCTATGCTATCCTATGCTATGCTATAGTATAGTATAGTCCACTATACTCTACTAAATGTGGTATTATGAATCGCAGTGTGTTAAAATCACGCTATGATTAACCGCCAGCATTATTACTGCTAGCGGAAATCTTTGCCTATGACGTATTCTAACCGTTGTTAGCACTGACAGCAACGTCTATCGTTTCAGTGGTGTGTTCAACCCATCTGTACGTAAAGACACAAAGTTCACCATCCAAAACGCTCAGATCCAGGCAGATGTATCCACTACTACAGGAATGTTACAGGTACCCCATGCTATCGATATGTTATTTAAATAGGTGGGGGTGTCCAATAGCCAGTTCATACAATACAATCATGTTTAGATACCTGATAATATCATGAGCGATGTGGTCTATATTCTCAAGCAAATTTTTCTGGAACTTCTCCTCAGATTTTTTATTGAATGAAGTACAGCTAGTGTCTTTGGTGTGAGTAGATTGTGACAATTATGCATGCATTATAATTTTGATACCTTATCCATGATTGGTTTGATAATGTCACAATGTGAGCTACTTGCCTATACTCATCTAGCAATACTGTTACATGTACATGTATATTGTTACAAAAATAATGGTACCTTTATTCTATACAAGCATATGGAAGCTAAGACAAACTCAATTATTCAACAAGTCACATCATTTATATCTGTATATTTATTTATAGTAGTAATGAATATTTGCCTATCGGCCGTCATACATTTACAGGTATCTAATACTCTGCCAATATATAATGCTAACTCAGTGTAGTATATTCCAATCATTACAGACAGTCACTGATAAGAAGAAGAACAAACAGCATCTATTAGAGATGAACTTCATAAAGTACAAGTCTTCAACCCAGAAAGATCACGCAGGAGGAGCTTACCTCTTTATACCAGTCGGTGGGTCTCAGGTAGGTTATGGTCTAGTTGACCAGTCTTGGGTATGTAAATTATGGTCTAGCGTTTGTATGCGGTATACATGCAGTATACATGCAGTATACATGCAGTAGAGTGCTCTACTTGCCCAGCTTCATCAGCTAATTCTGTTAGTAATAATCGTAGGTTGGTTTGTAATTCTATAATGTACCAACTTTTTCTGAATCAGTTTATAATGGATCAGTTTACAATGGGCCAGTTTATGATATGTGCCAGTTTCATGCTCAAGGAATTTTTACATATCCCCACATACATCTTAACTTGTGATACCTTTCTTTCACTGTAGCAAGTGTGTCCAGATACTTTGTTGGACATGTACCTTGCCTAACATGTCAGCCCACCCTAAGCTGTAATGGGGGGGGGGGGGGGGGAGGGCAGAACTGCTGTACCTCCCACAATACTACTGTTTATTCACTATTCAAACTGTGCTGCCTATCATAGAACTTGTTGTAATGAATATATTATCACATGACTTCAAACTGTGAACTCAATACAGGTTGTTGAAAGTGGAAAGCCATTGATTAGACTGATCACAGGAAATCTGTTCCACGAAGTTCATACAATGACAGATGTCGTGCAGCACACTATAAGGATTGTGAACACACCGGGTGAGCAGGTGTAGATATTTTATATATCTCACTATGTTTGTATGTTACTATGTTTTACCATACTTATGTACTGTAAGTTGTAGCTGCTGTCAAATATTAGCTGGTATGTGTCTTTGGTAATCAACTGATGAAAGTAGTTTCTGTTTACATATATATTCTAAGTTGAAAGCTGTTTATATTTTTTTCAAAATTTGCTTCCTTTTGAATTATTGGCTGCCCCATTGAAAGGAACTGATTTTCATGATGTAATGTGGAGACAACTCTATTGTTTGTGTTCAAATCTCAAACCAAAGAGAAAATCTAGGGAATGCCACTCTGACATATGTGTATGAATACTTTACACTATTTCCGATCATGATTGTACATGTATATGTTTATGTTACTATTTCTACTACTAGGCCCAGAGAGCTTAGGAGTGGAGATTGTTAACATAGACACCATCAATACTCTGGATAACACAGACTTTGGTATGCAGCTGTCTTCTGCAGTCAAGAACCCTGGGGATACCGAGGCTATATTTTATACAGATCTTAATGGGTTCACTATGCACAAGGTACTGAAGCTATATTTTGGAATAATTCTAATGAGGTTTCATGCTGCTTAAAAACTGTGTGTGACAGAATTTAACAGGCTGTATCCTATTTTGGTGGGCATGGAATTCTGGTCTATTGGCATTTAGTTAAGTAGTCTATGATTGTCGAAAAAAATTGATCAATTGTCCACTTTTGAAATGGAATAACTCTGTACAAACCGACTTCTTGCTAATTAATTTACATTAGGTTGTAGCTTGAAGCCCCCAAGACATATTGCCAAAGTTGATTATCTAACTTCCCTTTAGAGTATCGATAAAAATTTAAGTTCTACGGAGTCACTCGTCTCTACCTAAATCATAATGAAAATCAATGATGCAGCAAGGTTGGAATTTCTAGCCTCGATTGCCATGCAATCCTTAGCCATGCCCCATTCATAGTTTACCAAGAATTAGTATCCGTTAGTTGTAGGATTCAAGGACTGACTTTTATTATCAGTGAAGTTAGTTAATTCATAATGACAAGACTGTGCTGTTTATTAAATGAATTCTGAATCAGGTTGAAATGGACAATATATCGTATGAACGGTTATATAATTTCACTGAGTATTTGTGTTCTAAAAAGGAGAAATTTCTTTTTTCATGCTTAAAATTACTATTGTTTTTATTCTGGTTATTGTCATTTTGAAAACGTCGACTACAGGTTTAGCCTGTGCTCCAATGACTCTGTTAATATTGTAGAGAAAGATGCAGAGTAAGATACAGCTACAAGGCAATGTATATCCCATGACCAGCATGTCTTACATTGAGAGTGATGACATCAGGCTCACTGTACTGGCTGCCCAGTCAGCTGGAGTTATCGCCCCTACTCCAGGTAATGTCTTACTGTTTGGGCTATACATGTAATTATTCTTTTCCCTTTTCACACCTACATGTACTTCATATTTCTGTTAGCTATAGTGTATCACTGTTAGTTTATATATGTGTTTCCAACTCAACTAGGAAAAATTTTTTCAACAGTTATTTACCTAAATTTAGCTGTAATCTATCCAACCATAATTGTATGCATGCAAGCGAGAACATAACTCTCTATTCGTAGAAAAATATTAACCTCTGACCTTATACTTGTAGGTAAGCTACAGGTCATACTGGATAGGAGGCTGAACCAGGATGATAATAGAGGAGTTGGTCAACCCATATTAGATAATAAGAGGACAGAAAGCAGATTCTTTATCATATTTGAGGAGAAGACTCCAGCCAAACATGTGAGTGAATTATATGTATATGTAGCATAAGAACCACATAATCAGAGCATTCAGTCTTGGGGCTGGTAGTCATAGCACAGTTATTTTTTTTTATTCCACCACCTGAATCTGTTGACTTAGACCTAGAGTAGTTAAAAAAGTTATGGTCAACTACATGAAAGCTTATGTGATTCTGAATAAGCATAAAAAGCTGATTCAGATGGTGCAATAAAAAATAACTGTCAGTACCCCTTTAACGTTTGAGTTTTGTTTTCTAATATTGTACTTAGATGGAGTAAAACGGTAATAGAGTGGGACGCAGTAGACAGTTTAATTGATTTTTATTCAACCAACATCAAGTCTTTCTCATTCTTCATAAATACGCTCGAAATTGGTAGCAATACCAATTTCTTGAGCACTTTACCTGGGAGATACACTGAACTGGTAGCATTACGCAATTCTCGCTGTCTCTGGCAGCTTGAGAACTTTGGTTCAGTGGATTTCACACCTTTTAAATACGCTTTGCTAAGGTGTTCTCCCAGGCATATCTCTGAGCTGCACTGATGAGGTGTTAAACACGAAACAGTACACTGTATGCAGATTGAGTAAATACCTTGTCATGTTGAAGCTTCCACCAGCTTTCAACTGTCATGAAACGTCAAACTGTTTTTTGTTCCGGGTAGTGACAATCTTTTCTCTGCTTAGTCATTTTCTCAAGCTCTAAATATGTTTAGTGCAGCACCAGCACTGTCTGTTCTAGCCTTGGAGCAGTGCTTCAAGCTGGTTTCATGACAGGCAGTGACTGAAGAGTGGTGGTGAGAACATGGTACCCTCACACACCGCTATAAAATAAGACACACCTAGCTGTGGTATATAAAATACCACTGAAATACTCACAAATAAGGGTCTGCCATTATTACTATTATTATTATGTATTTGTAGAAGGACAAGTCAATTGGTTATCCATCTATAACATCCAATATCCTCTACCAGCATCTGATCAGTCCACTCATAACACTCCAGCACTTGTCTAGAGAGGTCAAGCACACACCTTTCCAGCCTCTATCTCGCAGCTTCCCCTGTGAACTTAACCTCCTTAACCTGAGGTCCCTATCTGATTACACAGATGGGGTAGTTAAAGGAGACAGCCTACTTCTCCTTCATCATCAATCATCAGATTGTAGTTTACCTAGTAAAGGTCTCTCATGCACCACTGATGATGGAAAGGTAAGTGTTAAATCTACAGCAAGTTGGTTTCCATATTAAACTCATTCCAATAAATTTATATCAGACCTTAAATGCTCATAAGAATATTCCGCACCAATTGCAAAAATAAGAATTATTACGGTACAAAAATTAATTCAAAGTCACCCACCGTATGGAAACTGATGATTGTCCGTTCGCAAATCGTTTCTCTGAACTTCGAAGGGTTTCTGCAGCAAAGTGGCTAGCCATAGGTATAACCATAAACATATTTCTGATGTGTTTATTAATAGGAGAAATATTGCCTCTGCCTCTCTCCATCCCAATCATATTCCCCCAGCATCTTTCTTCGTATAACGTGGTATGATGTCATTCTGTATGTTATAGGTGGACCTTGATGGTATATTTAGTAATATTAAAATTACTAAATTAGAACAGAGAACTCTAACAGACCTTGAGCCCCATCCATCATCTCAAACTACAAGATCTCTACAAGTTAAACCGATGAATATAGCAGCATATAAATTAACTTTAGAATGAACAGCTTGCAGAGATCGGTTTTTTAATTATGTGCAGTTACTTTTATTTATTCATCTGCTTAGAAATATGTGTAGTTCTCAAGTTTTTCCTTATCTCTTGTTTCTTCTTTTTGACTGCTGAGTAAATCTTAGTTATTCACAATCATTGACCTGGGTGGTTGTGAGAGCCACCCTCTTTAAATCTGTGTTATTATCTTGGAAACTAGATTAAGTATTTTTTCTTTACACACTAACGCTTATTATTCTACCTTGTATATAGACACAGCTGTTTGGCTGATAAGTCAAACCTATATTGATTAGGTATTTACATGTACATGATTACTTTATAACTACTGTGTGAATGTTTCACTAGAAATGGTCTAATCATTTTTATAATACATGTACATACATGAATATACAGTGTAACTGTATACATGTATCATGTATACATTGTTGGTACATGTACATACAGTGTATAAATGTATCAGGTATGCAAGCTGCGTAAATCCAATAAATATAATTATAATTTTGTCATACATTGTTCCATCTAATAATTAAATAATATTTTATTTATAATATTTTGATGCACAGTTGAACAGCATGAGGTAAAATTCTTATTACAGTGTACATTTGTGTGCGAAAATTTTAAACCCTAAATAAATGTGTGTAAACAATCAGTTCCAGAGGAAACAACTATTTCATGCACCTCCTCGCTCTCAGGTTTTCCCATCTAATTTAAACTCTGTTTTCAGGTTAGCTTCAGAAACTTGAAATTTATTTCAATGCCTGTTCAGCAAACCATTTCATTCTGATAAGTATTTTATAATAGCTTGTCTTGTCAATATTCTTATTGTTTCTAATTTATGCAAAATTTTTCTGGAAAGTGTTGTAGTTGTATGCTCTTTGATACCCTGACCAAATTGTGAACACAACTCCGAAATAGGCTGTTCACCGATATTTTGAACCTGACCTCTCCACTCTCAGCTACGCGGACTGCTACGTGTTACTCGGTAAAACATCATAGTACCTCAAAGAAGGTTGAAGGAAGGGCACGTAAAAGCGAAGATAGTAATAATAATTTATAATATTATTCCTCTTGGTGTCGAATTTAAAATTCATATTTAATTGGTGTCGTCAGTTGTCACTGTATTTGAAAATGGCTGCTACTCGAGAACGAAGAGCTAACGCTGGCAGTAAGATGGCCAAGTTGATTGAAGATGAAGAAGAGGATGAATTTTATACAACAACCTATGGAGGTTTTGCTGAGGTCAAATATCCCTGACTCTTTTATTTTCTCCTAGCTACAATACAATAATTATTATAACCGTATTCTTATGCTATTGGGATTAGAAAAAATTCAAAAATAGGCACAGGTAGGCCTACATTAAAACCTGAAGTTTGGGTTGAAATTGGCATTGCATGAAGCCAGCATTGTTTCGGCTGAATAGTCATAGTGGTATTTTTGTTGATGTTGAAATTGTTAATACTTAGGCTGAGTTCTACATTGTGTCAGTGAAATTGCAATAATTAAGATAATAATGTAAAATTTCCATCTTCGGTGCTAATGCGAGTACCATTTTTGGTGTTCCAAACTTTTGTTTTGCAGGTCTTTTAGATGTGCAGCATCTTCCTCAATCTTACCAGAGTCATAATTTTGCCAACATCAAAACTTTATGATTGTGATACTCAGCTATGGCTTTGTACATCGTGTAACTTTAACTTCTATGTATTAAAGTCTGTACTTAGCACAAAACTGATTGCTATTTATATTACACAGGCTGATGATGATAAAGAATTTGTAGCCAAATCAGATGATGACGATGATATTGTCGACTCAGATTTCAGCATTGATGAGAATGACGAAGTGAAAAGTGGAAGTGAAGATGATCAACCAAAGAGAAAGAAGCGAGGCATTCATACAAAAGCTTATAAAGTTAGTGACTTTATTTCCCAATATGCCTACTACTAGACCATAACAGGTCATACTGTGTTAATATTGTGCACTATGTTTATTATATGTGTTAGTTTCTATACCTATTTAAGGTCGGCCCCCATGTAGTGTTTCTATACTTTATTATGATATTACACGGTATCGTAGATAGCATCGTTATAACTATCCAACTCTATTTTAAATAATCCATGGCTGCATGATACGGCGATACACCTCAGCTCTTCATCTCAAGTATTCTCAGGATCTGAAGCTGTAGGTTATTGTAGTTCTCTATTAGAGAAGAGGAAGAACATTACAGAGGCCTTTAGTACCACCATCGATAACTTTCACAGAGTGCGAACCATGAACGTATTAGGTTCAGAGATAAATGTGACAGTGCTATGGTAATTGATTGAGATGTGCTTTAGATAAAGAAACTATAATTTACAGGAACCAATCAGGCCGAAGGATGGGCAGGTAGCCAAGAAGTCTGATGTTCCAAAACCAAGAAAGAAGAAAGTCAAGTTGGACCCTTCATCTAGTATACAAATTTACTCTAGTGGTGAGTAAAGCAGTAACTAAGGCTTCACTGTGTAGACCTGCTAGTACCGTGCATATTGTAAGGAAAAGAATAGCATGGAAATGTGAGGCATAAGGGTTTGACTGTGCTTTTATGACGCAGTGACTAACTACGATCTTGGCAGCTATTTCATCTAACACATGTAACAATTATGTACAAGTAATACATGTATGTATGTAACTCCTACGTTTCGATGCCATAAAGAGGCTACATGTAGTTGATTGATTTAGCTGAGATTTTAACCATTTTAACCATGTGTTGAAAGTGATTAATTAAAATTACTGTAGGTTGCTGCTCATATTTAACGATGTTGTTATACCCATTGAATAATGTGTTTACTCCTTTGACTTGTGTTGATGGGTTTGTCGTAGGCTACCGTTCTAAACGATCCTCAACCATGCAGAAATCTCAGGAGTTTGTGTCAAGGGAGAAAGACAGGATAGCCAAGGAGAAGGACAAGATGCTGAAAGATATTGCAGCCAGGAAGAACGTAACAGCTGTGAGGAGGCTGACACAGGAAGAACTTTTAGCTGAAGCTAAAATTACAGAACAACAGAATATTAAATCATTAGGTAGCCAAAGCTAACTGTTGCTATTCATGAACGTCATTCACTGGGTTTATCTTGCACTGTAGTGCCTGGAGTTGCAATCCACTTTTTCAAAATAAGGTTGTACATAGCTGGTGTTGCACAATTTCCCATTTTGTTGGGGAAAAGTACTGCTACTAGTAAGTTTTAAGAGTTGCGCTCTCTTTATCAGGGAGTAGATAACTCTGATATAATGAACACCTTTCCCAAATTAACTTTCATTTCAATGTTGCTCATAATATTATAGTTATTGAGTACTGTATGTACATTTGTCTATATTTCAGAGAATTATCAAAAGTTAGAGCTGGAGAGAAAGAAAGTAAAAACTCAAAAGACCACATCGTCAGTACCAATGATTCGGTATCACTCTGTGACTATGCCTATGGTAGCCGATGACAAGGATGAGCATCATTCAATGTAAGTTATTGTGAGAGTATTAAATCTCTAACTGAGAGTCCTAAGTCTATAGCTGAAGGCTCTAAGGCTGTAGCTGACTAAGGTTGTACATTTAGCTGATCTGTTCTGTACAGTCATCATCTACAATATGGTTTTCAAAAGTTTGGTTTATGCATTGGCTCTCATACTCTTCACTATCCCCATACTGATAGAGTCCTAGTTATAGCTGCACAATTCTCCCAAAAATTTCATATAATACTGGTCGCCATTGATCTAAGCCAAAATATCTTCTTATATAGTTCTAGTCAACTTGATAAAATTCATAATCTCAAAAATATGGCTGAAGCCACACAATATTTACTTTTTACTTGCCCTGTTTTTGCTTACTGTTCACTTATTTGGTACGCAACTTGCAGGGAGATGACTGGTGTAGAATCCGAGATTAAATTATCAGCACCATCACAGGACAAGTGCTCCCGCACCTTCCTAATATTTAGTGATGACAAAACTGCAAAAAATTATTTCAATATACCCAAAAGGCGAGCTCGGCCTCGTATGATTTGTCCAATCACAAGACAGAAAGCTCGATACTTTGACCCAATTACACAAACACCGTTTGCATCAGCCAGGGCGTTCCGTTGCCTACGTGAAGCTCTGCGACAACAGCTGGCAAGCAAATCAGAAAGTGGTACAGTTGTCCTTGAGCAGAAGTCCACTCGATCTCCGGGCTCGACTCAAGTCAAATGACCACAGGCTGTTTTGTGATATTGTTTAACACTAGATCCCAATCTACTGTACTGAATCTAAATGTGTTTTCTTGTTATTTGGTGTAATCTACGAACAATGTATATAATATTCAGTTTTAATGTAGGTAAATTGTAGGCTGTTGACTGTACATACATGTAAGTTATATGTTTATATATTATAATATTATAGTTGGTTTATTCTGTATTATAATTATGTACTATACACAATATAATATCTAATGACAACACCTGGTTAGAATTTAGTTCAAGAAATGATGAAGAATGAAGTTTATTGCAGCTAAAGCTCACAGATCAGTCATTCTAATGGAAAGATTTTATTCTTTTCTGCATAACTGGCTTAAACTCGGCAATAATATTATAACTTTGGGTTTGTCACTTCTACCTCCTTAGTGCTATGTACACATCTGCTTTTTCATATTTCCCATGCACTTCCATTGCTCTATGATTTCAACTATAAGTGACAACGCTTCATTGGAGTTGTCTAGTCAATCTTTAGGAGGAGACAATTTCCTAACAACGCTATGTTGTTTCCACAATCTCCTAATAATAATTCCCTCACAGTAATAAATAATATAGCTATTGGCTTAGTACCATCTTTGCTTGTTTCTGCATATTAAGTATAGTATTTACAAGTGGGACTGCATCACATAAACCCCTGTAGATGTACATGTAAGAATAGTTTATCAAAATTGGTCTGTAGATTTACATGTAGAGCCTGTATTTGCTACATTATTTGATAGCGCCTTCCTGTTCCATTTCATCTAATGATGTTCTCCTATATACATGAATGGACTTCATTGAACAGACGCTTATGTTTTCACCTTGTAGACTAGTGGGTCTAAACTAAATACAGATTTACGTGTCATCCATATTAGATAGTAAATATTCACAAAGGTATGATCATGTAAGTTTTCAATAGTCTTTAGTGTTTAAAGGGGAGGAAATTGAACTCTAAGGTAGAATCTATTTGATCTCTAAAATAATCGATAGAGCAGCGATTATTTTATTCAATACTAAGACAGACTTTCTGAGCAAAGTACCTACATGTATGCGTCAGTTAATGACTTGGATTTAATGGTTGTAATTTTTATTTCTTTGGTTCCAATTAAGTGCATGTACTTGTCTGTAAAATATGGATGATATTTTAACCAATCACGTGGCTCTAAATCAGTCTTTGCACATCAACTAAGCCATTTTTTCCTAACTTGGTTATCAAAATTGTATTGAGAGAGTTCTAACACTACCAGGCAACCCAAGTGCAAGTCAAAGTAAGTTTTTGGGGCAGGCAGTATTAACTTGCATTTCTGGGTCATTTACTTAGTCTATTGTATAAAGAAACTACAGGCATGCAGATTCAATTTTTATTTATATGTCACACAATTGCGTATTTTATGTCAGCTTCAGAACATAACACTTTTATCAAACTCTTTGTCTCGCAAATCACACAAATGTAAAAATTTGGTATTGACAGCTGCAGCAATTACAGTTCTAGTGTAGCTCTATCGTTATGAGTTGACCAAATTAGTACATGGCGATATTCTTAGTTTTTGTGCGTACGTTTAAGCTAAGGCTTTCAACTGCGTGGATAGTGAGACGAATTTTCTTCAAGTGGAGCGACTGCTCGGCTACGTTTCATTCTTAGAGTAAGACATAAATGGCGCCTGTATCCAGGATTGGTACAGGTATATAGAACCACATTGCTTACACTGTACGTATTCTCACAAACTATTAGCACAATTTTTAAAGTGTTATGGTCAAACACATGCAGTATAAATTGCATAAATATCGGGATGGAGAATCCTACAAAAACAAGAAAACTATAAGCTACAAAATATCTAGAAGCTCTTATCAACTCTTTAGTCTCTTTAGACCGACATGAACGCCGATCTTTCATTTTCTTCATTTCTCTTCCAATTTTAAATGTTAATATTGAAGTTGTAATTATTACAACTGTCGATACTCCTAGATCAACTCCATCGGCCCAGACGTCTTTCACAAAAATACCCAGTATTTCGTCGACACAAATCGAACTATGAACAAGATAAACTTCAATGCTACAATAAACTAGTTGAACAGAGTATAAAATAGTGATACACTTCCCAGAGTTGTTTGGTATCCAATTCATTTCGTATTTGAACGGAACGCAAACAGCGTAGTAACGCTCCACCATAGCCAGAAGTACTATCCAGTGTCTTGAGTAGCAAGCAAAAGTCAATATGAATCTTATAGCCCCAGCAGCTAGCATACTTTGTCCATAGTACAAGTATTGATGGAACTTGCAGCTCAGCATAAAAGTGTACGTTATGCTAAGTAGTACATCTCCCACGCTTATGTTGATGAGAATCCAGAAATAGTGCAATTTCCTCACTGCGGGCATTTTAGCGAGCATTATGATGTGGAAAATATTAACACATATGCTCAAAATGTTACAAGTGGTTCCAATGCTTTCGAGATATATGTTGTTACATAAATCCGACACGTCATCACATAGCTGCATGCTTAGAGAGTGGTTACCAGTTAAATTTTTCATTATTCAACTTGAACTTTGAGCAGTTACAGCCCGAAATAGTATGTGTATGTTCTGCGCTGCTTTAGCAATGAGCAACAAATAAAAATCTAGCAAACTTGTATACGTGCAGGTCATTTCATATTCTAGTGGCAGCCGATATTAACAGGAAATACTGTCATTTCAGGGATGGAAGGGATGATCTTATTAGTTCATTTATATGTAAGACAGTGGAAATTGAATTTGAATTACTACCATTACCATAATAGAACTGCCATATTTATCTAGTGCATCTTAGGAAATCTGGTAGATGATTTATACTACTCACCTGCAATCTGTTTTCTAACCTATGCGTTAAACAAGTAGATTGTCAGGAAATGGGTGCAAATCCTATTTTGCTAAGCTAGTCATATAGACAGGCTATGATCAACTGTCTCGCTGTGTGATCCTAGTGATCATCCCATACCATGGAAGCAATAAAAGAGAAATAATATGATAGACTTGATGTAGATTTCAAATTTGAAATTTGTCAATAAGTTCAGTGGTGCAGTGATACAATAAAGAAAACCATGACAATTTACATACATGTAAATGCATATATACATGTAGCTGATTTTGCTTTGAAGACACCAATATCATTAATGAGGTAGTGCACATGGATCTAATTATGATGCACTTTGAGGGAGTTCCCCTCCCGCTATTGTTTGCAGGGCAGAAATTCTGGGGGAATCCATAGCTTGGCTCAAGTGGTCTAGTTTCATAGGGTGTCTTCGCGACCTAGATTTCAGACCCAGGCCAATTTGCGAAAATATTTTTCAGCACACATCCATTACAGGGTCGTAAACACACCTGCCTGGGCCAAAAGCAAAATCCTCATTCTCGCGCGAAGAAGTCAGTTGTGCCGAAGAGCTATGAATGGTCTCGTTCGGCCTAGCAAAATTCCAGGCCGATAGTCCTTGTAGCCTAGGTCGGACGGCCATCTTGGGATTTTTATTTGCGACCCGGGTTCATCTAAGAGGTCGCGAAGACACCTATAAGTACAACGTATATAGATTAGATGTATGCTTTTGATTCAGTACTTTAGGATTAGGTCAGAAATATGGCGAAACCCAGCTTTATTTTTCTGTCTAAGTAATTTGGACATCTGTGCTAAAGATGTACATGTACAATGTATATTGTAAAGCTGACGGTTATCATGATTCACATGTTGCATAATGGACATGCTGCGTGATATGCATGTATAGGACATGCTGAGGTGAAATTTCTGATATCATCATATAGAAGCTATTAGATATTCAGCCTAGACTAGCTTTCTGCTTTCTTACTTAGCTATTACACGCTTACACAATTATGATGCGTACATATAAATGCTTGTGAGTATAGCAAGATACAGCAAGATACAATGTAGCTGCCTGAGCCACATTCTCCAGCTCCAAGATTGTCATCAGCATTTTTTTATCATGGCAGCGAAGTGCAATAGTCCTTCCAGACCTTTTCTTTTGCCATTTGTTGGCTGTGCATGTGGCCAAGAAGGAGGAAATAGAAGACTGGGATACCATGCCGATTACTATAGATTCAGTATCTGTACATTCTGTGATCACTTCCAATGTCTGCAGTGTGGTGAAGACTTTCGTCACTCTAGAAATCTTTACCAACACTTAGAGAGGGAAGATCATATATCTGGCACAGTTTCTGTAACTACAAACCATAGAAATCATCCAGACTTTCCATATTCTGGTGTTCCTAGGCATTGTCCATCCATCTATCTCCTTCATTGCGGCAAATGCGACTCTGGGCATCCAGCGAACACGTACAAACTTCATGATTACATTAGCAAATGTTGGAATTGTGAAGCGTATATTTGTCTGATTTGTGGTAAAGTTTTGGACACTCGAAGACGCAAAGATTTGCACTTGACAGAGCACAAGTCAGCTTTGGATTCACCAGTGACAAGGAAAGACATCAACCAAAACAGAGAGATCGCTGGGAAACATTGTCTAAAATGTAACAATGAGGGATCTGGCAAACGGATGAGTAATTCGGATATTGTTTGCAAATACTGTAATATTCTTATTTGAACTCCGCCACCTATGGCAGGTTTTATTTACTTTCCCAAATAATGTAATAACAGTATTTATATACAGGTGTATTTTTTATAGATTTCAAGCTAGTCTCAAAAATTTGTCAAATATTTTATATTCAAGTGCTGTCAATGCACATCCTATACTACTATTTTATCTTACTTGACAGAATGCTACGTCGACCTGGCACAGATTTTTACGCAAGTTACCCAGTTTATGAAGAGGAAAAATAATTTCTTAGCTGACAGAAATCATTTGTAATGTTTAATCCATTTCCTCAGCCAAATGAATTGTACATGTATAGTAACGACTTTCAATAAACTGGTCTAAACAGTTTTCTCTTGCAACTAAAATTCTGTCACGTGTTAATAGCTGCTGCCTTCTAGATCTTTTGCTCTGTACATTCCTACTACACAATGGCTCAGATGCATATATATATTACCACATGTTCCACCACTCCTAAATGTCGAGCAACTCCTCCATGCCAACGTCGCAACAATGAGATGTCATCTCACTGTCACATATCATGTCAATATTGTAAAGGTAGCCCTTGAACAACCATAACTCATCAGTGCATTTGACAGCCTCAAATACTGTGTGTAGGTTTTATCTGGAAGTACACCTCCACACTGACCACAACACAGAGGGTGTATTGCTACAGAATGTTTAGGACACCCATAGTTGGCGAAGTTCCAAAAATACTGTTTCTGTCACCAGGAAACAGATGTGTATATTGTATATATATGCAGACATATACATTGTACATGTATGTATATTACAGCAAGCAAACAGTGTAACTTTGAAGAGGTTTCAATTAGTTAATTATGATAAGTGTGTGACCTGATACACTGTTGGTATAAATTGTGGTGTGCAACTGTTTTTGTATAATGCATCAATCATTCATTGAGAAGATGACTCTGAATATTTTTTTGCATAATCCGTTATCAGCATTTACAATTTCTAAGTAATTGTCAACCTACCACAACTATTCATACTTGGAATGTGCAAATATACCATGCTAAAAATATAATATATATTGTACTAGATTTTTAAAGGGTTTTTTTCTGATATTTCAATACTAGACCTAGCATCACAATCAGTGGAGAACAAATCTTCCTCTGACAATAATGTTAAAAAGTATTGAAAGAGCAAGAATAAAAAAATACTTTCTGTCATAAATATTCCTACCCACACCAACACCCTCAAATATTTACATGTATTATATACACTGTAATTCAAATGCTACTATGAACGATGTTAAAGTTCTTATTATTCAGTCTATAGTATGTTACTATTGGAGATGTCACATCTCCAATGGTGACATACTTTAGATGGAATAATTAGAGCTGTAAAATATGGTTAATAGTGAGATATAAATTCCTATTTAAATTTTGCTAAAGTTTTTTGACATATCTCAGATATATTTAAACTAACATTAGCAAAATCCAAACATGAATTTTAATTCTTTTTAAATTCAGTTATGTGCAATTTGAAAAATACAGTTCATTTGTGAAAAAACAGTCTGAGTGTGTAGAGCAACCACAAAAGAATTCACTGTAGGTTTCTCTGTTTCAACATTTTTATATAGTGTATATTATAATAGAACCATTACACAATATAGTACAATTCTATTTTATTTATTTATCTCAGTTTGTTCCTAGCACACTACTAGCCAAAGAAAAGTGTAGCATTGTATTATATTATATTGTCTATTGTCTGCTGAAAGGTCCACATCTCGATACAATAAAGTATGAATGCACTAAAGGTTATTGAGCTTAGAATAACATAATACTGGCAGGCGGACATGTTTATGAAACACTACATTAAAAGTTCCAAATTGAGGCACCACAATATTTGCAAATAAAAATATATTCATCATTGTGTAGTCCCACACATTTCTCTGCCGACCCTTCATAGTTGCACTCTGAGCACCAACGTTGTGCTATCTCAGCATTCAGTGCAATAAGTTCTGGGGTTACAGGCGCTTTCAGATCTGTGTCATGTCCGTTCACAGCCAAAGTACTTATGTGCTCTTCTATATCACCTCGAAATTCCTCAGTTTTACCACAGAGCAGACAGATGTAGGTTTGGCAGGTCCAGCACTTGCTTACATACTCACTGAGCTTGTAGGTGTTGCATGGCTCGTCATCAGCGCACCGACCACAATGTAGGCGGTAGATAGACCCGGAGTGTTTAGGAGGACCAGATGGCTGATAGTCAGGGTGATTTATGTGATCAGTAGTTACAAAGACTGTGTCATCTAAATGATTATCTTCGCTGAAGTGGTAATCAATTTCCTCATAAGTAGGAAAGTCCTCACCACACTGTAGACATTGGAAATGCTTGCAGTGGTTGCAGTAGCTAAACCTATTGTAATCTACGTACTCTTCTAGTCTGGTCAAGCCTCCTGGTTTACCACACACACAGCCGACGAATGGTAAAAGATCACTTGACTGGAGAGAACAGTCTGATGCCATTGCAAAGAACCGAATGATAGCTACTAAACAATAGCATGTAAACCGGTATTACTAGAGAGCTTGGGAGTTGTCCAACTGTTTTTTACAAAGTACTGTCCAACCAGTGATGGGAAGATGGTTGATGGTGTCACTGTTACAGCTTCCTACAGTATTCAACCTAAAACAAACAAAGTATATTAAGAGGATTAAAGGAGCTTCAAATTAAATGCATAGATATGTTAGAGTTATGTCTCCTTGCAAATATTTAATGCTACGACATTCTAACATCAGGTAGCAGATGGTATCCAATACATAAAAGTGAAATAGCAATGCATCTGTTGAGAGTCAGCTTTCAAAATCCCACGTACAATGTATTTACATCGTTTTTTTAGATATTGAGGTAAGTCATGATGAGGCATCAAAAATTGAATGTCGACCTTGAAATTTTGCCAGAACACTTCTTATCCATGTATTTTAGCACAATTTATAATTCATGTCTTAGTCCAAAATGAGATGTGAATAAGCACCAAGAACGCCTGTAAATGGCAGACCCTCAATTCTGAGTATGTCGGTAGTATTTTATACCACGGCTAGGTTTGTCTTATTTTTATAGTGGTGTGTGAGCTTACCAAGTTCTCACCACCACTCTCCAGTCACTGCCTGTCATTAACACAGCGTGAAGCAATGCTACAAGGCCGGAACAGACAGTGCTAGTGCTGCCGTTTTTCACCTGCCCCCCCCCCCCCCCTCCCATGATGTGGCTGCTCTTGTAACGAAGCGGGCAGAGGTGGATCTTTATCCTACATGCAGATGAAATACACACAGGGGACCTCCATTATTTTAAATCCTGATCCGCAGGGACTGAGCGGTCAGCCTACACCTCAATAGCTTTTCACCGTTGAGAAATCGAACCCAGGCTGTCTGGACTAGAGGCAAGCATCTTAACCCCTAGACCATACCGACTGTAAGCCGCGGTGACAGCATCACATGTAGCATCCACATCAGTTGCACTAAATAATTCACTGCGGTAAGCTCTATAGATAATCAGCAGTTTGAAAAGGTCTTTTTTATATGAGCAACAAGAAAGGTGTCTGTGAGAACTGAAATGGACCAAATTTAATACCTCACTTTTTTCAATCTTGGTGACAATTCAGTGTTTACCAGACACTCACATACATTTATGAGTAATATCATCATGTTAACCAATGAATCCGGACAGTGAAATATAATGCACAGCAGTTGGACCACACATCTAATATATTACATACATGTATATTCAGTAACTTGGTCTACCTATGCATTGGTTATGAAATATGCAATAATACAGACTACAGAGTTTTCAAGGTACATACCTGAAGCAAGGAACTGAACTTTCGTATATGTAGCTTTATTCACAATAGAACCAGTTCTTGACTGCCGTGACAAGCGGTGAACAGCTGTCAGAAAAATAAAATTAGCAAGCCGCTGGTCATTATAGACAGCTTGCTTCAAGCTGTAAGCTTTCCCAAACGGCCTGTAATACAGCTTTTAAGGATGTAGAAATAAATATGTGTTATATTTTACACTACCAGCAATCTCACTTTATTTTTAGTTAATTTTAATTGTTTGTGCCAAAATATGGCATTAGTTGAGATCAGTGCCTACCTGGCTGTTAGAATATCGAAGAAAATGTGAACATGCACTGGAAACAAGATAAGCAAATTCATCTGTCTCAAAGACCAGATTCCGATATAGGCCTACATGTACATGTAGGTGTCTTCTGATATTCAACATTATTGTTCCTACTTGTCTTCCCTCTAAACCATTCTCTCTTGCTACTAACTAAAATTCTACCCCAGCTGTTGTCTGCTGGATCTCGGTCAGTAGATTTTTACTTGCTTACACAATGGTTCACGAACAAGATATATCAGTGGTGGCGAGCATTATATGTCGACCTTGCATTACCACACGTCAGGTCACTACCGTACATTACATCACTACCACATGTCACATCACTACTACATGTCACACCACCACCACATGTCACACCACTACCACATGTCACATCACTACTACATGTCACATCACTACTACATGTCACATCACTACTACATGTCACATCACTACTACATGTCACACCACCACCAAATGTCACATCACTACCACATGTCATACCACTACTACAACCCTAACACTACCACATGTCAAACCGCTACTAAAGTCACATCACAACCAAATGTTACAAGAAAATTATAATTATATTGTGTAGCCCTTGAGCAACCATTGTTCGTATAGGCCTACATTGCAGTAGGATATACAATTGAACATGTGCGTGAACATGTATGTTTCACAGCCTCAAATACTGTAGGTTCTACATTGTATTTGGATCTACTTTTTGTTCACCCAGACCAACACCAGTTTCAATATTACATCGCCTGTTTTATATATTATACTTACCAAAGAATAGTGTTATACATTATATTGTATTACATTTCGTCACGTTATGTTGTATTATATTGACTATACTGTCTTCTTAAAAACCCACGTCACTATAAAATACATGTAAGACTGCACTAAAAACTATTGAGCTTAAACTAAAATAAGGTGAGTGGTAGGCAGACATGTTTATGAAACATTACTTTAAAAGTTTTCAGCTCACATTATTGTGGCTCTACAATATTTACACATAAAATAAACGCCATTGTGTAGACCAACACATTTCTCTGTCGACCCTTCATAGTTGCACTCTGAGCACCAACGTTGTGCTATCTCAGCATTCAGTGCAATAAGTTCTGGGGTGACTGGAGCCTGCAGAGCTGTGTCATGTCCGTTCATAACCATATTATTTATGTGCTCTTCTATATCTCTTCGAAAGTCTTCAGTTTTACCACAGAGCAGACAGATGTAGGTTTGGCAGGTCCAGCACTTGCTTACATACTCACTGAGCTTGTAGGTGTTGCATGGATCTTTATCAGCGCACCGACCACAATGTAGGCGGTAGATAGACCCGGAGTGTTTAGGAGGATCAGATGGCTGATAGTCAGGGTGATTTTTATGATCAGTAGTTACAAAAACTGTGCCACCTAAGTGATTACCTTCGGTGAAATGATAATAAATTTCTGCATAAGTAGGAAAGTCCTCACCACACTGTAGACATTGGTAATGCTTGCAGTGGTTGCAGTAGCTAAACCGATGGGAAAATGCTAAATTTTCTAGTCTGGTCAAGCCGCCTG
The DNA here is from genome assembly GCA_935421135.1 of Bugulina stolonifera. Taxonomy (NCBI): domain Eukaryota; kingdom Metazoa; phylum Bryozoa; class Gymnolaemata; order Cheilostomatida; family Bugulidae; genus Bugulina; species Bugulina stolonifera. The sequence goes on from OW285191.1 coordinate 11,412,241, forward strand.
GTTTACCACACACACAGCCGACCAATGGTAAGAGATCAGTTGGCTGGAGAGAATAGTTTGATGCCATTGCGAAGAACTGAGTGATAGCTGCTAAACAATAAAAAAAAGTGGCATTACTAGAAAGCTTGGGAATTGTCTAACTGTTTCTTAAAATTGATGGACGAAATGAGTTAGAATATGACCTATGGTGGTACAACTTTGTAGAGTATTCTACATGTACCTACATGTACATGTAAAACAAACAAATCAAATCAAGAAGATTAAAAGAGCCCAAAATCAAATGCGGGATATGTTAGAGTTATACCTCTTTGCAAACATTTAATGCCTTGGCTTTCTACTATTAGGTAGCAGATGGTGTCAAATACATAAAATTAGAATTAAAGAGCATCACAGCTTTTAAAATCACACAATGTACAATGTACAATGTACATGGTTTACATTGAAGTAAGCCATGATGATATTATGACCAGGTATCAACAACAGAATGTCAGTCAACTTTGAAATTTTGCCAGAAAATGATTTATTCATGCCTTTTTGGACAGTATATTCCATGCTTTATTCCAAAATGAGACATCCTTGGAATAAGCACGAACAATGCTAGCAAGCGGCATCATATAATATTATAATATCCACATCAGTTATACTAAATAATCAACAGTTTGAAAAGGTCTTTTTATATGAGCAATGGGAAGGTGTCTGAGATATCCAAAGTGGGCAAATTGAATACCTCACCTTTCTTTTCAATCTTGATTACAATTCAGTGTTGTCAGACACTCTTATATGAAAGATAATATAATGAATGCTGACAGTGAAATACAATGTAGATTCAATGACTTGGCCTATACTTATACATGTATGTTGGTTATGAAATATGCAATAATACACATGTGCCTAGTGCTTATAAAGTACTTACCTGAAACAAGGAACTTCGATTTTGTAGTTTTATTTGCTGACTCCCGTTTAGTTACAAATTAGTTAAAACTGTTAGAAAAATAAATTCAGCAAGATACGTATCATTATAAGGAGTAAAGCGTGCTTGTTTCAAGCTAAAATCCTTTTCAAACAGCTTGCAACAAAGCTTTAAATGGCGTAGAAATATGATGTGTTATATTTAACAATAGCATTACTAGTCTGACTTTCTCTTTGATTAGCTTTAGTTTTGTGTGGATTTCCTCAAACAAAAGCGCACGAGTTGAGATCAGCTTGAGATCAGCGCTGTGAATCCTATTCTTTTCTCAGCATTTGCTACTTCACACCACACACCTAATCTTATCCTACTTTCCCACATAGCTGGTCTATTACGCCAGACACCAATATCACCATCCCAACACCCAGCCCATCAAACTCCACAAATCCAACTCCCAACGAAATACAATGTATGTTGGGCCTGTCCTGATACATGACTGACTGACCGACTGACCGACTGACCGACTGACCGACTGACCGACTGACCGACTGACCGACTGACCGACTGACCGACTGACCGACTGACCGACTGACTGACTGACTGACTGACTGACTGACTGACTGACTGACTGACTGACTGACTGACTGACTGACTGACTGACTGACTGACTGACTGACTTGGATCGCAGACATGCAGCAAACACATTTCTTCCATCACTTCTCATGGACATGATGTATATTCTGTAATTTGTTTTTCAACAACCGATGTTGTTTTACCACAAGTAGTTATGTGTATTTAGGAAAAACACCTGAAAATAGGCTACTCACTACCTTCATTCACTCAATGGGAGCTTTTAGATGATATGAAGAATAGTATACCCTTAAAAAATCAGAGGTTTTCTTGCTAATTGCACTTCCTTGATGTTTGAAATAAAAAAGACAAGTGTATATATGTAGCTAAATATCTTGTTATTAAAAGTGTAGAAGAAATTCATAAGCTCTTGTATAATAGAAAAGTTATTGAATAAAAACCTTTCCGTGTGCCGTATAACAGGGTTAACTGGGTTACTCAGATGACATAGACTGCCTTGTTTGAGATCAGTTTGTGGCAGATGACATCATCTGCTCTTGCACTGGCAGACTTTTTGAATAGCTCTAGCTATAAAGCACTATCCAACAAGCTATTTAGCTTTTTGATTGGCTTTAGTCACCTTTGGAAAATCTCCGTCTTTAATATGGCATAGTTATAGTATCACACATACATTGTAGTGATACACCAGTGTTATGTCTATTTGTATCATGTGTATCAAGTATTCATTATACATCTCACAGGTTTGAGCATAATATACTACACCTGTCCAACAGCAATGCATGTAAATGGCAGCTTTTATGTGTGATTACAATTAAAGAGAAAAAATAACTGGAGAAGTCTCATCCAATTCACTTGATGCTTAAATTTATTTGAGCTGTTGTGATAAAATAAGAAAAACTGTACTAAAATTCTGATAAAAATGGAAATGGCACAGAATTGGTCCGCTACATTGACTATATTGCTTGATAATAACGTTCACGACAATTTTACGTTAAAAATTTTGAAATCTATATCATCAAACCGCAATATTTGCATGCAAAATATATACCAACTTCTGCACTAGTACACTTCCTGGCTGAACCATTCTGCTTGCACGTTGCGCAGTACATCTGTGCTATATCAGAGTTCATTGCAATGAGTTCTGAAGACACCGGTGCCTGTAGGCCTGTATTGTGACCATCCAAGTTTGGAGTGGTAATGTGGTATTCTAAGTCTTTTCTAATAGGCTTAGTTTTACCACAGATCAAGCAAATGTAGGTTTGGCATCTCCAACACTTACTCATATACTCACTAAGCTTGTAGGTGTTGTTTGGATGTCCAACATAACAGTTGCCACAATGTAGATGGTGGATATCTCCAGAGTGTTTACGAGTACCAGATGAAAGATATTCAGGGCTATTTCTATAATCTGTAGTTACAGATGCGGTACCATCTACATGGTCTCTTTCAGTTAAGTGTAGCTGAATTTCTAGATTACTAGGGAAGTCCTCACCACACTGCAGACATTGGTAATGTTTACAGTGTTTGCAGAAGCTATATTTATGGCGGTTTTGACCCTCATCTATTCGAACCAATCCACCTAGTTTACCACACACACAGCCGACCAATGGTAGCAGATCAGTTAGATGGCGAGCACTACTACTTGATGCCATTGCCATAGCGAAGAGTTGAGTTACAGTTTGTCTTCATATAAAGCTATTCTATACGAGAAGACTCTACTTAGGAGTTCATCCAAACTTGGTGATAGTAGCAGATGATTCAACTCTGTACAATATTCAGCCTACATGTAAAAGACAACTAAATTAAAATCAAACCATGCCAAAACGACTAACAACTTAGCTGAATGAATTGGCTAACGGTGTTAAAATGAAATTGAAGTTCAGCACCTAATTATTGCAAGTTGATAGAGTTTGGTGCTACCATGAGGTTTAAGTTATGTAACATGCATATAAGGTAAGCAACTGAAAATGTATTGTACTTACAGTATATATTTCGATTAAAACACTTGTTGACCCTTTGAAAGTTGTAACAGCTGCCAAATGAGCTATGCCAGCATCGGCTGTGTTAATGTATGAAAAAAACGTACTTGTTCTAAGCTTAACGCTTTTTATAGAAGCCTGTAACAAAGCAGATTAGTGGCTTTACTTGTTCAGCTTAGAATTTTGCTTGTAGCACATTTTTACTGTAAATAATAAACTCTCTAGGTAAAATAACACTGTGCTGAAAACAGCAAAAATTAAATTTACATGTATGTAACATGTTATATTATATTATGTACATATTGTGTACAACATGCAAACATTAAAGTGCTAGAATTAATTGATTTCTATTACTGCATTCATGATAGCAATAAAATTTTGAACAAATAGTGAATAAATTTTTTTGTAAAATGCTACATGAATAGTTTGAAACTTTCTTTGATTTAATTTTGGTGGTCCAATGAAAGTTTTTATTGCTCATTAGGTCAAAGTACTAATTGTAGCTACAAATATAAATCAGTGCATCCAGTACGAGTTGGGTAAAAAATAAAAAACACAACCACAATTTGCTAAATCTTTACTGAAGATTTCTCACATGCATAGCTGCATAGATGAGTGCCACAAAAGCTATCACGTAGTAGAAGATTCTGAGACGTAGCATAAGATCCTACACACTTACCACTACTGTTGGGTTCATCATGTAGATCAGCCCACCAGTCACTTGACTTTTTTAGACCAATGCTTTTCCCGTTTAGCCAGTAGTACTTGCTTTCCCAAAGGTCCCATTTAGCTGCTAGCCAGATTTCTTTCGATGAAAAGTCTAAATTTCAAAACCAAATTTTTCATTCTCACACATTTGCATGAAATCTAGCATTACATGACTTAATATACTATAAAGAAAGACTGTTCAATAAGTGAGCCAATTACTAATGTCCAGGAGAAGACAACCTCTCCTGGACAAAGATGACCTCAAATTCTTCTACTTGTGCAGCTACCTAAAACTCCTTATTTTATATACATTGTAAGTAATTTGCATGACTTATAAAGCATATCACTAATGTCTACATCATGTGATTATAACGGCTGTTATAACAAATATTTAGTAAGTAGTGACTAGAGATTTATTGTGTGATTATTCTCTCTACATTCAGCCATTTCGGTCTCAGTGGTGTTCTGTTACCTCATCTTTTAATATTACAAGGACAGTGCACTTAGGCTACTTTTTATCTTAATCCAGCACTAACTTTTTAAAATGCACTGAATGTAACACACAAAAACATGACAATTTTGCTATTGGTCAGTACATGTTTTAGATGCCAGAAAATGAGATTATTTGCCATCCTTACCTGCTAATGTAGATCTAATTTCTATAAACCAATCAAACGACTCTGAACTATCCAAGATAGCCAATCTGGCATTCATCTCTTCACACGCATCTTCAGCTTCATTAAAAGATATATTATCATTATTAAACAGAACGCAAGTCTTTCGTACAGGATTCTCAATCCATCCAGGTTGGCATGGCAACGGCTTCTCTGTAAATATGCAGTAGCGTTTCCTCAGCACACAATATATGTATTCATATGCACATGCATCTACATACCGCAAAAAATATTACAAAGGAATTGCAGCAATAACGATAAAAATTAAAACAATCTAATTTGGGCAAGCACTATTAGAAATATTGATCGCTTAATTTTTTAGTTATGCACAAACATGGATAAATAATACTCTGACAATACACTGTCGACTAATACATGTGTTGCAAATATCACAACTATATTCATAACATCTCTTGACTACTATTACAACTCATGTGTTCCATTAGCTTATTCCTAGCAGAAAGGCCAAGTTAGAAAGATTCAATGCCACAGCATTGCAAGCTTAGCACCTGCACATATTTCTTTTGTTCACTCAGGATCTTAGCCAAAGTTGACCATTTGTATCACGGAAAGTTTTCCAAAATTATTCAAGGTCAGTGACAAGTATTATTTTAAATGGCAAATTAATTCATTGAAAGGTTGACTTGACATGGAAGGTCTACTGCGATGACATTGAAAGTTTAAACTATTCCTGCCACGGATACAGCTAAATACAATTTATAAGGTGATTTTATATGAACATTTCAAATTTGTCCCTAAGAATAAAAAATACATTATGCAAACACGTTTTCAGAGTAGTTTTTAAAAACATCCAGTGTCTAATCAGAAGTGGATTATTCTGCAGGAGATGGCAATTAGAAACCTCCTTTTACATTTCCAAGAATTAGTGTAAACCTGTACATAAGTAGAATATAAAAATTACTAATTACCGTTTTACGATAAGATAAACAATAGGCTTTATTATCCAATCACTGTGCACAATTTTGCTTTGGCTACAAGTGTTGTCATTGGACATGTGAAAGGAGGTTTCTAATTGCCATCTACTGCAGAATAATCCACTTCTGATCGGACACTGGATATTTTTAAAAACTGCTCTGAAAACGTGTTTCCAGGTTGTATTTTTTATTTTTAGTGACAAATCTGGAAGGTTCATACCAAATTACCTTATAAATTGTATTTACCTTTATCCGTGGCATGGGTAATTTAACTTTGTTTACAATAGAGATTTGTGTTTACATGCTTCTACAAAATCAATGTGTTTCTTTTACTCAGATTGAAAATGCGGCAGGATTAATAGATTAGGGTGATACTTAATTCGTGGGTTAACTGAACATCCTCCATACACACTATATTGATTTTTTGTACTTTGTTTTTATAAGTTCTTACTAATTTTCCATTTCCTGTTCTACAGACATGTACAGCATATTTCCAGCACACAAAATTGTGCTTCCTTTATTACATTGAATGTAGGACTGTAGGTAATTCTAACATTTTATCTCGTTGATAAAGAGAGGAAATTGGGGGCGGGGTGTTGTAGCAACTATTTTCGACTGAGTGAGCAAACAAACTGAACCCAGGGATCCAAAAGTCCACCTAGCTGGCATCTGCAGGAGTGCCTTACTAGCTGTTACTTCAAGAGTTATTTTATGATTTGTACAAAGTTAAAGCAAGTTGGAGGCATTTTAATTGCGTGCTGACAAACATATAAATACAGGGGCGGATCCAGGGGTGGTGCAAGTGGTGCATTTGCACCACTGGAAATTTCAGAAAAAAATTTTTTTTTACTTTTTTTGACTTTTATTTTTGTTTTTGATTATTTTTGCCAATTATTCAAATGTTTGTGTTAACCTAGCACAAAAATATCTTTTTATATTGTTTAGGGGGTTCAGAAACATGTGATATGTTATCATCTTTGCAAAACAATTATATGTTAGTTACAACTATTCAACTTAACTCAACTTGCCTCAAACTCATTTAACTGAATGAACTGAAGTGGTTTTCAGGCCCTCCTGGACACACAGATGCCAGGATTTGCTTAGTGGCCGGGGCGCTGCCCCAGACCCTGTTGGACTCCAGCTGGAAGGGATGCTGTGATGTAGCATGACAGGCACGAATAGCACTGCACATGAAAACTGAAGTTTAACCTTCAGAAAAGCCCCACCTATCTATTTTGCACCACCCTCTCTTCATTCCTGGATCCGCCACTGTAAACAGAGAGTACATTGTTTAAAGTACATGTATGATACAAAATATTTGCTGACGTATTCTTACTGGACCAGATATTGAAGGTGACAAATGTTCTCATCTTGCCTCCTTGGTTGTTACCGCCTTGCTTGAATGTGTTAGCCCTTAATTTGAGTTGACTGATCTTTCCATAATAGTAGCTAATCATGGAGTGGCTTCAACTAAACTCATGATAGTGAGATACTTACGGCTGCATATGAATAAACTTTGTATAATAGATATGTTTGCATATTGAATATACATTGTATATAACAACTATGACCACTTTTCACTTTTTTCTTCTGTCAAAAGAAATAACAAATTTCAAAATTGATTTGTCGCATTTTCCGTTTATCCAAGACACATGAGATTTTAGGTCACAGTTATGTTATAATTTGTGTAGAAATGAATATTATTTTTAACAGGTGCAGTGTTTTATATCTGAATAAGATGATTTAGTTGTAAAGATCCTAAACCTTCATGGGCCCAATGGCTGAAGTAAAATATCTTTGTGTTAATCCAATTTACAATGTCGTCAAAATATTAACTAATAATATGCTTACTGCTGTATACTTCATGTCGTGGCTTTGCGGATGTCGACTGAAGGGTGCCATCTTGGGATAAGCTGTACCTTGACATGTGACAAGCATGGAATGAAGGGCAGTAGCTGAATGACTGGCAAAGAATCTTTCTTCTGGCACATGTTATAGAACATAGCTCTATGGTGCGAGTAGTTATTTGTTCAACTTGACCTAGCATGTTATACATGTAGCTAGCATGATGGGGAGAGAATTGAGTGTGGATGATGGCCTGAAACAGAACACATGAACTAAAGATAACCTTTCTTACACAGATTTCACATTATATGATATCCTATTCTTCTTTAGAAGTGATATTGATGTGTGTCCATTTACTGATGTTATTCATATTGATATACATGTAGTATAGATTCTGTATTAAATAATAGTTTCAAGAATAAAACTAAACAGCCTGTGGTTAAGGATTGCAAAACTATCTAATTGAAATTAGTGGTAAAATTGTGTATAATATGAGCAGTGCTCAAAGTGTACCGGCTCGGTCAGGCTCGGCGAGCCTGTAAGAAATCATCATGGCTTTCTTCTAGGCTCGCCGAGCCCTAACAATACAATGCGCCAAAGTTGGGTTTTCCCATACGCAGATGCTGGGAAAGTCGAAATCAATCAAGAGTCTGGCACGTTGCTCATATGAAATCGTGTGATAGTATTAGTTTAACTACAAAGCTAAGGGCGCAGCAATGTTGAGTAAATCCCCTTTTTGTCATCGTGACAAGCAAGTGTAAATAGCTAGACCTTTCAGTGCAGGGAACAGCTTATGCTTTATTTCCGGAACAAGTTGAACTTGTTTTCTTTCCATACTCTTGAGTTTCAATCAGTAAATTACTAATTATTTTTCACCGAAAACTATTGTAGCAGCTGCTCTTTATGCAGTCAAGTTTGCAAAGCTGGTTAACTAAGTGAGTCAGTCGTTTTTAAAGTTCCAAAATGTTCTATGGGGCCCTGTGTACTATCTAATTTTCTTTTGTGATTTTTTTGGTAGTCATCATGATCATCCTTATGATGAGATGAGCAAATTGGATAATCAATCATAATGATGATGATCATCATCATATGATGTATAAATATTAATATAATTATGATAATAATAATAAAATTATCATTGTTGTTAGAATAATGATGATAATAGTAAGTATTATTATTGCTAATAATAAAAATAGTTATAGTAATAGTGGTTGTAGTAATGTAGGCCTACTGTAGTGGTAGAAGTCAACGGCAATTTGTAAGGCTGCTGGCAGATGAGCTAGCAATATTTGTTTGGTGGCTGTCCTGAGTTTTTGTCACTTTATGTAATTTTTATTAATAATAAAAAATGCCCTTTTTGATAAACTATTATTATTATTAAGGATATATGATGGTTATTATTATGAACATTTTAATATTAATATTAAATATTAATTCATCTTCCAAATAAGTCATATCTTGCCCCTAATATATACTTCAGCTTGCTTGTAAGATGTTGAATTTTTGAAATTTTCCGCTGCGCGGGCTAGGCGGGGGGTGCCCGCACCCCCCTCCCACCCTATATCAGAGCCTGTAAGAACTCCCATACACTTTGAGCACTGAATATGAGTAAGCTGAGGCTATCCAATTTTACTCATATAACCGTGATAACCTAATAATATTATAATTATACTGTTATATTATATTGGATTGCTTACTATAGTGCAAGATGTCACTCCAGATAACAATAACAGGATATTTCTTTGGAAATATTGAGTTAGTTTCAGCATGCTTGACTGACATAGATAAGATATCAGTGACCCGTCACTTGGTTGTCTGCCAAATATTTCTAGATCGTGAACAATAGTTGTAGTTATCCTGGAAAGTTGGCACTGTCAGACAATACTCAGAGGGAGGATGAAGTGATCAAAAGCAACATTTTATTTTCAAAATTAATCTGTATTTATTGCTGATGTTGTCGATAGTAATCGTGTGAATTTAAGAGAATTCATTTTTAGTAAAAAAGAAACGTTTTTATTCATTTTAAGGAGCTTTGTCAGAGCGAGGTACAAGTTGAGTTATTTTTAAAGTTTTCCAGGTAAGTCAAGTCAAAGTCAAGTCTGTGCTGCCTTAAATCAGGCCACCATTAAGTTTTGACTTGACTTTCCACGTCAAGTCACCATTACAACCTAGACCTAGCTCTGGATTTCGTCTTACCTCTAAGCTATCAACTATAGGATGCCCATGATATGGTATGTGATATACACATATTATGTAAAATATATAGTGGAACCATTCAAAGTTTTCATCGTGATTTAAAATATTTTACAGAATAGTGAAATAATATGCAAGCATATTACTAGCTCTCTAAAAAAAGTTCTAAACAATGTGGATACCATGAGCTATAGATTATACAGTAGTTGAAGATTATTCTACATACATGTAGTAGTTACAGTAAAGTAAATGTATTATAGGTTATATAACTATTTTATATACTTCTATAGCATTTATATCTGAAGATCATCTACAGAGAGCATGCATGTATTTACCTTAAAAACTCAGTCTTCACATACATGTATGCTACAACTACTTAGAAACATTGAAAATATGATTTGTATTAGTTTATAGCACCAATCACCGGTGGCTATTATTAATATTATTAATATACATGTATTAGCTACATGTATGTACATATATTGTATTTTTAGCAAGGAATTTGTATGTACATGTATTGTAGTATAGCTTACCATTACTTAGTGACTGAATGTTTAGTGTCTACAGCATGGGGTAGTGTGAGGCCTGACAGTAATGCAGTGATGACTGTGTATTTAACATTGACATCCACTTAGATGTGCAAGTCACACGAACAGGACTAGCATCCTGACAAACAAGGTGAAGCATGCTTTGCTCTAAGATCAATATCGGTAGGATCTATCCCACTATTGACTGTAATACTATCTACTGATAAAGTGGAGAATAGGAAGATTGTAATTGAAGACATCTTGGGTACAGCAGGCACTAATGGTGGAGTAGTAAATATATAACTTGTGTAGTCCCTTACACCGGAAGACATCGCTGATATATAATATTTCTATTATCTCTATACCTGTTGGTTTTTATGTGCATGTACATTGTGTGTCTTTTAAAAATTAGACAACCTCGCACATTCATATAATTATTTTGTGAATACCAAAACTATTTATCCATATTTAGCAATATATTTTACTACGCTATCATTTATATAGTAATTTCACATTTTTATTCATATCATCATGATCATGTTGTCCTTATTTGAATAAGGTAATTATTAACCTATATATATTACTGTGTTATTACTTTAAATATAGTACAATTGAATTTTAGAAATATATTTAAATTCTTGCTACCGGCCAATTTTTCTAAATATAATCACTTCCGGCCAACTCGCCCACTATTCTCTTATTCCCGTGTTAAGTGAAGTTGTGTTCTCAACCTACGGAACTCTACAGAGAGAACACAATCCACAAATCACTTCGAAGATACAAAGTTTTACTTTGACATCACAGTTGTTCACTTGATGAGATTATGTTTAAACCACTACTGTCTCACCATTCAATATTTGCAAAGAATACTGGTCATCTTATTTCAGTAAGATTGATGTGCTGTTTGTCTTTGTAAACCTAGTGGCAGCCAAGATAAACTCATTTGAATATTGGCTATTATGACCTCCATTCAGCATTGAGACCTGTTAAGTTCCTATGGCTATGCCTGTTCTAAGTCTATACTTGTAACTTATGTACATAGGTAAGCTACTAACATCAAATAGCCCAGTAATCTTATTGAGCCAACACTAACTGTCATTCTATAAATAACTCTTGTGCACAGTGATGAATAAGTAAGTTAGAGTCATGCCCACAAAAAACAATGCAATGCATTGTAAGTCCTATGGCTATCTCTGTAGCACAGTTTTATATTAACTGCTTGAGAGCTTCCAAAATTCCCAGCATAGGCTGATTGAAGGTGAAATCAGCCAATATTAAAATAGGGTTTTCTTGGCAGCAGCTAGGTTATCAAATACAAACAACACATCAATCTTACTGAAAAAGGATGGACAAGATTATTTGAAAATATTGAATGGTGCGACAGTAGTGGTTTAAGATTCAGCTTCATATTTTCAACACAATTTATGAATAGAAATATACATACATCAAAGTTAGAATAGCATGGTCCTCTGGGATTGGTATTTCAATTTTTGAGAGAATCAGTAGCATTTATGTTTTTGTGGGAGTATGATCTAGAGATCAATGGTGTATAACAGTGCCGCTTATTGGATCCTGAGATAAGCATTAGCCAATAGGATTAGTATACGAGGCTGAGGCATAGAATACAGGAGCGAACACACGGCACTTCTATTCTTATCATAGGTGAGTCTAGTTGTACTGATAAATTCTATCCTGTACAGACTATACCTTGACTTGACAGTTTTGTAGCAATTTAAATAGGTTTTCAACATGAGAAATTTGTGTTTGAAAGTCCAAAAATATTTCAACAATCTAAACACAACGTCATATACATATAGATAAAAACTTTTCTGTTTATTGCATTTTAGCACTTTGTTACTCATCGATCTATTGTATAGTGTCAAGTTCCAATTGACTTTAGCAAAGATGACAACTCATAAACATGTATTGTGGTGAAACAGCCTCCGTAGTAATGGCACCTAGGCCAGCCACACTGACAATATTATTAGCTGACAATCAATATCTTATCCATGCATTGTTATCCACATTATCCATGCATTCATTATCTCATTATCCACTGCATGTCTTATATACATGTCTGTACTAGCAATCAAGCCTTGGAATTACGTTCTATTACAACTTGGTTTTTCCCACATTTATACTTATTTAGTAATTGTCTATCCTTACTTGATTGTGAATTATTAGAGTCTTTTTACCACTTTATATTGTAACTACGTGGCCGACCTTGTGGATTTAGCTCATAATTATATAATATGACATGTTTCTACTTATTGTAAGCACATTTTGTGCAATGGCCGACCTTTTCATATGGCCGAGTCGGGCGGAACCAGACATATTGTTGCGTAAGTTCCGGAGCTGAATCCATGTCGGATAGCCGACACCATGTCGTTCTCTTTTGGCCGGAAGTTTGTTATGTATATAAGGCAGTGCATTTTGTGTTGTAATTAAGCTGTTGAAGTTGCACTTGAATAAAGCAACATCTCCCAACTCAACCTACAGAGGCTTACTCTTTAGGCGGGTAACTCCACCTGAAAATCCTTTGGATTCAGTACGGCTTGAATTCACCTCATCCTAGGCTAAGCACATCTCTATCCACCCCTTAGGCTTAGGCCGGTCCCGGGTTCTAATGAACCTAGTGTCGGACTTAGGCTCTCAAGGTTAGATCTTCTTTCTCTGCACTCTCTCGGAGTATAAACTCTACAAGACCTACGTCGGTCCTGAGCTCCAATGAGTCTCGGCATTGGCCTACGTCTGATATAATCTACAATCTACACCATAAAGAGCACCCATAACTGTTCACTCTTTTATGTAATGAGCAGAAGGTACACTTGGTCGGCCTCTACCACCTTCCAAGCCCTTCACATACCTGTAGCCCTCGGCTCTCGTATGCAATAGTACTCAAAAACATTACAGTGTTACCAAAGAGAAATATTCACAACACCATTATTTGGTTAACATAAACATAAACTGCAAACCTACTACATCATATTATTATTACAAGGTGCAAGGTATAAAGGTACAAGTGAAAAAAAGGCATACATTTATATTGGAAAAATACCGTTATTGCTATTATAATATATATTACAAACTACTGTACGCAGTACATTACTTTTATTAAGCGTACCACATGTACATATAAATGTATGTAATGCATCATGTATGCAGACATGGGCACTCGAGTCATTTTACTCGACTCAAGTTAACTCGCGCAACAGCTTTTCATTACTTTTAATTGACTTGTGCTTTTGTACTGTGTGAAAGCTGGGAATTGACTTTTACTTCTACTCTCCTACAAAGCATGATGCTTTACTCTTACTTTACTCTAATCTCTCAGCTATCAATGATAATTCTATTGGTTTGGTGTAATTATGTAATAAGTCTTGTCCACCATAGAGAAGCTGAGAGGCTTATAGATAAACAGACCCACCATTATAACAAGTGCAAATTTGAAGTAGCCTTTGTTCCTCAGAACTACTATAACTGACAGAAAATCTGATCTAACACTAAGTGTGTGTTGTCACACTTGTATACATCAGAAATTTGTGTTATACAAACTTCCCATTGGTATTCTCTTTGACATACCGCTGTACTTTTGACTCTACTCTGACTCTAGCATTTTGGCACTAGCTGCTTGACTCTTACTTTACTTTTCAAAATCGCTGTTTATTTACTCTTACTCTACTTTTGACTTGCTTCATCCGATGAGTTGACTCTAAATTACTTTTTATCAATTGGGAATATATACTCTTACTTGACTCGTGACTTGAGTATTTGTCTGCTTTGCACATGTCTGCATGTATGTGCATAATATTTAAAAAATGCAGTTACTACTATTATAATAAATACACGTAGTATAAGCTACACTGTACATCAGTACCACATGTACATAAATTATGTAATGTTAGCTATATTCCGCTAAGCAAGTATAAATAAAATAGCCGCTCTAACTACATGAGACTCTGAGGCTATTTAAAATCTCTATACTATAGCTGTATGTAACACAGTGATAGTTATATCTGGTTGATGCTACAAACTGTCCAGTAGACTTGGGTAGAGTATATATTTGTTACGACATACATTTATGACGCATGGACAAAACCATTTCAGTAGAGAGGAAATCAATAATATAAATAAAATTGAAATTGAATCTACTGCACTTCAGTTATCACTATGAATTCAAATAGGAAACAATGTGAAAATTCATCACAGCACAATAAACGTTATACTATTCTTTCATCATCAGTGACCTAAATGATATTTCGGAGGATATTACAAAATGAGTCTAGAGTCGGATTGAGGTAATTGAAACATTGATTATATGCATTTGCCATGAAGTACTAACAATGGATTCATGAGTTATGTTGATACTATCATTTTGAGCTTAAGATTTTTCATCATCAGTTGCAATAAACACATGGTTAGATTTCAAGTAATGATTAACTTTAACTGCAATGAAGGCATTCATTGACTAAGAAAGTGTTCTATTGGCTAGTATATACTCATGGATCTTTATCAATTATGCAAGTCAATCTCACAGGCATAGCCGGCTTTGTAGCTATCACAATAATGATCTCGAAGCAAGTATAACTCGCTGAGTGGAAATGAGTTTACACAGTCACCGCTACGGTTTGGTTCATTTCGAGTTTTTTGCCATCTGGGGCTAGAAATCTCCAAGCCAATTGTCTTCCCACTGTTCCATCTATATTTGCTGCCATCCCATGTGGCTCCTAGCCAAATTTCCCTTGAAGAAATACCTTTAAAAAAGTTGTAATCCAGATTGAAAGATGAAGAAATAAATTCAGCATTTTTTAAAATTTATATGAAAGGTGAAGTTTAACAATGAACTATTAGCCTATAAACAAAAATGATTATGAAGCTTAACAGCTACAAAAAACTTTTTGTGAAAACATGAACCAATAGACCAAGCGAGCAACTAAATTTTAAAATGTCTAGAGGAGTATATTAAGAGATCACTGGTTGAGTGAAAATTAAAGAGATCAATGCCATGCTTAATATATCTTCAAAACTGTGCATTGAATAAGCAGCAAAGGTTACACAAAATTTCTAGTAGTTAGCTGGTGTATATTTCAAACACATTTTTTGATAGTGTACTCAACAGAATCTTTTTACCAACCAGCAATGTAGCCTAAGGACCACAAGGACATTACTATGATCACCTACCAGTCAAATTGTTTCGCAGCTCAAAGAACCAATTGAGTGATGGTTCACTGTCTAAAGCAGCCAATCGCGCACCTTGCTTTTGACAAAGGGCTTCAGACTCTCTCCATGTGACCATCACATTAGGCACTAGGAGTAGACATGCATCTTTGACTGGGTTTCGAATCCAATTCTTCGGGCAGAACGGGAAAACTATAAGTTAACATAACCTTTATGGATTGGTCAATTGCGGTTCGATTCACTGAAGTTAATCATTAATAATTGGCTGACTCAGTTAAGGTATCAATAAAATATATATTGCCTATAATCTTCCCTTCAATGGTAATAAAAAGACACAATGCATTAATTCAACCTTTCACCAAATCTGTGGAGACGATGTGCAAGTGTATGGGCATCAAGGGAAAGTTATTAAATGAGAGTAAGTATTGGTCATGCCATTTACCTTCATATGTATAAATGTATGGGTCAGAGTTTGATGACCTGTCTGCCATGTAAACAGGTCTCTGATGGGATACTTGGCACTGCCTCTGACCAACATTGTATGAGAAGGATATGCATCTCTCTCCTCTTGTAACACATGCTACTCCACAAGCCTCTATGCTACTAATATTACTGACCTCTATTGGATCTACCAAACCTTGGTGGTTGGACATCAGGGAGAAGTGACCTGCATGTATGTTGACTCCCTATAACATAAATATAACACAAAGAGCATACAACCCATAACTGATCAGATCTCTTGATTGATGACACCTCTTAGCAAAACCTAGTCCTGGAATTGCTGGACTTCAGGTAGAAAAATTCCACATTCTTTAGAGCTCTTAATTCGTTTGGTAACTTCTCTCAGAATACCAGCTGATCCACAACTATAATAAATAGTATCTATTTAAAATAATGTTGTAATACTTTTTCTATAGAAACTTCTGTTCAAATGTTGGAAACCAAGTTTATTTAAATAAAAAGCTAAATTTAATTTGATTTCGAAAAGGAGTGCATGTATCAGGGCTGTAGTGCCCTAAGAAATGTTGTTGGAGCCAAAATATTAGGCCGGGGGTTCAGGGGGCCGCCTAGGTCCCCTGGCAAGGTCCGGGGCAGCGCTCCGGCTGCCGACACCCTGAGAGTGTTTTTCAGGAAAATAGAGCAAATTTGAAGCAGTTCAGGTTTATGAAATATACATGTGTAATAACATTAAATATAATGCAGCCTCATGCATATATATGCATTTACATGTATACATTGTATCTGTTCACAATTATTATGACTGAACATAAATCATTCAACTCTAACGACATTTACAAATACTTTACTCCTTTACAATGATGAAAAACATGTAATGAAATGAAGTAGAGCTAACGAATCTACAAAAAGCAGCTGAAAGCATGTGTTTATTTCCTACCATACAGTGGTCAAAGTTGGGGGGGGGGGGTCGTGGGGGGGGGGGGGGCGCAGTCTCCCACCATAAATTTCAAGGAGTCCCTCAGACTGATAAACCCCCTACAGATTGCTGTTATAAAAAATCAAATGTGGTCACATTTATTTTCCTTGTTTCATAGCAACGAAATTTCCTCTTAAAATCTTAAGATCTTAGAAAGTATTTTAGCCTGAAGTTGGATTTTGCACCATTTTGTTGTCTAATTTTGATAAAGTTTCCAATTTATGGGAGTGTGCTCAGGCGCCCCTACCGGACCCTCCCCTACCAGCGCACCGTTCGGGAGCTTCGATGTCTGCTATCCTAGAGAGTAGAGACCCCCCCCCCCACCACTTCTCTTAGACTACCATAGAGATGTTTCTTATTTCTCCCTATAAGATTGAATGCCTAAGTAAATATATTGACAACAATGTAGGGCAGACAGATAGCCGAATCCAAAAAAGTTTGTTCAATTGAAAACTAATATAATTGTTTAGATTTTCAAGGTTTATATTTTTAACACACCCAGTACATGGACTGTGTATACTACTTATACTGTATACTGAAATAGCCTTGAGATTTATCTTCCCCGACAGTTATTCAATACCTAAAATGTTACATAATTGTAGTTAAGTACGGTAGTATTTAGAGTTTTCTGATATAAAAGTGTTTAGCACACTTATTATCACCATATCCTTACATATTTTGTAAATTCCGTGAATAGGAGAGTGGAAGAAAGTTTAAACACTGATCTGACCATGGTATTAAATTGACTAGATTTCGACTTTGCAATGCCAAAAGTTGGGACGGCCAGGCCGCACAGCTGTATAGGGCTCTATGGCCCTGGCATATATAATATTACAAAAATGTTAAAAGTTTGAATATCGACAGTATCTGTATGACAAGCACTCATAAGAGTGTGATTGAAATCAAACCGCTGTCCAGCCACAAAGCTGTAACTTTACCAATGAGAACAAACTGTACAAAAATAAACCTGTATTACTTACCCAAACAGGCACAGTTGATGACAGAACTAAGAGCAAGTGAAAGGTCAGCATTTCATTGCCTACTCCCTTCATCAAGTTTGGAATCCTTTTAGACACTGCTGTATCTCCTGACACCAACACAGCATAGCACTAAATGTGCATATGATATAATTAAAGAGATATAACATATTATATAACATTTATAGCGCATTAAAAATTAATTCCCATTGAGACAAAAGTATAATATATTTCAGGAAGTTCAATGTACTAATAATTTCAGCAACTGACGTGTAAAAGAATAATTCATTTTAATTGTGGATTTTGCGGCACAACAGAATCGATGCAAATAGAGCTTTATAGCTCAAATGTATATCTATGAAATCCACCTATTTCAGCCATTGTATATCTGAATTTAACCTCACCTTGATGGTGGGTAGTAGACATTATTCCATCATGGTGAATGTGAATGCGATAGCTTCTTACACTCAACTGAATTCAAAGCCCAATAATGGGCAGAGATTTTGAACATTGATTAGTTTCAAAAATATATTTTTCTCATGCCAGCTTCAAACCTAGGCATTAAATAGAAAGTAGTCTGCAGATTAAAACATGGTTTCATCTGGTGTTGACATCTTAAACTAAACTGGGTGACAAATAAAAACTCTAAGATGGCCGTCCAACCTACTGAACTATTGATCTGGGATTCTGCTTGGTCGTTGGCATACCTAAGGTTCACATAAAAAGATTAGGATGCTGCGTTTGACCCAGGCAGACTTGTGCCTGAAATTTCGATCGCAAAGACAGTATAGTAATAGTATAGTGATTATTTAGCAAGGAAACTTTAGAAATTAATATCAAGTTATGGTAACAAAATAGCATAGGGAGAACAAGGCCATAAAATATGATGAATTAATGTTTTGTTTAGTAGCTCAATGTCTTTTCTATGTGAAAGGCTTTGAATGTTTGTAATACATGTATATAGCTGTTAGCCATCCTGTTGTAAATACGAGCAACTAAAATTATCGCATAATATGCTTATTGCAAGTTTTTTGTTATGTATCCATAGGCTAGATAATTCCATCTACAGGGGCCCCGGTGAGCCTATAGTTTCCTACAAGTGTCTAATTGTTCTTCTTTCGTGAAGGAAATAACTAAAAATTCAACCAAAGTTTGATGGCACAACCAATTTGCTCTGTAATATGTGATAGACACTTTTCATCTTGGCATTTCTCCACATTGTCTTTTTCAGAATGGTGACATACAAAACAGATCTAGCACATGTGTCTATCCATTACTCTAGAAAATTAAGTGCTGTAGAGCCTCGGATTCAAACCCCAGTAAGGTATGGCTTTTCACAAATGTACAACCAAATCGTTTGCTGCTCAAAAATCAATATATTGCAAGAAGGATACTTCATAAGTATTTTAAATCTGCTTGTATCTGTCAGCTTTATTGATGTTTTGTGATTATAATGACACGTAGCGGCTGAATAACCTACCCAATAATTGAGAAACATCAAATTAAAATTTGAATATTGAAATCTTATGGCACTTTCATCCATTTTGAACTACATTGTACATGTAGAAAAAAATGATAATTCAGAAATGATCATTTCTGAATTATCATTTTTTTCCCTATTCTCAGCGAGTGGCATAGTAATCCTACTTTCAGTGCTCAAAGTGTACCGGCTCGGTCAGGCTCGGCGAGCCTGTAAGAAATCATCATGGCTTTCTTCTAGGCTCGCCGAGCCCTAACAATATAATGCGCCAAAGTTGGGTTTTCCCATACGCAGATGCTGGGAAAGTCGAAAACAATCACGAGTCTGGCACGTTGCTCATATGAAATCGCGTGATAGTATTAGTTTAACGACAAAGCTAAGGGCGCAGCAATGTTGAGTAAATCCCCTTTTTGTCATCGTGACAAGCAAGTGTAAATAGCTAGACCTTTCAGTGCAGGGAACAGCTTATGCTTTATTTCCGGAACAAGTTGAACTTGTTTTCTTTCCATACTCTTGAGTTTCAATCAGTAAATTACTAATTATTTTTCACCGAAAAATATTGTAGCAGCTGCTCTTTATGCAGTCAAGTTTGCAAAGCTGGTTAACTAAGTGAGTCAGTCGTTTTTAAAGTTCCAAAATGTTCTATGTGGCCCTGTGTACTATCAAATTTTCTTTTGTGATATTTTTGGTAGTCATCATGATCATCCTTATGATGAGATGAGCAAATTGGATAATCAATCATAATGATGATGATCATCATCATATGATGTATAAATATTAATATAATTATGATAATAATAATAAAATTATCATTGTTGTTAGAATAATGATGATAATAGTAATTATTATTATTGCTAATAATAAAAATAGTTATAGTAATAGTGGTTGTAGTAATGTAGGCCTACTGTAGTGGTAGAAGTCAACGGCAATTTGTAAGGCTGCTGGCAGATGAGCTAGCAATATTTGTTTGGTGGCTGTCCTGAGTTTTTGTCACTTTATGTATTTTTTATTAATAATAAAAAATGCCCTTTTTGATAAACTATTATTATTATTAATGATATATGATGGTTATTATTATGAAAATTTTAATATTAATATTAAATATTAATTCATCTTCCAAATAAGTCATATCTTGCCCCTAATATATACTTCAGCTTGCTTGTAAGATGTTGAATTTTTGAAATTTTCCGCTGCGCACCCCCCTCCCACCCTATATCAGAGCCTGTAAGAACTCCCATACACTTTGAGCACTGCCTACTTTCTATTAGGACATGCAGCTTACAGCCATAAACTTTAGTGCACTCTACCTTTGGGCAGTATTGTTATAAATCTGTGCTCTTACTTTAGTGATTTCCTTTAAAAAATAATATAACTTTTCACCATTTTTTACAACGGAAAGCCTTTATGACATTAATTCAGTTATTCAGTAGTTTTCCAATAATCACTATGACACCACTTGTTTGGAGTATTAACAACAACCATTAGGAGCTATGAGTGCAAACTTCCAGCTGTTAACTAATCATGCATGTAGTTACAGTTTTATCGTATTTGTTTAGCCGTCATTAACAGAGAATATTTGACAGTACCTACATGCAACAGTGTCAGTATGTACACCTACTGGCACCTGGTAGCATGTCTAGTGTAGTTATAGACAAAGCTTTTTGGACTTTTTTGCTTTACTGTTCGCTCCTGGCTGCAGCTATGGTATGTACTTACATAATATTGGTTAGGTGGTTGACTGGCTGAGTGGCTGGTTAGGTGGGTGGCTAGGTGGGTGGTTGGTCAGGTGGGTGGCTAGGTGGGTGGTTGGCTAGGTGGGTGGTTGGTTAGGTGGGTGGATGATTAGCCACCTGACTGACTGGCTGACTGACTGATTGACTGGTTGGTTGGTTGGTTGGTTGGTTGACTGGTTGGTTGGTTGGTTGGGTGGTTGGGCGAGTGGTTGGGCGGGTGGTTGGGCGGGTGGTTGGGCGGGTGGTTGGTTGGTTGGTTGGGCGGGTGGTTGGTTGGTTGGTTGGTTGGTTGGTTGGTTGGTTGGTTGGTTGGTTGGTTGGTTGGTTGGTTGGTTGGTTGGATGGGAGGTTGGTTGGTTGGTTGGATGGGTGGATGGGAGGTTGGTTGGTTGGTTGGTTGGTTGGTTGGTTGGTTGGTTGGTTGGTTGGTTGGTTGGTTGGTTGGTTGGTTGGTTGGTTGGATGGGTGGATGGGAGGTTGGTTGGTTGGTTGGATGGGTGGATGGGAGGTTGGTTGGTTGGTTGGATGGGTGGATGGTTGGTTGGTTGGTTGGTTGATTGGATGGGTGGTTGGCTTTCAATCTTTAATATTATCATGGAGAATATAACTCCTAGTAAATAGATAAACACTGAGTGACCAATCAATATTATCAATATTTAATGTTGCATATATACGGCGGATCTCTTTTGGGTGTTGTCCTTTCGTGGTCCATAGAAAGGACAACACCCAATATTCAAAAGTGCCTATTAGGTACAGTAACCTTACACTATTTTACAGTGTATTAGACTGAGATTTAGGTTTACTGGTGGGTAAATCAGGCTGTAGGTCACCCAAAGTGAATAAAGAAGTCAATTCCTCCTACTTCACTTGTGATGCATAGCAAACACTTTCTCGTCTACAAGATTTAGGTAGAAGCTTGCGAAGGATGCGAACATCTAAATAGCAAATATCAAAGGTATGGTGTCAATAAGTAAGACCTTATTCTATGGACAAATTGAAAAATCCTTGCATACAAACTAACATCTAAATTTTGTCTGTTTTAGGCCAACAAGTTCTACCTGATGCCAGCAAACTTTTACCTCACTCACACAGAAGCGATTTACTATGTAAGGTCTGTAGATAGCTGTGGAGTACTATGTGCTAGAGAGAGAGATGGCTGTCTGTCATTTTCCTACAAAATCAGTCAGAAATTGTGCAAGCTGTCCAATAAAACAGCTGCTTATAGCCATGGCCTTGGCGAAGATCTTGGACTGCAAATATATGACAGTAAGATCTAGATACGGATAACACGGCTTCTACTACCTCCTTCAAAATATTTAGTTTGCTCTGTTATTACCAGATAGAAAAACACAAAGTCAACCATACACAACCTTATAGGTTCAGCCAAAGATATTCTAAACCACTTGCAGTACTTACTACGACACATGCCATGAAATTACACCGTAAAATCTACCTACATCCTGCTTACTTGTAGAACGTGGACTCAACTGCCCTATATCATGGATAGCAAATCCAGCTAAACGAACATGTATTTTATTTAAGCATGACCAAAGGGTATCTTGGGTTATTGCCAAGAGTAAGTGTAGTCAGTTAGGAGCACACCTGGCATACTTAGATGATGGGGATTCCCTTGATTGGTTCATAGAGTTGAGGTCTCAACTTACGGGTAAGTAAATACTATTCCAGGAGAGAAAAACCTGTCGTCCAATTATTTCAATGAACTGAAACAATTTTAAGCCTTTAGGTGGTTACATACCAGTACATGTATCATTTTTAGCAAATATAGTTATTATCAAATCATAGTTAACTCCCATCCAAGTGCACATGTGTAAAAGGAAAATAAAATATTCAACTACCATTAGTTATAATTGTGAATTGGAAAAATATTGTGAGTTGTAAAACCTTGTTTTGATTTCAAATTTTGTCACATACGCATTGTACATGTACATGTACATGTACATGTACATGTACATGTACATGTACATGTACATGTACATGTATATTAAAAAGGAGTTGTCTTTTATTAGCTTATTTCTAATAAATTTACCACATTACTATTCCGTGCATGTACAAAAATACATACATTGTATGTTGAAAACCATACACAGAGTACTAAAGTTTCATGCACATGTATATATACATCATGATCTACAATAATACAAGACCTATTGTATGGCTTCCATTTCATGTATTTCGATACTACTCCTAGTATCATCATTAGAGGAAAATAAATGATAGAGAACCTTCCTCTGATGATAATACTAGGACTAGTATCAAAATACAAGGAATGTGTAGTACTACATCTTCCAATATATACACAGTGTATTAATCAACTTTGAAGAGTTTTCAAGTCAACAGTTGTGGCTGGGAGGAAGGTGGGATGGTCATCAGTATAAATGGAACAATGGAAAGACATTTGGACTGGTGGTCGATGACAGATGGTGGTATGCTTATGAACCAAACTATAATGGTGAATGCATCGGTACCCTTGAAGAGTACTATGGTTATGGTCTGAGAGATGGTCCTTGTACAACCTACGACAGAGGATACGTCTGTGAAAAGGACCCATAGATTACAATGTGCTTAAAATATTATTGCAAACTCACATCATAGTTCCCATAATTGTATGAAACTCACTGGCCATAAGGCTATTTGCTATATTTCTACCATCTACATGTATTTCTATTTACTACTTTGATGTAATTAAGTGTTTTCACATGTTCACCTAGAAAGTGTAACACCTATTAATTTCAATAAGATTCCCCAAAACTCCAGCCTCATGTATTTGTTCTTCATGTACATAGGCCTATACCACATTGATTTCTTTAATTCCTGACTTCATTTTGATTATTGAGCGAAGGTGTTTGCATGTGATTGTAAGTGTTGATCGGACTGTCATATCACCATGGTCAAATCTTAGTTGTTGTTCTTCAATTTGCAAGTCAATTTTTACAATAATATCATCAAAAGCTCCGGCAGCAGCGGGCAATGGTTATATAGCATAAGCATTGTAATACTACAAGTACCTAATAAAATACAGAGTATGCCCCATAAATCAATACTGCTTCAAGTGGTACACTCTATGTTGACATTGAATTCTCTCTAACATTAATAAAGCTTGTTATCACTCCAGGTTCAACTTTAATTTATTTGTAAATTTATTTGTGTACTAATTGAATGATTATGCTAAAAATAAGGAAAGGTGAGGTATATAGCAGATAAAAGAACTGGACGCTTCACTTGCCACTTATTGGACAGAAAGAACAAACAGAGCCAGTTCTCAAAGTAGCTTATGTTAACCCATGACTGAAAGGTGGATGGCGCTGAATGGTTTTTTGGAGATAAGCAGGGCTAGCATACAGGTACAATGCCAATGTATAGTATATTTATTGTATATAATCATATTGTATATATGTATATGTTTGTACACATGCTAATTGTACATATTATTTTAAACATAAAATAATGTCAAACTAGCAACTACGCTTTCATGCCATTCTAAGCAACTTTGTAATAGAATAAAATGCAGACATACTACTATGCTTGTTATGAATATATTGTACAAAAGTGCATAGGTCTAAATTATGCAACTTGTTATCGTTGGCAAAGACTAAAACAAGTTGAATATCCACAGATATCTATATTGTCTGCAAGCGTATTACAACAAATAACTAACAACTAACTAACAACTAACTAACCAATTTTGCAAAGTGACACTAAAATGACATAATCATTAGCTTGTAGGTTTTTAATGGTGGATTTTACAGCATGATATCAATAATAGATCCATTAGTCTTTTAGTATAAAGTGCTTTGGTTAACATTAGTTATCGCATTTCATCTGCTTAGGTTCTTTCATTTGGTTTACCAATTTAGAGAAGCACGACACATGCTGTATTTTCATGTTTGTTGAACTCTGTTTTTAATAATGAAAACTTCTGAGATGGCGGTATTTATAGGGTTCTACCTGCTGCGTGTATTCTGCAGCTGCCAGGTATGTATGCAAACTTTACAATGCAAGATGAAATAAATTAGTGCTACTAATGTCGAACTGTGAAATTGCATAAATTATTTCTAGCGTAGACCTATTTATAATTGTAACAAGGTATTTGATCGCATAATGTCGCACATCAAGCTAAAAAAAATTACCAATTTTACTTTCTGCTATTAATCTCAGGTAAGAAAGCAATGATTTAAAGAGATCATGCAGTTTTTCTAATTTGGGGTGAAGAAGGTACTTCACAGGAACATTATAAAGTTGGATGCTCTTCTTAACACCACCAACTTAGAGCATCTAGCTGGGTGTTATCACTATGCACCAGTAATGGCAAAAAAAAATAATGTTAGTCGTAATTTGGTCTCTTCCCAGAGTTTGCAGCATGTCAAGTTCTCACAAAATTTTTTTAGTTCCACAGACTTGTCAACTCAAAGTTTGTTGGACACTTCAACTCTCTGGAAGATTGTGCTGTGACATGTGCAAAGAAAGATGATTGTATGTCTTTCTCCTACAAGATGGGTGAACAGAGCTGTAAGATGTCAAAGGAAAGATCTGTTTACACACAGGAAGTAGATGATGACGATGACGAAATCGAAACGTGACTTTACAACAGTATGTCCAACAATCACTGTTTATTATTGGTATAGCTTTGGTAAAGATAGAATAAAATTAATTTCTCAGTCATAAACAGATGGGCGATAGAGGGTCCAAGCATTTGTAAACTTAATTATACTGCATAGATATCATGACGATCTTTCTTTTTAGAGGAATTCTCTGCTTGTCCAGAATCATGAATAGAGAATCCGGTAAAACGAACTTGCATCAAGCTTGTGACTCATTCTAAGGGCACTTGGAACAATGCAAAGAAGGAGTGTGAGAAGCAAGGCGCTCATCTGGCATACTTGGACATTGCAGGGTCCCTTAACTGGTTCATGGAATTAAGAGCCACTTTTACTGGTAAGGATGCATGTGGGAGCTAGACTGTGTAGATATAATATATACACTGTGTAGATATGAGTACTATGATTGTGTACTATGTGTGTGGTATACAATATGCTATGTACATGTACATGCTCATGTATGTATCATATGTGCAGTATGGTGCTGTACACTACATACATATACATAATATTACGCTCATGTACAAGTACATACACACAGGCTACAGACGTTTTTATATACTAATATCATGCATACAAAGGTACAGAGGCACGAACTTAGACTTGTATAATGATGTCAGTTAAAAACTGTTTATTTTAACTCATATCTCAAACTTCAGGAGATGACACTGTAGAACTTACAGGAACATTGCATACCATTATTTACATTTTATTACTAGAATACCAATACAGGATCATCTGGCAAATAATTTAGCACAAAATGAATCTAGTTGGCTTTTAATATGTCCCTTTAAATAAAATATTATGGTCTTATATGTATGCAAATACAAACTGGTATAAATAAACTACATTGTTACAACACTTTCTCTTTCACAAGCGGTATAGTTGTATCTCATCACCAGAAGTTTTGTCAGTTGAACTGCAGTGCAAAGAGAGGTTGAACACTCTTGGCACTTACCTTCTAATTACCTCGCCTGCTGCTGAAATATTTATTATAATCATTGTATGTAAATTAATTTACATGTACATGTAGATGGGTCTTCTTCTGCACACGTCTGGTTGGGAGGAAAGCTAGATAATTGAAGGTGCATGTGGGAAAACGGTGAAACGCTTGGACTCGATGCCGATGATGTATGGTGGGTAACCAATGAGCCTGACAGCGATGATAATAAATGCATTCGCTCCACCAATCAGGATAAACATTACTACTTGAGGACCTCTGACTGTAGCAGGAAAGTCTCTGGATATGTCTGTCAAACCAATAAAATTCCTTATTAAGGGTGCTTTCGGCTACATCACATGATATTTATTTAATTGATTATATGTTAGATTATACGAGACAGTTCGGCAATGGATAGCATAGTCATATAAAATGCGAGGCCGTTTGATAACACATTGAATAACTTATTAAAAGAATAATATTTCACTATTTTTTGTTAAAGATATTGCTCTATCAAATGTGATTATCTTTCACTCAGTCTCATGTGCTGCTTATGCTATCTCTCCATTACCTAGAGTAAGCTATTACTATTGTACATACTGTTATTTAGATTTATGCAACAAATATTATTTTTATTTTTTTATTATTTATTTCATTACCTTATTGTGAGATTGATTCAATCGTATTGTATGCTCGTATTATATGTTCGTATTATATGCTTGTATTATATGCTCATATTATATGCTCGTATTATATGCTCGTATTATATGTTCGTATTATATACTTGTATTATATGCTCATATTATATCCTCGTATTATATGTTTGTATTATATGCTCGTATTATGTGCTCATACTATATGCTCGTATTATATGCTCGTCTATCCGCGTTGTAGCCGAATGCCCCTTAAGTAATTCCAGCGAGCGCCGGATGCATTCATAAGCATCTACATGTACACTTTACAGCACTATGTGACTGTAAATGATAGTGTATGTTGGAGTTGTTAGACATATTTATAAGCAGCGTCACTGTTATTATAATATATCTTTATTATGGCTGGTCATGTAGTGCCTGTGCCAATTTTGTGATTGACCAATCAGCAGTGTTACTAATTATTGCCATAGAACTATCTGTTTGTAAGATACAACAATAAAATACCTAAATGCAAAATATATATATGTAAAATAAAACATGCAAATGTGAAATGAAACACAGCGTTGCAAAATTAACCAGCCTAAAACACAGCCGGATTTGCTCTTTGTGTATTGGGAATTATCCTACACCAGCATTGTGATAGGATAACTCCTCTCCTCCGCACACAAATTACAACATGAGCAGATAACTTCTAGATTTGCAGCTCTAAGCGAATTTAAAGCCAGTGATATTGAGTTATGTGAAATAATCTGTAGATTATTTAGAGGTAGTTTGTGGTGATATTACTATTCACTATTATGCACTCTGTTTGTATAAATGTAGCTTACATATGTATGTACATGTACATGTACATAATTATACATGTACATGTATATAATATACATGTATAAATGTACTTGTTTATGGATGTACACCTATGCATATATAAATATACTTGTATGTACATATTGCTCATGTATATACATGTATGTGTATATTATGTGTATATAAAATAAACATTATACATGTATACATGTATGTATTTACATACCTGTTCTGTTTGTATATAATACATGTACACCCAGCTTATACATTGTATTAATCAATTCCACAATAGAATCATTTTAATCTTTCACAAGGCAGGAAATTAAATAGGACAAGTATATGTCACCTATTATAGGTGACATATACATGCAGCTCTATAATAGAGCTACATGTATGTCTGCATCATTGGCTTCGTGGGGCTTCTGGCAGGTCATTATATGGTAAAACACTGTAATAGTCTCTACGACTCTACGAATAAAAGGAAGGAAGTAAAGGTTTTATTCTGCTGCATTAACTGAATAGTAGTTTTTATATATTGTAATAGACACTGATTTACTTTATTTGATTAAAAATATTATCCAACAGCTTAGCCAGTAAATAAACTATTAATTCAATAGTCAAATACGTCTGTCATTAGACATTTGATGAGAAGTCCGATAGCCTTATACTCTCTTCTGTCTGTTTTACTTCATATTAGGTCACGTTGAAATGCATGCTGAGTGAACATTGTTTTATCCAGCTAATAACATGCAGTTCTACATGTAGTTCAGAAAATATTCATGACTCTGTCTGTGGGTATAATGACAGACATATAATATATACAAATACATGTAACCAGTTCCAATGATGTAGTAAAAGATGGCTGTCAGAACACATCTGAAGATTAACAAAGTGCTTATTTTACACTTGTACTGCAGTTTATACCGGCCCTGATTATATGGAGATTTGGCAGTGAAATTTAAATACAATTTATTAATTTAATAAAGTATAATTTTTTATGTTTGATACGTTTATGTCTCAATCTGAGTGTTTGATACAAGAAAATGACTTATTTATAAATTTTGCAGCCTCATAAATAAACACAAGGATAGTAAATCCAGATAAATAGGTCTGCATACCACTCGTATATTCCTTGAACTATTCTTCTACATTTATGATTTGTCGGTCTCGCAGGCATAACCTGCCTCATAACTATCACAATTATGATCCCGCAGTAAATATAGTTCACTGAGCGGGAAAGAATTCACACAGTCACCACTACGGTTTGGTTCATTTCGAGTTTTCCTCCACCTGGTACTAGATGTTTGTAGGCCAGCTGTTGCTCCATTGCTCCAACTGTACCTGCTGCCATCCCACTTGGCTCCTAGCCAAATTTCCTTTGAAGACATACCTGCAAAAACGTGTTATGTTTTGAGTAGAAATAGGTCACTCAGTAGGAAAACCAGAGTAGTCCGATACTAGTTGTACATAGTGTTGTGTCCGTGCGCAAACGGCCCAAGGTTTGTGCACAGTTCATCGACGACTAGCAAAACGTTCACAGTACAATATAGTTTTATAATTACAAATTGTAGTTCTAAATAAAGTGAGGCACGAACGCACCGGGGTGGGGGAGAGGTGGTCGTCCATTACAATAGTACCTGGTGTTGTTTGTTGTTACAGTAATGAGTAGAATTATAATCTAATAAAGATATAATGGTAATAGCAATAAATAATAATGAATAAATCTGCTATAAGTTGACAAAAATCAATCACATTGAACACTTGTCTATGTCAAGCTCTTTAAATGGTTAGATATTAGAAAATTTAAATTTTATGTTACAATATTGCAAACTTGGATCATTCAATTTAAATTGTAAATATGTGCCGTGTGATTTGTAGCGTAATATTAGGAAATACATTTAGGCTGTTTTGTAGACTTTGAAAATACTCATATTCATGTATTATGGTATTTTATGACTTATTTAAATGGGTGAAGTTACTAACTCTCCCGATTACCAAAATAATTCGATAGAAAGAAACCAAAGCTGCTCTTTGCACCTCCCTTTTATTATGCTTCCCACTGGCACTCACTAGTTAAGCTATTATTTCTCAACTCAAAGAACCAATCTAAAGAGTCTTCACTGTCCAGGATCATTAGCTGCGTTCCTTGCTCTTCACAGAGAGACTTGGCCTGGTTTCCTGTCACCATTTCATCTGGGACGAGTAGTACACACGTTCCTTTCACAGGATTCTCAATCCAATTCCCTGGGCACGATGGTGGGACTACAACTAAACCAAAATATTTTCTTTCTCTCACATTATTATATAGACTTTGCATACTACATATCTATGTCTATTTCAATCGGGAGATGATACAGGGGAGATAATACAGGGGAGATAATACAGAGTTTTACATTGTGATAATAACATACTCTATCATTTGTAAAGTGCCATGTAAATGTACATGTAGTTTGTATGATACCTGTTCCCATGTAAAAAAGTGAGAGGTACCCAACTGCAGCTACTGACAAGGGCTTTGATAAAATCTTAGGCTAATTCGACTGCGTTAATAATAAATTATTGTATTGTAATGTAAAACACAATAGCGAAGGCCTAGGGCTATGCACAGGTAGACTTGAGTAAATTCTATTCGTTCATCTATTGTAGATTAAAACAAATTTGGTGTTCGCTGCAGGTGGACGATTGAATAGCCCTACTGTCTGGATCACTCACTAGTATATACTTTAGTGTGACTCATCACAGCATCTTCTTGATAAACTGGCTGCTGACTGGACACCAAGCATGTATGATGCATAGTGTCATATGAGAAGGCGGCACACTTGAATTGTCGACTATTAGTACATTCTACAGTGCATTTGATTGTTGATCTCATACTGCTAACACTGGTGGTATTGGTAAGGTAGTAGCTACCAGGCATCAGCTGGAACAATTGGCTACTTCCTGCTCTCTACAAATATTATAGAAGCGAATTCACAATCTACAAATTGTCACAGTTTTTTTTAATGGCGATAGTTGTATTGCAAATTAATTTATGTATTTGTGAGCAGCCAAGACCAGACATTAATTTTGCTCCCCAATCGGAAGCAAACTACTTTTACAAATGTGAAATTGTGTCTTTTATTAATAAAAACACAAGAACACATAAAAAGTACGATCTCACTACTTACTTCTATTTCCTGAGCATAGATTTAGCCAACATTATTTCAAAACATTTTGGATGAGTACCAGCAAAATAAATATAGTGTAAATCATGATATAACATAGTGTTCAGGGAAGCAGCAAGTAATTGCAATATACTTGGTTTGAACCAATTTCCAAGTTTGTTTAGGTTCCATGAGTGTGGTTTGTTGTATATTGTATGCACGGGTTCACATATGGTCAAGGTTGGTCAATATCTGAACACAATAACGCGTACTAGTTGTTGATAAAAATAAATATGTTCACATTGGTTGTTACGAAGTTGTGTTCTCCCAATGCAGCAATGTTATATTGAATCAGGTCGTATTTTTCTCGAGGTCAAGGGCAAAGACGTGCGAAGCAGGAGGCATTGACAGTTTCATGCTAGTGGTCAATTTTGATATAAACCCTATTTTGAACTAAAAAGCACGAAAGAAGCGCCATAACAACAAAAATAGAGAGTATTACACTTGTGGAAGTCGTTCAACAACTTGCTGCCTGGTAGAAATGATTTTCATACATTCAGCTTGGTACATTGATTCACTTGAGTTAACAAGATTAGATTGATTCACTTTCAATTGCATTCTGGTTCCCACTGAACTGAGAGCTGCAATGTCTATTAATTAATCTAGTTGTGTTTATCTTATGAAACAGAACATGAATCTTCGAAATAGAATAATTATTAATCCAAATTTGTTAAATGAAATTTTACGAATACCAGGTTGCATATGCTATGTCAATGGTGAGCTTCCATGTATTTTAGCGAACCGTCTCATTAATGATTAAATAACCCCATTTCCCTGGTAACAGATAAACGGGTGCAAGTTCCATGGGTCTTTAACTTAGCTTAGCTTGGTGGTCACTTCTGTTGTCAGATATTGATCCATTTCTACACATTAGCAGCAGAAAAGAGAATATAATTTATTTCCAATGCAAGATATAACAAGAAACACACATCTGCATTTTTCAGGTGCTTATCGGGGGAAATGAAGAAGGCTCAAGAACACCGATATGCATGTAAATAATGTAGTATTCACAAGGCTGAGTTCATGATTGAAGCATGCATCATACTTCACAAATATGGCTTGCAAGGTAAAGGACATACTAACAACATTTTCATTGATGAAGATTTGGATGTCAAGGTGGAAGTCGACACCACAATAGCAGGACAGACTAATCATGCTGCCATTGTATGGAGGCTAATCAACAGACAATAATCTAATGCTGTAATGTCATGGAGCTCAATGCTATTTGCTTTACTGATTCTCCAGTTTTTTATTAAAATACACAGTAAAAAGTAAAAGTTCTCTGGCGCCGTATATGGTACAGTTCAGGTGGGCATCTTTTCCCTATGACTTAGAGCCCGGAGTACTGCCTCTGCCCCAACCTCAAACCCCAACTGAAATACAAATAGATCTGCAATGTTGACTGCGAGAAATTGCAAGCGATTATCATAGTGTAGCATATGAAATTCAAACTGGGTGTGCATTCAAAGGTCAATTGTGTGTGCAATCTAGACGATTTTAAGGAACCAAGCCTAAGTCTACTTATCATACCAAGACAGCGAGATTAAGTAGTCAGCAAAACAATCATAGGAAAGATAGGGGAAATATACAATGTAGTTGCAAAACAGAATAACTGTAACAAGAGAGAACTTGTGTATACCTTACAGAGAGAATATGAATGAATGGTATGGGTTTGGAATACTATGCACTGTGTGAAACTTTACTGCTGCAGCAATATGCACTTTTTTCATGCACATGATTCATGCCATCATAGACTTAGCTGGAATACGCTGCTGTCAGACTTCGAGATGTTAACCTCAGAAATTCGAGAAGTGAAGCAATTTTTAAAGTCACATGCAGTAAGTAAGTTCAGTAAGTTTGTGATTGAAAACATTGGCACCAAATTTGACTTTCAAGTTTAAATACTCAATAAAATTTTCTCAGGCTAAAATATGAAAATATCAATTAAAATAAACAACTTAATGACACCCTAGCAGTCCAACTCGATTGAAAAAAAGTGGGGGAAGTAAACCAAAGCAGCTTACGCTGACTGATTGTGTAAATTGACCACATTCTACTCAGGGAATTTAATCTTTCAACTTATTCTCATTTTGCAATCTCTAAATTATGCTACTATTTTTAGTAGATTATTTCCATTACTTTGTTTTACAAAATAATAATAATTGTTATTGGCTTGATCCGATGTCGCAGTATTTATTGGTATCATACAAACCGAAAATAGGATTAAGTGTTGGATGGTTTACGAAGTTTCAACATTTCAGGTGTTATCGAGCAAACAGGAAATGGAAAATTCGGATATGTCGCAAAAAGGCTCTAAACATGTTTAATTTGAGCAGTATGCTGTTTTTGGAAAATATTAATTTTTTGTCTGTTGTTAAAAAAATCGCCACCAGCGTTGTGACGGAGCGCGACCACTAATTAGTATTAATGAATCATTTTATTTATTTATTTTGTCTTCATGTGTTCCATTTCTGAAGGTGCTTATTATGTTTTATATATATATATATATATATGTATATAATTATATATAGCACTACTTCCTGGGTGTTGGTATATGATGTAAATAATTTGTAGAATATGCTGGAAGTCGTGTATCAAAGTAATAACAATCTTTAGTAGCACACTTGGTGAATTGATTAGCCATTTGCAAAGATAGCCTTATTGAGAATTATTACAGATCTACAATGTAGTGTGTAATTGTATAATTGACACGCTTAAGTTTTTGGTTTGAGATTTGGTAATCATTGCATTTGTGTAAATATAAAATCTTATAAAAGTGTACATGTATATGCAATTCATTCACATTAGTCTGAACTGGTAATAAAAGGGTACAACGTGGGTATGGTCCATGTACCCATTTTGTAGCCCCTCCCCCATTAGTAGCCCCCCCCCCTCCACTGGTAAGAATACTTCTTTGTACTTGCCTGAAAGTGAGCGACCAAGGTGAAGAATAGAATCTGAGTCCAGAGAATATGTTTCCTTACCCAAGTCATGCTGAAAGCAAACTGTATTATGGATGTAGGCCTACATGTATTCTCGCTGACTAATATTTGCTATCCTGCACATGGGGAATTGCAACACAATATTGATTGTGATACTCTTTCATAAATATAAGGCAGTAAGCAGGTGATATGCTAATAATGTAGGCTCTATAATAGACCTTAGTTATACAAGCAGCTATTTGCGGTATATAATTTCAGTTAACTTAGTGTGTATAATTGCATAGATTATGAGTGCAATGACATTTAATTTAAATAGACAATTAAATGCATATGAAAGAAAATTTGAAAATGTTCATTTAAGATTGAAAGAGTTAATGATATAAAAGCAGTATGTATCTGAGTGAACACTGCTAAGAGGTGCGATCAGTGCACTCATTGGTTTTTGTTACAAAATTTTCTTTGGGCTGATGGCTATGGAATAAATTTTACATTGATTCAGTCGTTAAGCATCGGAAAGTATACCCACATAAAGTCAACACGCTCATCATGCAAAAAATGAGCATATTTAATACAAATATGCTTTATGCTCTGGGATGTACAATGTGCATGTACATGCATTACCAAAAAAGTATTAAAACCATGAATATATACTTGTTTGGTTCAGTTATAATTTGGTTACATGATTGTACAGTGAGTAAAAAATATTCATTATGAATATTTCGATAGGGTATCACATAGACATTTTCAAAGCCAGTGTGCACTAAATTTGCAGCTGACATTTATAAATATCTCAGTCCAGTGACATCTATGCAATTGGCTGTTTCAATCTTTTAGTGGTTTCATAGATGGGCATGAATGATCCACTCTTTTGGCAACTTTGCAAAAGTTTCTAATTTTTCATGGTGGCAGGACGGTGTAGTAGTAAACCTGTTGATTTGTAGACCTTGGGGTCAGAGGTTTCAGTCCCACACGTTCATGGCATGGTAGGTGAGTTCTTCCATTCAAAACTCAGTTCCTCTTAAATAACTGTTAAATAGGTTGGATAAATTAATGACAGCAACAAGGAATACATAATCTCTTGGAAAAGAGTTTGCCAACCACTAAGCAGTACTAGATATGTTTTTTGCTATTACAATGATCGGCTATCTCCACGTAGCTATTCAGCTATAATCTGTCTATGTGTTTACTCAATAGTAGTATTTAATACTGCAAGCTACCATATAAGGCAAACATATGATCATGTACCCCCTAAACTAGCAGTAACCACATGTTGGTCACTTGGTGTCAAATATTACTTGAACTTTTTGAATTTTCTTATATAAACCATTCACCACTCAAAGCTCAGGAAAAAAGTTACCTGCTAAGGTCATGTGATCTATGACTAGAAGCCTTAACAGCGTGTCACATAATATTTAGAGCACCCAGCTATAGGCTAAATTCTCTTGTTCATGTACATGTATGTGTATTAGTATGTGTTATGGTTGCACTCAGAATTTTTACTAGGATAATTAGTATATATTTTTACGAAGTACTTACGCCTATCTTGAGCTTAGCTTTATGAAATTAGCTTGGAATCTTGTCATTAACTAATTTCCGTAATGAAACATACTTTGATGCAGCAATTCCTGACTTTTGCTTTAATACAATAGTTACATGTACTTGGATGCATGACTGTACTATTAACTATGTCACAATCAACGAATGATCGCAATATGACACATTTCCGCTGACATGAGTAGACAATATTGGCTTGAGCTTGCTATTATTTTTAACCACAAGGGATATGCCACAATTTCCTTTTTCAGACTTGTTTATGAAGGATAAAATATTAATTGTGCTATTACTTCCTGAAGTTTTATTTTCTACCATGTGTGTGCTATGGCATTTTGCTGTGATTATTCCGGTAGGAGCTTTACTATTTAGGAGTTGTTTCTCTGAAATAGTAGGAGGCAAGAGTAGACAACTACATTTTCCTGAATACTAGGTTTATATAAATATGATCAATCAAATACAACCCTTCATGAGCATACAAGCAGAAGATGAGCACCAATGAGAGCTAACCAATAATATTATAACCATAATTAAACTAAACCAATAAAAATTTAAAGGGGTTATAAAGACGCACTCGGCTATTTAGTTGCACACTATATTTAGTGCCTAGATATTTGTTATTCTAGTACTGTAGTCATCATATTGTTTGTGCCTTCCAGGCATATTTACAGTGTAGAACAACTAGACCACAACACAATGTATAGGCATATAGAAGAACGCACGTATATGGTGTGGTCAGATGAAATACTACCAATAAAGGCAGCTAGTTATTGCCAGCAAAAGGAAAGCCCAGAAAAAGTCAAAAACTTGCACAAGTTATCTTACAGCTATATTAGTAAATACTGTGAAATCATTTGCTTACTACTGTACTCTTTCTATGCAAACAGCTTGAATTCAACAATTTTCTCTATAAGACATAAAGCACGCAGTTGCGTCTTCATAACAAAGTTGAGTTTGAAGCAGCATTGAATAGTGCTAAAGCTTAGGCCACACTGACGCGAATTTTTTTGCGAATAGCGAATTTTAGCCAAAGGCGAATTCGCAAATTATAATCGAGCGTGCCACACTGCAAAAGCTATAAGTGAATTCGCATTGATTTCACCCAATGAGGGGTCAAAGATTAGTATCCTCGGTCACGTTTCTCATTCACTGCAGAACTAGAACTCCGAAAAATGTAAAATGAAATTATAATTAAAATAGAATAAAATAAAATAATTATTTTATTCTTACTTTCATTCGTTTTACACAATTCTTGCAAACGGAAGTTGTCATTTTATTCATCAGTTGAAATAAATATTTTAGTATAATAATTTAAACTCATGATTGATTGAAAATCCGTGGCTCTGAACACGTGACAGTAACGTGACAAGTAAAAACTGGCCAATCACAAATTAGCGAGTTGCGAATTAGCTGATTGAAATCAGCGAGTGCGAAATCGCTAATTTTGCGCGAATTCGCAAAAAATTTGCGTTTTGCGAATTCGCCTTTGTCCAAAATTCGCTATTCGCACAAAAAATCGCGTCAGTGTGGCCCTAGCATTATAAGTCAAGCATGGGCAAGAGGACACAACTTCGCTTATAGTAGCACAAATTCAACAAACCCAAATAAGAGGTGCTGCATTGAATATAGACATAAACCACATGTCATAACCCCTTTAAATGACACTGTCTTTCATCACAAAGTAGGGCTAAGCAATGGAATCTATTGAATAGGAGGTAATCAGAATGACATTCAGCCATCTACATGTACACTGTACATTTACATTGTACGCGAATTTACGGATTTACGAATTTACGGAATTTACTGAGTTGATAAGCTGTGGTTGATAGAACAAAGCAGTAACAATATGATCAAAAGATAAAGCTGCATCATATATCTGCTAACTCATGCATCAAAACATAATTACATGCATCTTAAACTTGCTTGTAATCATGGAAACTTTATTGGTCTCATATACATACATGTACATTATAGTATAACTGTTCAGTACAGTACAATATACATGTATTATGTAGGGGGTTTTATGGACAAGACACACACAGAAGATGTACAAGTGATTACCAGGAGCTGATAGCACACTCCATAGGTAAAAGCAACTGTTAGTGTAACTTCACTAACAGCTTCATATGGTTCACCTCATGGAGCGTTTAGTATGAAGACAATAAATTCGAATGCATAAATCTTGGGTCATCCATTAAAGTCTGTTCAGGTACATACATGCCTTATCATGACTTTGTAGCACTTTGCTAATGCCCAATCACATGAGATTATTTGGAAATAACAGAGTGAAGGGTAAAATATAACAATTTTCAAATGTTTAATATAAGGGACATCAATAATCTGAACCTGCATTAGAGGTGAAATATACAATGTACGTAAATGTAAATGATAAAATACAATGTAAGGTGTTGGGGTGGCATAGTTAGTAGCATACATGTTCATTAATTTAGATGTGTTAGCAGATGATATTAAAAAGTTCAGCCTTGTGTATCTTTGTCTGTATTGCATGTATATCCATATATTACAATACACAAGTCCTTCCAGATATTCAATCTATGTACGCCATCTATTTCAGATGATCTATCGAGAAACAGCATACTTTATGTATAATATCAACAGACAAGACAAACTTGATACAAACAGAAAGTGGGGATTACAACCTCTCAACAAGAAGTTTATCTAGCGTCTGGCAAAGCAAGCCTCTTGCTCTAAATTGCTGTGACTGTTTGGAGTAGATGGATAATAACAGAAGGTGTTACGTGTAATGTCTCCACTAAGTGCACATGTTAAGGACTCACTTCTGTCCTATTTAAAGAAGAGCAGCCGGATTCCAGTGGGGCATGTGCTAATACACTGACAGGCTTCAGTTTAACTAGAGTATGGTGAGAAAGAGTATAAAATAGTAATGATTCTTCTCTACAGAAGTATATTGGGCATTTAAAAAAATAATGATTTGAATAATGACTTTTTTTCACTTATCCTTATTAAAGGTTCTTTCGGCTACATCGCATTATATTTCTTTAATTGATTATACGATGGATTATACGAGACCATTTGGCAATGGATCGCATAGTCATAAAAAATGCGATGCCGTTGGATAACACATCGAATAAATTGTTAAAGGAATAATATTTTATTATTTTGTTGTTAAAAATATTGTTTTATCCAATATGATGATTCTTCACTCAGTCTCATGTGCTGTTTATGCTACCTGTCAATTGTCAATAGTAACTTATTACTGTTGTACATACCTGGTCTGTAAATACAGACCACTAACCGGTTTTCTTTATTTAAAGAGTTTACTAACTGCCGGTGTTCTCAAAGCTATGAAGTATCATGGTGCTCTTCAGCCTATTTTATTATCATTATGATCGGTCAATAGAATTACAGAAGTTCATGTGGTCACCGCACAATACTGTGCAGGTAACTTCGCTTGCTTGAAAATTCATCAGCTCTATTTGACTGCGTATACAAATGTGCACTATTTACATGTGGTCTGAATTCTAACAATTTGCAGGTCAAAGATTAATTTTAATACCAAGTAAACTTGCTGCTCGCATTCCTATTATATTCAAATTGAAGTTTAAAATACTGAGTTAATGGATTGTGTAAGATTACTATGATACTAGTCTTGGAAGGTTTATTTTCTAACTGATTGTGATTTAAAGTAATCTGACTGACTTTACGATGAGCTCATTGGAAAATTCCCAGTCTTGCCCATAGGTGTTCAACAATAATGCGTGAAAAAATAGCAACAGCCATCGCATTAATGCTTGACTGTTATTTAAATTTGTGCAATGAATGTGCGATAAATATTCAATAATGCGATATTATTTTTATTTTTTTCTGCTGTTTATTCCATCGCCTTTTGTGAAACTTATTCCATCGCATTATGTGCTCCTCTATTGCATTGTAGCCGAAAATCCCCGAGGTAACTCCAGTGAAAGTTGAATGCAGTCATAAGCATCTACACTTTAAAGTGCTATATATGACTGTAAATTATATGTTGGAGTTGTTAGACATATTTATAAGGCGTGTCACTGTTATTATAATATATCTTTATTATGGCTGGTCATGTAGTGCCTGTGACAATTTTGTGATTGACCAATCAGCAGTTACTAATTATTAGCATAGAACTATCTGTTTGTTAATGTAAGATAAAACAATAAAATACGTAAAAATGTAAACTACATAATAATATGTCAAATAAAACACGTAAATGTAAAATGAACCAGTCTAAAAAGCAGCCGGATTTATCCTTTTCCTTGGTGTGTTGGGAATTATCCTACACCAGAATTGTGATAGGATAACTCCTCTCCTTCGCGCACAAATTACAACATGAGCAGACAACTTCTAGATTGCAGCTGTAAGCCAGTTATATTGAATTATGTGAAATGAGCTGTAGATCATTTAAAGGCACATTGTGGTGATATTGCTATACACTTTTATGTACTCTCTTTGTATATGTAACCTACATGTACATGTACATACAAGTCATGTACATGTAGCCTACATACATGTACTTGTATATATGCATATATAAATATACGTACATGTATATGTACATATTGTACATGTATATTGTATATGCATTTATATGTATTATGTGTATATAAAATAAACATTATAATTATACAGGTATATATTTATATACCTGTTCTATTAGTATATAGGCCTAATACATGTACATGTATTTTATATTTATCAATTCCACAATAGAATCATTTTAAATAGCAGGGAATTAAATATGACAAGTTTATGCCACCCATAAAGCTATGTCTACATCATTGGCTCCATGTGACTTCCGACACTTTATATTAGTGTCATTATGTGCATGTAAAATACTCTAGTAGTCTCTAAGGATAAAGTGAAGGAAGTAAACTTTTTATTCTGCTGCATTAATTGAATAGTAGTTCTTATATTGTAATAGACACTGATTTACTTTATTTAATTAAAAATATTATCCAACAGCTTGGCCAGTAAATATACTATTAATTCAATAGTCAAATACGTATGTCACTAGACATTTGATGAGAAGTTGGATAGCTTTTTACTCTCTTCTGTTTTCCTTCATATTAGCAAAGTTTCTATATACCAAGTTTATCCAGTAAACAGTGCGTATACTCATTTGCCGTAGTTCTCTCGCCAAAATGGGCAAACCGTTGCTCTTTAACGAGCGCCCAGCCTGTGGTCAAACGCTTAGGCTATAGAAATTTAGGTCGGCAATGGTAGTTGACAATCTGCACAAAGAGCGTACTTTTACCATCTTTGGTCTACATGAGACATAAATCGTCCAGACCACGTGATCAGTAGGATGGCTCGAACTTTTTGGGCCTTTTTCCTAAATTTATGCTCTTCTAAACGCTTGCATCTTCTATTGATGATATCGGTATAAACATCATGTATTCTGAAAATAATGGGCTAGCACTACAGGTACTTTTAGCCAATCACAGGGCAATTTTTTCGCCAATCTTGAGAAGACCCCATTGTTTCATTGGTGATTTTTCATTGCCACTCAACTACTTTGAACTAGGCCGCTTATTAGGTCAGACTTCGCGCGATCCTATTGGTGCATAAAGCCGTGGAACAACTTATTCGTTCTATAAGCTTTGATATTAGGTCATGTTGAAATGCATCTTGAATGGAGATTGTTTTAGCCAGCTAATAATACGCAGTTCTACATGTATTTTAGAAAATATTCATGACTCTGTCTGTGGGTATAATGACAGACATATAATATATGCAAATACATGTCACCAGTTCCAATGATGTAATAAAAGATGGTCGTCAGAGCACACCTGACGATTAACAAAATGCTACTGCAATTTATACCACCCTGATTATATAGAGATTTGGCAGTGCAATCAATATATTAATTTAATAAAGTATAGTTTTATATTTGATACATTAATGTCTCAATCTACATGTAAGTGTTTGATACAAGAAAATATCTTATTTATAAATTTTGCAGCCTCATAAATAAACATAAGGATAGTAAATCCAGATAATTAGGTCTACATAATACTCGTATATTCCTTGAACTACTCTTCTCCATTTATGATTTTTCAGTCTCGCAGGCATAACTTGCCTCATAGCTGTCACAATTATGATCCCACAGTAAATATAGTTCACTGAACGGGAAAGAGTTCACACAGTCACCACTACGGTTTGGTCTACAAACGTCTGGTACTAGACGTTTGTAGACCAGCTGTTGCTCCATTGCTCCAACTGTACTTGCTGCCATCCCATTTGGCTCCTAGCTAAATTTCCTTTGAAGACATACCTGCAAAACGTGTCATGTTTCGAGTAGAAATAGGTCACTCAGTAGGGCAGCCAGAGTAGCAGATACAAGTTATACATCATACATTGGTGTTGTTTAGTACTATGAACAGCAGGGCATAGAATTGTAATCTATTAATAACAACAATCATAAAAATAATAATAATAAAAATAATTGTCGGCCAATCACCTGTTTGCCTATTGTTTGGAAAGTAATGACCTCAATCTTGTCTGATGAAATATACAGACATCTGGAGCACAGTAACCTGATTGGAGAAGAACAAAAAGGGTGCAGGAGAGGCTATAGAGGAACTAAAGATCACCTGATGCTTGATAAAGTGATATTAAATGACTGCAAAAGGAGGAAAATGAACCTCGCAACGGGGTGGATAGACTACCAAAAAGGGTATGGCTTGATACCACATTCATGGATCATGGAAACAATGAAGATGGTAGGGGTAGCTGAGAGAACGAGGACTCTGTTGAAATCTAGCATGAGTAAATGGAGGACAACCAGAGATAGAAGGGTACAAGGTGGGCATGGTACATCTACCCTGGTGTACCCATTATGTACCCCCTACCCTCACATCTACCACAAGTAAGAATACTTCTTTGCACTTACCTGAAAGTGAGCAAACAAGGTAAAGGATAGAATCTGAGTCCAGAGAATATGTTTTCTTACCCAAGTCATGCTGAAAGCAAACTGTATTATGGATGTAGGCCTACATGTTATACTACTGATTGTAGGTGTGCGTTATACTACTGATTGCAGGTGTGCTAAGAAAGCGGTTATGGTGTGGATACATGGAGGTGGCTACATGATTGGTTCGGGAATACCATATATAGGAGCTGCACTAGCCACTACTGGTAATGTTATTGTTGTATCAATTAACTACAGACTTGGAATTCTGGGATTTCTGGCTCTGGAGAAAGGTAAGGCTAGTAGTTCATACAGCCTAATTTCTCAGATAATGACCCAGTTAAACTTTGACATAGGTTAAGTTGACCTACTTAAGGTCTACATTCTTCATAGGTTCTCGCCCTTGTCAAGATGCTGAAAGCAT
This sequence comes from Bugulina stolonifera, assembly GCA_935421135.1. Classification (NCBI taxonomy): domain Eukaryota; kingdom Metazoa; phylum Bryozoa; class Gymnolaemata; order Cheilostomatida; family Bugulidae; genus Bugulina; species Bugulina stolonifera. Next base: position 11,455,455 of record OW285191.1, read on the forward strand.
TCCTGAGACAATACTGTACATGTATTTCTTGCCTTAGAATGTGTATCTGAGCTATACAGTTATACAGTCATAGGTTTGTTTTCTGCTAAGAAATTTATGAGATATTTTGCTGTAGGAACTGGGAATTATGGATTATGGGATCAGAGAGCTGCTCTGCTTTGGATTAAATAGAGCATTGAACAGTTTGGAGGAGATCCAGACTGTGTTACCATATTTGGAGAATCTGCAGGAGCTTCGAGTGCTTCTGCTCAGACAATTGGACAACATAATGATGGACTATTCAAAAGAGCCATATTACAAGTACGTATATGTGCATTTAACTGAATAGAAGATTGTTGGACGCAGACTTGAAAAACACAGGTTGAATTCTTGTGTACTTCTCATCGCCTGTTCCAACTGATTGATCAGCTATAGCATAAGGGAAGACACATCCTCATGCTTGGGTTTATGTGAATTTTCTCTCTTTTCCAGCTACATGTGTTGCGTGGTGCTATGTACATATCTTTTGCGATTCTGTAGTCTGGGGCAATATTTGGGCTGTTTGACCAATCGGATAACATGAGATACAAATGGGAACAGTCACTCAGAGAGGAAAATAGCTGTCCTGCCGATAAACACGTCTTTGAATGTCTGGAGAGTAAAACTGCAGAAGAGATTATCACTCAAACTAAAATTTTGGGCCAATTGCCACCGGTGGCAGATGGTGATTTCTTCTCAGAGGAGACGTCAAATAATGAAAACTATGAATTATCTAGAAGGTAAGTAATTCACTCACTTCTTCTGGTTATGGCATCATAATTGATGCAGATATTTAACTATTGTACTCTAACCTTTTGCAATCTCTTACTACAGCCGCTGACTTTAGCATACTAGCAATGACTTATGGGGTATAGTATAGTATCCATAGCAACATGTATATCGCACAGTACAACACGTAGCATATCAGCTGGCCAAGCAATAATTAGCTCAAGTAACAACAGCTATCAGTGCCCGTGCTAACAGCTAATCGTTAGTGGTAAGCACTCTGTCCATGCAAGGGCATAATATCAGCAGGGTATGTATACTATTAGTAAAATAGATCTCTTTTCATATTAGGTTTGACCTAATGGCAGGATTCAACGGTCAGGAGGGCGGCTTGCTCTACACTATGGAAATCGCTATGTATGCACGAGTTCAAAACAAGTCCGTTGAAGACGGAATTGACATGGAACTCGTGAGGGATTCACTAAACATAAAATGTCTTACACAGATAACACCACTCTCTTCAGACCTTTGCTCCAGTTGGGCGATTGACACCTACCAAATTGATGAAGCTGCTGATGATAAAGATCGGGCTTTAAGACTCGTGGAATTTTTAGGTACATAGACTCAATTTGTAGTTTGTTTCAAGCACTCGTTAATCTGAAATTAAAAGCGTTTAAAAAACATTAAAGCGTAAAAGCGTTAAAAAACATTTTAAGAAAGTAAACTCACTGGTTGATGTTCTGGAAAAATATACTACAGCAAGAAATAAGGAATGCGGGGTTAAGTTATCATGTAGGCCTATGCCTACCAGGGTGTCCTTTGGCAAGATTGAATTTTATTCTAAAGACAATGATGAGGTTAATAGTCTAATGTCTTAATACAGCCTGATACTTGCGGATTTTGTCTTGTGTCTCCCCTATTCCTTTCCCTTCCGCCTTTCTAGAATACATCAGACACAGACATCACTCTAATATTTCTTGTTTGTTTGCTTTGTGAAACACATATAATACAATATTCAATCATCCAGGTAGAACACACACACAAGTTATGTAACATAACCATGCATTTATATCAGTACACTTTTAATGGTGAGTTCATATTTTTAGGAGAAGTAACATTCAATGAGGATGCAGTAAGGCAGCTAGAAGAGCACAGTACTGGTGATACGTTAACACATGCCTACTACTTTACTGAAGAGCATAAACCTGACCCTCCTAACCCTCTCTGGACTGCACCCGGTTGGCTGAAAAAAAAGGCGGACCATGGAGATGAGCTTCCGTTTGTCTTCGGTGGCACGTCAATAGTAGCTGACATGAAAACAAATAATATTAGGAAAAGTATGTAATTTTACAGAATGCAATAATACTACAACAATAGCGGGTTTTGGTTGTGCTGTTAATTTTGGGGCAAAAATATTTCGCCATCTTTGACTAGTAGAAGAGCTCCCAATCTTCTAATTCTGTTGGTAAAGGTTATACCGGCAGCAGGTAACCGGCAGCAGGTAATCAAAAACCACTGCTATAAATAAACCTCCCAAGAACAGCCATGTCAGGTGTTAAAGTATGCATACCCATGTTGCACATTACACGTTGCATGTTACGTGTTACAGAGATGCTGGAAATGGATGAGCTAATGGAACCCTTCTTGAAGGGAATCAACAAGAATAATAGCAAACTCTCTGTTGACATGCTGAAAATGTGGACTAACTTTGCTAATTCAGGGTAAGGTTGTGTTATTAACAGACCCAGATAGTGCTACATAGTTCTGTTTGAACATCTGAATGATTAACTATACAGGAATCAACTTGTTAGTGCACAGTTACCATCCATTCATTCAACTGTGATCCAATGCACTAAACAACCATAAACTGCATATATGCACAAGAGCAGATAAATCTTCTGTGTATTTGTGGTAGAAAAGCATGCAAGAATACAATTATATTTCTAATAAAAATACTCAGCTAATATACTGAGAGCTAATACTATATTTCGGCTAAAAATCTGAGAAAATTGTAATGGAATAGTTTTTGAATAGCAATAACAGTGTAGCACATGTACATGCTTTAGAAATCCAAATCAACCGACAGCCATCTCTGAGACAATACCAACATTCCCAGAGTTCACTGCTGATTCCAACCAGTTTCTAGAGATTAACAGTAAGAACATGCAGGTGATAACAACTCCTCACAAAGATAGACTACATAAAATGAGAAATGGCCTGATGACGGCAAGAAAAAAGCAGAAAGAGGCTGATAAACGACCTAATGAAACAGGTATATACATGTTAATACAATCATAATTGTATGACTATAATAGTCATACTATTATTATTGTGGTAGATTACTGTGTGATAATATTTTTGTTATTAGGGAATAATTCATAAATTTAGCTTAGTAGATTTAATAAATTTATCAAACTTCAACAATATTTACACTTTAAATGCTTATGCTCTGCGTTTGTAGTATCTCTGCTGCTGATTTGTAGGTCAGGGAATCAGTGGATGTAGCAAGACAAGAGACGAGTTGTAGATGATGTCATGTGAGAGGGATAAACAAACTACCTGCTATTTATTTCTGGATGAAATTCTTACTGATTTTTTTCACTTTAGTTAATTTTTTCGGCTAGTTTGATCAAAGTGTTCACTGCAGTCACATGTTCTACCATTGCAAGATGGCAATGTAATGCATCTAATAATCAATGCTAACACCAACAGTGAATGAATTTACTTGTATTTAATTATCCCAAAGAAAAACAATATAAAACATTCATTATTATATTAGTAGCTTTTGTTCCATATTTCTTTATGTAACGTGCATTTCAGCCTGTCTTACTTCAATTATTTGGTTGTTGCTCTTGTAAATTCAAACTATTATACTCTTCCTTTAACTCTTTGTAATTATGACAGGAAGGATCACAGTTTACAATATAGTTAGTAGTAAGTGTTGTCTTCCCTTTGCTCGTCTATGCTGAGGAATCATAGACTAGCCACAGACTGTGGCCACAGTCCTATCTAAGATAAGGCAAGAAGTAAGGGGGTAATGAGGGATGCCCAACTGGGAATCACTTGATAATACTAAGACGGTTGGTAAGATATAAAATAGTACAGCATGCTTCTCATTTGTTCATGTGTTTGTATACCTAATAGTTTTGAAGTCTATAATATTAAAACAAGTTAGTCATTGCCTTGCTATTGTATTGTTTATTATTTATATTTCAATCTGTTTACACATCAAGTTTACCTGGTTAAAACAAGTTAATGATTAGAGCAAGTAGCTGTTATTTTATATGCACAGAAATTCCCTCTGTGAACCTTGGTGGTGGTGATGGTTATCCCTGCACTTTAAGGACTTGGAGTGCTTTCAGGGCTCTCAGGGCTCTCAGGGCTCTCAAGGCTCTCAGGACTTTCTATACTAGAGCTTTCAAATTGTTCTGAAGATGCAGACACCATAACTGAGCTGCTCTGAAGGACCATCAGGAGGGCTGTAAAGATGTAATGCACATTAGGATGGGCAACTCTACATGTAAGTCAGGGTAAATCATTGCATACATTAGTATAAGAGTATCATACTTAATTCCATAAAATTACACAATACCATTTAGATTATACCAGTGTAGTACTACATGTATAATATAGCTTGGATCTTAAAATTGTCTTGCAAAATACGGAGAGCTATTGAACAACTTTTGATTCTCAATGGGATTTGCCCTGCCAATATGTAAAGCTACAATAATTATACCTTGTAAAATGGGGGCCTACAAATTTTTCAAAAATAGAATAAAATATACGTGTAGGAAAGATAAATAGATACATGTAGCTCATATGCAGTTCTTAGAAGAGCTACAAATCTCACAGAAGTCAAATTGAGGACATTTAAACAACCAACTAGATTGTCAGCTCTATAAATTGTACTTGTTACTAAATTATATTCTGTATTGTGTATGTACAATGTATATATAATATATTGAAATAATCTTACAGGCCACCACTATACGATAGTATGGTACAGAGAGAAAGGGAATATTGTGTAACATAAATATATATAAATAGTAAACAATTCTTACCAAAACACAGGATAGCGAAGAGAAATGTGATCCTCATCTTGATCTGGTAGATTTCTGAGATGTAGTTGAAGAATTGGAAGAAATGTTAGATAACAATGAAGTGCTTGACATACAGGCTCTGCTTATATACTAAATATGGTTATACATTAGTTACGATACATTTATGTTTCACTGGAGCAGATGAGAATATAATTGGCTTCCCTGAAATATCATACGACAATTACACCCAGTATAAGTCTATATATATCCTGACATAAGCACGTAGACTATGTAAATGTATACAACGTAGGGTCTACATATCATGTGGTGTATTCGTTTTATGCTACTACGTGGACGAATAGCAAACAGGCAGGTTAGTAAGTATCTCCTCCATAGACACATGATGACAAGTGTCACAAGTGTATTAAATCTGTCTATTGCTCAGACTTACATGTAAGCAATGTGTGCCTTATTCGTTGTATCAGCCAATCACAATAGTGAACCACTACTGAAAGATGAACTCAATGTTCCAAAGTAGCAGCATATGGTATAAAGTACAATAATTGCAGCATCTATCAGGTGACAGCTGCCAACATTGAGGATTTTATGAGGTTTTTAAACTAGTTTTTCAGACAAAGTATTTCCAAGAAACTTGCTCACCAAAAGAGACAGTTTGTCTGTCTGTTTGTGGCTATGATCTAAGCTCCAGGATTTAATTGCGTACATTAGTTACTTGTACACGTGTTGCATCGGCCAACATAGCCCAGCGACCATCTATTATCTTGCCTGTACACCTTACCTGCTACTGGTGTTGGTCCAATCTATTGGACTTTGTGTAGACATACATATTGCAGTATTATGCTATATTAAACTAATATTATATATTTCCTACTATATGCATAAAATCTGTAGGTTGAGAATGTCATCGTCACCAACGTGTTGTCTACTTTTCCGATGCCAAAAATGGATCTGAAGATGCCAACTTACACCAATAAATATTATGATACCATTAGCATTTCTCAGAATAACCTGATGTCAACTACTTGAGTTAAAGAGCTCGTTGACATTATGAGATAACATCACGTAAACAACTGCTCATAAACATGCTCAAATATATCTCAGCTTGGATAGCAACAGCTTCTTCCTTATATTTTTTGTAATTAAACGAATTAACAAGCATAAAGTTAGGATAAGAAAATCATGTTGATTTGTGAGTGGACTGGTGGACTGGGTTTTTTACTTCTCTACTTAGACTTTCTCTACTAATTTGGACAATTGTCATTTGAGGCTGCAAGTTTAGGCTTTATACACCCTTCTATACACCCCAGCTACAGAGATTATTCCTGAGCTAGCTGCATCTACATGTAGTTAACACTAAGACCAAGCTGCTTTCAAAATCTACATCTATGTTTTGCTACTGCACCTAGAAAGCAACTTGAAATATGCCAATAAGATTTCATTTTCAAATTGTATTTTTGTTTGTCATCATTTATCAATTTTATTTAGCGTTTTTGCTTTGTATTTAAACTATATTTGTAATCAATAGTGATACAGAGAGGTCGCATACATGCACATCAATCGAGAAGTTGTGGCAAAATAGCCTTCAGCAACCTTTTTACCCAAAATTGTTAGGATAAGGGTGTATACAGGAGATCCTCATGAGTGCATCTATACAGCACATCACCACTCAGAGTGACAGGAAGAGCTAAGACACTGACAAGCTTCGAATTAACTAGAGTTGGATGGGAGAAAAACATTAAAGAAATATTTGTGATCAATCTTTGGAATGGCATAGAATCTTGGTGATGTGTTCAAGCTATAATAAAGGGTATAGAGGCATAATTTGTGCTGACTTAATTGGTCAATCGATTGCTATATTGGTAGAGTGAGGAGAAGTGCATAAATGCTTCTTTATTCATCATACATGTATCTCCACTGACATCATCGTATCTATTGCACTGAGTCAACAGAACAAACAATTCACCAATATATTATGATATTATACATGTATAAAGTTGGTGACTTTCGACACTGTTTTGGTTGTTGATTGGCCAGGGGTGGGAAAAAGGAAATGGCAGAAGACAGGACTGAATGGGGGAGTAGGATCTGCTGTGGTGACCTCAAATAGGGAGGAAGCAGAAAGATGATAATAATGATGATGATTTGTGATATTTGCAACTCGGACAAAATAATAGGTTGGTGGAGAGCCCAGGCTTGATTCAATCATTTTCTGATAGATGGTGATAGTTGGCCACATTTCATACATGTACTGTAGGTGCAATGCGCACAATGTGGGCTCTCTCTCCCCCTCCCTTATAGTCTGCTGGAAGAAGCAAAGATTTCGGTACCAAAGAATTGATCATTATCAAGTATGAGTAGCAGTTTGGTTCCAACCAAATCCTTCTAAACACTTTATCTTTTCAAGATTTGACATCTGCCATATAAATCATTTGCTGGAATATCTTATCATAATAATCTTATACCAGTCATCTTTCGTTATGGTCAATAGCCCAGTAGCCAATAGCCCATTGTATAATCCATGCATATAAATTCATGTAAAAAGTGTTGGTGTATCCTTACACTCATCAAGTAAGCTCTGTCAGATGGTCATGGAGTCCTGTTTGTTTCATGGTCAATTTGGTTGGAAGTACAAAAGACCAAATTTCGGTACAAAAAGATTTATCCTGCTGATATGACATCAGTAACTACATAAACTATGTACATGTATGTACGCCTGGTATAATGTGAAGATTGCAGCTCAATAACTTATGTCCTGTCTAAACATCAATCCACTGGTTCTGCTCGATTACTAATATATTTATATAAATATGCTATAAATTATTACATAATGTGAATGCCAACGCAATGGATATCTTGTAAACAAAACCATTATGCTTGCATGGTTAGTTAACCCAGGTGCCATATTGTACACCATACATGCTCAGCTTGTAACCTAGTCTTAAGACCTAACTGTAGATTCGAGTGTTGGTGAGGGTGGACTCTCAAGTCTTCTGACAGCAAACTTACAAACAGCTAGAACTCTAGCTACTAGATTCTTATCAGTTGGCATCATGATTCTTATAATCATTATGATTATAGTTATCCATTTGCCAGCAACCCTCAACAACATGTTGCATAATCATGTGTTTCATGCTTTTTTTACCAAAATGTTTTCAAAATGGTGGTGGGTATAATACATCAGAGGTTAGAATGTCTGTCCAGTGGAGACTAGCCTATCTATACTCTAGTCTAGTCATCATTCTTCTATACTGTACAATTGTTATAGCCTTAGATCTGTATATTATATGGTACCAGTTTTAGGAGATAAATAAATAGCATCAGGGCTGTAAAAACCAGCGGGGCAAGGTGGGCATTCGCCAACCCAGAAATCTGTCCAAAAACAAATATTTGTTGGTATCAATTCTCAAAATTGAACATTGTACACATTGATCACAAATTTATGGCCATCATCATAGTCTGAAAGAGTATAAGCGGCCTGTGATCCTGCCTATTTGACTTTAATTAAGAGAGAACATTTCAAGCTATTTTTAGTATTGATCTGGGCAGCCCGATACTACGCCCTGGGCTATTTGCCACCTCAGCCAAAACTAGTTGTTACAGCCCTGAATAGCATATAGAGAAAACCACTTCTCATGTTTCAGTTTCAGCGATGAACAGCAGCTATCTACCTCCGGCAGCCCTACCTGTAAAGTCTAGTCATGCTATCTACCTTCGGCAGCACTACTTGTAATGTCTAGTCATGCTATTATACATACGTAGAAGATCACATACTTAAACTAAATCCTACTGAAATCATTCCTTTATATATTGTGTAGCAGTTATGTTATATAGGTAATTATTTTTCAAAATATATAGGCCTACTACACGTAGAATAAAAATTCATATGATATAAACAGTTTTTCTGTTGTCAGCAAGTAGAAAACTCTCATCATACCATTAATTGCTTCCCTGTGTTGAAGACAAACTTGAGTAAGCTGTAAATACTTTATTTCATGATCAATTTGGAGCCAATTTTAGGAGAAATAATCAATTTGACATTTTTATTGGAAATGAAGGATCTCGCCATGGCAGGGAGAACAGGACCCCCAAATCTGCCGTGTTATAAAGTAGATAATAATCTTAAGATAACATGATTTAAAATTAAACTTAAAGCTAAACCAGAGTTTAGTAAGAAATATAAGCAAACTGAAACTAATTATTATAATTATTATTGTAACAAATAACAGCAATGAATAATTAGGCCACTCGTGAAGAATAAATAGCAGGTTGTTGTTACTCCTATCCTATAGCTAAACACACCGACTGATGCCAAGAAAACAGTCATTTTTAGAAACACCAGCATAAAAACAATTTGAACAAAAACATTTAGTTCTCTTTTTTGGTAATGATCCTGCTTATCGGTCAAATGGTCAACACATGTTTATCTCCACATTTGGTAATGTCAGAAGCAGTGTTCGAATTGTGGTTACACTGTGGTTACACTGTGGTCAAGACTCACAACTACTAACGCAGATAATTATAGTTATCAGTACACTACACCAGGCTTGATTCAATCATTTTCTGATAGATAGTGATAGTTGGCCACTGTTTCATACATGTAGGTGCAGTGTGCACAATGTGGGCTGCCTCCCCCCTCCCTATTGGAGAAAGCCCAGATCATTATCAGGTAGGATTAGTGGTGCTGTTCTAACCAAAGCCCTCTAATCATTTTATCTTTTTAAGCTTTTTAAGCTTTTGCATGCAGCGTATAAATCATTTACTGGCTACATAGTGTAATGCTTGTACTTATCTCTTCAACCAATTCCAATCGTCTTGACCTTGGCCTCTCTCCAGTGCTTAAATTGTAAATTAAGAAGTGGGGGGACTGAGCCTATGAGGGTGTGGAGGGGTGGGGTGTGGGCACCCCCGCTTAGCCCCACGCGAGCGGAAAATTTTGCAAAATGGCTTCTAGAGACATGTTCTGGGAAAGTTTGAGATGAGCTTCGATGATGTCTTTCGGCAAGGAATTTGTCTATTGAGCAGTCAGTTTTTGCAGATGAGTTTTTGCTTGTAAATTAGATAATACAAATTTAGCGTTGACTCGTACCTTCTGAAAGAAAACACCCCTGATATTGGAGATGCAGGACTTACAAGATGCTGCACAAAAGAGCAAACTTCAGGCTTACTTCTAGGTGATTAGAAGTTAGATTTAATTGTCATTATGCCATAGAAATATATTTTGTTTGTATTAGTATTGAGTTCCATGTAAATGCTGCCAGCTTTAAAGCATAATTATAGTAAATGCTACCTGATGATGCCTCTACTACTACAGTAGCTCAGTTCCAAGTATGGATTGAGCACTGGTGTCACTATCATCTAGTTTCCCTAAGAATGGATGTGTGCATAGAGGGTTACGAATATGTACGCTACCACTACTAATGGTTTTGTTGTTGAAGTAAGCAGTAGCAATACTAGGTAGAGTGTACTAATACTATTAGCAGTAGTAATAAAGAGCAACTACTTGTGGGGAGCACTAGCACTATGAGTAAGTCTTTGTACTGCTACTATTGCTACTAAAAGATGTTATTATTGCGCCACTATTATTGTGAGTGAGTGGTCAGTAGTGGCATAATTATTAGTAGGAACTTGCTAGTTAGCAAGCTGTAAAAAGGTTTTTATTACTACTAGTAGCAAAAAAGTACCAGTACTACTTGTTACTAGTCAAATCTTCTTCACACTCCATCATTAGCTATCACCAGTGATCGAAGAGAAATAAATTAAGTGGGTAAGCTCCCAGTCAATATAGTGCAATGCACCCCAGGTGCAGGGTGGAATCGCGGCCACCAATTTGTTTCAAGTCTCTGGGATTCTTAAAATTTCTTTTGCTGGCATTAGCCTACATGGTACAAAATATTGTATGCTTTTTGAATAACATGATACTTTTTGGGCTATAGCTAATGTATTGTCACCAGAAAATTTTAATTGTTAAGTTATATGTCTTTACCAGAAGAGATGCCACACTAAAGCCACAGAGTTGATTTAAGGCCAGGGGAGCGCGCCTGATACCCTGTTAGCAGTAAACAGTAAGAGACTGTATAGTTCAAATAGTAAGAGCACTTTATTGAGCAACAGCCTACATACAACTGAAGTCAGAATGCAAAATTGTGCACCTTGTATTATGAAATCAGTTTTAAACTAAGGTCAAAAAGTTAACAAGTGTATTAGGTCGGTCTCGGAACAAAAGGGGTGCGAGTTACAGAAAATACAAAACGGTCTCGGATTACAAGCACTGCTACATTTCAGACTAATGAAAATAGACAATATTATAGTGATCAAGGCATGCAGCAACAGCCAATAGCATGTAGGTTAACAAAAGGTATACAATAAAAGAAACCCGAAGGGGAAACATATATTCCCACTGCAATGTATACGAGTTAAGACAAGATAACGCAATAAGGAGACTGTTTATGTAGTTAGTTAGAGCTATAATCAATCGAGAGTGTCGGCTCAGGACACACCAATATACAGTAGCTATCAAACGCTGATGAATTCAGTTGCGATGGCTATGTACAAGAACTCTCAACTCGGTTTTCTTTGAGAAGCTGTAAAGTGCAACGAATAGAGATAACCACAATCAAAATTAGTAAAATCAGAACATAGGACCTATTTCACACTAAAACAGTGACATTTTGCTTTCAAAGTCTGAACTTCTGACACCATTTAGTTTCACAAAATTTAAATAGTAGCTCAAATAACTCTACAAAAATCTTGAGCTAAATAACGAAAGAATTTAACTTGACTTGCAGTTGGTCCAGATAATTTGATAAAAACTTGAGTTTCTCTTCTGGGGCCATGCAAAGATTTTACTTCTAGCTTCAAAGATTTGATTAGTCATTAAAAATGGATTGACTTGTGACTAAGAATTGGCCATGGTGACTTGAGTCTCAAAAAAAACCACTTGCAGACATCTCTGCCTTTAGCTGTCTTACTTGATGTTGTGTTATCACATATAAGCTCTCTGGTTTAATGCTGATTATACATATGATTACACTTTCTAGCTTAGCAGCCAGTGAGTACCATTATCCTATTATGTGCACAGAAAAATTACTATGTTTGTTTCTGTTTTACATTCAAAAGAATTGAACACTTTAGTTGTGCCTGTAATAAAATATAAAATTAATAATAAAATAAATAGCATTATTATAATCATTTATTAGTCCTATAAATTTAACAAAGTACCAAGTATCAAATTGTTTAATTTACTTAGCAAATTATGTAACTCAATGATTAACCAAAATGATTGTGTAATGACAAACATGATATAATTTATATTAAGCACCTTAGCTACAATCCAGTAATATCTAGCTATCAGCCTGTCTGCACTAACTAAGCCCAGGACAAAGAATAGCCAGTAGAGTAGGCTACCAGCACCAATTGTACTGGAAGGCTTGTCTAATCATAATCACAAATGTATCGAATTATTTGGATTACTTAGCAAATTATATTATTTAATTTAGTAAAAATAATTGTACAATGAAAATTGTGATACAATTTATATTTTTCACACTATCCTGGAGCATGAATCTTTCTTTTCAAATCCTATATCTACACTTGATTTAATGAGAGTCACACTTGATATAAACACTAAACATGCTAATGCTTTCAAATCTGTTGCCTGTGATACTAACAAGTTTCTGCACAGCTTTCTAATCAGAACTGTTCAGGAGCTCCGCTGAGACCATAGAACTAGTAAAAAGGACTTGCAACTGTGATAATTCCTCTTTACTTCTAACCTGGGACCAAGGAACTAAGCCAAGACAAGATATCCTAGCTACAATCCAGTAACATCTATCTAGCTATGATAGTTAGATACTATCAGCCTGCCTGCTCTAAGTGAAGGATGAAGAATAGCCAGTAGAGTAGGCTACCAGCTGATGTAATCATGATCACAATTGTAAATGCTAAAAATAACGTTAAGTTGAAAGTATTGCAGTGCACTGCTTGTTTATGTTTCAGTTTGTATTTACCTCTGACTCTTTGAGTCTTGGTGCCAGAAAAACATTCAAATCCAACTACGTAGCCAACAATGATAATTATTAAATTTACATGATTTGTGTCATAGAACCATTAAAGCTTTTTACTGTAATAACAGAATACACATTAATTTAATATTATTAAGATTTTAACATGACCATCTGCAGAAACCGTTGACCAATTTCTCAGGAAACTACAAGATAATTAAGAAACTTGAACCGAGAAAGTCATATATGAAACAAACTTGGAACGTCCGTTACTTGTTAGCTACTTTTATATCAATAGAACGATACTATGGAGGCGCATATTTAATGCCAAAGAGAGAAGACAACTTTCTGATTATGAAGTGGGGGGACGTTATTGCAGAGCGTCCCCCTGGCTAATTTTTATTAGGGACGCCGTCTTCCGGTGTCCCCCCACAATTTAAGCACTCTCTCTCTCCCAGTTGACCAATTGACATCCCCTACTTCCTTACCCGCCGGTTCCTATCTTGTCCTATCATCACAGATAGTGCAGCATTACAATGAGCTACTCTAGATGACTAGAATACCAATAATTATCATAGTAGTCTTATATCAGTCCTATCTTACGTTATGGTCAGTAGCCCAGGTTTGTGATGAAAGTATTCAGTGAAAAGAGCTACCCATCAGGTATTTATATTTTTCTGAGATCATATACAAGCAGTAAATCAGTTTGCACCTAAGTCTGGGCTCCTTTTTACTTATAATCCATGCATATAAATTCATGTAAAAAGTGTTGGTGTATCCTTATACCCATCAAGTAAGCTCTGTCAGATGGTCATGGAGTCCTGTTCGTTTCATGGTCAATTTGGTTGGAAGTACAAAAAGACCAAATTTCGGTACAAAAAGATTTATCCTGCTGATATGACATCAGTAACTACATAAACTATGTACATGTATGTACGCCTGGTATAATGTGAAGATTGCAGCTCAATAACTTATGTCCTGTCTAAACATCAATCCACTGGTTCTGCTCGATTTCTAATATATTTATATAAATATGCTATAAATTATTACATAATGTGAATGCCAACGCAATGGATATCATGTAAACAAAACCATTATGCTTGCATGGTTAGTTAACCCAGGTGCCATGTTGTACACCATACATGCTTAGCTTCTAACCTAGTCTTAAAACCTAACTGCAGTTGGTGAGGGTAGACTCTCATGTCTTCCGATAGCGAACTGACAAGCAGCTAGAACTCTAGCTACTAGATTCTCATCAGTTGGCATCATGATTCTTATAATCATTATGATTATAGTTATCCATTTGCCAGCAACCCTCAACAACATATTGCATAATATTATGTATTTCATGCTTTTTTGCCAATTTTTTATCAAAATGGTGGTGGGTAGAATACACCAATCACTGGGCTTACAGTTACATCAGAGGTTAGAAAGTCTGTCCAGTGATGACTAGCCTATCTATACTCTAGTCTAGTCATCACTCTTCTATGCTGTGCAATTGTTATAGCCTTAGATCTATATATTATATGGTTCCAGTTTGGGAGATAAATAAATAGCATATATAGAGTAAACCACTTCTCATGCTTCAGTTCCAGTGAGGAACCTCAGCTATCTACCTCCGGCAGCACTACTTGTAAAGTCTAGTTATACTATCTACCTCTGGCAGCACTACCTGTAATGTCTAGTTATGCTATCTACCTCTGGCAGCACTACCTGTAATGTCTAGTCATGCTATCTACCTCTGGCAGCACTACTTGTAATGTCTAGTCATGCTATCTACCTCTGGCAGCACTACTTGTAATGTCTAGTCATGCTATTATGCATACATAGAAGATCACATATTTAAACTAAATCCTACTGAAATCATTCCTTTTTCTGTAGCAGTTATGTTATATAGATAAATATTTTTCAAAATGTACACTACATTTACAATAAAAATTCATATAATAAAACAGTTTGTCTGTTGTTAGCAAATAGAAGATACTGGAAACTCTCATTATACCATCTTGAATTAGAAAGGATGTGAATTTTGCTTCCTCTGTAGATGTGGAAACAAAATGGAAACTGTGACATAACAAAGGAATAACCACAGCCAGCCAATTAAATTAGTCTGTTCAACTTGGATGAAATTTCAGCATAGTGGGATCAACCTCAGCAGTATCAAGTATCCTCATCCAGTCAGCTATGCCAAGTCTAAACTTCAAACATAAATTTAGATCTAGTTAATCACTGTGCATTCAGTAAAATTTAGCTTGTTACAAGAAAATACCTACAGTGCTGTTATGCTCCATTTGGAGTGATTTCTGCAGCATGTGGTCCAGAATGATGTTTCCCAAACCCACACCAATCTCAGTTGATTAAATGTTCTATTCTCTCTAATTCTTTCAGCGCATCCTTTATTTGTATTACAATATTATAGAGAACATTTTATATTAGAACGCATGTATACATGTATACCGCATTACAACACAGCACAGTATAATTACTATGATTTTATAATTCAATGTATTATTGTACTGTTTTGGGGGTTGCCAAAATGAAGAACCTATGAGTGGTGCTAGGTCTTCTCGTTACATGAAAGATCGACAGGTACTAGTAGTCCAATGACTACTCAAGATGACCCATGGGGTCCTGAGTCAATGCTTGTGTGCTATACTGAGAAAAAGTAAGTTCCGATCTAGAGAGGCAAGGTCGGGGACCTTGTCAACTGGAACAACCAATACTACGAAGTGAGGACTCTGCATAAGTAGTATAGAAGTGTCTTTATCGAGATCCAAGCATCAACTGAGACAATGAACATAAAACCAATGTGCTTTATATACTATTAGAACTTCCGGAGGAAGTTCTGGTTAAAAGGCCAACGGTAAAACATAACATGTACAACAAAAGATGCTTAAAATCATCCAATTCATGCACAAAATCAATATCGAGTAATTCTAAGATGTATAAAGTATAAAAAATACATAATTGCACAGTATCTTCCAACTAATTTCTGGTTGTACTGTGTTATTCAACTGCTGGTCGCATTGTTGAGAAAACCACAGGATTACATTGTTTTAGTACATGTATTGTAATGTTTCTGGGTTAGATGATCATGCGAGAGCCGAGGGCTACACGTCAGGGACGTATTTTAAGGGGCGGCAGGGAGGCACTGCCGCCCCTGTTGCCAAAATAAAGTGGCCTAAAAACACTACTTTTGAAAATTCGACACTTTTTCCCTTAATATTTGCTTCATTTCCGGTTTGCGACCGAAGCGTTATCACTCTAGTCTTAACTCTACGGCGTTATCACTCTACTACTTATAACTCTATGGTGTTGCTTCGTAACAATAACCAGTAATCTTGGAATAATTACTACATTGCAAGTGGCATACAAAGGGGCCCATAAAACTCTGTGCTCTGCTAATAGACTCTATGGCTATGCCAAGGTTAAAAACTTGCGGTCTTGTGAATGAATGAATAAATATTTTTTATGAATGGTTATTTATACCAAGGAAAAAATAATAAATGCAAAAGTAAAAGTGGTGAACAGTTGAATCAAATGAACCAATTTGTAAGTCACTGTTATCCATGAGGTGGTTCCTTCCCTGTCACTGACTACGAGCAGATGCATGAAATTTAATTCCAATATTATTTTCTTTTGGCTTCTTTCAAAAATATTTATGATAATGATTTATTCTTTTAATAATTATAATTTAAAGTGTTTGCATTCATTTTAGTTATTCATTCCAGCCACTCCACTGACAGCTACTACTCTACTGCTACATTCACTACTAGAAAACTAAATATGTATTGTAAAGGAAAAATACTAATTTAAAAATAAAGTAATATAACGATAATGAAATATTTTAATTTTAAATCTATATATAATATAATTATACTATTAATATTATCTTAGCTTTGATAGGCTGCCACACTTTTTTTGCAAAGATATTTATTTCAAATACATTTCATTTAAAATAATTAATTTATAATGACAATAGTAATTGTTGATCAGCTATTAAAATTTGAAAATTTTAATTTATAAAATACTCTTGCGCCTATGGACTCTTTGTAAAAAAATACAATCATGCAGTATTGTAGTTATTATAAAATTCTACTAGCTAGAAATAGTACTGTAACACTTTCACTCTTGTTGCAAGTAGTAGTAACTGTATTAAGCAGAAGTAGTAATGAGTACTTGTTGTAGTGATGCTAGAACTAGCATGCTGCTATGTCTAATTTTTGCACTTCAGAGAGTGAGATTTAAAAATTTTCCACTGCGCGCGCATTTGCGGGGGGGGTCCCCGCACTCCACCCCCCGCACCCCCCTCCCACCCAACTTTCTGCCTCCCCACTCAATTTTTCTAACCTACGCCCCTGACATGTACTCTCGCTGACTAATATTTGCTATCCTGCACATGGAGAATTGCAACACAATATTGATTGTGATACTCTTTTATCAATAAACCAGTAAGTAGGTAATATCCTAGCAATCTAGGGTCTATAACCTCATTTATGTAAGTAGCTATTTGCTGTATAATATAAACGAGTGAATTGAAATTTAAGGGTGCATTCGGCAACGTCGCATTATATTCATTTAATGGATTATAATGGATTATATGATGGATTATACGATAGCGTTCGGTAATGGATCGCATTGTAATAAAAAATGCGATGGCGTTCGGTAATGGATCGCATAATAATAAAAAATGCGATGGCGTTCGGGAATGCATCGAATAAATTATTAAAATAATAATATTTTATTATTATCTTTATTAAATTTATTATTTTTCTCAATGCGACGATCCTTCGCATTTGGAGTCAAGAAAATATTTAATATAAATTCGCCCAGTCTGCTGTGTCTGTTATGCCATCAGTTGTCAATAGTAACCTACTACTGATATTGTACATACCTTGTCTGTAAATACAGACTACTACTGTTCTGTTCATTCAATGAAAATAAAAGAGTCTACATGTTACTTATTGTACCTGTCTTTGTTATCTGTGTACTAACTCAACTGTCTTTGTTATCAATAACCAATGCTGAAAGCAATTGAGACCAGTATCATTGTTTTCTTCAGCCTATTACATAATCATCTGATCGATCAATAGAATTACAGATGTCAATGTGGTCAATGCACAATACAGTGCAGGTAAATTCGTTTGCATAAAGATCCCTTCGCTGGATTTGACTGCTGTATACAAATGTGCACTATTTACATGTGGACTGAATGTTACCACTTGTAGATCAAAGATTAATTTTGATACCAAGTGAACCAACAACCAACAAGCTGCAGATATTTTTGTAACATTCAAATAGAATTTTAAAATGCTGAGTAGGGAGCTATGTAGGATTATTTGTAAGGTTTGTTCTCTAACTGATAGTAATCTAAAATTATCTGACTGACTTTATTATTTGAGCTCATTTGGAAATTCCCAGCCTAGCCTTTCTCATAATGAAGAGGTGTTCGGCAATAATACGTGAAAAATAACAACATCCATCGCATTAATGCGTGACTCTTATTTAAATTAATGCGATGAAAATACGATGAATATTCAATAATGCGATACTATTTTTAGTATTTTTTTAATATTATTTTCATCGCATTATTGGAAAATTTATTCCATCGTATTCCATCGTATTATTTGCTCTTCCATCGCATTGATGCCGAAAACACCCAAAGTTAAATAAACAATATTAGAGAAAATTCAAAAAGGTTCATTCGGCATGAAAAGAGATAAACCTATAATAGTAATTATATAAATAAGTGAATACTGCTAAGAAGACCAACATTGGCCACAGGTGCATTGATTTTAATTATAAGCATTGTTATTAACTCAGACGAAATTTTCTTTGAGATAATGGTTATGGAACAAATTTTGTATTGATCAAGTTGTTAAGTATCAGGAAGTATACCCACATTCAGTCAAGTATGTTCATCATTCAGACATACGCAATGCATCATTATAATTTACCTATACCTCATTTCTGTGGCTTTATTATTGATGTAGGGTTTTGTATGACAAATAGGAAGCATTGAATCAATGAATAGAGACCTATTTGGTTTAGTTATAATTTGACTACATCTACAGAATGTAAAAGAATATTCATTATGCATATTTCTATAAGACTTTACAGAATAACTAGCTGTCATCATATAGACATTTCCAAAGCAGTTTGCACTAAATTTACAGCTGACATTTATAAGTATCTCACCCCAGTGGCATCTATGGAATGGGCTGTTTCAATCTTTTAGCAGAGATTATTCAACTAATAGTCTGTCTATTTGCATAATCCATGGTGTTATTAAATACTGCAAGCTATCATATAAGGTGATCATGTAACTAATCTAGTATGGTGAGAAAGAGACACTATAAAACAGTAATGATTCTTCTCTACAGAAGTATATTGGACATTTGTGTAGATTATATATATTGTACATATAAGAATATCAATGCATAATTATTAATACTGTTGGCCTACCTTGTGTATATACATGTATAGCATGTCTATCAAAAATATCATAAATATGTAGATGAACGTGCATATTTGATCTAGAAAGTTGAAACAACATGGCATGTACAAAATAATGTATTGAGTAATAAAATTCTCAACTTAAAAGATGCAACTAAACTCAATGGATGAAACACACCAAGTCTAATCCCCCTGCAATCATCAAACAGCTCCATTTAGAAAAATAGTGATTTGAATAATGATTTTTTTTCACTGAAACATCTGGACACAATAAGCTATTAGTTTATTGTGTTCAGTAGAGTTAACAGTTTACAGTGTGTTCAGTCTCTATACACTATACCAAACCATTGCATCCACATACCCATAGATACATATATACATACACATACGTACGTACGTACGCACGTACGTACATACATACGTACGTACATACATACGTACGTACATACATACATACGTACATACATACATACGTACATACATACATATGCGTGCGCGTACATGCATCTATCGATACGTGTACAATGTATGCACACCTAAGTGTATGTGCCAGTGTGTATGTATGTATGTGTAAAAGCATATCAATATTATGCACAATGTACATGCATGTACATGTATGTACATGTATATCAATGCAACTAGATGTACCAGGGCTCTCAACTTGATAAAGTGAAAAATCCTAATAAAATGTTGAGTTGAGGAAAAAGATGCCACTGCGGGGCCTCGCCCCGCCAGCCTGTGAAACGGGCTGCCTGGGAGGGCTCGGAAGGGGCGGCGAAGCGCCCTCTCGCGTTTGAAAATCTTTTAACCGTGCCATCTAAAATGGCACCATTTCATGCAATTATAGTCATATTTTACTTAAAATGTGCTGTGCTTGGTAAAGGTTGTAACATGCAACTCGTGTGTATTTATTTGGTAGAACAAACAAAGATGCAAATAGGGCATACAGTATGTACATGTACAGAGTAGATGTAGGTGGTGGAGATGGTGGAAAATATTGTGTATATATACAATAACAGGTAACTATTATGACACCATAATACAGATTTAAACAAAATACAGATATAGCCTATATCTGTATGGCTCCAAGTGAAAGTGGAACAAATGAGGTGGGTACACAGTGCATGCAAAATGTTTGAGATATTTTGACTTGTCTCCCTTGTTTTCGTGTCACTATCTAAAATGTTATATATTTGTGGGTAAACCGTAGTACTTGGGACTTTCTAACACAAAAATATTTGCAACATATACAATCACATATCTCTTATGTGTTATTTTGTAAAACCTATTAATATCAGATTGGAAAACACTTCAGGCATCCAATTGATTCAAATACTAAATTGACTAGGTTAGCGACCTCTCAACCCCCTATTGGTTCCATTGAATAGACCTTGTTTGTGTATGGCTTTGGTGCTAGTTAGCCTACTAGCTAAGGGAGTACTCTCTTTGCTACTAGTAACAATAATCCTAACACAATAGCAAAATCCGAACAGTGAGTGGAAAATATGGAAATCTATCCGAATGCCCAAAAGGGAAAGACAAATCCGAACAATTTGAATTTAATCCGCGTAGTTGAGAGCCCTGTATGTACAATGTGCATCGGTTGGAATTCTATGACAAAAGTATAATAATTATTCTTATTATGCGAAACACTTGAAAGTAAGTCAATCTAGAACAATAATGAGTTTTTACACACAGAAAATTAAACTTTACAAAATCAATAAACAATTAGTTTCGTAAAACATGTCACCTGTTGTAACAGTTAATCAGTCTACTGTTTGGTTGATCTCCATCCAGTACATCTAAACTGGTAGCAGAGACATCAACTTACCAAATTCTGTTACAAGATTCTCAGCTCAATGAAGAGATCCATTAGGCCTACAACTTTGTGACCATCAATAAATTGAAAGCAGACTCTACTATTGGGTAAGGTACAAAATACATGTAGATAATATTATTTTTCATATGAATGCTTAGACCAGCACAGAGTGAAGATATTAAATTAAATTCACTGCCTCAGTTGATTGCAAGAAGTGCTTACCAACTCAAATTATCTTATTTTTTGGTCAGCATTCATTCACCGACACTATTATCTCATAGTTGGACATGCTATTCTAAATTGTATGCTATAAACAGCTGTATATTTTAGTTTTGCTGGTGAACTAAGGACTTTTAAATTACCTTCATTAGCTTAGCAGTAACCTAAATGATACAAATTAACATTGTAGTAAAGAGCCATTAAATTGTATATTTTTATTAAGTAATAGCATAGATTATCTTGCTGTCATGTGTTAGTCATTAGGATAATCACCCGTTGAAATCAAAAACTATTTCCAGGGCTATACTCAAATTGAATGTACATGTACATTATAATTATAAGTTGAGAAGTCCACTCTGATAATGCATTAATAAATCTATATTTATATTATGTGTATGTGTACAATGGAGCTCACATATCCACAACACATTCTCTAATCTCATCTCTTTATAGAATCCTGTTTCCTAGGATCCAACAATGAGAACTTCTCAGATGGTAATACTTCTTTCGGTGTTCATTCTCCTGTGTATCTTCTCCAGATGTCTGGTATGTATATATTATTAGTAGTTTTAGCTTACAGTTACTGCTAAAATGCGGTGCCGGAAAAACACCGAACCACCGAACAGCGGAATGGAAATCACCGAACAGATCGAGCCAGTATAAAGACATGTCGACCTAATATAAAATCGCCCATCTTTCATAAAATTGATCAATAATAAACAATATTAACATATCAACTATGTTAGACAATAACAATAATCATTATCACAACAAATCAAATACCAATTAAATAAAAATACCATGTGTATTGTATACATGTATAACAATACTTATCACATTGACATCATATTAATCTACATTAATTTATTAAATTTTATATCAATCAAATGGGTTCATATTCTACAGTGCAGAAATTCCATATGAATTTTCATAGTGCTGAAACAACAAATTAAAATAAAATAATCATTTCTTAACCTTCCAAACTACTACTAATTAGTATTATGGGTTTGTTCTACTAAAACTTAAAATAAAAATTAAAGTCATTAGCTCATTGATTGTAAATTACCATAACCACGGCACAGTTGGGAATTCCGAAAAGCGAAGTCACATTTTGCTACCATCCACACAAAAGAAAAGTACCCTTTTCAGCAAACGCACATTGCGCCGCTGATCTTTACCTGATTACCTGTTTATTTTCCGAACTGTGTAGTTCTAGTGAAGAAATGGCAAGTTTGAACTTAGTCGAAATGTCTTGAGCTGCAATAAAAATCTTGAGCTAATAAAATTTGGGACTCATTATATTCATTACTATTTCTCAGGAACACTCACCGTTCATCAATGCATAAGTTGCCTTTTATTGCTAAAGCTGTTCATTGTCATTGTGATTTAGCCTACAACTTATTAAATAGGTTAGTAAAATATTTTTTGCACAAAATATTATGTTTATTGCCACTCAGCTCAGGAACATTGTGGGCTAGATATTTGAGAGTCGAGATGTTTAGATTCTACTTACTCACTTATTTATTGCTCGTCTGAATAAAAACTTATAATTAATTTTTTATAATTATAAATGACATAGTTGAATTGCGCAAGAGTTTTATGAGTTCATAACAATAAAATGCTGGTTATAATGGCTTAATATCATGCTATAAGTAAGGCATACAAAGAAATTCTATTCTGTTAAATTCATCCGCTGTTCGGTGAATTCCATTCCGCTGTTCGGTGGTTCGGTGTTTTTCCGGCACCGGCTAAAATGCTATTTTACTTTAGACTTAATAGAAAAATTCATCTGGCTTTATATACATGTATGTATACTGTCTTATGCTGTGCCCATTCACATTCACTATCAGATTTTATTCTCTAATGATGATGCTTGGATGAGCGTTGAAATATTGGGAAATAAATCAAAAATATAAAAGCGTCTTGTATCACTATGTCTAATGAAACTACTAGCTCACACTAACATTTTTTGACATTCACTATAGTCTAATTCTATGACAATCATCTCAACTAGATCAAGAGGCATGATATAAAATCCATACTCATTTTACACATGGAATGGTTTCCTGGTAGAGATATTTGAACATAATTTCCATTTCCATAAAACTTTATGCATAGACCAAAAGTGTTTAAGAGGGTCTGCTTTCAGAGTTTACAGCATGTCAAGTTCTCACAGAAGTTTGAGTTCCACAGACTTGTCAACCCAACATTTGTTGGACACTTTAACTCTCTGGAAGATTGTGCTGTGACGTGCGCAAAGAAAGATGATTGTATGTCTTTCTCCTA
Source organism: Bugulina stolonifera (assembly GCA_935421135.1). Classification (NCBI taxonomy): domain Eukaryota; kingdom Metazoa; phylum Bryozoa; class Gymnolaemata; order Cheilostomatida; family Bugulidae; genus Bugulina; species Bugulina stolonifera. Next base: position 11,479,040 of record OW285191.1, read on the forward strand.
CAAGATGGGTGAACAGAGCTGTAGGATGTCAAAGGAAGGAGCTGTTTACACACAGGAAGTAGATGATAACGATGATGAAACTAAAACGCGACTTTACAACAGTATGTCATACAGTCACTGTTTATTATTGGTATACTGTACAATGGCTTCTAATAGCGTTAGCTTATTTTAACGTTTTAACGAGTAGATCGAACTCGTTAAAATATAATTAGTATTACTAAACTATAGTTAACTAAAATATTCACGTATTGTTTTTATTAGAGGTGGAACGAGACAGCATTTTTGCATTCGAGACGAGATTCGAGACACTACTTCCAAAAAATTCGAGACGAGACGAGACTGGGTTTTAGGATTCAAGGGAATTTTCCTAAAAAGTTTGCCAAATTTTATATATTTGCATGTTAGAACTCCAATAGTTTCACTTGCTACTCTGTAAACTCTGTATTTTATCATTATGCATTTCAATAAAAGGTGAACGGGAGGCTGTGAAATATATTGCACATGTATTCCATGCACATTACATTGCATGTACATACTACATGGGTACTAAAATAATAATGTAATTTGACAAATTAGTATGGAGTTATGTTTCCTTTAATGAAATAAGCTCATGAGTAGACAACTTTTGGTAAGGACATGACATTGCATTATGGGAGTGGTGATTGACAGTCGTTAGTAATTCTGTATGACTTGCCGCGATTGACTAGTAGCTCAGAGTTAGCCGCAGTGCTATTACTAGGAAATTAGTGCTGGGAATGCACATGTACGTAGTATTACTAAATAATTTGAATAATAATTTTCTATTTGATAGATTTATTGTTGATTAGCAATTAATTGTATTATAATTATTAATTTATTATAAATATTAAATAAAAATTATTAACTGCTATTAGTTTCCCAGTCTCGAATACTAATTGCCATCTCGAGACGACTTTCGAGACAAGACAAGTCGATACGAGACTCGAGAAATCTCGAGTCTCGTTCCACCTCTAGTTTTTATTAGCTGAAGCAACACTACTACAATCATGTAGTAAAGTATTACTGCGGTCGATTACAAGTATGATGGTTAGTTTTCAGCGTGAAACCGCGCTGATCTAATAGCGCAATAGGTAGAGTGCTTGACTGTCAATCCAATGCCTGTGGGTTCGAATCCCGCTTCAGGACTGATTTTTTTTCATCTGTTGTATACGATAAGATTAGCTAGATATACAATACTAATCTCATCTGTAACTGTACCATAGGATTACTGCAGGTGCAATTCTATATTCAACTATAAGACAATATAAAGGCCGCTAAATATACTACTTATGAGCCAGAAGAACGGTTTAAAATTGTAATTTTTTACCTTACCTGCACCTTACCACATTTTACCACAACCCTGTACCTTTGTGGTCGTTAAATTAAAATCTATTTTTGGTGGAGTTCGCTAAATTAAATATACGTTAAATAAAACTTCCAACAAAATTCTCAAAATCGTTATTTTTTTTCCACGTTAAATTAAGCCATTGTACAGTAGCTTTGATAAAGATAGAATAAAATTAATTTCTCAGTCATAAAAAGATGAGCGATAGAGGGTCCAAGCATTTGCAAACTTTAATTATACTGCATAGATATTATGACGATCTTTCTTTGTAGAAGAATTCTCTGCTTGTCCAGAATCATGGATAGAGAATCCGGTAAAACGAACTTGCATCAAGCTTGTGACTCATTCTAAGGGCACTTGGAACAATGCAAAGAAAGAGTGTGAGAAACATGGTGCTCATCTGGCATACTTGAACATTGCAGGGTCCCTTAACTGGTTCATGGAATTAAGAACCACTCTTACTGGTAAGGATACATGTGGGAGCTAGACTGTGTAGATATAATATATACATTGTGTAGATATGAGTACTATGATTGTGTACTATGTGTGTGGTATACAATGTACAATATGCTCTGTACATGTACATGTACATGTATGTATTATATGTGCAGTATGGTGCTGTACACTACATTGTACATACATATACATAATATTACGTTCATGTACATACACACAGGCTACAGACGTTGGTATATACTAATATGCATGCATACATACAAAGGTACAGAAGCATGAAGTTAGACTTGTATAATATGTCCCTTTAAATAAAATATTAAGGTCTTATATGTATGCAAATACAAACTGGTACAAATTAACTACATTATTATAACACTCTCTCTTTCACAGGCAGTGTAGTTGTATCTCATCACCAGAAGTTTTGTCAGTAGTTCTGTTGAATTGCAGTTCAAAGAGAGGTTGAAGACTCTTGGCATTTAATTTCTAATTATACTCATTGCAAATTAATTTATTTACATGTAGATGGATCTTCTGCACACGTCTGGTTGGGAGGGAAGCTAGATAATGGAAGATGCATGTGGGAAAACGGTGAAACGCTTGGACTCGATGCCGATGATGTATGGTGGGCACCCAATGAGCCTGACAGCGGTGGTAACCGATGTATTCGCTCTACCAATCAGGATAACCATTACTACTTGAGGACCTCTGACTGCAACAGTAAAGTCTCTGGATATGTTTGTGAAACCAATAAAATCCCTTATTAAGGGTGCTTTCGGCTACATCGCATTGTATTTATTTAATTGATTACATGATTGATTATACGAGACAGTTCGGCATTGGATCGCATAGTCATAAAAAATACTGAGTTAATGGATTGTGTAAGATTACTATGATACTAGTCTTGGAAGGTTTATTTTCTAACTGATTGTGATTTAAAGTAATCTGACTGACTTTACGATGAGCTCATTGGAAAATTCCCAGTCTTGCCCATAGGTGTTCAACAATAATGCGTGAAAAATAGCAACAGCCATCACATTAATGCTTGACTGTTATTTAAATTTGAACAATGAATGTGCGATAAATATTCAATAATGCGATATTATTTTTATTTTTTTCTGCTGTTTATTCCATCGCCTTTTGTGAAACTTATTCCATCGCATTATGTGCTCCTCTATTGCATTGTAGCCGAAAACCCCCGAGATAACTCCAGTGAAAGTTGGATGCAGTCATAAGCATCTACACTTTAAAGTGCTATATATGACTGTAAATTATATGTTGGAGTTGTTAGACATATTTATAAGGCGTGTCACTGTTATTATAATATATCTTTATTATGGCTGGTCATGTAGTGCCTGTGACAATTTTGTGATTGACCAATCAGCAGTTACTAATTATTAGCATAGAACTATCTGTTTGTTAATGTAAGATAAAACAATAAAATACGTAAAAATGTAAACTACATAATAATATGTCAAATAAAACACGTAAATGTAAAATGAACCAGTCTAAAAAGCAGCCGGATTTATCCTTTTCCTTTGCGTGTTGTGAATTATCATACACCAGAATTGTGATAGGATAACTCTTCTCCTTCTCACATAAATTACAACATAAGCAGACAACTTCTAGATTGCAGCTGTAAGCCAGTTATATTGAATTATGTGAAATGAGCTGTAGATCATTTAGTGGCACATTGTGGTGATATTGCTATACACTTTTATGTACTCTCTTTGTATATGTAACCTACATGCACATGTACATAAAAGTCATGTACATGTAGCCTACATACATGTACTTGTATAATATATGCATATATAAATATACGTACATGTATATGTACATATTGTACATGTATATTGTATATGCATTTATATGTATTATGTGTATATAAAATAAACATTATAATTATACAGGTATATATTTATATCCCTGTTCTATTAGTATATAGGCCTAATACATGTACATGTATTTTATATTTATCAATTCCGCAATAGAATCATTTTAAATAGCAGGGAATTAAATATGACAAGTTTATGCTACCCATAAAGCTATGTCTACATCATTGGCTCCATGTGACTTCCGACACTTTATATTAGTGTCATTATGTGCATGTAAAATACTCTAGTAGTCTCTAAGGATAAAGGGAAGGAACTAAAAGTTTTATTCTGCTGCATTAACTGAATAGTAGTTCTTATAATGTAATAGACACTGATTTACTTTATTTAATTACAATATTATCCAACAGCTTGGCCAGTAAATATACTATTAATTCAATAGTCAAATACGTCTGTCACTAGACATTTGATGAGAAGTCCGATAGCCTTATACTCTCTTCTGTTTTCCTTCATATTGGTTCATGTTGAAATGCATGCTGAATAGATATTGTTTTAGCCAGCTAATAATACGCAGTTCTATTTTAGAAAATATTCATGACTCTGTCTGTGGGTATAATGACAGACATTATAATATATGCAAATACATGTCACCAGTTCCAATGATGCAATAAAAGATGGTCCTCAAAGCACACCTGACGATTAACAAAATGCTACTGCAACTTATACCATCCTGATTATATAGAGATTTGGCAGTGCAATCCAAATATTAATTTAATAAAGTATAATTTTATTTTTGATGCATTTATGTCTCAATCTACATGTAAGTGTTTGATGCCAGAAAATGTCTTATTTATAAATTTTGTAGCCTCATAAATAAACATAAGGGTAGTAAATCCAGATAATTAGGTCTACACAATACTCGTATATTCCTTGAACTACTCTTCTCCACTTATGATTCGTCAGTCTCGCAAGCATAACCTGCCTCATAGCTGTCACAATTATGATCCCGCAGTAAATATAGTTCAATGAGCGGGAAAGAGTTCACACAGTCACCATTACGGTTTGGTTCATTTAGAGTTTTCCTCCACCTGGTACTAGATGTTTGTAGACCAGCTGTTGCTCCATTGCTCCAACTGTACTTGCTGCCATCCCACTTGGCTCCTAGCCAAATTTCTTTTAAAGACATACCTGCAAAACGTGTCATGTTTCGAGTAGAAATAGGTCACTCAGTAGGGCAGCCAGAGTAGCCGATACAAGTTATATATAATACATTGGTGTTGTTTAGTATTACGAACAGTAGGGCATAGAATTATAATCTAATAATAACAACAATCATAAAAATAATAATAATAATAATAATAATAATAATAGAGCGTTGCATCCAAGAGCTAATGTGGCTAGACTGTACCTACCGAGGAATGAGGGTGGAAGAGGACTAAGATCAGCAGAAGAAACAGTGAGGACAGAGAAACATGGACTGTCAGATTACATCAGGTGTGAAGAGAAAGAATATAATAGATTCTTGAAGAAATTGATGAAGGAGAAAACGAGAGAGAATACCAGGACAGTCAAAGAGAAACCAGCGAGAAGGAATGGAAAGAGAAGGCACTACACGGACAGTATACGAAAATAGCAGACAAGACAGACAGAAAGAAGACATATAAGTGGATGAAAAATGGATATATGAAAAAAGAGACTGAAGGACTGATCACAGCAGCACAAGACCAGGCATTACCAACACGATGGAGAAAAGTGAATATAAAAAGGCAATCTGGAACACCTCTGTGCAGAATGTGTAATGAAAGAAATGAAACAGTTTTTCACATTCTAAGCGAGTGTTCTAAGATGGCTCAAACAGATTATAAAAAGAGACATTACAAGGTCGCACAATTAGTGCATTGGAATCTCTGCAGGAGATATGAACTTCCGCATGCTAAGAACTAGTATGAACATAATACAGAAAAAGTGACAGAGAATGACAAAGCAAAGATTTTGTGGGACTTCAACATTCAGACTGATCATGCGATATAAGCCCGCAGACCAGACATCGTCGTGAAAGACAAGGATATGGACCACACGTGGATTATTGACATCGCAGTGCCTGGGGATGCTAGAGTAGAAGAGAAGGAAAGAGAAAAAGTTGAGAAATATCAAGATTTGGCGAGAGAGTTACAGAGATTTTGGGAAACATCTGTAAATGTGATCCCTGTTGTCGTAGGAGCACTTGGAGCAGTGATGAAGTTAGAAGAATATCTGGGGATGATTGATATACAGCGGAAGGAAGTAGACAGGATTAAATTTTCTGCTCTACTAGGAACGGCAACTATACTGAGGAAAGTGTTGGATGTCTCAGGTTAGGGGTTCTAACCAGACACCAATTCACACCAGCTGCAGAGCTGAGGAAATCAACATAAATAATAATAATAATTATCGGCCAATCACCTGTTTGCCTATTGTTTGGAAAGTAATAGGCGTATTCGGAAACTGGTACTGGTTCATATAGCACTGGTGTAACTATCCGAATGCAGCTTGAGCGTTCAGGCGTGACTAGTGCTTGCTCTGAAGGGAAATCCCCTCGCTAAGTGAATATATTTTATATTATTATTGCCAGGCACGGCTTGCCTTGCGTTATAGCTAGCGCTATATTATTGAATTAAATATATTGTTATTGCCGCAGATTGCTATTTATAAGCTTGCACGGTGCAATATCCAAATACGCCTAATGACCTCAATTATATTGTCTGATGAAATATACAGACATCTTGAGCACAGTAACCTGATTGGAGAAGAACAAAAAGGGTGCAGGAGAGGCTATAGAGGAACTAAAGATCACCTGATGCTCGATAAAGTGATATTGAATGACTGCAAAAGGAGGAAAACGAACCTTGCAACGGGGTGGATAGACTACCAAAAAGTGTATGACTTGATACCACATTCATGGATCATGATAACAATGAAGATGGTAGGGGTGGCTGAGAGAACGAGGAATCTGTTAAAATCTAGCATGAGTAAATGGAGGACAACTGTGGAAATTAAAGGACGGCACTTGGCAACTGTAGATATATAAAGAGGAATTCTCTAAGGAGATTCCTTATCACCACTCCTATTTGTTGTATGCCTGATCCCACTGTCTGTGTTACTCAGAGAAGTGAAGCAGGGGTACAATCTCAACAGATGTCAATCTGGTAAGATCAACCACCTGCTTTATATGGATGATTTGAAGCTATTCGGAAAGACACAAAGTGATCTTGAATCCCTAGTGCAGACGGTTAGGATATACACAGAAGACATAAGAATGCGATTTGGATTGCAGAAATGTGCTACACTGACTATGAAGCGGGGGAAAAGGGCAGAGGATGATGGCATATGGTTACCTGATGAGCAAGTGATAAAAGACTTGGGAGAGCATGGATACAAATATTTAGGAATACTAGAGAGCAATGATATCAAGATGAGGGAAATGAAGGATATAGTCACAAAGGAATACAAAAGAAAAATCAAACTAATATTGGAGTCCAAGCTAAACGGAGGGAATGCGATCAAAGCCATTAACACGTGGGCGGTGGCTGTAGTCAGATATACTGGTGGAATATTAGACTGGAACAAAGATGAGCTACAAATCATAGGCAGAAAGACAAGGAAAATAATGACAATGAATAGAGCGTTGCATCCAAGAGCAAGTGTTGCAAGACTGTACTTAGCAAGGGGTGAGGGTGGTAGAGGACTCAAATCTGTAGAAGAAACTATACGAGCCGAGGAATATGGGCTGTCAGACTACATCCTAGATTAAGAAAAAGGATACAACAAACTATTGAAGTCACTAATGAAAGAACAAAGCAAAAATGAATATCTCACTCAAACTAGGCAAGATCATGAAAAAGAATGGGCAAAAAAAGCACTACATGGACAATACCCCAAACTCACGGAAAGCTATGACACAAAGAAACAGTATAGATGGATGAGAAATGGATACATGAAAAAGGAGACAGAAGGACTCATAACTGCAGCACAAGACCAAGCGTTACTTACAAGATGGAGAAAAGTCAACATCGAGAAGCAAGCAGGAACAACAAAATGTCAGATGTGCAACGAAAGAGATGAAACAATATTCCACATTCTCAGTGAGTGCAGTAAGCTTGCCCGGTGTGAGTATCGGAAAAGACACGACAAGGTTGCACGAAACATACACTGGAACATATGTAAAAAGTTTGAACTGGCACATACAAAGAACTGGTATGATCATGTAGCAGAGAAAGTGATAGAAAACAGCAAAGCCAAAGTGCTCTAGGATTTTACAATACAGACGGACCATGTTATAGAAGCAAGAAGGCTGGACATAGTGGTGGTTGATAAAGAGATGGATCATGTGTGGGTGATAGATATTGCAGTGCCTGGTGATGGCAGAGTTGGAGAGAGAGAAGAAAAGGAAAAGTGGGGAAAAGTACAAGACCTTGCGAGAGAGATAAGGAAACTGTGGAAGACTTCCGTGAATGTTATTCCTGTTGTGGTTGGAGCCCTAGGAGCAGTAGCAAATTTAGAAGAGGAGTTGTCGAAACTAGATATAGGAAGAAAGGAAATAGACAGGGCACAATTCTCTGCCCTGTTAAGATCTGCGAGGATTCTATGGAGTGTGATGGATATTTGAGGTCAGGGGACCTGGCCGGATACCAACATCTAACCAGCTAAAGAGCTGAGAAAAGTCAACACGTAAAATTATAATAATAATAATATGCCCAGGGTGAAGTCTGGGTATCAGCCTTGGCTGTGCTTGCCTTAGATGGCTGGCGTGGTTACGGGCATTTATGTCACTGCAGAACACCAACAAGGGCAAAATCAAATAGCTAGTCATGCCAAAAGCATTTCATATGCTAAGGCTCAAGCACATGGTCCTGAGGCGATGTGGAGAGGGGTGTCATGTGCTCTCAGTGAAGAATGCTGCTCTGTACCAAAAGGGAGGCGTTATGATCTGGGGGCACAGTAGCTTGCCTTGATTGGTTGGCTGGCATTGCGCAGTGATTCATCTTAACAGCGCAGGTACCAGCTTGGCTAGTGGGTATCGGGGAGTGCCATGGCCAACCTGCTCTTTGGAGACACCGCTTGACTGCCGTGTTCTTACCTGTATCTGTACCTGTACCTGCTTTCCTCCCACCTGGCTGGACTGCTAGGCGAGGGTTGCAGGGTAAACACCCCTACCACCTCTCTGAAGGTGTGCAATTACTCAATAATAATAAATAAATCTGCTATAATTTGACACAGATCAATCACACTGGACACTATTCTTGTCTATGTCAAGCTATTTAAATGGTCAGAAATTAGAAAATTTAATGGTATTTTACTACTTTTATAAATGGGTGAAGTTACTAACCCTCCAGATTACTGAAATGAATCGATAGAAAGAAACCAAAGCTGCTATTGGTGCCTCCCTTTTTATTATGCTTCCCACTGAAACTCACTAGTTAAGCTATTTCTCAACTCAAAGAACCAATCTAAAGAGTCTTCAGTGTCCAAGATCATTAACTGCAATCCTTGTCCTTCACAGAGAGACTTTGCCTGGTTTCCTGTCACCATCTCATCTGGGACGAGTAGTACACACGTCTCTCTCACAGGGTTCTCAATCCAACTCTCTGGGCACAATGGTGGAACTACAACTAAACCAAAATATTTCCTTTCTCTCTCTCATTATCATATAGACTTTGCATACATACACTGGTAACTACATGTATTTCAGTCAGGAATTGATGCAGAGGAGATAATATAGAGGCTTTCATTTTGATAATAACAGACTGTAATGGTACAGGAAATTTGTATACGACTCCAGCTACCCGGATAAACCTCATAGCACCTTAAGTGCCTAGTAGTTGCCACAGCGCTACTCAGCTAACATTCGTACGCTCATACCTAGCTGCTCGTGTACTCATACTCAACTATATTGCATGTCTAAACCATTCATTTAATGTTTACATACGTGTATCTATGCTTTTATATCCATTCTACTTAACTATATACCATTGTACATTCATGTATGGCAATTACTGAGTCTTTTGGTACCTTTTATACCCATGTAAAGAGGCCCGACCTCTCAGAATTACTCGATATTCATTTTGTATATGAATTGGATGATTATAAGCAACTTTTGTATAACCCAACCTATTTTGGGTCGGCCGTCGGGCTTCCAGCCGCCATGTTGTTGCGCAACTTCCGGACGACCCTACGTCGTCTTTTCCCGACACTACGTCGGGCGGATGTTCTTATACTATATAAAGGACCATGTTTTATCATTTGTTGTCTCAGTCTTTGCTTGGCTTTCAATAAAGACACATCTATACTTGATACAGAGACTTTCACTTCCTTTTGTCAAGTCATTTGCTTAGCGAACCGCCTACTAGGTCGGATCACTCTCTTTCATAGTGTAGTCTCCAGGCTAGACTCGGGACCAGATGGGTCGTCTCTGGTAGTATTTTGACTACTGAGACCGCTCGATCTTTCATGTAATGAGAAGGCCTAGCACCACTCATAGGCACTTCATTTTAAGGATCGGCAGTCGTCCACGGACGACCGCACGAAAAACCAGAAACCATTACAATACTACATCACTTGTAAAATACTATTTAGATGTAGTTTGCATGATACCTGTTCCAATGTACAAAAGTGAGAGGTACCAACTACATGTACAACTGCTGAAAAGGCCATTAATAATATATTTTGGCTACTTCAATTACCATAGTAATAATTTGTATACTGTAACGTAAAACATAATAGCTAAGGCCTAGGGCTATGCACAGGCAGACTTGAGTGAATTCTATTCGTTCATCTATTGCAGATTAAAGCAAATTTGGTGTTCGCTGCAGGTGGACGATTGAATAGCCCTACTGTCTGGATCACTCACTAGTATATACTTTAGTGTGACTCATCACAGCATCTCCTTGATGAACTGGCTGCTGACTGGACATCAAGCATGTATGATGCATAGTGTCATATGAGAAGGCAGCACACTTGAGTTGTTGGTTATTAATACATTGTACAGCGCATTCAATTGTTGATCTCATGCTGCTAACACTGGTGGTATTGGTAAGGTAGTAGCTACCAGACATCAGCTCAAAGGACTCGTTACTTTCTACTCTCTACAAATATTGCACAAATATATCTACATGATAATTAATTATACACAACACAGTAAACAGAACTCCTACTCGCATGCAAATGATCACAGTTTATTTTAATGACAATATTTGTATTGCAAATTAATTTATGTTTTTGTGTGCAGTCAAGACCAGACACCAAGTAGCTTCCTAGTCAGAAATAAAATGCTTTTGCAAGTATAAAACCATGTCTTTTACTGATAAAATGTAATATGTACTACATGTATAACACATAGAAAAGTATGGCCTCACTCTTTATTTTTACTTCCTGGACATGGATGTTAGCTAAGATTATTTCAAAATATTTTTGATAAGTGTCAGCAAAGTAAATATAAATCATGGTCTAAGGTAGAATTCAAGGGAACAGCAAGTAATTTGAATTTACTTCATTTGACCTAATTTTCAAGTTTGTTCAGGTTCCATCAGTGTTAGTTTATTGCTTGTTGCATGCAAATGTACGTAAATCTGTGACGGGTGTAGTATACTTCAACAAACAATATACATGCAGTAGCGTTATGTTTTACATGCGACACCACCCCCTGGGTGTTAGTATCGGATGTAAATAGATTATAGCATATCGGTGAGTTGGTCAGCCATTCACAAATATAGCATATCACTGAGAATTGCTACAGACATGCAATGTGGTGTATAAATGTATGATTGACAAACGTAATCTTTTGGGTTAGGGATTCAGTAATCATTGTATTCGCGCAAAGATAAAATAATATACAAGCATAGAAATTATGTAATTCATGCGTATTAGTCAGAGCCAGATATAGAAGGGAACAAGGTGGGTATGGTACATCTACCCTGGTGTACCCATTATATACCCCCTACCCTCACATCTACCACAGGTAAGAATACTTCTTTGCACTTGCCTGAAAGTGAGCGACCAAGGTGAAGAATAGAATCTGAGTCCAGAGAATATGTTTCCTTACCCAAGTCATGCTGAAAGCAAACTGTATTATGGATGTAGGCCTACATGTACTCTCGCTGACTAATGTTTGCTATCCTGTACATGGGGAATTGCAACACAATATTGATTGTGATACTCTCTTATCAATAAAGCAGTAAGTAGGTAATATGCAAGTAGCCATTTGCTGTATATAAACGAGTGAATTGAAATTTAAGTTAAATAAACAATATTAGAGAAAATTTAAAAAGGTTCATTCGGCATGAAAAGAGATAAAGCTATAATAGCAATTATATAAATAAGTGAGTACTGCTAAGAAGCCCAACATTGGCCACCGGTGCATTGATTTTCATTATAAATATTGTTATTAACTCAGACGAAATTTTCTTTGAGATAATGGTTATGGAACAATTTTGTATTGATCAAGTTGTTAAGCATCAGGAAGTATACCCACATTCAGTGAAGTATGTTCATCATTCAGACATATGCAATGCATCATTATAATTTATCTATACCTCATTTCTGGGGCTTTATTAGTGAAGTAGGGTTTTGTATGACAAATAGGAAGCATTGAATCAATTAATAGAGACCTATTTGGTTCAGTTATAATTTGACTACATCTACAGAATGTAAAAGAATATCCATTATGCATATTTCTATAAGGCTTTACAGAATAACTAGCTGTCATCATAAATATAGACATTTCCAAAGCAGTTTGCACTAAATTTGCAGCTGACATTTATAAGTATCTCAGCCCAGTGGCATCTATGGAATGGGCTGTTTCAATCTTTTAGCAGAGATTATTCAACTAATAATCTGACTATTTGCATAATTCAGGGTGTTATTAAATACTGCAAGCTATCATATAAGATGATCATGTACTTAATCTAGTGGTAGCTACATGTAGGTCCCTTGGTGTTAAATATCGCCTAAATGTTCTGAACTTTTCTATATTAACCATTCACCATACACCTGTTAAGCATAGGCCACACTGCAGCGAATCTTTTGCGAATAGCAAACTTTGACCAGCCGTTACTGTTACATGTTCAGAGCCCTGGATTTTTGATCAATCATGAGTTTAAAATATTATATCAAAATATTAATTTTAACTGATGAATGAAATAAATACTTCCGTTTGCAAGAATTGTACAAAACAAATAAAAGCAAGAATAAAGTAATTACTATAATATTTTATTCAATTTCAATGATAATTTTTTATTTTTTGGAGTTCTAGTTCTGCAGTGAATTAGAAACGTGACTGATGATAGTTTTTTTATCTCTCATTGGGTGAAGCCAAACTGTCTACAATGCAAATTCACTTACAGCTTTTGCAGTGGTGGCATGGTCAATTCGAATTTGGCATTGAGAAAAAAAATCGCTATTTGCAAAAGAATTTGTGGCAGTGTGGCCTAAGCTTTAGGAAAGAAGTCATCTGCTAAGGTCATGTGTGATCTATGATTAGAAGCATCACCAGCAGGTCACATTATATATACATGTAAAACATCTGGTATCTTACAGTGGCCAATAAATAGCCATGTTTGCAAACATGACCATTTAAAATTTGGAATGCCACAATAATACATACTGGTTCACCTAGTTTATACATGTATAAACTAGGTGCACCAGTATGTATTATTGTGGCATTAAAAAAATCTTCTACACAGTAATTCATGACAATAGTTTTAATAGTTACTTGGATACACATACTATTTACAATGTCACATCAATGAATTATCACAACGTGACGCACTTCCTCAGACATAAGCAGACAATAAAATGGTGCTAGCTATTATTTGTAACCACAAGGGATATGCCACAATTTCCTCTTTCAGCCTTGTTTATGAAGGATAAAGATAATCATTTTGCTAAAAAATAGAACTTGTAGACATGACATTATTACTTCCTGAAGTTTTATTTCCTACCATGCATATACCATAGTATTTTGCTGTGATTATTCCAATAAGAGCTTTACTGTTTAGGAGTTGTTCCTCTGAAATAATAGGAGGCAAGAGAAGACGACTATGTATCCCTACATATTAGGTTTAAGTAATTAGAATGAATCAGGTGCAGTCCTACATAAACACACAAGCAGAAGATTAACACCAATAAGAATTTAGAGTTTAGACGGTAGTACAACCTTAATTAAGCTAAACAAACACATTTGAAAAGGCTATCGTCTTTCATTACCAAGTAGGGCTATATGTTCAGTAATTGAGAGGTGTTAGCTAATGATATTAAAAAGTTCAGCCCTGTTTGTCTTTACCTGTACTACATTTATATACGCATATTATACACAAGTCATTCTATTAGATATACAATCCATGTACACATCTATTTCAGATGACTTATAAGGAAACAGCATACTTATATCAACAAACAAGACAAACTCGATACAAACAGAAAGTGAGGATTACAACTCCTCAACAAGAAGTTCATCTGGCATCTGGCAAAGCAAGCTTCTTGCTCTAAATTGCTGCGCCTGCTTGGAGTAGAGGGATAATAACAGAAGAAGTTACGTGTAATGTCTCCACTAAGTACGCAAGACTCACTTCTGTCCTATTTAAAACAGAGCAGCCGGATTCCAGTGGGGCACGTGCTAATACACTGACAGGCTTCAGTTTAACTAGAGTATGGTGAGAAAGAGTATAAAACAGTAATGATTCTTCTCTACAGAAGTATATTGGGCATTTGTGTAGATTATATACATTGTACATATAAGAATATCAATGCATAATATTATTAATACTGTAGGCCAACCTTGTGTACATGTATAGCATGTCTATCAAAAATATCATAAATATGTATATGAACATGCATATTTGATCTAGAAAGTTGAAACAACATCCAATGTACAAAATAATGTATTGAGTGATAAAATTCTCAACTCAAAAGATGCAACTAAACTCAATGAATGAACACATCACCAAGTCTAATCCCCCTGCAATCATCAAACAGCTCCATTTAGAAAAATAGTGATTTGAATAATGATTTTTTTTCACTCAAATATCTGGACACAATAAGCTATTAGTTTATTGCGTTCAGTAGAGTTAACAGTTTACAGTGTATTCAGTCTCTATACACTATACCAAGCCATTACATCCACATACCCATAGCTACATACATACATACATACATACATACATACATACATACATACATACATACATACATACATACATACATACATACATACATACATACATACATACATACATACATACATACATACATACATACATACATACATACATACATACATACATACATACATACATACATACATACATACATACATACATACATACATACATACATACATACATACATACATACATACATACATACATACATACATACATACATACATACATACATACATACATACATACATACATACATACATACATACATACATACATACATACATACATACGTACGTACGTACGTACGTACGTACGTACGTACGTACGTACGTACGTACGTACGTACGTACGTACGTACATACATACATACATACATACATACATACATACATACATACATACATACATACATACATACATACATACATACATACATACATACATATATACATACATACATACATACATACATACATACGTACGTACGTACATACATACATACATACATACATACATACATAAATACATACATACGTACATACATACATACATACATACGTACATACATACGTACGTACATACGTACATACATACATACGTACGTACGTACATACGTACGTACATACGTATGTACATACGTACATACATACGTACATACGTATATACGAACATACATACATAAATACATACGTACGTACGTACATACATACATACGTACATACATACGTACGTACGTACATACATACATACGTACATACATACGTACATACATACATACGTACGTACATACGTACATACATACATACGTACATACATACATACGTACATACATACATACGTACATACATACGTACATACATACATACGTATGTACGTACATACGTACGTACATCTGTACGTACATACGTACATACGTACGTACATGCATACATACATACGTACATACGTACATACATACATACATACGTACATACGTACATACGTACATACATACATACATACATACATACGTACATACATACATACATGCGTACATACATACATACGTGCATACATACATACGTGCATACATACATACATACATACATACATACATACATACATACATACATACATACATACATACATACATACATACATACATACATACATACATACATACGTACATACGTGCATACATACATATGCACACATTGTACATGCATCTATCGATACATGTACAATGTATGCACACCCAGGTGTATGTGCCAGTGTGTATGTATGTATGTGTAAAAGCAATCAATATTATCTACAATGTACATACATGTACATACATGTATATACGTGTACATACATGTATGTACATATATGTACATGTATATCAATGCAACTAGATGTACATTGTACATCGGTTGGAATTCTATGACAAAAGTATAATAATTATTCTTATTATGTGAAACACTTGAAAGTAAGTCAATCTAGAACAATAATGAGTTTTTAGTTTTACACACAGAAAATCAAACTTTACAAAATCAATAAACAATTAGTTTATTAAAACATATCACCTGTTGTAATAGTTAATCAGTCTACTGTTTGGTTGATCTCCATCCAGCACATCAGATCTAAACTGGTAGCAGAGACATCAATTAACCAAATTCTGTTACAAGATTCTTAGCTCAATAAAGAGATCCATTTGGCCTACAACCTTGTGACTGTCAATCAATTGAAAGCAGACTCTGCTATTGGGTAAGGTACAAAATGCGTGTAGATAATATTATTTTTCATATGAATGCTTAGACCGGCAAAATTACAACTTGCCTACACAGAGTGAATATATTGCATGTAAATTAAACTCACTGCCTAAGTTGATTGCAAGAAGTGCTTACCAACTTATATTATTTTATTTTTCGGTCAGCATTCATTCACCAATACTATATCCTATAGTTGGACATATTAATGTATATTTCATGCTATAAACAGCAGTATGTTTTAGTGTTGCTGGAAAACTAATGATGTTTAAACTACTTTCATTATCCTAGCAGTAATGTAAATAATGCAAATTATCATTATAGTAAAGAGCCATTGTACACTCTAACACTAATAGAACAGTGATTATCTTGCTGTCATGTGTTAGTTATTAGGATAATCACCTGTTGAAATCGAAAGCAATTTCCAGGGCTATACTCTAATTGAATCTACATGTACATTATAAGTTGTGAAGTCAGCTCTGATAATGCATTAATAAATCTATATTTCCCTTACTCGTATGTGTACAATGGAGCTCACATATTTACAACACATTATCTATTCTCATCTCTTTATAGACTCCTGTTTCCTAGGATCCAACAATGAGAACTCCTCAGATGGTATTTCTTCCTTCAGTGTTCATTTTCCTGTGTATCTTCTCCAGATTTTTGGTATGTATGTATTATTAGCAGTTCTAGCCTACAGTAACTGCTAAAAATCCATTTTACTTTAGACTTATTAGAAAAATTCATGTACCCTTTCAACTATTTAATAAGAATATTTGAATTTCTGGCTATCAGATATTTTAAACTACCTCTATATTTTATAAATCAGTGTATACTTGTATGTTAAAATTCATTTTCAATTCATTTGACTTTATATGCATGCATGTGCTGCCTTACGCTGTGCATATCGTGTGCAATATTCACTATAGCACGTTCACATTTACTATCAGATTTTGTACATTAACATTAATTAGATTTTATTCTCTAATGATGATGCTTGGATGAGCGTTGAAATATTGGGAAATAAATCAAAAATATAAATGCGTCTTGTATCACTATGTCTAATGAAACTACTAGCTCACACTAACATTTTTCGACATTCACTATAGTCTAATTCTATGACAATCATCTCAACTAGATCAAGAGGCATGATATAAAATCCATACTCATTTTACACATGGAATGGTTTCCTGGTAGAGACATTTGAACATAATTTCTATTTCCATAAAACTTTATGCATAGACCAAAAGCGTTTACGAAGGTAAATGTAAGAATAAATAATGTCAATCATACAATGTCACTTGGTCTGCTTTCAGAGTTTGCAGCATGTAAAGTTCTTACACAAGTTTGAGTTCCACAGACTTGTCAACTCAACATTTGTTGGACACTTCAACTCTCTAGAGGATTGTGCTGTGAAGTGTGCAAAGAAAAATGATTGTATGTCTTTCTCCTACAAAATGGGTGAACAGAGCTGTAGGATGTCAAAGGAAGGAGCTGTTTACACACAGGAAGTAGATGATGATGATGACGAAATTGAAACACGGATTTACAATAGTAAGTAACAAGCAAACATCCACAGGTATTAATAGTAAACAATTGATAATTATGTGGAGATTCTGTTCCCGTGTTCACTGTAATGGAACCATGAAATGTCATGCTTCAAATACAACAGGGTGCCACAAATAATGTACTGATGCACATTGTAGGCATTTTATTGTAGCTCCAACTAAATGAGATATTCAAATTTCTCTTTGTAGAAGTGTTCTCATCATGTCTAGAACCTTGGATAGAGAATCCAGTCAGAGGAACTTGTATTCTGTTTGTAACTTCACCACAGGTTACTTGGACAGTTGCCAAAAAAGAGTGTGAAGGAAAAGGTGGTCATCTGGCATACTTGGACAGCGCTGAGTCTCTTGACTGGTTCATGACGTTAAGAACCACTCTTACTGGTGAGTAAGTGCGTTCATTTTACGTACATTGAATATGTAGCAGACAATAAACATGTGTCTTTCATTATCATATTTATATCCTGATCTATGCTTTGGTTGACCTCGATTTCTCTTACCTATGACTTTTTATTAGGTCTTTTATTGCCATGAGCTTTTCTTCTTTTCCGATTTTAAAACAATAGCACATCATCCCCATCTCACTCTCCAGCTGAGTAATCCTTAACAGGCCATGTTTCATTCCCGATTAGTAACACTGGGGTTTTATAGATGAGTACCTTAAGATTCTTAGGGACTTTCTTGTCACAAAGGACCCATGTCAGTTCTAACCATTTATTCCAAGCTCTAATAATGTGCAACTCAACCTCTGTTCAACAACCTCCCTCCTGGTGAAAAGTTGTTCTCTAGTACTTCAAGGCTGTACATTGAGGCAGGTTTGCATTCTGTGAGCCACAATACTCTTGGAGTCTGATGTTTACGTGAGGTACTTTGTTTTGGTTCTGCTGACTTATAACACTGAAACAGTACACTTTATGCAGATTGAGTATATACATGTGTATATATGAATATATATACATGTAATTTACATATACATGTATATACACGGAAACACCAAATAAAATTGTTATTGCTGCTTAGCTATTTATCTAGTTCGCAAATGCTATATCTGAATATATCTATTGACATATATGCAGTACCCATAGAAATACTTTTTAAAAGTTGAGTCTAACTCTATTTTGTATGTTTCTCTCTTTCCTTTAGACAACACACTATCTCTCTGGTTAGGAGCAAGGTCAAATGGCAATAGATACAAGTGGGGAAATGGAGAAACCTCTGGACTTGATGCTGGAGATAGATGGTGGAATAAGAGAAATCCCAACATGGATGATGGATGTGTAAGATCAGGAAGGGACTTGAATGACTTCAAACTTGTAGACTCTCCATGCAATTTGGTAGATAAAACCGCTGGATATGCCTGTGAAACTGAGAAGCCTCCTCAAAACTAATTCAGTTCGTCACTTCGAGGAACAAAATTAACACACCACAGACTGTAATTAGTTGCTTGCTACAATTACAAGTGAGTGTGGGAAATTCTTATAATACAATAATAATGTAAAGAGTTCCTGTGTGCTAAACTATTTGCACAGGTTTGCAAATCCATCTTCAGTAACTTGATTCAGTCACCATTATAGAAGTATGTGCGTTAAACTATTATGTTGCTGTATTCCTCTCGTTGATCAGTATCTCGCAGTTGCTTTGTCTTTTATATATTTTCTGCTGTAGCAAACCTATTTGTTAAAAATATTGGTTGCTGTGTATACAAAGGCGGTGGTGAGCTTTGGTATTTGGTGGTCTGGTAAATGAAGGTGGGGCTTCTACTCACCCACACTAGCATAACAAAATAAATATAAGAAATATGACTATTCAGATATAATGATGTAGAAAATGCATAAAGCTGTATACAGACTACCACATTGATGTTTGGTACCTCCTCAGTTTACCTTAAAGAGAGCTCTAGGCACACACATCGGTATTTCTGCATACATTGAGAACTCAGCCAAAGTAAATATAATGTAAAACTATAGGATTGTCTACTAAATTATATTATTTATATTTACATAAAGCTGGAATAAACATTGTTGAACGGTATTGAGCATGTATTAAGTACTAGAAATAGAAAAAGAGGTGTTTGCTGAATTAAGAGTTCATATAAAATAAGTGTGTATAAATGTGTACATGTATATTGTGGCTAGGGTGATGTTGGTTGTGTCTATATTCTCGACCTTCCAAGAAGAACTTTTATTATTTCTCTTGTCAACAAAGTTTTTAATTTATAGATTGATATATTTAAATGAGCTGTTAATAAAATAATTATTTGAACTTTGTTTGTCAGTTTATTTAATTTAGTCATTAGCTTGATTGTCAATCTCTCAATTTGCAAAACACGAACATGTATATATTTGCTAAGGTAACTAAAAACTGCGATGTATGATGACATATTCAAGAAAGAAAGTTTCAAATGCAGTGGGCCTACTACCGTGGCCGATTTCTGCCACACAGTGTAAAACTAAATTGCGATTTACATGATACTGAATCTTAAAATAAATAAAATAAAAATTAAATTCACCTGAAATAAAATAAATCATGTGAAACCTAACTAAAAGTTAAATGAAATATAAAGTTCATATGAAACTGGAAGTGAACTCGCATGAAACGAAAACGAAAAACGCCTGAAACCAAAATGCCAATTCACATGAAACAAAATTTATGGGCGTTACTTATTGTGGCAAAACGAAACTACACCTTCACCCTGGCGTAGAGATACACTTGTACCTTTGAGATTACTGGGTATTATTAATAGTTTGATATAGCAAATGTATTCAATTTAGTCCATTGATTTTTATATTTTCATATTATTATTGAAATACTGAAAATAAAGGAATTAGCACCAAATGAACAAATGTAGCAGTTAGTAATACTCTCGCAGTACTAATAAGATCGAGACTTGAGAGTACAACTGTTTTACTACATTTTGTAATAGTTTTAATGTAATATTAATAGTGATTTTGTAATTTTGCAGCAAAATTTATCATTAAATCACAAAAACTCTAAACAAGTTGTAAATATTTTTGATAAAATGTTATCATTTTTTTCGAGACTACCAAAATTTAAATTTAAATACTTACTTTTTATTAAAAATACTGTGAATACTCTCAAAAAAGCGTGCTGTTACTAATATTCGCCTTCCTACAAGTAGGTTGATGAAATACTGTTATGGTTTTTACTGTTCAACTGTCATTCCATAAACCTTTTCTGGGTTGTCTAGACACTTGCAGATCTAACTTTTCCTTTATTAACACTTCAACTTCTCTTCCACTTTCTCTCTACTTACTCTACTCCTTCTCTCTTCTGTATATAAAAATCCCTTATATATAAGTATCTAAAATAGCTACATGCAGCTAGAGCTACATGTAGCTAACTCCTATTATATAGGTAAAAAAGCAACAGCTTCCCTAGCCTTACAATTACAATACCAGCTTGCAAAAACACTTCTAGAATCTACCACATTCTCCCCTCCTAGATGAGGTGTGGGTATTACCTACACCTACATCGATAAACACAATGGATAACCTGATCATAAAAAGTAGAAGAAAGTTTTAGTATTTTATGTCCATTAGTTTTAAAACTTAGTTTCTACACTATTGTCTTGTCTGGTCTTTAGCATCAGCGGTAGCAGATACAAAGATATTCCATTGCCTCCTCAATATTCTGGACATCACACCTGTGCTCACTCCGATGTTAGTAGTATACGTCCCACAAATAGAAGGTTAGAGGCTCCTATAGGTTGCATTATACCATTCTACAGTAGACACTGGATACACCATCTGAATATCACACCAGTGCTCTCTTCAATGCAAGCAGTATCAGTCCAACCAAGTAGAGGTTTAGAGGCTCCTATAGGTTGCATTAAACCGTGTTAAGCTACAGTAGACTTTGGATATGCCAGCTGAACATCAATATATAGTAGGCAACAGACAAGTACTCCTTAGTTAGAAATCTCCGTTTTTATACCATTGTCCTGTTTTGTCTTTAGCACCATTAGTAGATACAAGTGATTCTCGTGTCTCCTCCATATGTTTGAACATCACACCTGTGCTCATTTCGATGTTAGTAGTATACGTCCCACAAATAGAAGGTTAGAGGCTCCTATAGGTTGCATTATACCATTCTACAGTAGACACTGGATACACCACCTGAACATCACACCTGTGCTCACTTCAATGTTAGTAGCATCGATTCCACAAATAGAAGGTTAGAGGCTCCTATAGGTTGCATTATACCATTCTACCGTAGATTCTGGATACACCATCTGAACGACGAGATATAACAGGCACCAACAAACAGTACTCATGAAATTAAAATAATTACAAAAACTAAAATAAATACATAACACAATAATTTCTATCCAATTGTCATTAGAGAGAAAGTATCCTCCAGCTTCCTGGTTCACTACTCCTAGGTGTAGATCCTGATGAGCTATACACAGCTTGATAGGCTATGGCATAAACACCACGCTCACGCTGGACTCTTACAAGATAGTCTACCCTATCCATCTAAGCATGACTTTCCATACGAGTTGTAAGTGTTAGAGAGAAAGTATCCTCCAGCTTCCTGGCTCACTACTCCTAGGTGTAGATCCTGATGAGCTACACACAGCTTGATAGGCTATGGCATAAACACCATGCTCATGCTGGACTCTTACAAGATAGTCTACCCTATCCATCTAAGCATGACTGTCCAAGTCAGTCGGTGTAATACGAGTTGTAAGTGTTGAGCAGTTAGAGTGTTTAGACCGGAATCCCACTGCTGCCACCAATGTTATGGTTTTTACTGTTCAACTGTCATTCCATAAACCTTTTCTGGGTTGTCTAGACACTTGCAGATCTAACTTTTCCTTTATTAACACTTCAACTTCTCTTCCACTTTCTCTCTACTTACTCTACTCCTTCTCTCTTCTGTATATAAAAATCCCTTATATATAAGTATCTAAAATAGCTACATGCAGCTAGAGCTACATGTAGCTAACTCCTATTATATAGGTAAAAAAGCAACAGCTTCCCTAGCCTTACAATTACAATACCAGCTTGCAAAAACACTTCTAGAATCTACCACAATACATATTATACTTTTATAATTTGCATCTAAATTAAACACCAAAATACAATTAAAAATACCAAAATAACGAACTATTTCCTGTCACACCACTCTTGTACTAAATGTAGTTTCGTTTTGTTGTTATGAGTAACACCCCTAACTTTCATTTCAGGTGAATTGCAATCTGGTTTCATGTGAGTCCACTTTCAGTTTCATATGAACTGCATATTTTATTTAAATATCAGTTTGGTTTCACATGATTTATTTTATTTCAGGTAAATTTAATTTTTATTTCATTCATTTTAGGATTCAATATCATGTAAATTGCAATTTAGTTTCACATTGTGTGGCAGAAATCGGCCACGGTAGCCTACAGTTCTACAATGTAGCTGAATTGAACCTATAATTTGAATTAGAATGCTATAAATGCAATGTGTCCACAATTTAAAAATCTAATAAAGTACTCAAAAATCGACACTATATTGCGCAATCTTAATGAGCTCAATAGTTACATATCAATAAAACTATATGTGCATTATATAATATACATAGGAGATTGAGTTCAACTTGCCAGTCATGAAAAATATTGTCATTATACTTTTTATGTGAAACACTTGAATGCACGTCAATCTAGAACAATAATGAGTTTTTACACACAGAAAATTAAACTTTACAAAATCAACAAACAATTAGTTTAGTAAAACATGTCACCTGTTGTAATAGTTAATCAGTCTACTGTTTGGTTGATCTCCATCCAGTACATCAGATCTAAACTGGTAGCAGAGACATCAACTTACCAAAATTTGCTATAAAAAAATTCCTTTAGTGACCGGTGTGGTTTTCAATAGAATAAAAACCAGTCTACCATCAGGTAAGGTACAAGATTGCATTACATTATTTTTCTATTAATTTCTAAGTCTATGTATGCCATAGCTGATATCTACATAAGCAGTACCTTTAATTGTTTACACATAATTGCAAATGATATTTGCCACCTCATCAAGAATTATTGATTTAGACTTAATCAACTTCAAGTGTTGGCCAAACTTATAGAAAAATTCTTTACATTTTCTCAATGAGTACACCTACAACTCTTTCTCTCTTCCTATCTGTGTGTAGCACATCTGCAACTCTTTCTCTCTTCCCATCTATTTATAGCATATCTGCAACTACTTCTATGTTTTGTTCTCAACTATTCTCTTCTATTTATAGAACTCTGCTTGCAAAGATCTACAATGAGAATTTCTCAGATGGTAATACTTCTTCCAGTGTTCTCTATCTTCTGTATATTCTCCAGATGTCTGGTATGTATCATTGGTAGTTTCCATAAGCAAATACGATGCTATTATACTTTACGCATTCATTTTACAGCTTTCTTTTCGCGATTTATGGCCTCTCACATGTACTTCCATTGCCTTATGCTGTGTATGTTATGTTCAAAAATGATAATGTCTGCTTTACATAATGACTCGTGGTTCATTAGCCATAATTAGTTTTGCAATATTTCAAGACCATTTAGTTTCAGTCTTATAAAATTTATTTGGAAACAAAGAATTTTAAATAAGGTACATGCAAGTTGATTACACGTAAGAACAATATTAACCATAGTTTAGTTTGTTTGCAGAGTTTGCAGCATGTAAAGTTCTCCCAGAAGTTTGAGTTCCACAGACTTGCCAACCCAACATTTGTTGGACACTTCAACTCTCTGGAGGATTGTGCTGTGACGTGTGCAAAGAAAGATGATTGTATGTCTTTCTCGTACAAGATGGGTGAACAGAGCTGTAGGATATCAAGTAAAAGAACTCTTTACACACAGCAAGGAGATGATGGTGATGATGAAAAAAGAATTTACAATAGTAAGTAACACTAGAACACCAACTAGACGGCAGGAACTATATAGGCCTGCTGAAATTTCTTTTCTGGTCTGGCAGTTGTGCATTTTTTGCACTTTGCATCTTTCTTGAATAAAGAGGAAACACATTCAAATGGCTGAACTGACAAATCTCCAGCAACCCACCGAGTATAAGATTATTTATAATAGTGCGCTGTATGCAATTCGTAACAATTAGCATAAAAGTGTGCTAACGGATGGCATTGCAGAAATTTCGTTTAGTCAAGTTTTAGAATCTATTTAATGCAATAAAGGTATCGTCAGAAAGTACATACAAATACACAACATATGAATTTATCGGTGGAATGCAAATCCGATACCAAACTACACTTAGGAATCCACTAGCCTATGAGCATGCTGCAATGCACTGTACACAGCTTTCACAATAATAACATACACCTGCCTCTGATACAATTTTATAAAATCTTCAAATTTATCATTGTAAAAGCGTTCTCAACATGTGGTGGATCTTGGATAAAGAACCCAGTGAGGGGAACCTGCATTCTGTTTGTAGATTTTCCACATGTTAATTGGACAGCTGCCATAAAGGAGTGTGAAGGAAGAGGTGGTCATCTGGCATACTTGAACCGCGCTGATTCTCTTGACTGGTTTATGAAGTTAAGAACCACTCTTACTGGTGAGTATGTGCGGTCTATGTACATGTACACGTATGTCTAAGTACTTAGCTTACATTTTACACATACTACATTGTATGTCAAATAGTATAAATGGTGCAAACACTGATTAAATTTATTACAATCAACAGAAAGATGATAGTTATTGGAAGACAGTATTTTTGTTGCTCAATCATATCGCAAATCCCTAGATGTGAAAAAAATCCAAATCATGATAAATTTAAGGTACCATTGTACTCCATTCGAACAAAATACCACCTTGTGCACTGTAAGCTGTCATCAGTTGTTGGTTGTTGGTATAATATGGCATTCATTTCTGTATTGTACTTGTGTTGCCTAATGAAATACATCGATACAGGGCAGCTGAATCAGTTCATCTACCTGTTCTCCTTAGAGTTTGACAGACCTATGTGGTTAGGGGGCAAGTCAGATGGCAAAAGATTCAGTTGGCTAAATGGTAAAGCAGCTGGGCTGGATGCTGGAGATAGATGGTGGGTAAAAAAATGGCCTAATATTAAGATTGGCAATTGCCTTCGGTCCAGTAACCCAAATAGCAATTTCAAGTTGAAGAGTGTTGATTGTCAAACTAGGAAGTCTGGATTTGTTTGTGAAGCTAAGAAAAACCATATCAGATAATTGGGATTGGTGCAGGATAAGTAAGAATCTAGACAATAAAAGCCGGTATGGGATGTCAGTAAAAGATATTTTATACATCTATTTGCTTTATGTACGTGTATTTGGAATGGTTTCTGTGGTAATTTCTGTCACCATTCAATTGCGTAGTCTTGTTATGTATATATATATATGTTGCTTTACACTTGTTGCCTGAAATATCAGCAGCATTTATATTTCTCATGACAAATTTATCCTTTGCAAGACTCCAAAGTTTCGTGTTTTGGAGTCTGAAAAAGGATAAGTGCAAATTATCTACTCCTTGTTTATTTATTTATTATTAGTTCCACTACCTTATAATTACTAATTATAGCTAGTGTAGAGCACTATATTCATTGTCTAATCTGACTATTACATAAACATTTTGTATAAACTAGAGAATGACAAATTTACATGTATGTGATGAGCTGCTAATAAAATCATTTGAGCTTTACTCCTCAGTAGTCTATTAGCTTGTATTTTAATGCCTCAACCGCTTGTATTGCTCATGTGTATGATTTTACCTACAAAATTTAAAACGGCAATCCATAATAGCAAATTTTCAAATGTTGTACTTTGAATTCAACCAACTTTTTGGTATTAAGATGCTATAAAGCATCAATGCAATGCAGCTTTTAATAATCAACTTGTATAATCAATAAAAGTGCTTAAAAATCTGTAACATATTATACAATCCTGATGATCAAACATGCCTATATCAAGACGGTTATAGTGTGTCATATAATGTAAGAGCAATTGTTAAAGCCATCATCTAGTGGAATAATTTCTTTATCTTTATTATGCAAGGTACTTGAGAGCACGCCAATCTAGAAATATAATGAGTTTTCACACACAGAAAATTAAACTTTACAAAATCAACAAACAATTAGTTTAGTAAAACATATCACCTGTTGTAATAGTTAATCAGTCTACTGTTTGGTTGATCTCCATCCAGTACATCAGATCTAAACTGGTAGCAGAGATATCAACTTACCAAAACCTGCTATGAAGACATCTGCCCAGTGTGGCTATAAATAGACTAAAAGACAGTCTACAACCAGGTAAGGTACAAAATTAGATTATGTCATTTTGCTATGAATTCCTATTTAATATCACTTTATTCTATAGCTAATATCTACATAAGCGGTCTCTATAATTTTAAGATTTTATTCAAACTTTTTACTCTTTCACTCAACTACAAACAGTCAAGAATTAGTGATTCTAATTTAATCAACCTTCAAGACGTGTTGGCCGTTCAATAAACATATTTTAGTGTTACATGTAGCCTATTTACTAATATTATTTTATTATGTTATTATTATGAATTGCAATAATAATAACTTCAAAAGCATTAGTTTACCAGGAACATATTACATGGTATACGTTAGATGTACTATATGTACAACTAAGCTGAATCTCTCCATAGCTCCAAACTTTGACTGAAAGTGTTTTGAAATAAAATAGAACATAATACAGCTTATAATATACTTATGACATGCAAAAACTTCCTGGTTTTACTTCCCACTACATTCCTAAGTGAAATAGCAATGATCTAAGGAGATATGCACTTCTATTTTTGGGGAGAGAAGGCACTTCACCAATGACAAAGTAACTAATGGAGCACAGTCTGTGTATTACTGTATAAGGTTGGATACCCTTCCTGATACCACCAATGATCTTTATAGAAATTGAAGGTAGATCTCCCACATGGAAATCCAGAGCTCTAGCCGCTAGGCCACGGCTGCTCTCTAATGATGGCATGCAACAAAGTGTCCAATATTCTAAGATAATAATATAGATTATCTTGCTTGCAAATGGGTTTATTGTTAGAATAATTATCTCTTCCACAAGGGCATAAATAAACCTGCATTCCTATTACACACAATGAGATTTGTGTAGATTTATCTCAGGCCTCCATCTTTCATATCTACTACTCTTTCTCTATTATCTTCTATTTATAGAACTCTGCTTACAAAGATCTGCAATGAGAACTCTTCAGATGGTAACACCACTTCCACTACTTTCTCTCCTCTGTATTTTCTCTAGATGTCTGGTAGGTATTATCTGCAGTTTGCAAATACAATGCTATTATACATGTAAATCAGGCAATCATTTTACAATTTTTTAATTCATGGCTTCATGTTTGCATTGCTGTGTATGCAGCACTCAGTGTGCAATTTTATTTACATGTACATGCAAGTCAACATGGTTGCTCAAAAAAATAGTGATACCCACTTTATAAATGACTGTGATTCAACAGTTACAATTATTTTTGTAATATTTCACTAGTATTTAGTTTCAGTTTTATTAAAAATACTTGAAAACAAAAAAAAAATTAACTAGGTAAGTTAAGTATGAACCCTGTCAAGTAATTTGTTCTCGTCACAGAAATTACAGCATGTCAAGTTCTCACACAAGTTTGAGTTCCACAGACTTGTCAACCCAACATTTGTTGGACACTTCAACTCTCTGGAAGATTGTGCTGTGACGTGTGCAAAGAAAGATGATTGTATGTCTTTCTCCTACAAGATGGGTGAACAGAGCTGTAGGATGTCAAAGGAAGGAGCTGTTTACACACAGGAAGTAGATGATGACGATGACGAAATCGAAACACGAATCTACAATAGTAAGTAACTAACAAACATTTACTAAATAGCAAAACCATATCACTGGTGGAATTTCTTTTCCAGGCTGATGCATAGTTTTATATTTTCTTTGAATAAAGGGGAAACAAGTTCAAATAGCTCAGATGACAAACCCACAGAGTATAAAGTTATGAACAATAGGGCAGTTATGCAATTTGTAAATAATAGCCTAGCAGTGTACTAACAGATTGTAAAGCAGAATTTTATTTCATTTATTTAAATTTTAGATTCCAATGTAATGTAATAATGAACACATCAGTGAGTACATACATGTATGTTATGAGTCCAAATTCAATACCAAACAATATTTACATGTAGAAACCTACCAGCCTATGATTATTATGTACACAGCTTACGCAATACTAACACACACCTGTCTTTAATCAAATTGAATATTAAAATTTCTCTTTGTAGAAGTATTCTCAACATGTCCTGAACCTTGGATAGAGAATCCAGTCAGAGGAACTTGTATTATGCTTGTAACTTCATCAAAGGTTAATTGGACAGTTGCCAAAAAGGAGTGTGAAGGAAAAGGTGGTCATCTGGCATACTTGGACAGCGCTGAGTCTCTTGACTGGTTCATGACGTTAAGAACCACTCTTACCGGTGAGTATGTGCATTCCATGTACATGTATGTCTAAGTACTTAGCTTACATTCTAAACATACCGCATTGTATGTTACATGTTATAAATGGTGCAAAATACCGATTAAATCCATTGCAATGAACAGAACGATGATAGTGTTTGGTAGGCAGTACTTATTTTACTCAATAACACAGCAAATCAATAAATGTGACGAAAATCTACACGTATATGATGATCAATTTAATTGGTCCCCTGTAACCTTATATGTGTTGTTGTACTGCATTCAGAGAAAATACACGATAATGCTTCATCAGTATAGCATTAATGGTTGTTGGTATGTGGCATTCACTTCTGTATCATACTTATTTCTATTGTGAATTACTATATAGCACACCTGAATTAATCAGTATACCTGTTCTCTTTAGAGATCAACATACCTCTGTGGTTAGGAGGAAAGTCAGATGGCAAAAGTTTTAAGTGGGAAAATGGTGAAACTGCTGGGTTGGATGCTGATGACAGGTGGTGGGCAGAGAGCGAGCCTAATCAAGAGATTGGCAATTGTCTTCGATCTAGCAACTGGAAGCGAGAATACCAGTTGAAGGGTGTCGATTGTGAATCTGGAAAGTGTGGATTTGTTTGTGAAACTAAGAAAGCTCATGATAGATAATTTGAATTAGTTTCGGTTGTGTGAGAATCTATGTAATAAAAGCTTAGTGCTTGTATGAGAAGCCGAATATTTTATAGTTGTTATATAATATAGTGTTTCTGAAATGTTTTCTGTAGTCATTTCTTTCATCATTCTACTGTGTAGTCTTGCTATGCATGTTCGTACACTTGCTGCCTGAAATATTGGCAGCATTGTATAGAGCCTTAGTTAGAGTGATGAAGCACAGTGTACTGTACATGTAAGCGTTGGTGCAATTTCATACCAATAAAATTTCAAGACCATAATTATTGTTGCTATTGGACTAATGAACTTGAAGAACTATTTTAAAGGTTCATTTGTTGAATAAAAAAACAAGTTATGAGAGAGAGTAAAAGGTGAATGAGGGATTAGGTTTGGGTAGAATTAAGCTACAGATTGTGATTCATGGCAATACAATAATTTAGGGCAAAGAATTTATCTAACGCTATGTTGCAAGTTGCAACACAATTTTCATAACACATATATACAATAGTATTGTACATTACATTCAAATAGGTTCTATGTGACACATGTGATCATGCACATTGTACTAGTGTTTATGTTGCATTAGATAAACATAAATGCAAAACACAAATAATTATCTCACCATGTGACACTTGAAAATAAATTACTTCGCATTACATTGCTATATTATTGAATGAAAACTTATGAAAAATTGCAATCTTCATTAAAACTTCACATCAATGCATCAAAACCCTTTTAGTGCATGTACCACATGGAAACACACTGCGTGTCAATATGGTATCAATGCCACATGGAAACCCTAAGCCTAAGCTATTAAAAAGATCTGCCAGTGCAAGAGCAAATGATGTCATCTGCTACAAATTGATCTCAAACAAAGGCAGTCTATGTCATCTAAGTAACTAAATGATCTTTGTTGTAAATCATATAGAAAGTTTTTTACTCAATGACTCTTCCATTAACCAAAAGTTTATAAATTCCTTCAACACTTTTGTTAACATGATACTTAGCCACATCTATTCACATGTTTTTTTTTATTTCAACCCTCAAGAAAGTGCAATTAGCAAGAAGACTTTTATTTATTTGAGAGCATACTACAATGAGAAGAAAACTTCTTCATATCTCCTTAAAACTCCCATGATAAATAGAGGTAGTGGCTAGCCTAAATTTTTTTAATTCTCCAAAATATGCAATTTGCTAGGTTAAACAATATGAGTGCCAAAAAATAAAAAATAACTAAAATTAGCGTAAATTATTTGTGTCCTTCTCATACAAGAGAAGACAATTAAACTTAGGAAGACTACACAGCCCTAGATAGACAAGTAAATACATATTATTAGATGTAGGCCCAAATTCAGTAGGGTTTTAAACTAAAGCAATTGTATACATGTGAATAATATTTTTCTTGAATAAGTTAAACCAACTAGGTGGGATGGCCCAAGTGCATGTATAAGCCACTCAATAATTTTATTGTAATAATATAAAATTGTAGCTGATGAATAAATGAAATTTTCATGCAAGAAATTTGTTTTTGTAAAATAATATTGTTACTAGTGGTACTATTGTTTTTACTTCAACTTGTTCGAAAATGATTTAAGTGTTAAATATTCCAAATATTCCAAATGAATAATAGCATGACCTAATAATCAATTGGCTTCAGCATTCATCGTTATTGTTCAAAATGGCTACCAGGTAAATATTAAACTTATCAAATACAGTATTTCTACTGATAATCTCTATTCTGTCTTTGCTTACCTTTTAGTCATGCAAAGTAACACTTGAGAGATTATATATTGTTTATTGGTATTCAGAGTATCAATAAGAAAAAAGAAAAAATACCTGAGATAATCTTTAAAATTATGCCATTTTTAGACTTGCTCGTTTCTTTGGTAAAAGTGACGGTAAAGGGAAAGACGTAGCATCTACAACGATAAAACTGAAAACAAATGGTGTGGTGGAGCCCTCGGTGAGTGGATTCAAGAAATTTGTAAAATCGATGGGTGGTAGTAAAAAAAAGGCTGAGGTAAAACCAGTTCAAAAGAAGAAGATAAACAACCAAACTCCTAAACCATCTGGTAGGAAAGAATTCTTGAACAAGGTTACCCCACTAGTACAACAAGCGAAGGCTGTGGGACAAAAAGTAGTTAAACCACCTAAAGAAAGGCAATCATCAAATAATGTTGGTCTCAGAAGCAACAGAATTGCTCCCAATTCTTCCACAACCAAGAATGGGGCAACTAAAAAGATGGTAAAGACAAAGGTGAGCAAAGGTGACAATTCTGGTGGCAAAAGCAACAAGATTGCTCCAAAATCTTCTACAGCCAAGAATGGGGCAACTAAGAAGTTGACGAAGACTCTCAGGAGCAAAGGTGAAAATGCTGGTGACAGACAAAACAAAATTGCTTCAAAATCTTCCACAGCCAAAAATGGGGCAGCTAGAAAAATGGCGAAGCCTCTCAGTGGCAAAGGTGAAAATTCTGGTGACAGACACAACAGGATTGTTCAAAAATCTTCCACTACCAAGAATGAGACATCTAAAATGATGACAAAGAGTTCTAAGAGCAAAGGTGAAAACTCTAGTGCCAGAACAAATAAAGATTTGTCAGAATATGAGGAGTTTATTATGCCATCTCAAGCTTCATCAGAATATGAGCGATATGTCAAGATATCTAAAGTCCCTCGAACCGGGAAAACATCTTCTGCTAGAGACATCAGGATGGGAATTACTGTAAGGGTAGACAGAACCCCTGACTGGAAAAGCCCGATAGAAAAATGGTTTGCGTATAGAATCATAGACTACATAGGAGAAGACTATTTTTGTCAAAATTGTGGGCACACAGTAGACTTTGAAAATGAATTCTGCCGATATTGTGAACAAATGATGAACTTGGACGATGACACCTACAATAGCGAACAGGCAGACACATCTTCTAATGACAATGTTACTGCTTTTCAAGATTACAATGCATACGACATAACTCTAAATGACGAAGAAGTTTCATTTCCTGTCGCAAGTTATTCTGCAAACACTATATAACTGATTTTACCATAGCATATAATTACTAGTGTCCTCTGCTCACTCCATCACATCTAGTCTACTGTGTCACTTCTACCCCCTTGTTTCTAAACCATTAAGGAGATAGTCTTATCTCTAGTTAAACTTCTCATACTTCATCACTTTACTTGGTTTGTTTAGTGACAAAGCTGATTTGGCCCTCAGCTCGTGTTACTAGCTGATTTGGTCCTCAGCTAGTTCCACAGTCACATAACTACCCTAATCATCATACCTCATCACTTTACTTATTTCCTACTTACATAGTTACATAATATGCATAACAGTAGAATAGATGTGATGGAGTGCCCTATTAAATACAATGATTGTACATATTATATATCTTACATAATAAATTATTAGTATTCTATCATATTATTCTCTGATGTTCTCACCTGGCTATTCTGTGTATAATAGGTTATGTAGGTATAACTACTGTTATGGTTCCTGTTCCAAGTATAACTAGAGCTACCACAGTTTCTGATAATATTCTGAAACGCTCATTCTAAACTGATATTGTGATGCACAAGTTCAGAATAGTAGGCAGTAGGCACTAAAATCAAGTATGCAAAATAAAGCTATGTTGAACATTACATAATACAACATAGCTAAGTATTTTGATGCAGTGGTTACATTTCCTACTACATGTATGCAGTCGTCTTCAACCCATTTACCCTATAACCATAAACAAGCATCTAAGACTACATGAAAGAGAGTGAGTGAAGTATTCTCTACCATAACATGGGTGTTAAATATTTTCCGAAGACAAGTCAATAATTACATTGTAAAACCAACGGAGAAATATCGGCAGCACAATAACGCACTCTACCCTTGGCTAGCATCACGGTCACATGTCTACATACAAGTACACTCTACCCTTGGCTAGCATCACTGTCACATATCTACATACAAGTGCACTCTACCCTTGGCTGGCATCACTGTCACATATCTACATACAAGTACACTCTACCCTTGGCTAGCGTTACAGTAGCATAGCTAAATACAGGTACACTTATTTTATTGCCTTTAAAGTAGATTTCACCATCCTCTTTAATTGATACCAAAGTAGCCAATCAGAAGGCAGATAATAAAATTGCATCCTTAGCTATCTATATAATCAAAAATATGGTGACATACAAGCAGTTGATGCTTCAGTTGAGCTAAAGGACTCATCATTTTTGTCTACGATGGCTGTTTCGAGTCTGAAGCTAACAGCTATAATTTTGGGGCTGGCTGTACTAATAACAGCTAAGCCATTGGAAGACGGAGGGAAAAACTGGGCACTTCTTGTGGCTGGATCAAATGGGTACTTTAACTACAGGCATCAGGTAAGTGAAAAGTTATATTTTCTCTCGATGACTATAATGCACCTAGTCCAGCCCTACGCTTACTAATATTATAATATGTAATGAGTAAATGACGTTATGTTATTACTAGTCACAGTTTACATTACATAACAACTACGTACATGCAATACTGTCCTCCATAATGCACAATCAATGTCATAATCATAATCACTGTCCATCGGTTCAATCTTTCTATTGACATTTTAATCAATCACAGTTTTATAGGAAGCACCAGTTAATAATGCGGACAATGCTGCAAAATACTGTAACTATATGTACACGCACTATGTACAGTATATTACTGAAATTATAAAAAATACTTCTTATTTTTCTCAGAAATTTTTAATCTGCCCTTTTAATATTATACACTCTTGGTAGACGCTATAACACAGCCTGCTGTCCAGCGTTCAGTTTTAATTGAGACAAAGTGAATGAGCGTTTAGAAAATTAGTTTAATCTCAAGTATATTATGATAGAGTACTAGTATATTCCAATACCAGGTGAAAACAAGATGACTGATAATAATTATAAGGAAGACAAAACTAACTGTGCTTGTATCATACCAATTACCAGTTGCTCAGTAAAAACATGCCATTAGGCCAATTGCCTGTGTGCAATACGTAGTAAACACTATACTTGCATAAGTAGTCTATTTCCAGTCCACAGTCTTAAAGTTAGATTACTTTGACAGCTTTGGAGAACTATTCTTTAAAATTTACAGGCCGACGTTTGCCATGCTTATCATGTGTTGAAGAATCATGGGTTCCCCGAAGAGAATATTATTGTGATGATGTATGATGACATTGCCAACAACGAGGAGTAGGTAACAATATTGTATTCTTATTATGTTGAGAAGTCGTCTGCACTTCTCTACTACTCTACGAACCAATGAATATAAACTGAAACAATCAGTTCTATTATATTATATAGGCCTGTTGGATCAATGCTTCAAGGGATAGATAACTCCGCATCTTATACATGCATTGGCTTTGAAGCTACATGTACATGTATAATATGCTGTAATTGGTGATCTAATAGCTTAAAAGGCCTACATCATGTCGTTATGTCATTTACTTCAGGAACCCCAGACCAGGAGTTATAATAAACAGACCTGGCGGTGAGAATGTTTATGAGGGAGTAAAGATAGACTACAGAGGAGAGGTAGCGTGTGGTCAATGTTTATGTTATTGCTTTACTGATAACATTGTAACATTGTATTTTTAATCACTAATTTTAGTTTGGGTGTTCCGAAATAACGCTACCAGCCAGTAACTGAAGGAGACAGATTTTTTATGCAAGAATCTATTATAAGTGCTAGGAATTAAATATGTTATAAAATTATCAACTGTGTTTCAGCCTTGGAGTTTTTATAAACATTCATTTAGTTTCTGTGTTTATAAATCAGCCAATTTAGCCACAATGTTAAACTAGCATTGGTATTGTTATCTAAGTACGGTAGAAAATTAGATGTGCATCGGATCATACATGTATACATGTATAAATAGGTGTACATGTATAAGTGCACAACATGTGCATGTACATGTACATGTGCATGTACATGTACACGTACATATACATAGACATGTACATATACATGTATATGAAATAATCAATTCTATTTATCGTTGCGCAGCGTGTCAGATGTGTCATGTGATGACACTATTTATTGGCTAAGAATAAGAATGCTGTAGTTGATTGCCTCCTCCATATCTGTTATTGTCAAATGAACACAACTTCTCCTCTGTTTAGAATGTAACACCAGAAGTATTCCTGGCAGTTCTCCAAGGTAAGAAGAGTTCGGTGAATGGCGTGGGAACGGGAAAAGTCATCGAAAGGTATGCTTATTTTTAGTAAATGTACCATATTATATTCATTCATTATACCACAGCCATATATGGTAATGTGTAATAATATATTACTTTGTTAGAAATTTTCTCAGCTCTATACAATGTACGTTGCATTGCGTATTTTCAGTAGAAATATAAAATACCAGATAGGAGCTTTAGAGATACAGAAATTCAATATGAAACTGATTTTTCTATACTAAAACTTCAGGTTTTGAATAAGTACATTTGTAGCTCTGTCATATGCATTGTGTAAAATTATTCTGCTTGTGTACTTATCCTGGGATGTACCACTTGAAGTGCTAAGTGGTGGTATATCAGTGTGTTATTTATTATGTATATACTGTATTATGTTGTGTATAATATTGTAAAGGCTACTTATAGATATGTGGAGTGGGGGCAGTTCTGATAATAGAACAAGATAATATTTTTATTGCATCATGTGTTCTTCTTGAACTAAATTTTATCTCAGTGACCTTTTGAATTCCCCATGACCAAAGGCTGATAATCAAGTGAGTTATTTATACCAACTTGGCTCATCAAATAGCCTACATGTAAAGTTGTTGGAACAATACTGTTTGGTGCACTTAAACTTTGGAGGATCGCCTTGTGCTGTTCAGCTATTAATCTCCAGTTATTATTGGTGGTTTACCTTTCAACTTCCATACCCACATTATATACGGTCCATAGCATTTACCTCTATGATTTCTAGTGGACCCAATGACAAACTGTTTGTAAACTTTGTGGACCATGGTGGGGTGGGTCTGATTGCCTTCCCTAATGGTTTGCTAAAAGCAAGAGACTTTGTCGAGGCTCTGAAGCATATGCATAAAGCACAAAAGTATTCACAGGTAACTTAATTATCTGTATGTATTATATATTTGCAGTTCTCCATCTTATTGGAATGTTCACTGATGTATGATGTGACTCTGCAGGTAGAGCAATTTGTTGGATAAAAGCCAATTCATCAAACATTGACATTTTATCATTACAAAAATATTTTTAATCTATCTATGTAAAATAATAGTATGTAGATCATATCCCGATAGCAATTATCCCATGCACCAGTAAAAGGTACAGTGAAGCTTGCTTATAATTCAACCTTGGATAATTCAAAAACTTGGCAAGTTCAAACTATTAGCCTTGGTGAACACCACATACATGCAAATGGTTTCATATAAGCAAAGTGATCTTACAATTCAAACTCAGGCCTAATTCAAACCAATTATGGCGGTCCGTTAAAATATGAATTAAGCAAGTTTCACTTTATATCAGCTCACCCTTTGGCTCATGCAAAGTATCCTATAATGTGAAAAAAATATTTTATTTATTAATTTTATTATAATCTCTATTTTACAGATGGTGATATATATAGAGGCTTGTGAATCAGGCTCCATGTTAAATGACTTACTTCCAGATAATATCAACAGTAAGTGTAGCTATATTATTGCATAATGGGTACAATCATGTAATTATGATGTCTATTTGGGAGTTATGTACCCTCAAAATTTATAATAGAGAGGGCATAACTCTCAAATTGACAGGCAACGCAGTTTGAATTCACTTCTTGGCTTTTACATCAGGTCTTCTATTCTAGCTTAACTTCACAAATGAGAAGACAACTATTAAAATTATTGGTCCTTTACCAAGGTGGCCTACCATGAACTTATTGCTATTTTGAATTATGAAGCACATGTTAATACGATTATACATAGTGAATGGTGTGTGAACTGGTTGCTATATTTGGATTTAGTATACGCTACAACAGCATCCAACCCAAGTGAATCCAGCTATGCCTGTTACTATGATAAAGAGTTGGGAACATACTTAGGAGATGTCTATAGTGTCAGCTGGATGGAGAACTCTGATAAGGCTAATCTCAACACAGAGACATTACACAGACAGTATGGTAAGGAGCTGATAGGTCTACCTTAGACCAACTGCCTAGCCTATTATGGTCCACATATCTTTTTTTTTCTAATATCATGGTTAGTGAAAAAGATACTTTGCATGACTTTACAAAAATAATGACAGTATAAAACTTCGAGTAAAATAAACTCTGAATAGAAACATAATTTTCATAGATTAGAGTCAGTTAAATAATCCACATTACTATTACCAATACTTCATGTATATATAACTTAGAAATAACCAAGCAGAGGACAAACACAAGCCATGTGCAGGAATATGGCCATTCCAGTATTGGCAAAGAGCCAGTTGGGGATTTCCAAGGTAATAATGACCCTGTCACCAAGACTGACTATCCAGAAATGGCTGTGAGTATTTTATAATAAACTATATTTTAAATTTTATATTAATTGAAGTAGTAGTCAAGGTGCATTGGTACAGTCATATATATTTCACTAGAATTTATGTGTACTTGTGCAAACTATTTATTAAATAGGCAACTCCAAACTAAATTCTGTGAACACTGACATTTTAATCCTTCATTTAGTTATAAGATTCCAATTGTGTTGAATTAAGAATTGTCTCCCTACTTCGTTATATTGTTTTGAGAGAAGGCAACTTCAACATAATATAATACGTGTATAATTATTACTACAATCATGTATTATGATAACGTGATAAATTATTACAAGCAATGCTATAGAATCTATACCATTGCTATCCTATAGACACTGCATCATCACCATTACACACTAACTCGATCAGCTGTCAAGTCACATCTTTACATGGTAACATTAATTTACTTATTTTATTTTGAATTTTTCAGCTTGATTCTGTTCCATCTCCAGATGTTGATCTTCATATTCTCCAAAAGAAGATGTCAGACGCTACGACAGCAGAAGACAGAGACAAATTAAATACCCAACTCAATCAAATCTATAAGGTTTGGTTAATATACTATTTCTAGTTATTACCAAAGATTAGCTCACCATGTTATAAAATATTGATTATCAAGCATTTGCTAATTGGTTTACGTAACAATTTGTTTACAATTTACTCTTCTCTACTTCAGTATTGTCACTAGAATTAAAACTAGGGTAGAAAAGCTGTCCAACACTGCCATAATTTTTGCATTAATATTAGCTCTGAAACAGTTATTATAATATTTGATTGTATTTTGCTGCAGCGTCGGAGTGAGATTGGCAATGAGATGAAACACATCATATCCTCAGCAGTAAATCACGCTCACTCCCTGGTATCTCATGTAATGTCTGTCAGAACTGAGGCTATAAACTTTGACTGCTATGAGCCTGTTGTTGAGAACTACATCAATTTATGCCGAAATATCAACCAGGTAAGTTAAACATGTAGGTAACTGGCTGGTGTAGATAACGGGCACCTGACAGTGGGTTGCATTCATAATAGGCATCTATATTCATATATATAACATCATGCATTGTATATTCATATGCATAGCATGCATGTAATTAGCTCAATACCAAGGAAACTTGTGGAAATTGTCCTCCTTGATTGCTCTATAGTCTTGAGTGTTCGTTCATCATTGTCTTCTCCTGACTGAGCAACATCTCAAAGAGATGCAATGGCAATGCACATGCAGCAATAAAATAATTATTAATAGTATCGATTTACCACTCAGAGTTTGTCCATTTTTGTAGGAGTTATGTTCTCTGTGACAATGTCAACAATCATTAAGTTATTATATTTATAGTTCAGCAATAAAATTAATGAACTCGTTAAAGACTTAAACGTGCCTATTGTACACTGTGTATTGTATAATACCGTATAGCTCCACAAGTAACATAGTATGCCTACAGTGTCATCACAGTGGCAGTGAGGGCAAAGCAAATACGCCAAATTATTTTTCCTTTTCGATGCATCCGAACTGCACACTTTTTTGACTCCAAAATATCATCGTATGCCTATAATAAGTCTTACTTAGTGTTGTGACATGTTCCTCAATATTTATACCAAGTGTAAAATATTGTTACTACTACATTTAATGGAACTGTCTTACTAATTATACAATTTGTCCAATATGTAATTATGTAAGTACTGGTATTTGATTCAAGCCTAGAAACATCTAGAAATTATCATCTCCTTATTTGGTATTGTAACAAATGCAGCTACAATTTTTTTTCATGTTATTGTTCCATCATGCAGTAGGACTCGTGTGAAATTATTTGTCTGCAGTATGTGCACATGTTGCATTATGATTATCTCCATGTTTGTGTTCTTTGTAGGAGCCGTATGCTATGAGGATGCTCTATGCCCTACAGAATGCTTGTAATGCAGAAGGAATAAAGTCGGAAACTCTAATCAGTGCAATGAGAAAAGTCTGTCATAATA
Source organism: Bugulina stolonifera (assembly GCA_935421135.1). NCBI lineage: Eukaryota > Metazoa > Bryozoa > Gymnolaemata > Cheilostomatida > Bugulidae > Bugulina > Bugulina stolonifera. Next base: position 11,519,809 of record OW285191.1, read on the forward strand.
AACCTAGAAGGTTTTAGATGTAATGTACCAACAAGGCCTACGTATCTACTAGCATAGCAGGTTACAGAGAATTAGTCTGTATGTTACTTTAATGCTGACTCCTTTTAATTTTTGCTGCTACTACAATATACTTGGAATTATCTTTTGCGAGTGCATTGAAATGATGGAGTATCATGACCCTGTGTTATTATGTAATAACAATGTTATAAGTTACTGCCTTGACCTCTTAAAGGGTTTACCCATTAATAACATATTCAAAATTCCAGCGCTTATGATCGGAAAGTAAGACAACACTATATTGGATATCACGCTTTATTTATTTACTATTATTTTAAATATTTACCGTCTCGATTTATTAATATTAAAATAAATTAGTAATAAAGTACGACAAGACCGCTAGTCACTAACTCATGATGATTATAATATACATGTACCTGCATTGTAGCTATACATGTAAGTGCATGTAAACTACATGACTGTATACCACCTTTACAGTACCAGGACTATTTTAGGATTCATTATCTGGCCTCTACTATTTGCCCAGTGATGGTTGTTGAAGCATGGCATTGCCCTCCCACACAGTGTACAATATTCTTAGGCTGCAGATATTATATTTCTCCAATGTGTGGGGTATTTTAGTAAATTTATGGTTAATTCAAAATGTCTAAGATATGGCACATAATAGGAAAAATTTGACATTATCTAAAAAGGCATCATTCTGTTCGTACATGCCAATGATGTCTTGCAAATAATGGTATATGAAGCAATACTTTATCATATCACAATTACCAAGGCAGTTTCATACACTTGTATGTCATGTCTTATATAATACTATTCTTAAATAATTTCTGCTACAAACATGCTTCCAAGGCCTAATCTGTGTACTATGTACACATACAAGCCGGCTTAGGCCTACTAGGTTCTCTCCACTGCAATTAGTTATCCTTTAACACTGTCATTGGAACACTAAATTCACGTTTTAAACAGATGTTAGAAAAGTTTGAAATCCTTTCAGATAAAAGATTTGTTGTAATTTAGCTTGTTTTCTTTTCGGCTTTAGTCACTAAAAATCAAAGTGCCAATATGACTTGACTTTTGTCTTCCTTTCCACTATATTGATTTGATGAAATAACGGCCATATTAGTTAAATGGACATGAACTGAAACATCTGCCATTCATTGATGCAGGTTGTTTCAACTCTATTAAAAGTGACTTTTGCTAATTATAGCTTAGGTAAATAACAAACAAACAAACAAACAATAGGAATTCCTTTCTTTTATCACACCTCTAAGGATAAACGCTAAAGGCCTGTTAACTTGGAAAAAACAGAATGCATATGAATGCTCCACCTCTAAGTTTGTGGTCTTATGTGTTACTTCTAGAAAATATAATAAATTAAAATGCCTTTTGCTGTGCTTCTCATTTTACTGAATTTTGGTTTCGAGTTTAAAACTGTGTCATTATTTATACCCCTGGGCCCTGGGTGGTCTCAGTTAATAGACTCACTTTGGCCTGTGTTTGTTTGACACGTAATTATTTTTGACATTTTCAATATTATTGCTGCTAGTTAACGTATCGTATATCGTTGGTGATTTTATACTGACTAAAATTTGTAAAGGGTGTTTAATTTGCTTTTTGAACTTGTTTGACTATTATATTTGCTGTTAGTATTATATGCCTTTACTATAATAAGTGCCCATTCCAATAACCATAAGCACCTCTCATACAAATATACACAAGCACACAATATCAAGCCACACATTTGTTTTACTCTTGGGTTTGGATATGTGAATCAAACACTGAGCCCTTATGTATGTTTAATCATAGAGCATGGATCTATACAATGAATGTGACAAGATTCAGTAGAATCTTCAAAAAACAGAGTGCGCAGGCCAGAATTGTAGTCTACATGTAGCTTGAGCAGATTAATTTTTCAAGTAAAATTATTTTTCACTTGTGACACTTACACTTAGCTCATTGCACATTGTGGCTAGTAGTTTGAGAGTAGTTTTTGTATTTTGCATAGCATTACATAAGTGGGCATAGTCAGCATTAAATAAGTAGGCATAGTCTCTTTTACATGCCTACTAATATACTTGTACACGCTATAATGCTGTTTTAGAAAATTTAAATATATTTTCCCTCAACCGACGACATAAATAATGTGTAAGTTAGTAGAAGAGCTTAAGGCAGAAAATTGCCAAAACTTTGTACCAAAATCTTTTGTCCTGCAAGAGCAGCAATCTCACCTATATTGAAGAAGTGCTGAAAAATTCCTTAACAAAATTAGAAAGCGCCTCACTAAGCAAGGCCAATAAGGCCAATAAACAAAATATGATTAATAATACAATAACTAAACAAATAAATACATATTAGCATAAAATTTCTGTGAGCAGTAGAAGTGGTTGAGGAGTTAATTGCCCGCACAGGTGACAGCAGGGGTATCACATTCACCTATATATATAATTTAGTAGGTTTCAGGATCATATGATGTTTATCATGGGTTTCTGTTTCATTAGTTGGCAGCCACAAATGTAACTCTATCTTAATAAAAAATGCCACAGTTTGTTTAGCCAATTAATTAGCAGCCTTAAAATAACAAAACGCTAATTTCTTTCTGAGATTAAAATATGATTTTAAAACTAGAGTGTAGGTTTGTCAAGGGCTAATATTAGTAATCTATCCTGTTAATTCTCAACATTTCTCACCTCTCTATTGGTAAATTCTTAATTTTAGGCCAATCTTTAGAAAAATAATTCAAAGCAAAAGCTTCATATTTTGGTACAGGTCTAGATGGTACTTGTACATTGTTAATCACCTATTGTTTCCAAAGGCAGCTATTTTGAGGTTTTTGCCCTCTTTGATGTAATGGTCTACTACAGTAATTATATTTTATAGGATAAATAGACTGTCTATTGTGTTTTCTGGTTGTGTGGTCTTAATCAGTCCAGGATATTCCAGGAGAATACATCATCATCTCCATTTGTGGTTATTTACGGCCTTTAATGGGCAGCAGAGTGGTGAATGTACCAAAGCATAGTCCTACTTGTACAATAATAAAAATAATTAGCATAACTTCCAGCATTCAAAACTGCATGTATGTTTATTAGAATACAAAAATAGTTACTAAATATAGATTACTGAACTGATATAAAATGAAATTGAAATTTGCGATTCACACTAATTTTGCGACTGAGTAGCACACCCTAACAGCACTTATATGAGGAATTACACAAGTCACAAAGTAATATAGAATATATAATATTGTAACCAGTGCAACATATTACAGCAGTTGGTAAAAATATACTACGACATGTACATGTATATATTATATTATGTACAAGTGTAATACCCTAATAAAATTATTCTATTATAGATTATATGGTATGCAGGCTACATGTAAGCCCCCTACTCAAAGGTTTGCTATTACTGTAGTTATCCCCCCCCCCCTAATTAGTACTTTTATTGATGTTATACCAACTGTGACACAGTGTTTACTGTATTGTGATGTCAGCAGAATCTAGGCAGGCAGTGTTTCTTTTGCTCATCATCTAATACTGCTTCAGTGTAGCACTGCGTTGTTACATAAAGGTATGGCATTTATTTCATATACATGTACGTACACAATACGCATACAGTTTCTGTAAAACATTGCATCAGTGATAAATCAGTAGCCCTATAATAGCCTAAGCATACAGTATATGGTTATAGGCCTGCTGATGGGCATACACTGTACATGAATGCTTTGTAATGATATTATAGTGTAGCTTACAACCTTCAAATTAATATTTTTTATAATATTTATTGTATCACTTTGTGATGTATTATTTATCCTACATTATTGTCTATCATAGTACTTACTAATTACACAAAACTACCCATAAAATCTGCTGCTATTATAAAATCTATTTGTGCAAAAATAATTCACTATCATAATAACTTTTGTTTTGACTTAAGCTCCGCCCATCTACATCCTGCTATTCCTTCACTTGATCTACAGAGTATAAATTACAATCCATAAGAACTGTGAGCTTACTTGTCAGGTAGCGAATCACATGATTGGGTGAAGTAGAACAGAGGTAGCCTATAAATCAGGTAATAAACAGCTGTGTGTTGTAATGATGTTAGTTTATAACAGATAGTAGATAGTAGTTAGTAAGCCAATGTGTTCACAACAGACTAGTAGTCCAGTTCTACTAACTGATTAAGTACTCACTCATTGGCAGCCTCGGCAGCACATTTGTAAATCTTAGCGAACAGGTAAAGTTGACACAGTTATATAATATTCTTGTATTATAGCTGTGTTAACCAGTAATCAGTTTATTTTGTATTTAAAAGTACAAAACATAAAATAATATGCGAGCAGTATGTTTGCCTGTGTCCCAACTGCTTTTGGTTTTGAACATTTTAGTTTATAATAAATTTCTAGAATAGAGTTTGAAAGTGCCTGAGTAACTGATGGTGACTTTTTTAACATGCTTTGTTTACAAATTTATCTTACGTTATTCACAATATTTTATTTATTTTGGGACAATCTTAATACAATTGTAGCCTGGGTTCTTGAGTGGAGTGTAAAACTCAAAATAGAAAATTCACAGATGAATTATTTTGTAACAGTAATGTAGATTGGCGATGTAATTGTATTATTTATTTTACGTTATCCACAATATTTCATTTGTTGACATTATTACCAGTTATGTGATATCATCATATTACTATTGATAGTCAAAACTTATAATAAATTGATGGTTAATACTAGAAAAATGACAACCACATTGAAATTGTATCTATTTGCAACCCATGGTTTCCTGGATGGGTGAAGGATTGTGTAATAAAAGATTATTTATGCTTTTATTATTATTTTTATTTTAAGGTGAGGCTTAGCAACCTAAGTATAGCAACTGATGACACATAAACTCAGACAAACTAATTGTATCTAAGGATCAAATTTGTTAACTGACAGTAGACTCTACCCTGGTAAGACAGACAAACAAACAGACTAGCCAAAAGAGGCAGCACAAGGAGAGATAATATGCTAGTAGACGGGATGATGCAAGCAGCCCAGCACCAACAGCCAACTAACAGTCATATTTCACAGAATAACAATCCCACAATGCCATCTTTTGGTTTCACGCAGGAGCAGGTAGCTTGTGTATGTGAGGTTCTACAGCAGGGTGGAAATATAGACAGACTAGCAAGGTATGTGAGACGATAGTGAGTGTATAGAATGGGTTTATACCAGAGTATTTTAGTTTACAATAGTCTGGGTTCTTCACATTTGTTGTTATTAGTGGATGACCATGATACATGTCCCCCCCCCACCCACCCTTCGTTATAAAAGGCAAGGAATATGAAAAAGTCATCAAGCCCAGACCCTTTTCAAGCAACATTCATTTAGAAGACAAACTGACTAAATGAACTCCTGGTTATAGTTGATAACCATTGCCATTATGAAATTGTTTCATGGTATAATAGGCTTGAACCAAAAATATATTTTGGGCCTACACATCACATTAGTACAAAAGTTGTTTAGTTCTTCAGCAATCTGCATTAGTTGGTCCAACTTACAAATGCTGGACACTAAACTACCAATCTAATTTCACTATGGCATGCTGAAGTCAAGAAAGCCGTTGATTGATCAAAGGAAATATTTTATTTTTTATTTTGATATCTTGCATAAAACAAAGTATCGCTCAATCAGCATTTTTATTGCACCCACAGATTTCCTGATTCCCATCAATGACTGGAGGCCGATGACACAATCGCTTATTAAGATATTTGATTTCCTTTGATCTGGTTTATTGTTTTAGTTATAGGTAGAGTGTCTGACTCTATAAACTTTCTCCATGCCACAGTCACTCCTCAAGTATCAACTTATTTAAATTAGAAATTTAAATAAAGACCCCTTTGTTTACTAATTGACTTACTTTGATGTGTGGTAATTAGTCAGCCGAGACAGCAAACATGGACTACCACTGACAGCCTCTATTACAATCCCAAATACAGCATCCATTATAATATATACAATGTAGTATCCAGACATTGAATAATATATGAGGCAAGATTAGACACATTCATTGGTGCAGGCTAGGCTAGAATTATGTGCACATTTTATTGTCAACATACATGTAGATGTGCTAATCCATTTCACATGTACTTCATGTGTATTATGTAATTATCAATGTACACAATTTGGTCTAGTAGTGAATGCAGTTGAAGTAGACCTCATTAAATAGTAGTGTATCTGTACTTCATGTATAATCTTTTTTAAACTTTGACCAAGTTGTCTAATTTTAATAATTTAAACTTTGATTTACCAGGTTTCTTTGGTCTTTACCTGCATGTGAACACCTGCATAAGAACGAATCAGTACTGAAAGCCAAAGCAGTCGTTGCCTTCCAGCGAGGCAACTTTAGGGAGCTGTATAAAATCTTAGAGACCAACCACTTCTCACCACACAACCACCCAAAACTTCAAGCACTTTGGCTTAAGGCCCACTACATAGAATCTGAAAAGATAAGGGGCCGACCCCTAGGAGCTGTTGGTAAATACAGGTATGTAGGCTATTCAAATATAATTCAATAATTTATTTGTAAAGTACATCCACCATACTGACCAAATATCATATGAAATGAATTATAAATTATGTTTCTAGATAAAGTCTAGGGCTCTAGGCCATGTCATATTAATACAAAATTGTTTCATGATAGAAGCTATCAACCATCAGGCAGCAATGCCTTCAGACAGCATTGGCATGGTGCTATAGGGAAAATATATATAAAGGCATTGGAATATATTGGAATATTATATACTTGAGGATTTATGATTTCGTTGATTTTAAAATTTAAATTATATCATTTTCGTAATTGAACCTACCTACATGTACATGTACTTAGAGTAAATTTTGTTTATAAAGTTTAAAGTTTTAACCACAGATATTTACAGTGAACTACACCACAGGTATTCAACAAATTGACACTTTCTAATGACTATCAGAAAATTTATCACTTTGGTAAAAATTCTCCTCTGTATAATTATTATTCTTAGCAGGGCTCTTCATTCTAAAGAGGTTTTCTCAGAAAATCTAACAAAATACCTGGTTATAGTCTTTATCAATCTCATTTAGTAACAACACATCTGTGTTGACCAGAAATTACATATTTTCTGGTCATGTTATGGCAACCTGGTTTAAATCTTCTACCCTGATATTTATATGTTTAGTCTGACCGAAGTGATAACTCTATGTGTAACCACACTTGTAATTTGGCAGCAGGAGCTACAGTGGCAGCCGGGCATGTGCATACTGCTATTATGATTGGATAGTCTTGTCATGTCAATTAATGTGTGTAATCATGCAGGCGCCTTTTCAATTAAGCAGCATCTTCAGCATACTTGAACTTAGCCTCAGATCTATTTAACCTTCTTTTAAAGGCTTTTCTGTTTTAAACCTCAAAAGCTCTTAAGAAACAGGGCAAAATTCTTAAGGAACTGGAGCTTGGCTTTAAATTACTAAATTCTGTTACATGCAGCAACTTAAATTGTTACAATGTAGTGTATTTCTGCCAGAAAGTCTGTGACCCACCAGGAGGGTAGCATTGGCTGCTGTCAATGGCAGCAACTGTCTAGGTATCTGCCCTCCACCCTGTGGTATTGTATAATAACTTAACGCCTCAGGTACTCACACTACTAGTGTGTAGACTATAATGTATACGTTGTGTACAACATTGTGATATTGCTGTATACAAAGTGATGTAATAAATTTAACAAAAACTTTACAAAATCATTTTCCCATGACTGTAGTAACATCAACAAATAGCACTGAATAAAATCTTTGGCCTAAGGCTATATTTTAGGTTATTCATAATTTAGATAGCATACTTGTCTGAGTAATATTATTAAATTTTGTTTATACAAATCACAAAAAGCAATATCCACAATATTTTCTCCAGCACATACAAGCACTGCTATGACCTGTCACTATTCTAGCACATACTAGCACTGCTATGACCTGACACTATCAGGATGACATATCATCCCTTTGAAGAATCTAATTACATAAAATATTTCTTTTGAAGGGTAAGAAGGAAACACCCATTACCAAGGACAATATGGGACGGTGAAGAGACAAGCTACTGCTTTAAAGAAAAGTCTCGCATATTATTGCGGGACTGGTACACACATAACCCTTACCCCAGCCCTAGAGAAAAGAGGGAGTTGGCGGAGGGCACCGGGCTAACAACTACACAAGTATCTAACTGGTTCAAAAATAGACGACAACGAGACAGAGCTGCTGAAGCAAAAGAAAGGTAACCAGTTTAGTCGTGGCGCCACAGCACTATCGAGTAATAATTTTTTCAGTAGCTTTCTGGAATTTTTGAGCTATTGGCCAATAATATTCAACTACAAAATGCATATAACTAACAGGAGAGTGATAATTATATGTGAATCTATATGTGTGTGCGTTATAATATTGATAGCTTAGCTGTTTGTCCAATACGAATGAGTAGTAACACAAATATAAAACTATACTTGAGTTGTACCATGTTCTACTTACTTGAGGTAGTAACTCTACTACTTCACTCTATGATACTTGTATTGCTATAAGTACCTTATTTCCTGTTACCAATCAATTCGCGCTTGTGTTTTAGAGGTGAGAATGGAAAAGGTTTACACAATGCAGGAGGCTCCAGTCCTCATTCAGATGACTCTGACTGCAGTTTGACCAAAGATAATAATAGCCTTATAACACCAAAAAGTGAACCAAGTCCCCATGAAGTGTCCCGTAAAAAGCAGATGAACCAGGTAAGGCCTCTGAGTCTATTTATATTAGTTCATACAGCTTCATTCCCTCTAATTTTCTACACAGTTTGTTTACATCATAGCATAAATATTCAAGTACTGTGATTGAAATAGTAACTACACAGTTATATAGTGAATACAAGCTAGTATTGCTGATGCAGCTCTTGGCTCTGAAAAATACAAACAATGTACACCCAGGGTCTATAAACCTATTGCCTTGCCCTGGGATCTTGTTCCATTAAGACCTATGAGTATTTATCGAAATTATGTGGTTTGAATGCTTTTTCTTGCCAGTTTATTTTAAGATTCTATAAATATATGCGTATATTGCACATTCCACATGTATGTGTAACAGCATCGCTTATAAATATATATTATTATTTATTTGTAGCATGCATATACTGGTTCAGTGATAGGATTACCAACTTCACATTGTCACGATGATCCCCACCACACCTCCTATTTACCTGGTGTAAATATACTAGCTAACTCTGTATCACAACACTCTAATCTGCTGACTATGACAGCGAGTAACTCGTTGGCTGTTAATGAGAGTATGTCAGCGATGCTTCACGACTATCAACATCTCTGACAATAATACCTGCTTCTTGAAGCATATATATTACTTAGACATACAGTGCTCATGTCTATGTAGGCATGTAATGTTTTTAATGTTCTGAAGTTTTTTGGATAAATTTTCATCTTTGCTAATGATAGTGGGCAGGCTCATTTCTGTGAATTTTTCTTTATATCTGAGAAATGAAATGAAACATACGAACCGAAATTTTCTGGGGAGAATTAAAACACTCTCTTTATGAGTTCAGCAGCGGAGCTGTTTTATTTGGAAACTACTATTATTAGAAACATCATTTTATTTTTAAGACGAGTAACATAGGCTACCTAACACACACATTTGTATATATTCTATTTTAGCCTTCTATAATTTTATTTATGTACTTATATTTTATTCAACATTCTGAATTATAAAACAATACCGACAATCATTTCCAAAGCATACCGTTAATAAAACAATTCATTTGAAATCTGACTTTTATTCTATTGTAAATCTGACTCTATTGTTTATATTTGCTCTAAAAAGTGTGTTTTATAACTCATGCCGGTAGTACAAGCAGTCTGCTAGTCTCCTTCTTGTGGACATTACAATATTTGTCAAAAAATTCACAAAGCTTTGTAAACTATAAATATTATACAGTTTAAATATTAAAACATCAAACTAACAATTTGTTAGCAGTGAATAAATACTACATGGATATCAGCTCGTCTGTTTCCAAATATTGTAGAGAATGGTGCCAGCTACTCAGTTTACAGGTGACTTTACTCTGTAGGCTGTTGTTTAGTTAGGATAGGTGGAAGGGAATACAAAGGTATATGTATGTACATAGCATCATGTTACAGACTATCACTAGCAAATGCAGTATTGAGAGTTTGTTTTATTGACCCAAAGCTTAAAAAATGACAGTAGTCAATAGCTTATGCAAATAGCTGCTTGTTCCAATACAGAAACAGCAGCTGCTATTAAGGCATCATTACAAGCAACTTAACTGAATTTATAAAGTATAATAATGTATAATTTAATACACATGTTGAATCTAAACATTTTGTGGATTCATGTAAAATAATTTTTAATTAATTAATAACGCAATGAAATATTATGTAATATAATAGGCCTTGACTATCAATAGCTTTTTTTTCACAACCTAATATACTAACTGGAAACAACTCTATAATTGACGGTCTATTTTGTGTTGCATATAGAATTAAAAAATGATCTTAAAAACAAAACTTAAAAATTCTTTTAAACCATGTAGACTATATCCTATAATTTTTATATACATGATTGTACATTAATTTATTGTGTTAAAGTGATAATCCTGCTTAGAAAAACTACTAATGAGATTAATCTAGATGTTACATGGATCTCCCCTGCACAAAGTTTATAACAAGATAATGAAACTTTTTTTTATTTATACACTTAAAAAATTTATTGAGCTAAAATAAATATTGATTTAAATCAAAATAATAGTCTGCATGCTGTAGTACTAAATACATGCTCTATGTATTTGATGTGCTAAGTGCAGCATTGGCAGCACAAACAGCTAGCAATTACTGTTACATAGAGCATCGTCAACTTTATGGTGCAATAAATATTTCAACACAGTTTTATTTCAGTAAAAGTTCACATGAAAGATCCACATTCCGCAAGCCTTTGCTATGGCTTTCTCACAATAGTTTTACTATACTATATTTCAGTTATACTTACAGTAAAATTATTTTTTCAAAATCTCGAATTCACAACAGCTATAACTTATAATTTAAATAATAGTTGCACAAAATAAGCCTCTATACTCTACACACATAGCACAAAAATAATATGTTGGTGAGTTATCAGTTTGCTGAAGAAGACCAAGATTTTTTCATTTTTTATTTTGTGCCGTACATGAGCAGTTGCAGAGATAATAGTAACAAGTAGCAAGTATCATGTAACTCCTTCTAAGAAGATATAAATTTGCTATTTTGTTGCCACATTCAAAGGGCCCGTTGGAGAAACGTGAGCCATGAGTGCTGCATCAGCAAATATTGATCCTCGTGGAAATATATTTATAATCTTCTTAAATTGGTGATATCCCATGGATAAACATATTAATAGTTGGTAAATATATAGACTATACTGCTCTTGTGTAGTAAAACCATGAGCTAAAATATGCAAAACAGGTACATGAAGTAGGTAGGAGTTTAATATACCTAAAATCCTGTATTACATGACTGGTTGAAGCTGGTTTCAGTAAATCAGTTAATCTCATCTACATGAATGTGTGAGTTGTTAAGTTTTAAAAGCAGTTTTTACTAGCTTTACTTATTATAACTGTTAGAAAGTAGGTTTAATAACTGAATAATAATAAAAAGGCATAATTTTAAGCCTACTATCCAAAGGTTGCCTAGTCTGCAGAAAATTACTTCAGATTTTGGTCTATGATTTTCTTACACATGCAATATATTATGCGCTACATTGCATACTCGTGTGTATTATAATAAAAAACAATGTGTTTTGAACCCAGCTGATACATGTAGTAATAAAAAATATTGCATATTCTAATATGTATTACTGACAAAAGTACAGATAATAAATCTAAACTGTACATGCATGCATGTTGATGAAAAAATTACACATAAAGTACTCACTGGTTTGTCAGATTATTAAAATACAAATAAATAAATTGGTTAAAAATTGTACCATTATATTATTTCATTGCTCAATGATTTCAGGTCATCAGGGCTTTCGCGAAAATGATGAACCAATTCTACAATTGTGATGAAATATTTTATATAAATGCATCTATGCGGTATATAAGCCTATAATGCAATGTACTATAAAATATATAGGTTACTATTGCAAGCCTAGTATTTTCTACATGTATGCATGTATATAATATTATGGATACCACCATTGTACATATATATTGTACAGCAGTATGTTCAAATACAATTAATGTTAATAATATTATATGGACAATATTCATGCCTAAATAACAAACAACATCCAAAATGCATATTTAAAGGTAGCCAGCTTATACATACAGTATACTGTACATTTTTAATACCATGTAGTTCGTGTAAAATAATGCGTCATACATGTACCAGTGTATTTGCTAATGTAGAATAGATATCTACATGTACATAATATATCATATATTATCATCTTGCATTATTTTGTATCTTCCATGTAACTAATAATGAGCACATCCCTATCTGACATAATAGTATAGCTTGAACAAACACTTGCACACAAAGGTCATGTTGACTGAGTGACAGGGTAGAGTGTGTGGCATGTTATAGCAAGTAACCTGACACCCTATAGCAAGTGTTTGGTGTCAAGCTTTGAACACTGCAGTATGGTGTACATCCACCTACACGTAAATCCAAATTGGGCGTACACTAACCATGTTGTGATACCTTATTGAAATAAGGTTTGGTTGTGAAAATCAGACATAACAAGATTTCCTTCTTTTTAAAGAGTCATATTTTAATGTTTTTTATTGTTAGGGCATCTATCCATAAATTGTATTTAACAAACTTCGGAAGCTGAAGCTTCTACATATTATTATATGAGTGACAGGAGCTAGGTTGTGGGTGGAAGGGTTCACCTTCCACATCAGAAGTGTCTGAGAGTCGAACTCCTTGGTCTACAAATCAGCAAGTTAGCCACTACACCGTCCTCTCAGTTGAAGAGGCTGTTCCCAAAACTATTAAATCAATTTTGTCATGATCAGGACATAAATCTCTCACATTAGCCTTAATTTTGGTGAATGGTGAGGACCGGTGTAGGGCTAAATTTAATGACATTTAATTCCACGGAGAATGAAACAGTCAAGTTAACTTGAGACTTTCAAGTGTTTACATAGATGCAAAATAAATTAGAACTTTTTAAGTAGCAGCAATAGAATATTTGAATTTATATTTATAAGCAACACAATTATCAATAGTTAGTAAATGTAAAACAAAGATGTTGAATCTATTTGTTCGTATAAAATTATAATCCGATGATACGCTCTTCGTATTCGTAATTATATTATAATTACAATGATGTGTCCACTGCTGCTGTAAGCAATGTAATATTATGTTTCTTATTCCGCTTTTGTCATCTTATAATAATGTAACCATAACCCCACTATCATGTTTGATTGTAGCATCAACATTTCCACACTACCTGTACATGTATCATTACAATATCCATGCATGGCATAATTCTGTTTATCATATAACTTATGTAACTATGTACATGTAAACTGACAGGTTGAGAGATGAAGTCATTACAATCAGGACAGTTGAAAGTGTGCACCCAGCTATTTTGTATTGATAATAACTTCCTAGAACAAATGGATTCAGGAATTATAGAGTTGTCGCCCCAACCAAGTGGAAATTTCATGGGCACACAACTTCTGCATTAGAACAAAGACTGACCAGTTTTACGCTGTGGTGTCTGTCAATTATCATTGGTTTACTGGACAATAATATTTAATTTTCTAGCACCAGAACACATGCAGACTTGCCAAAACCATGACCATGTTGTTGTTATATTGTTCGCAAGTTCCATCCCTCCTGGTTCTGCACCTACACTGTGATAACGGTAATGTTAGTGGCAGTGGAACTTTGTTCATACATACAATGTAGACCTAGTCTGTCCTCCTTTTGTCCTGTAACCAGTGTTTGTAATGGAACAGTTTCAGGGTAGTGCCTATCACAGTGAATAGGCTAACCAAAATTCAAAATGTGGAGTTGTCCTTTCCTTACATAGCTAGGAGAGGATAACTTCTTTCATCAATATAATCTTATAGGTTATGACATTGTTAGCTTATATACCAATATGAATAAGGCACACCTAAGCCGCTGGAATATGCAATACTACCTATATATTTTCAGTCTACCATCTACTAAATATACACAACATAATTTTATACATGCATCGTGGTGGTTAGTGAATTATTAATCTCCAAAATATAAATAAGAGGTAGGCCTACAAGGTGCATGTATACTGGAGACTGGAAGTTTATTTGCAGAAGACAAAATATTAATTCACACAGTGTAATGAAATTGGTAGCCGTTAAGGTAAGTTCCACAATTTAAAACACTATTAAATACAAGACTATAATATAATATAAAAGATAATATGACCCAGTTAGAGAAATTTATGTATTTCCATGGCATATGTACATGCATCCTCAAATTTGGCAATGTTTTGAACACATTATATAATTTTATACAAAATTTTTCTATCTATATATACTAGTGATACTGTAACCCTGCTAACTATGCATCTCGAGAATTTTGAACTCATTTTATGACCCATTCGGTACGTCTACATGTAGACACAAGTTTATTGTTTCTGCTGAGACTGTAAGCTGGATATTACCATCTCACCTAGATTGCAGGTAGTCGGCTCACTCTTAATGAACTGTGCCAGCAGAACCTGCTCGATGACGACTTTATTAAACTCTTTGGCCTGATTTATTAGTTGTGTCAGATTCATTAGTTGACTTATATTCTCATCTTTCAACTGTTGAACTGCTCCGTCGTATAGCTTCTTCACGACATGGTATTGTTCAAACATGGCACCTGGGCAAGAAAATTGGACGCACTGATAATAATAAAACCTCGTTGAATCTGAAACAATAATATCATGAATAAATGAAGTAAACTGCTAAAAACTAAATGGTGCTAAGGCATAATTTTGTAATATTAATTGAGTGTAGGAGACTCACCAGAACTCTGAAAGAAACAGAGAGATTTCAGGTGTTCAAACCCCGTTGGAGATAGTCCTAGTGCGTTGATCTCTTTCAGTAGTGCTTTCAGGTACATCACCTGATCCATCAGCCTGCTATCCCAACGTAATCTTGGTACACTATTCATTAGTGTTTCTGCAATAGTCATATAAACTGATGAATGTTTTATAGCAATAAAATATTTTTATCTCGTTCAGCTCTGATATGTGCATATAAACATTTATAATGAACACAACAAATGTACACTGTTTAAACGTATTTTTGGATCATGAAAAATTGAGAAAATGTGCTGCCCTGTTTTCAACCATGCATCTTAAGAATGCCGAGTAGTCTAGTAGGCTACATTATCTGGCAGATCTTCATCAAATAATAATATACATGTACTATCCATGTGCTGAATAATGTAAACATGCGCCTTTCAAAAAGACGGGTTAGATATGAGGGAACTCTCTAAGGCTTTAGCAAGGGTTCTACTTGCCTGACTTGATGTGCCGTCAGCTTTCTGTGTAAATGAGGGAAGTTAAATAGGCAAGTGATATTCATGATATTCTATCATCTGCTGAGATGGCAATCCACTCACCCAGGTTGATCTCTACTTGCAACTGTGCCGAACTGGCAACAAAGAGCTGACACCAGTTCACCTGCACTAGTGTCTGGCTGTCTGGCTGGGTTAGAGTGCAGGCAGTCAACTTGTCCTCTAGCCATTCTACCACTCTGGTGAACACTCTCCTACATGGTGTAGATAGAAATAAACCAAACCATGCATTATATAGTCATCTTCTTCAACTTTTGTACGTTGTTTGCGCCTACTTCATGTACATTGTACATTATGTGAATAAACCTAATGAATAATAAATAATTTTATTTTATTAAGTCTAGAAAGAGGAATAGAATATCATACTAGCCTAGCCTCAGTGGATTAAAATATCATACTAACTTAGCCTCAGTGAATTAGATTATCTAGCCTAACCTAGCCTCAGATTCTTGATTAATCTGCCACTCTCTATAAATGCCAATACTTTCTTCGTGTAGGTCACGCTGTATAGTAGGCAGTTGGAATGACTTCTGGTGCACTGGTTCCTGTGAATAGGGTGCTAATATTCCAAACTGTAAGCTGTGTGTGGTTTTATCAGGATATGTGTAGGGCTGTAATCTGCAGCAATAAGACATGAACTTTCACCTTTCTATCAGTGCTTTTCCGTGCTTCGAATTTTGCTTCGTATTTAGCTTCGTATTTAAAATACGAAGGATGGAATTGGCCCAAAATACGTATTTCCTGACCTTCGTAGGAGCAAGCTCCTTCGACCGCGAGACTTCGTATTTCCGAAAATACGTTGGGATTTTTGTTGCTTCGTAGGATGGAAGTGCCATCCTTCGAAGCTAATGTACAAGTACTAGTTAGTAGTACACTATCTTTGGCTGGCGCAATAGTATTCACGCTTGAATAACTGCTTGCTGATAACGACATTATGGTTATGACGTCAGTTTGGCTGTGCGCTCCTTGTTGCGGTTGAATTCACATTAGACAACGCATAGCTATTTTTAACTCATGAGGTTATTGTACTATGATGTCATAGGCGGGAAAACTTAAATGCGTTTGCCACAAAACAGTTGAACAATATACGAAGCATGGAATTAGACTGGAATGGAGCTTCGAAGGGTGAAACAACTCCCTTCGAAGGAAAATACGAAGCATGGAAAAGCACTGTATGATAGGATAGAAAACACCTCTTTTGCTAGTTGATAGCCTGTGGTCATTCATTTTTAACGAATATCTGACTCAACTTTCCCCTGGTCCTATTACAGAAATACATTACAAACAGATAAAGTTCATGAAGTTGCATTCAAATCTGTTTTCTCCTTTTAAAATTTAAATCATGAATAAATCTAGGAGTTTGCACTGCAAAGAGCTTGATCAATAATTATTATAAATAAACCTTTCAAAGCCAAAGGGTAACATGGCTATTCTCATTACTTCAGTATTTTAGACCTGCTTCCATTAGGCCAGTTCATTTTCATCACAGGTTAAAGCAGACTGTAAAATACTTCTGTTTTTTTAGTCAGAGGGAAGCAGATACAACTTTATATGAATTCACACAGGCAAGATCTCCACAAGCTTGAGATACATGTTTCATAAACCTAGTCTAATCACCTTTTTCATGAAGTACAAGCAGCTAAAGAAGACAATACTTGGGTTTACTTACTGTGTGTCAAATTCTAATTCTCCAGTAAAAGATAGGGGTCTGGTAGGCAGAGGTGAAAGACAATAATCAACAGCATCCATATTGATTTCTCTCGAACTGAGGATATAGCAGCCTTTCCTGGCGTAGAGCTAGCAGGAGAATGACTTGATCTGAATCTACAGCTTTATAATCCTCTGTCTATATTATAATTCAATGCCAGCTTTGCACAGCTACTAAAACTGTACAGGTGGAGATGATTTCTCTTTCTGGTATAACAGTAGAATGGTGACAGTGAAACTACCACCTTTACTTTCATTATCCAGCTGGTAGAGGGCAAGGTAGACATGTAAACAGTTAGTGCAATTCAGGTAACAATCAGCCTATCAGTTCAGTGAGTGGAATTTTTCATACAGCACAAGGTAGCCATAATAAGAGAGGTGCCGGGTGTGCAGTTCGCTCAGAGCATGTCTTCTGTTCACTGGTGAAGCTTTCTCTTTAGGTTGCTGAGCTGGTGTATTGGTTGCATGATCACTGTGCTAGGTGATTAGGTGCCGTAGAGGCCCCGGGTTCAAACCCCAGTCAGAGACTGGTATTTTCATAAATTTGAAACAAGCCTCTGACTGCTCAAAAATACACTCCTTGCTTAAAAATACATCATTGTATAAAAAAGTGGCCAAGCCCCCTAACAAAATAGAAAAATGTTTCATCAGAAATAAACCCTTTAGAAGTTGGGTGGGCCTTTGCCAAACTCCAATCTTCCAAAGTGCATTGTTATAGTCTATCAAACTAGTCGCTTAACATGTTGAAATTTTAGCTTACATATAGAACCATGTATAAGTTCCATGGTTCATCTACTGGTTCATCTACCTTTCTAATGCATATTTTCTGTTAGTGTATGATTTGAATCTAACTTTATAATTGTGTTTGACTGCATGTCACACCATACTAACAAGACACCTCCTAACATTCTGGATTATAAGTACACTTCAGTCATATACATATCTTACAGATAGTCAATACAGAACTAGCCAAGATGGTGGACATCAACAGAGTGAAATCAAAACCATCAAGATTCTGCATGTCATATGTCTTGGACTATGTTATATAAAATGTATGTATATAACCTTCATAGGCTGCCAGATTGTCAATCATTAGTAATTATCTCTACTAACTCCTTGCTTAGTTAAATTTACAGGTGTGTGCCTTCATCATCTGTAGTTTTTCTGTTCATTTGATGTATTGTGGAGAAATAAATGCGATACTGCATGCTAGAATAGTAAAGTTATTTTCGATGAAGATCTGTCAGAGGAAGTAGTCCCACTCCTTTGTTTACATAGACAATACTGGGGGAATGTAGTTGTCTGTTTTGGGGTGATCTAAAGACAGTACCTATTATTATGTTGTGTTTGTTTTAGTTGTGCTCTTTATAAATATTTATATACAAATGAAAAAGCCCAAATGAATTAAAAATATTTTATTACTAATATTCTCATGTAAATCATCAGTTTATGTTTGTTGCAGAAGCACTAATGAATAGTGTACCAAGGTTACGTTAGGATAGCAGGCTGGTGGATCAGATGATATACCTGAAAGCCCTACTGAAAGAGATCAACACACTTGCTTTCTCTGCAAAGAAACTTTAAAATCTAAAATCTTTGTTTCTTTCAGATTTCTAGTGAGTTTTCTATACTCAAATAATATTAAAAAATCACACCTTAGTTTAATAACTTAGTAAAATATTACAATGTCACTTCAACCAACGTTTGCGTGGTCATTCCATGTCGTCACGAGAACATCTGTACTTCTGTGTTCTCTAAATACTTAGAGGACTTGGTCACGGCCCAAATTAATAGACGCACATAGATATACAAGATGTCATTGGTCCAGAGTTGGTGAGTGGACGACTACCACTCTGAATTATGCAACTATGGGTCAGTTTCAGGAAGAAAACCATAATAGCTAACACTTCAGCAAACTGCTGTGGCGGTTTTAAATCTCTAGGGTTTATGCAGCCAATAGCTCCTCTTCGGTCAGAAAGTCTGGTGCCGCGAATCTTGTGAAGTGGCATCTAGCAATCTGTTCTTTTACAAAAGAGTTAATTTGAATGTAGGTAGTGCACATGTTAAGTTACAGCACTGGAATTGAACCATTTAACTGGTGTAACTACAGCAGAAATTAAACATGACATAGTGTATTATATTGTATAACCACGAGTGAAAAAGGCAGACATACAGCATTGCAGCCGGTATGAAGAGATGTGTAGCCTTTACTCACAGCCCATCCAGTCCTCATCACGCTGTCAAAATTATTAATATATGGCAATAGATTACAAGTTTATTAACTGTGTAGAGGTAAAGAAACTGGTCATAACTATATTGAGTTAAAAAGATGGGCTAAGAAAATAATGGTAGCTAATATTATTATAAACATGTACTTACATTTCAAAAGGTCTGGAGACTGAGGTTCTAGATGGGTGTGGTTGTACACATTCTCCACGCTCTCCATTTAAAAGAAACAAAATCTAGCTATATAAGTTTCGAGTGATAGCTATACAGTACCAGCATCACAATAGCTTTCACCGAGCACCAAGATAGTTAGCCACTAGCCTACTAGCTTACCTGCTCTATTCTTTGAAAGCCCAACTTCACTGAGAATAGTAAACAATAACTGGCTGAATCTACTATTTAGTTGATAAAGCAGAAGAGGGTCTATTCTGTTAGTACAGACTACAATAATTAAGATCTACACCTAATTGTACAATGTTGAATTTTGGCTCAAACATTTTTATTTAACAAAAAAATATAATTTTTACTTCATTTTCATACTAGATGATAAAACTCGTCAAAATCAAAAATGTACAGTTGAAAGATTTGATTATGTTAGTGTATGCACACACAAGACACAAATATACACGTTGCCAAAATATATAGAACAGTTGGATTTATCTCCTCTGGCCCAGGTAACCATTCAACATCACATCACCCAAACTGATTGCTCCATTCTGGCTAAACTGAGACAGTAAGGTCTGCGGAATGACTAGTTTACCAAACTCGTTTATTCGATTTACTAAAAGTATGAGTTTTCCAGGTCTTAGTCTGTGTTCCTCCGAAGTAGAGAAGTTGTGTCGCCCTGTATTCTCAGTGCCACCTGTCTGCTCAGACTCCCTGATTAGTTGAAGATGTGCTTGATCATTTAACCTCTTTATAGCCTGTGGTTCCATCAGATCTGCGCCTACATATACATGTATGCTAGAGGAACTGGTTATATTAATCTACATGTACGTGTATGTACACGAATTGCAAGGTTTCATCTATATTGACCTAAACCCTATGATTGAGATGAATGTGTGACTGTTCGAAAAAGACAATTCGAAACAAGACGTTTCGAAAGTGGACAGTTCAACACCAGACAGGTCAAAAAGCCTAACCTCAAACTCTAACCACCAGATTTCAACTAGTTCTTATTTTTAAATTTTTTTTATTTACTTAAATAAATCAAATTAATAAAAATTGATTATCTGCAAGTTGTGCTCTTCTAAATATAATCTATACAGTGTCAAACTATCCTGTTTCGAACTGCCCAATTGTAAAACGTCCTGTTTCGAACTGTCCAGTTGTGAAACATCCTGCTTCGAACTGTCTGTTTTCGAAATGTCCCTTTACCGATTGGATCCACCATTATTTTGATACTGTTTAAATATACAACACTCACCAGAACTCTGGTAGAGGCAGAGAGATTTCAGACAGTCAAACTCTGTCGGAGACAGTCTGTATGTGTTGATCTCTTTTAACAGAGCTTTCAGATTCATTATCTGTTCTCTCAGAGCATTGTCCCAGTGTAGTCTCGGTACACATTGTACTAATGCTTCTGGAATATTTACAATCTACATTATACATACTGTATGTACTATGACCAAATTTATACTATGATACTAGTAGAACACAACTACAAAACTAGTATATAACTGATGACACCACAAGCCATATAAATTCACATATTGCACATGTTATGCTGCCTCTATCAACGCATAATTTATTTAATCTTACAAATTAATTTCGATGAATAAATGATGTACATTTGTATTTTATATACAAGTAGCCTACATCTAAGAATAGTAAACGCGTGTCAATTCTGTAACTACGTTCACCGCAACAGCTTTACACACAGCAGGTGTTTGCTTACCAATTGTGATGGAGAATGTGATCTGTGCCAGAGATACTATATATATCTGACACCAGTTTAGTCTAATTATAGAATCTCTGTCTCGTTCTCTAATTCCTTTTAGTTGTGGATTTTCTGCCAACCATTCCACAGAAGTCTTGAACGCTTTTCTGCAAGTTGACAACAGCTATAGTGTAATATTATTACACGCAGTTTATTCTAACTAAACGTTAGTAAAACAAAGCATGCAACTGTTCGACTTTTCTAGAACATTGACAGTATGCAGATTTTAAAAAGTCGAAGTTGTTGAAATTTTAATCTAAATCTTTATACCCTGAGATCACTCACCTTGCTTCCACCTCTTGCAAATTCTGCCACTCTCTATAATATAGTGTCTGCAGCTGCAGATCACTTTGTAGCTTCTGGTAGAAGTGCTGAGTAGCCAGTGTAAATTGTCGAAGCCATGTATTCATATCGGCAGCAGGTTGCAATGAATTCTGGTATACTGGCATGAAATGGTGAGGGGTTCTCAGAGGTGCTGCATATTCAGGTAGAGATTGAGAGGCAACCCTGTGATTAATATAGAGTTAATTTCTTCGCTTCACTGTTGATGTTCAATATTACAATTAAACGAATTTTTTCTGAAATGCATGGAGGTATTTTTTAACCCAGTAATTTTCTTAGAAGTTTTTCTGATGGCAAACTGCTCATTCTCTTAGAAATCGGGATTCAAGTTCCAAATCTTTTGGTCTAGCTGGATATGGAACTTCGAATGCGGAGCTTTTCAGGTAAACCTAGACCAGAACATATAATACTAGAAAGTAGAAACATTAAGAAAACTCCTGGATGGAGCAGCTGGTTACAGAGTTCATGATGAATCTATCACAAGTACAGTCAAACCTCAGAAATGACTTGTGCTCCATGCTGCATGTACTTAATAGGAGTATACAGCAATACATCACTACTTACATTATTGCCATATTTCTATTGAAAGTCTGGGTTGCTTGTTGAAGAGGAGCAGCAACATTAGGGGCAGCGTGCATGGCACCTCCTCTATGAAGTACTTCTGCTCTTGGGACAACTGCTCTAGGAGATCTTTCATTTTGAACAGCTGAAGAAGGACAGTTTATAGTTATATATTTTCGACTATTATAAAATTATGTTGTTATTAGGTTACTCATTGCTATTATTCAATTGAAAATAAAGCAGGTATAAAGAATTGAACTGACATTTTGTGTTTATCATATCATACAAGAGCAGTGGCACATTTAGTAAAGCTAGGTGTGACATCAGTACAATCTGTAAACACTAAGATAAGAGAGGTGATCCCTCTGTCAGATGGAGTTTAGACGACATGATCAAATCATATTTATTCAGCTGCTAGTTCCCAGTCAACATCACGAGCTCAAAGTACACTGATAGTCAGAATGGTGAAAGGATTTCCTCTCCTTAAAATTCTTATTCAAACCCAGAGTTGCTTAACCAACAATGTAGCATTTTACTAAATAAATTATAAACCAAGAAATACAGATGCATTAGGTTTATGCTGAGCCCATCAGCCCATATTGCTACCAAGAACAGCAGTCAGCAGGTAGAAAAGTACATTCAGTGTATAGTACGGACACTGCAAGGTTTAATATAATAAGCAGAGTGATCCTTTTAATCTAAGGATTGAAAGATCTAATTACAAATTTTCAGCTTAGTTGGTTCTTAACATGAATATTTTACTTAAATTGAGAGAATTGGATCACTTTTGACATGACTGTATTTGTTTAAATAATACTTAAACTTTTCTCTAAGTTTCATCTTAATGAATATTTTATAAGATATCAGTCAATTTCCCATTATATAGTATGAGCCCCATGTTATATACAAACAGCCTGCTGTATCTTAAGTCATGACAGAGAACTGTAATATGATAACTTAACAAACAAAACAAGCACATTAGTCTAAAAACTTGGTTCATGACCCACAATACATCAACCAGAGAAATTAACAGCCAAGAGGAGTGTAGCCAGAGAAGTGAACGGGTGACTGGCAGGGGTGTAGCCATGTGATCAAAGGGCTCCATGTGTTTTATTATTTCCTACTCTCGTATAAAGATAGGCCTAGTGTAATGATAGATTATAGTCAAACTAGCATAATCTTCCACTGCCAATAATATCAGTGGTGTGCGGGCGGCATTACCACCCCCCTTTACTATTTAAAAATTCCCTTACTATTTACCAACCCTCACTATTTGCCAACTGCTTAATTGAGAACATGAAACTCTTTGATGTCCATGTTCAACTCAGTATGAATGAAGGATTGTTCGAAGCAAATTATTCTTTTGGCTTACAAGGTTATAATTGCAATGTACATGTATACCCTCTCCCTCCCCACCATATTTAATTGATAGTGAGTAAAAGTGAGGGAAATAATAACACTCCTACTGCTGCTGTCCAGCTATATACAAGTGACAATGAACATTCACCATGAATTATATGAACAGATTTAATCCATAATTCCAATATTACTTTTTTTTATTTTATGACATGCTGGTGTGCCTGTATAGCCTAACAGACAAAATTTAACTCAGCTTTTTAATTTCAACTCGTGTTGAAATTGAGCAATTTTTGTCCTCAGGCAAATATCGGTAATAAAAATTTTCCCCATCTAGGTGACTTTCATATTCTTAGTCTATGCCATTAGTGACACCTAGTGTTGGTGAAGTGAATGATTAAATGTCATCAAATATTATGAATAATTTATGTACAATGTTTGTATAAGATCAGCGTATGTAGTCTAAGCCTTATATTGCATTTCATTTAATCCCAGGCCTTATGCTGCTGTGAATTAGATCGAATATTAATATTACAAAAAGCTAGGCCACAAAATAAAAAAGTCTTAAATTTTTTTAATGTGATTAAATGTGCATTTGCAGCGTGTACACTATATTGCTACCGTACTCACACATTGACTCACGTGTTCGCAACTTTCACAAAGTTGTAACAATATAGCTCAGTTCTAAACTATATGAATAGAAACACTCCCAGCAATAAACTCGTAAATTCTTCTGCGGTAAATATAATAAGCAAACTTTCACTCACTTACCACTTTTATTCATATTAGCTGAGAGACAGGCTTGGTATCTGCATGCCTGGCATCTGTTCCTGTTCTGTGCATTCACCACACAGTTTCCTCCCTCCTGGAATATTTATATAATTATTACTATTTTATAATTTATTTAATCTCGCATCTTCTACAGCTAAAATGAATAACTCCTGTAAACTATATAACATTTCTAAGATCTGGACAACATGGTGGAATAATACAATGTATTTCAAAACTTTTTTAGTAAGATGAACTACATGCAGTTTGGAGGAAAGCTGAAGCTGAAGTTTAAGGTCAAACTCCTGCTAAAGCCTGTAACTAATGGCGTTATATCTAGGAAGTTTGTTTGACAGTTACTTTACTAAACTCTCACCCCATGTACTCCCATCAAACTACTAATTAAACTATTAGATAATTTTTTTACTGGTAACTTGAAAATTGTTGCAGTTATTTGGGCACTTTCCTCTTGCTTTTGGAACAACAAACAAGTTAGCCCTTACAACGTCATGTAACTCAGCAGAAGCCCATGCAATTAACGAATTTTTTATTATGCATATAATTTTAAATTTGCACCTCGGTGTAGGCGTAGCACATCTCTACAATATTATATATTCTGATTAATATAAAACAGTGCTGCGATCATATATACTTTAATGACTTAAAATTAGTTACAACTGTATCGTATTTACCTTGCACACATACTCTACACTGCTCCTTACAGCCCGTTTAAAGAACCCTCTGCATCCGTCACAACTGTACACACCATAATGTCTGCCACTGGACCTGTCACCACATACCAGACATGGTGGTAACACTCTTCTATCAGCCATTTAAGAATCCTGTAACGATAGGTTAGGGTTGCTGGATTTAAAAATTCCTGCAAATAAAAATTCCACAATATTAGAATTATATCCTCAACAATTTATAGCTTTTCTACATTTTCTAACATGGTAATAAGAATAAATAAAATTGCAACACAATTAAAATATTTTGAAGACAACATATTGAGACACTGCATTAAAAATTAAATTTGACCATTTATTTGGTATTATAGATTTAGTTCAATGAGTAATCTGGTTCTTAATTTTGATTTTTATAGTAATAGCAATATTCGAATGAGGATTTGATTACTTAGCCCTACAACCATGCATGTTATGTTATAGCAAGAAACGGCCCACTAAAGTTTGGTCATTTATTTAATTACCCATGAAAATAAAATAAACTAAAATAATCATGCTTTTTTATTATTTACTTAAAATTAGTATTGCATCAGAATAGGCATATAAACTACTGACACTGTCATTATGACATTGTCTATACCGGAATTAGCAAAGGTTTCAGTACCCAAACTTCCAAGTAAGATAGCTAAAAATATTAGTTAATACACCTTATGTTTATTATTAAACAAAGTTCCAATTGAAATCATTCTACCAAAATTGCAAAATAAATTACCATTATTAATTTTAATTATTATCACTTACCTGACACAGCACTGTATTTCAAGCCTCCGTTGGGGAATAATTATATCAGAATGTGAGAATTAAAGTCAGCACTTTACAGGCAGCATATCACATGATATATGTGGGCACTAATCTATGTGCCAGTAAGTATATAATTAGTTTCTCAAGTGGAATTGTTGGTCATGAATTTATTTACCTGACAGAGTAATAGAGTAGCTGTGGCACAAGACAAGTTCATATATCTGTATTCTGATTGGCTGAAGATATTCTAGTCACACCAATATACAGAAGCTGTGTTTACATTCACATGTTTGTAGATCATCTAAAGTCAATATAAGACTGATTAGTGACAATATAATGTAGATAATAGAGTACATGAGCTTGTATAAGTGTTTAACATTGACTTTCTTTCTAACTACTGAATAATTGATACATGAAAATGTGAGTTTAAATATAATCAATATATAAATGTATATGAAGAGTGTTCTTAGAAGTTTAGAAAGAAGGTTTCTAAATAAGTTAATGTCTGCCATGTTGATCATGATCCGAGTGCACGTATTCCAAGATACGAATATCTAGTTTATACACGCCAGACAACGATTGCTTTGTAGGAAATAGTTTGCCCAATGACTTTTTTTGGAACTTTGGTTCTTAATAAAAAATTCTCGAAGTCCAATTTAAAAGAAGTTGTCATTTTACTTCAACACCTACCAGTATTATGACAATGTTTAACATAGCTTTTTATAAATACTTCAACCAACTAATAACAATTATACAATGATAGACTAGAGATTCTAATTTTTCTCAAAATACTTGCATGTGTTTCAGCAATTCCCATCATTACATTGTAGAATCTGCCGCACCCGCGCCCCCTCCCCCTTCCCCCCTCTCCCCCTCCCTCCCCCTAGCCATATCAGCAACATCAGTTTAATTAGCCTCTCGACTATTGCTACTTCATTGGGAATTCCCATAATTATAGCAATTTTAGCCAATAGTCAGTTAGCAATCGGATCAGAGAATTACATGAAGTCTGACAGAGAAGGAACTTGGTAATAAATTCATAAAAATACTGTTTGCAGAGATTTTAAAATTTGATTCTTCCAAAAATATTACATTTGTATATATATTGACTTGACGCATATCCATTATAATGCATACTAATCATAGAAACAAATATCTTGGAATACGTGCACTCAGATCATGATCAACATGGCAGCCATTAACTTATTTAGAAACCTTCTTTCTAAACTTCTAAGAACACTCCTCATATACATTTATATATTGATTATATTTAAACTCACATTTTCATGTATCAATTATTTAGTAGTTAGAAAGAAAGTCAATGTTAAACACTTATACAAGCTCATGTACTCTATTATCTACATTATATTGTCACTAATCAGTCTTATATTGACTTTAGATGATCTACAAACATGTGAATGTAAACACAGCTTCTGTATATTGGTGTGACTAGAATATCTTCAGCCAATCAGAATACAGATATATGAACTTGTCTTGTGCCACAGCTACTCCATTACTCTGTCAGCTAAATAAATTCATGACCAAAGATTTTACATGAAATGCTAACTGCTGTATCGCAGTATTTTTCACTAAATAAATATTTGTGCACATAGACGTTGTGCATTTTGTGCTCTAACATAACGTTGCATGGTTTTCAAGCCCTCTGAATTATTAAATGTGTTTGTGGTGTTTGACTTCACAGTTCGCTGATTAATAGTTTTATCACAGTGGGACTTTAAAATATTACTTATTTAAATTTATGATTCTTTTTCCCTTCAGATTTTTATATTCTTAGCACAAGCAAGTTTTGTAAAAATAATAATAGGAAAATTGCCATTAATAGTATAGCTACACATTACATCTAAAGATGTATATTATACTGCAGATTGAAATATCGTGTGCGAAAGCTAACCAAATGCACACCTTTCAAAAAGCTCAAATTTCAAAATATGGGATATTCTTTGCCTTGCGAAGAAATGAGCCTACATTTATTTGCTTTCAATTTGCCCAGTGCTATTATACATGTAGCCTACAATGTTAGCACAATCAATTAACACCCTGGATTTTTTACACCCAAAAATTGCTTTTGCAGCTGTTTGTCTCCCCCCCCCCTCCCCCATGTTTTATATGAAATTACGCTGCTAGCAACGATGTGTATAGATTTTCTGTTCTGTCACAATATTGGTCTAGATCTGACAGTGGTAAGTAGCCTCTGTACTGCCACCACTTCGATCTCCTACTACATGTATATAGTGTAGGGAACACAGGCTAAACTACATTAGAGACTGATCTTATACAAGCATTTTATATAAATTATTCACAGGGTTTGATACCTTTTAATCATTCAATGCATCAACACTTAGTATCAGTTGTGAATGTAAATCATTAGCTCAAATACACTATCAAGTATTGAGTGTTTATTTTATGTTTGCAAGTTGTCTGTATACGTTTCAGAATGAATACAGAATTACCTACATGTAACAAAACTTTACATCAAAGGTTAGTCAACTTGCTCTCTTGGCTACACCCCTGTCAGTAATTACTTTTTCTGGCTACACTCCTTTTAGCTGTTCATTTCTCTAGTTGATGGGTTGTGGGTCATGAACCAAGTTTTTAGACTAATGCTCTTGTTTTGTTTGTTAAGTTATCATATTACAGTTCTCTGTCATGACTTAAGATACAGCAGGCTGTTTGTATATAACATGGGGCTCATACTATATAATGGGAAATTGACTGAAATCTTATAAAATATTCATTAAGATGAAGCTTAGAGAAAAGTTTAAGTATTATTTAAACAAATACAGTCATGTCAAAAGTGATCCAATTCTCTCAATTTAAGTAGAATATTCATGTTAAGAACCAACTAAGCTGAAAATTTGTAATTAGATCTTTCAATCCTTAGATTAAAAGGATCACTCAGCTTATTATATGAAACTTACTGATATGTTTTATAATATTATATTGCAGACTATTATAATAAGCAGTATAATAGGCACCAACTGTACAGTATCATTATATCACATTTCCACTGTCATTTGTGATGTTATTTTAGAAATCCTCACATGCTGCATTGTACGATCATCAGCGTAGTTTAATTCTTTCTCGTACAAACTCTCTGCTAACCAACTGAAAGCATTCCATTTCTTATCTTACATACATGTACATACTTGTGGCGAATATACATGTATATATATTTGTATATAAACAGCACAGCATTATACAGAGATGACCGTCATTTTGTTGCACTGCTTTGATTGTGGTCTTTCTTTCTGATAGAAAACTTGGAATTTGCCCCTAATCCTTCAGAGACTCATGAAAAAACCTCATCCCTGACTGGGGTTTGAACCTGAAGCTCCAGGGAAAAATATGTAAAATCTTTGTGTGAAGTTGTCTACTCTTGTAGAGAAAAGACAACTCTAGAGGAGTAAATTTCCATTAGCCCCATAAGGTGGAAGCAGTTTCACTTTGCTGCAATTGATCAATTTACATTCCTTACAAAAAAGTATTCATTTAGCTTGCATTTCATAGATTCAAAGGAACCAATCAAGTGATCTAAACCTTGTTGTCAAAATAGTATAAATAAATCAGTTACAGTACTTGCAAGTTAGTCATTCTTGCTTTCTGCTTCAACACTGCACAGGTTCTTAGAAATTCTATACCAGTCAGACAGGTAAGCGGTAGATTGTTATAATTTTGTAGACAAACTACATGTTAACTGTATTTCTATTTGTGTCAAAACATACTATCTGCTCAAGTAATTCATCATCTATATGCAAACAGACCATGACATTCACAACTATACACTGTAACTGTACTAGTCGTAATATGAGCAACCATAGTCTGTTAATAATTACAAAGCTATCGTCTATCCCTAACTTATTCCCCATCTAGGTTTTGACATATTATACATGTAGTTCCTATGCTGGGTAAGAAATAGGGAGCCTTATAAAATTATCCTTCCATGGAACATTTGAAAATATTCTAGTTGAAAGATGAAGATGACTTATAATGTGTTGTTATATAAATTTTACAGTTGTAGAGATAACATCCTTTTCCAATAGCATTATTGATATTATTCCAATAACATGACAAAGCGAAATTGCTTAATGTACATGTTCAACTAATTGATAGAATGCAAGAGAGAACAACTCCAGCAGTTCCATCAAAAGTTGATTATGTCCATAAAACTGGACATGTTTATGAAGGCTTGCTTCGCTTGGTATCTTTGTGTACATTTAGATGTGCAGCCACTAGCCTGTGTTCCAAGTAGTTGTATTCATATCACTCACATACATGTATATGGTTCCATCCAATATAAACAATTTGATTTAAACTTTATTGCTTGTAGATCTTAACAAGAGCACACATTCTAAGCAATCAACTTCCCTGATCTCTACTACTCAGGTATGTCTACACATTCTACTGCATGCATATTTATGGATAATACTGTACATACTAAGATCACAATCATTAATTCTAACTAGGGAAGAATAAAGATTGTGACTTCAGACAGCTAGTCACAGGTTCTGCCTGGTAGTTTCTTCATCTGCTTCCTCTCCGATGACTTGGATCTAGGGCAGTAATGAATTTAGTACACAATCCGCTGCTAGTCCACTGACAAATGGCCAACCAGCAGCAACATACATGTAGTATATGAACTAATTGCACACACTAAACGCTAATTATATGTATATACATGTACATGTACATGTATATTATAGTATTTATCATCATTTTAACATCAACAAGTACAAATGCATGAATGTATTTGACACGCTATCTTCCAACTACACACAGTGAGAACACACAAGAGCTCTATAATATATAGCTTTAAAATAAATATCATGGTAATTAAAAATTAATATTATATGCATTAAATACAGTATGTATGGAAAAAATATAAAAAAATAATAATGATTTATTTTATTTTTGTCTTAACAATTTAAGTCATTATAATCCTAGTGAAGCATACCTTATTCTCAACTAGATATGTTTCATACAACTTGAGAAAAGTGAACCCAAGAGGAATTAATTTCCCGTTTATGTTATTAATAGCTGGAGAATATGGCAGGGTTGACAAAATTATTTATTACATCTTTCAACATTGTACGTTTATTATGTTGGAATATTGTAATGTTTTGGGGTGTTGTGTGTATGTCGTCCTAAGACGACCCCTTATCCAAAGTGAAGAACCTATGAGTGGTGCTAGGTCTTCTCATTACATGAAAGATCGACAGGTACTAATAGTCCAATGACTACTCAAGACGACCCATGGGATCCCAAGTCAATGCGTGTTTGCTATGCTGAGAAAGAGAGTGATCCTAGTAGGAAGTTCGGGAAGCAAGGTCGAAGACCTTGATGACTGGAACGACCAACTACAAAGTGAAGACTCTGTATAAGTAGTATTGAAGTGTCTTTATTGAGATCCAATCATCAACTGAGACAATGAATACAAAAACAATGCTCTTTATATTCTATTAGAACTTCCGGAGGAAGTTCCAGTAAAAAGGCCGACGTAGTGTGGTCTGGAAATTGTGCAACAAGATGGCGGCCGGAGGCCCGAGGTCGACCCAAAACATGTCGGGTACAACAAAAGATGCTTAAAATCATCCAAATCATGTACAAAATGATTATCAAGTATTTCTGAGAGGTCAGCCCTCTTTACATGGGTATAAAAAGGACATAATTGCTCAGTAATGCACATTATAAGTATATAAGCATATAGTTTACTACAGAGATAAGTTAACACAGGCAAGTACATGCAATAAGTGTCCATAATAAGTACAATGTGGTCGAGAGGCTGAATATGAAGTTGCATTTACCACTACAATATCAGTGTTCGAAGTGGAAAAAGTGAGGCGGGTACACGGTGCATGCAATCTTACAGATTAGTATTGTATAGCTACCCACTTAACCTCTGAAATTGAGGTGGATACACACGTGTACTCCAGTATAACCACACTTCGAACACTGTGTAAGATGCGTCCACAGATCACACACTGTGCTAGGTATAGACATATTATGCTAACTAAATGGTACATACATGATATAGAACTATGCTGTTGGGTGTTGGGTGTTGTCCCCCCTCAGGTTGAATGTTTCATTCTTGTTCACAGTATCTGCTTGCATAAGGTCATTATATATTATATCACTAGGATCATGGTAAAAGGTCTTAGAACTAAGTCTATTGTTTTTCAGGATGGATTTGCAAACAAGGCAGCCTGGTGGAGAAGGAGTGACGGCGTATCTGCAGCGGCAACTGCAGGAGTGGGGTACTGCAATTGCTTCCTTTGCAGCGAAGCATCTGTCTTTCAAGTATTTATTTAATAATATCAAAATTAATGGAAAACCTCTCCAGGAATGGTTTGGAGAAAGCACAAGTGATACAATATGTGCTAAAATTGGCAGCTTCATACCTAGTAGTGGTCCTAAAGAAGATATTCTTGGCTTATTGGAAGATGCTGTTCGCATTATATGTAGTACAGTATCTATACTAATCAACTACGCTAGAGGAAACTATGTTGCTATAATGGAGGACTTTAAGAAAGTGTCCGAGACTGTTTGCACCTCTTACATAAGCAACAGAGAGATGTATGACGACTTATTCAAACAAATATTCCTACAGCAGCAGTAAGTTAGCGCACAGATAGTGCAATCATTTACAATATGCTTATAAGTATTACAAACATTATAATATAACAAGTTTGCGATGAGTGACTACTGACTATTTGAATACATATTCAGTACATGTAATTTATTAACATTTTTGTAACCTTCAGTGTTGTTAGTGTTTATAGTGACAATGGAAATCTAATGTACATATAGAAGAAGAAACACCTGAAAAAATGATATTCTAATTTAACACTCTGGTCCATTTGCTGTAGAAGGACACACTGCCTCCTCAGCGAAAAAGGATGCAAAACAAATGCACCTAACATCACTTTTGAACTTCTGTGCAAAATTACCCACTCTCTTCTTTCTCTTTGATTTATTTTTTAGCCTCTCTACCAACATTTTTAAACCCAGGCTTTAAAGCCTGCATAGCGTTTTCTAATCAACAATAGTTAATAAGTTGGCTGTAACCAATGTTAGAATAGAAATGAGACAAACAAAGTGGGTAGCTAGCAGCATTTGCAACTCTAAAGTACAGCTTATTGAAATATAACTATAACTTGTTAATTTTAGACTGAGATTCATGAATTCAATTAAAGGGGTTCAGAAGACAGCCTGTTTAAGAAATGGGAATAAGAATATTGAAGCTTTTCGTCATAAAAAGTTTTTGTATTTACTTCAATATAACGCATATTTTTCTAAGAGTGAGAGCACAGATTTTTATAATTTTTGCCTTCTGTTGTGAAAAAATAATGTAGTACTCAATGATAGGAATGCATTATATTATAGGAATGCATTATAACATACGTATATGGAAGGGAGGTACAAAACTTCTGCAAACCAAACAAAAACTACATCATTAAAAGTACATGACATTGTAATGTATAATGATTAGAATTATTAGTGGTTGCAGTCTGTACATTAACCTGTAGGATTCCTAACAATATGGGGAGTAGTAATATATAACAAAGAAAGGTACTTTGCTCCATTCACTTGGTGTACAATTCAGCACAATGGACTGTTCTACCCTATTGATGGAATAGGCTTAGACAAACAATTCAATAATAACTGTTATACAATTCAAGATAGAGTGCAATTAAGGGTGTGCTAGAAAAATCAATTTATAAATGTCCATTGAAGTAAGAAAATAAAGGGTAAAATAATAGTTCTGAATTGGCCAAATCAAATGTCTAGCTTTGTTAATAAAACAACATTACATTACAACAACATTACACGAAATGCAATTACTAATACATTATAATGATGCTTGCGATAACATTGATACATTGCATGTACATTGTATATTGTATAGTATGTTGACTGAATTAGGTACAATGGAGCCAAATTGCCTTTAATCCCTCCCCCCCTCCCCCCCCCCCCAGCTTTACTTTTTACAATGTCCCTGTAGTATTTACATTTATGCCTCATCCATGATATACCTAGTGCTCTGTGGATTTGATTTACACTTGAATTCAACTTACTAGATAATATGTTCAAAAAAAACCCTGAACGATACCGAAGTTGTTTGCTATTGCTCAGTTGTTTGCTATTGCTCAGTTGTTTTCGATTTTTCCCAACTTTGGAAGAAAAACATATCGAATCACTGATTTCATGCTCAATTTCGAGAGTTATCACACTCCGCTTTTCACTATTATATTTTCTTTAATAAATTGTTACTATTGAATGCTAATTAGTTATAATAACAATATATAAGTACCAAACACTGATTAAATCCACAAAAAACCATCACTGGATGGCGATGATGGTTGTAACAAAGTATGTATCTGTATGTCAAGGATGAGATCGAATTATATAGACTGAAAGAGGCGCCATATATCTCAATATAGATGCCATGTGCTAAAGTGGTCTTATTCTTCAGGGTTTGGGAAACCTACATGTAGAATACCGCCTTCCATCTTTATCCACCAACCAATTTCACATTATTTCCCTCTTATCCATCTGTGTAAATTTGTAGGCCTACATGTAGAGTACTAAAATGGTGCTTCATGACCAAACCAAACAGAGAAGCACTCTTTTGTAGTGTACTAATTTGCAGTTTACTATACAGCAGTTTGTACTTTTGTACCATCATGTATTGCTCAAATATGCAGGTCAGATACATGTACATAAAAAAAGCAGTTTTTTGTGTGCATTTTCCAACAATTTCCCAGGGGAAGGCCCCCTGGACTCCTCCCACACCGCTACCGCAGCCAGTCAAACTCTGGCCTCCTCAACTTTTTCAAGAAAGTTACCCCTCTGATAGAGCATAGATGCGACTTGAATATAAAAACTGAATCAAATCACACTGCCGCATTCAATTTTAGTGTTCATTTGAAAATTTAGCTGTTTTTGAACCAAGAGAGGATAATTTAAAAAATAGAATGATATCGAAACACCGTGCAGCTCTACCTGTAGGTAGAACCTCTTGGTATTGAGATGGCAGTCAATACACAAAGCTGTGAATGTGATAGCTTTAGACTTTACAGAGCCACATCTTGCTCACAAATACATACTTCAGTCTACTTTGGAAGAAGGCAAAAAGCTAACATCAGGTTGTTGAACCGGTAATATGTTATGATTCAGTAGTCTTTACTGTATGTAAAACAATTATCAATGTAATACACAAGTCCTCACACACATCCTACAAGCATATGTAGGTGAAAAGTATTAATTACATGTAAGTAATTTAATATGATATCGGTCTAGTCTGGTTTATATTGGAAGCATAATAAGGAAGTAATTAAATGAAAACATCACCGAAAAAATATTGCATAACATACTGATTAAAAAATAAAGTAAACTTAATTATTTCCAGATGGAAGAAGAGATTAGATGTGTTGCATGACTATTTGCTAGTAGACCTGAGAAAGGAAACCACAATATTCAAATTAACGGATTGCTAAGCGAAAAACCATAATAATGATGCTACATAAGACTAGTAATTATTATGTGATGTCCCTATGAGAACTAGGAACAAAACTTTAATAACACCGTTACTTCCTGAAATAGTACCATCTTCCGAAGGTATTACAGTGTTGAATCTGGAGCAGTATTTAAAATCCCTATTTAAATAATCTACATAAAATACATGTGTATGTATACAGCAGGGTCCAGGTTCAATTCATAGCATAGCATAGCCTCTCTTCAAGTGATACAAAATTCTAGAAAAAATCATTAGTTTTAAAATTAAGCATTTTACTATATGTAGATGTAGATACATCATCTAAAGAATAACTCTGAGTGATATTTGGCATACTAGCTTTTTATTGGCAAAACAGGAACATATTCTAGAACAGCAAACCAGTTGCCCTGCTGTTCCAGGTTCTATATAATAATGTAATGGTCAGGACATTTGCCTACACGACCTCAGCTTGCCTGATGGACCCTATCGCACCCTAAGTGCCAAGTAGTTGTCACAGCTCTACTTATCTAGTCTCTAGCACTTAGTCGTCTCATGACTCATACCTACATTGTTATGCATGTTTTGACCATACATTTGTAATTACATATCACTCATATACTTATAATGTGCATTACTGAGCAATTATGTCCTTTTTATACCCAGTAAAGAGGGCCGACCTCTCGGTGTTACTTGATATTCATTTTGCACATGAATTGGATGATTTTAAGCATCTTTTGTTGTACTCGACATGTTTTGGGTCGGCCATCGGGCCGCCATCTTGTTGTGCAATTTCCGGACGACACTACATCGGCCTTTTTACCGGAACTTCTTCCGGAAGTTCTCATACTATATAAAGCACATTGTTTTTATGTTCATTGTCTCAGTTGATGCTTGGATCTCAATAAAGACACTTCTATACTACTTATACAGAGTCTTCACTTCGTAGTATTGGTCGCTCCAGTCGTCAAGGTCGTCGACCTTGCTTCCCGAGCTTCCTGCTAGGTCGGAACATACTCTTTCTCAGTATAGTAAACAAGCATTGACACGGGACCACATGGGTCGTCTTGAGTAGTCATTGGACTACTAGTACCTGTCGATCTTTCATGTAATAAGAAGACCTAGCACCACTCATAGGTTCTTTATTTTGGACAAGGGGTCGTCTCAGGACGACATCACAACCCCCCAAAAACCATTACAATAAACAATGGAATAACCAGAGACTATGAGAGTGTGCAACGTAGTCACTTAGACTCTGGACATGTGAACTGGGACCTAAACATTGTGTATATGAGTGAAACAACATTGTGGAGGTTATAGGAGTTTGGGACAAACACTGACTTAGCTATATGAGAGGATAACTGATGCATAGGTATTAATACGTGTACCACACTCTAGTTACACGACCACCATACTCTGCCTTATCCTACCATACTTAAGTCTACACACCTACCTACCCAAACATAGAATTAAATCATGACACAACTATGTGTACCTAACCTTGCACTGATACAACATATAGTGTAGTGATACAATATGATATACTCGTATATTATTTGGGATCTAACCCACTATCTACAATATTGTACTTACAGTACATAAAAATATTATTAGTATAAACTTGTCAGTTGTACTCAGAAAGGTCATAATAGGACTGAAATTTTTCAATAATAATTCCATTGAGGCAGTTTAAAACATAGGATAGAGGTTTGAAAGACACTAGTGAAGCGAGTGCAGTCCCATTATTATAACACCAATCATTGTTCATTAGTATCATTAGTATCCTGGAAGACAAATCCTGGACCAGTGATCTATATAACAAGCACTTCGTGCTTGGTCTGCGACGCAAGCCTTACTGCGGTAGTTGCTCGCTTCGCTCGCGTGTAATGATGGCTTGTATTCGTGTACTGTGGTCATGCATGTGCATGACCTCTGGTGGCGCAGGCATATCACAATGATTCCATAAGGAGTTGTGCTCCCTTGCATGAAGAAGACAACTCCAAGCAGATAGCCCAAGTTCCAACACCAATGTGTTGGGTGGGTCGAGTACCCACCCTGCCCTTGGTCAGGTTTGAGGGCTTAAGGCTACGCCCCCGACAGCGATGCCTGGGGACCCGGTCCAAGGTCCTAGCACCACCCGTGGCCGAGATCCTCACCGGCAGCATTGTATCATATATAAATCAGAAGTTCAAGAGGATCTCTGCTGCCGACATAGCCCGAGTTCCAACACTTATTTGGCGGGTGGGGTAGGTCAAGCACCCACCCCACCCTAGGTCGGGTCCAAGGGCCTAAGGCTAGGGACCCACCCCGGCAGCGATGTCGGTGGACCATGTCCCAAGGTCCTAGCGCCACCCGGAGCCCAGATCTTGACCGGCAGCATTGCAACATATATGAATCGTCCCAATTTTCGACCCCGAATTTGATTGGAGGATGGCAGACCGTTAACCATAGACCGTATCGTCTTTTGTTATATGATGTTACAATGATGCCAGTCTGGATTTCTGTTCCGGGTGGTGCTAGGACCTTGGAACCAGGTCCCCGGCATCGCTGCCGGGGTGGTCGTAGCCTGAGGCCCACAACCCCACCCTGGGCAGGGTGGGTACCCGACCCACCCCACCCCACCCGTCACATTGGTGTTGGAACTCAGCTGTTGACTTGGAGCTGTCAAGGGAGCGGAATTCCTCATGGAATCATTGTAACATGCCTGTGCCACCATGCATGACCACAGTACATGAACACAAGCCATCATTACACTAATACAGTGAGACTTGAGTTGCAGACCAAGCACAAAGTGCTTGTGTACATAAAAATTGACCAACTGCCCTAACACATTATAAATAGTAAATATAGGCCTACTCTATAAAAAATATTGTTTCACTTGTACAAAGGAAGTGTTCATAGTTATCCAATGCTATATATATATTAATATTGACACAATTCACCAACCTATTACTATCACCAATACTAATGTAAAGATCTTGGCAGCCCCATGCTGAAGGGTTATTCTTAGTCAATTTCATGTCCTTTCTAATATCATAATCCTGGAGGCATAGAAATATCCAACTTGCACTATAAGCAGTGCTCTGAATATTGTGATGGTATGCACAGTCGCCTCCTATCACCTGACACTCATTGTTATGTGTGCTTATATG
Source organism: Bugulina stolonifera (assembly GCA_935421135.1). Classification (NCBI taxonomy): domain Eukaryota; kingdom Metazoa; phylum Bryozoa; class Gymnolaemata; order Cheilostomatida; family Bugulidae; genus Bugulina; species Bugulina stolonifera. Next base: position 11,558,488 of record OW285191.1, read on the forward strand.
TATATATCTGCTTGCATTCTGTACTACTTAACTATATACCAATGTACATTCATGTATGGCAATTACTGAGTCTTTTGGTACCTTTTATACCCATGTAAAGAGGCCCGACCACTCAGAATTCCTTGATATTCATTTTGTACATGAATTGGATGATTATAAGCAACTTTTGTATAACCCGACCTATTTTGGGTCGGCCGTCGGGCTTCCGGCGGCCATGTTGTTGCGCAACTTCCGGACGACCCTACGTCGTCTTTTCCCGACCCTACGTCGTCTTTTCCCGACACTACGTCGGGCGGAAGTTCTTATACTATATAAAGGACCATGTTTTATCATTCGTTGTCTCAGTCTTGGCTTGGCTTTTAATAAAGACACATCTATACTTGATACAGAGACTTTCACTTCCTTTTGCCAGGTCATTCGCTTAGCGAACTGCCTACTAGGTCGGATCACTCTCCTTTATAGTATAGTCTACAGGCTAGACTCGGGACCAGATGGGTCGTCTCTGGTAGTACTTTGACTACTGAGACCGCTCGATCTTTCATGTAATGAGAAGGCCTAGCACCACTCATAGGCACTTCATTTCTTGGGTCGGCAGTCGTCCAAAGACGGCCGACGGCCGCTCGCAAACCAGAAACCATTACAATATTATATGTACTTTATTATAGTAACTGGTACTGTGTGTGAAACACTGTTAGTTTCCCCATTAGGATTACATTTATTGGATTGATTAGTTTTTATGCTAGAAGCCATTAGTGGAGATCTGGAGGACATAGGGAGCTTTTAGCAGAAGTGAGAGTTTCAACAGCATACCTGTCAACCTGGAGTGAAAAAATATAGGGACTATCAGCTTCCAAGTGCACAGGTGAAATTTGCAAGGCCTTAACTTCCAACTGTAGAAAATGCATTTGGAGAGTTGGAACTGTGGGGGGGGGGAGTAATTGGTGCCAAGCTTCACTGTTATCACAGTACTAATCATTATGTTTTTGACATAATCAGTGATAGATGTAAATTAGCTACCATGCTTGTACTTTTAGCAATTATTAAATCACAAAAAAGCTGAAAAAGAGACTGGTGGTGAAAACAATTTACTCAAATACATTAAACTTATGTACACATGCACAATATAAGCTACATGTATGTAGTAGCTGATAATTCCAAAGCTGTATCAAAATACCAGATAGAATAAAATGAGACTGAACAAGGGCATTAATTTGATGCTATTTATTGGATAATCTTGGATGCTGGATATTAGATCATCCAAAAATGAAAAATACCTATCTAATGCCCTGAAATAGAGAGGATATAGGGAGCTTGTGGGAGTGGGAGTTTGAAATAGAGAGGGTCTCGCCCAAATCGATCGTTGACAGGTATGTTCAACAGGGAGACCTGGCAAGTATGTCACACACCACTCACCAGACCAATATATACTTAAGAAAGAAGTAAAAAGCTCGCTAGGCAACACAGAGGCAACCAATAACCAAAGCTTATTTTTAATAAATTATATAATTGTATGGTGCATCTACGTAATATTAACTAATCACCACAGCATGGCACCGACTGGCTCTAGAACTAGAGTATTGTGTTATTATGTCTTTATTGTCGGCAAAAACTATTATAGAATGTTAGAATTTTGCGTACAAGTCTTCACAGCCTATTGGCATTATGTAGGTGTATTAAATTTTAATTTAGTATAATATAGCAGTCAGTTACAAACTTACAATAAGTTTATATTGTACACATAAGAAGAAAGTAATTAAATAAAAACATCCCAGATAAAATATTGCATCACTACTTATTAAAAAAATAAAATAAAGTTAATTATTTGCAAATATAAGAAGAGATTATAACTATCTGCTAGCAGACCTGAGAAAGGAAACCACAATATCCACAAATTGCAAAGCTAAAAACTAAAATATAGTGTTGCTGCTTAGGGACTTGTATGACTGTGATGTTCAATAGCACCTTTACCTCCTGCAATAGCACCATCTGGGTGGAGGTATTATAGTGTTGAAACTTGAGCAGTATTTAAAACCCAATTTTACATAATATTCATATAACTATATACAATGTACAGGTTCAATCCATAGCATAGCCTCTCTTCAGGTGATACAAAATTCTAGAAAAATATTAGTTTTAAAATTAAACAATCTACTATATGTAGATGCATATCATCTAAAGAAGTACTCTGAGTAATATTTGGCATACTACATGTAGCTTATTATTGGAAAAACGTAACGTATTCTAGAACAGTAAACCAGTTGCCCTGCTGTTCCAGGTTCTATAAAATGAACAATGATTCAACCAGAGACCATAAACATGTGTACAGGGACTTAAACTCAGTGTAAATGTGTGAAACAACATTGTGGAGACTATAGGAGTCCAAGAAAAACACTGACTTGACTATATGGGAGTATAATACTAATGTATAGATATATCATGCTATAGCTAGACAGCCACTCTGCTCTGCTCTACCCTACCTTATCCCACTAGACTTTAGTCTACACACCTACCATACCCAGACGTAGAATTAAATCAGAACACAAGTACAGTATGTGCACCTAACCCAGCACTGATACAACATATATAGTGTTGTGATACAATATAACTACATAATATTATACCTACATATTATTAGTATAAACTTGTCAGTTGTATTTAGGAAGGTCATCACAGGGTTCAAATCTTCCAATAATAATTTCAATGAGGCAGTCTAAAACATAAGATAAAGGTTTGAAAGACATTAGTGAAGTGAGTGCAGTCTGACCACTAATTATTAGTATTCATATCATTAGTATTAGTATCATTAGCATTGTAGGTTCCACCTGACATTTGGACTGTATATAAGCTATGGGATATAATTATTGTTATTATACCAGCTACCAATTATTCCTACACCAGGCCATCTGTTGGATCTGGTTATGTACCATTCTCTGCCTCAGATCGACACTAGACCGACCTGGGTCGCAAATAAAAATCCCAAGATGGCCGTCTGTCCTAGGCCCAACCGGCTATTGGCCTGGGATTTTGCTTTGCCGGAGAAAATCATCCCTAGCTCATTGGCACAGCTGGGTCTTTCGCACAAAAATGAGAATTTTTCTTTCGGCCCAGGCCAGTGTGACGGATATGTGTTGGAAAATATTAAGCAAGTTGGCCTGTACCTGAAATTTAGGTCGGAAAGACCCTAAATGAGCAATAGAAAGAGTCCCCTCCCTTTACATATACAGGTAATATAATGTAGTTTACCTATAGAAGTGAAGGTCATAAGCGACCATACAGGGTTAAAGCAAGTCTTTCCAGCTGAGACAATCCTTCTAACATGAGTGGTCGGTTGGCCTTGATAAACTCACTTAAACCATCCAATGAGATGGAGACCTACAAAATAGGTCAATAGTTCACACACAATAATGTATGAAAGTTTATCAGTATATTGGATAATTGATAATTGCTCTAGAGATAATTCCACAACATAGTCAGACCATATACGGCAGAGTAGACCAGTTCATCCATGTATTGTGACGGATGTCGTATTGGAATAAATTATTATATACCTCAACACTAAGGAGTTGTGCTACACTGTTGAGCTGATTGAGGAATTCTCGGACACTACTAATCTCTAATGGAATAGCTAACGCTGCCTGGTACACAGAGCCTAGCTTCATCACAATATCTACACCTTGACGAGCTGCCTCTCCTTCCACAACATCACTGTAAATATAGAATAGTGCTATAGTTAAATATGGTGGAGTGCCAAGAAGTACGGACCATAGAGCCTTTGAGTAGCTTAAAGGTTAATACTACCAGATCTGCTAGGGTTCCACAGGAAATAGACACCCACAACATACTAATCACATAATATGTTCCTGCTCTCTGATGTGTGATTCCAAGTTCACTGTCATGATTCACATTCCTGGTTGATGCTCTAAAATTCCCATCCAGGTAGCAGCTCCTGGTTTCCTGATTTAAATGCTGAGTTCATGATCAGAGTCTGCTAAGTAGCTATGTTTATGGTCATTAATACTAATTTCTACAACAAGCTCTTAAATTATACCATGACTGTGTAGAACATCAGTCTTTTGTAAAGTAACTGTTAGAGCTATTCTACTGGATACTACACCGATGTTGTAGGTACTCACAACATATGTACATATACTATATCGAAGGTACTCACAACATACAATGTATGTACATAATATACTATATAGTAGGTACTCACAACATATGTACATAATATACTATATAGTAGGCACCCACCACTCAGCAGCAAGCCTAGTGAATACTTTAGTCAGTTCTGAGGCTACACCTACACCCTCCCCTGAACTGGATCCACCACTGTGTTCACCCCGACATCCACCACTGTCAGCATCCTAAAAGTAAATCAGACATCATGCATAAAAGTACATACATTAGTACATAGTACCTAATATATAATGCAATTACATGTATACCATAGAGAAATTTCGTCTTACTAAACTGTATAGAGGATGATACTTGCTTGAGGGGAAAACTCCCCATTTTAATGCAAACATCCATCTCCCATGACAATTCATATGAGAATTATTCAACGAATTCAAGTAAATTTATTGCTACACTAAGTGAATGTATGTTCTTATCCTACCTATTAATAGACATGATATACAAACACTTATAGTTTATGCCATATAAGGATATCATAGACAAGTACTTACAGAGAGTGTCGCATCTGGAACATCTTCATCTTTCAAGGAGGTGAGTAAGACATTAAGTTGAGGAAGGAGAGCCCGTGCCTCAGCAGAGTAACTGTGATATTCAAACAGCTTATTACTAGTACAGTAACTAATGCTTGGAATACAACTGTTACTACATATAAATAATAAAACACACCAATCAGTGTGCTTTGAATTATAACATAACTTCCAATGGTCATTTAGGAGTCAGAACTCAGTGCATCTGCTATATACAATGCAACTTACTACAACTACAGTTATGTTTGGTAACTTATGTTTCTAGATATAAATATTTTGCAAATGAGTTGATACACACGCCAAAACGAAACTAATCTACCTGCGAATGATGAAACAGTTACCTGCGCCTTGCCGAGTCTACTGCCCGTATCAGAGAGACGGCAGCAATTATAGCTTCCATGACACCCTCGGTAGATGGGGTGTGCAGTAGGTACACATCTAGTAGTGTCTGTACTGACTTCACTGTATGCCTACTTAGCACTAGTCCAAACACAGCGATCCAGTGCCTACAGTATTGGCATTAAATTAGAATATATTATGATAAATAAATTTACATAATATTATGTAGGTGGCAGATCTCCAGTGAAACTTTACATGTGCTAGTGTTCCTACTACCTACAACATTCATATTCAATTGTTTAAATCAACAAGCAGTGAAAAAAGTAATGATTACGTGTAAATACAACACATGCTTTTACACACTCATAGATTTTGTCATTTGTATTCCCAATCAAACAAACATCTCGAAATGTTTTGGTGTTGTCTTCTCTTTCCAACAAATTTCTATAATTCAATGAAAAGACAACTCCCAGCAGTTTTATATTAAATTGACATCTTAAAACACTCCCTATGCATCCGAACTAGTAGAATTACATTTGCTTTCAGGGTGGCTGATAGCATGTGCATTCCTTGGTATATCAAAAACTACTCTGATTAAATATTAAGTAAATTCTAGTCTATTCCACGTCCTTTGGGATATGATTGTATTATATTATAACAAATCTATGATAGCCAGTTAAGGCTCGGCTACACGAGAGGCCGATTGTTCTTTTTCGGCCTTCGGAGCCTCATTCTAGAGACAATCTGGATATTAGTCAAGGCCACTTGTGGGTTGATACTACGCATTGCCTATAGAGTCATGCCAACGAGCAACGAAGTAGCTCCGCTGAACCTCACGGCCTCTCGTGTAGCTGAGCCTTTAGACATATACAATACACATACTTACTTGTTGAGGGATTCCAGGACAGGAAGAAGAGTTTTCCAAGGAGGTTTCCTATATACCATGCTCAGCCATATATCCCCAAATACATCACACAGTTCTATAGCCAGACACTTACATAATACAGGTAGTATAAGATCCTCCAGTTTACTCAGAATGTCCTTCAACTGTAACAACACAACGTTGTGGTTGTTGTATTTTATTATGTAGACAACATTTGACACACACCCAGTAGACAAAAACATGGTTTGAAAATAATTATAATTATTTTATTACTGGCTGAATACATTATGTCAAACTACACCAGATATACAAAGTAGGGTTGCAATTATTAGTAACATTCTAAAAGTATAATCCTGGTGACCAACTAACATGTTGGAAATATAGTGGCCTTTGTCAAGTATCCTAGAAATTGGTTTCTAATCAGACAATCTGAATATAATTCACGGCTACAGTAAACTAGTTAGATGAGGTAAAGAAGTGCATATTTTACTACTTACGAACCTCTGCCTGGCTTTTCTTAGAAAGAGAAGACAACTTTGACATCTGAGTAAAGCTGGGAGAATCACCAGATACTGAAGGAGAAAAAGCAGGTGCTGCGGGAGACGATGGTAGCTGTGAAACGGTTGGGCAGGAGCGAGCTGGTGAGAACGGCTTGATGACAGCCTTTGGTAGGTTTGGCGTTGTTTGGGCACCAACTAATGGCATAGGTCTCGTAGGAGTCTATCAATCACACAGTTAGATAACATGAAGATATACTTGATTAGCATAGAATAACCTGTTAACTGTATTAATGAATATACCAAAATACCCTGCTCCTGCTAACCCTTACCACAGAGTCAGGGTTGTGCTGCCCTGTATTTATCTGGTACATGACCAACCACTGTACTAGATATACGATATGGTCAATTTACAGATTGCATACTCTGTCATAAATTACATTGCCTCAAGACATACTATGATAGGATAGCAACAATCAAACAATAACGCAACCTACTTTATACTGCATATACTATGAAATTGTACAAACCAAGGTATGGCAACTCCAAATTGTCTAACACTAGTAAGATATTGTTGGGAACCAATGAATAAAGATCGTAGACATAACGTTACGTGAATCAGTAAATTCCCTACTTACATAGCAATAAAAACTACATACCGATAGAATGGGATTCTTAGCTCCATCACTGGCAGCCTTCTTTGCATATGTGTTATATTTAACTCTGAGATTAAGGAACTCACTAGCCTCTAGATCACAGGCTATGCATTTATTTATCAGATTAACATCCTCTGTTATAAGAACCACCTTGTGATTCGTTCCTATAAGATGATAGAATGACGAAATAGAAATCTATACCTAAATGGTACCTTAAATTGTTTTTTAAAACGCGCGCTTTAGCACAGTGTAGCTAAGTAAGGTCAAAAGTTGAAAGAAAAAATATGGTAGCGACCTCCTTAAAACACATACACAGACATACATGCAACTTGACACTGACCCAACTTCATCTGTAAAGAGAGGCAGCACTTTATAATGTGATCATCAGCTGTTTGAATACGGAATCCATTCACATCGGCAGCGTCATCAACTGGTGACTGCAGCTTTACCCTAGGCTGTTTCCTCCGTAGTTCACCATGTATCAGCTTGGCTACCCTATAATAGCATACTTAGTAATGGATTAACCTCATTACTTTACTAAAACAATATAAATATGTGACAGGGCTCTATCTAAGGAAGTAATCACAGATAAGAAGTCGTCTGACCCTCAGTGATTAATATTAATAATATTAATGGTACACAAAGGTTACCCATCTGCAACTACATGTACAAGCACGAGGATGAAAGGGCGTTTTAATATTATGATTAAGTGTACTTTCGAAGTTGTCCTCTCCCAACTTCAATAAAAATGAGAGAGGACAACTTTGAACTAATGCATAATCCATAGCTTATGAGTGTCAATGAGACAATCCTGCCTTATAGAAACCTGACATTACATTACACTAGTAAAATAGTACCAGCCCAGCACTAGAATACACACATATTCAGGATATATAATACATGCATATACAAATGTAGATTCTATGTACATAGAGTCACCAAGTAAGTACATTACATAGTATTGAGGAGCAAAGAGTAGGCAGCGCATAGTATTTCAAGCAGCACACGGATGTGTTAGCTAGAACGCAACAATTGAGGTTAGTTATCAGAACACAACTGTGCAGTGAATTATAATAATATAAATATAGAAGAACAAAGAGGATAGCATACTTTCCCTTTGGTCGGTTAAACTCAAAAAGTGACAGTAAATCCAGATGATCACAATAACTAATAAGTAGTAATATTTATATAAATAGATGTTAGGCTTCACCTAACACAACACAACTGTCTTATATACACAGAAGTTATGAAACCTTTCTTTTTGTCTCAAGCAAATAATTGAAGCATCACTCAAACTAAAATATGGTAGAATGTGAAGCACATGTACCTCTTAGCTCTATTCTGTTTGGCTGCCGAGAAAGAACCTGATTTATTGTCTTTGAGAATATCAAGTTCTTGTAGTACCTGCCACGGTATAACTATCCTATGTACACAGTATTCCACCATATCCCCTGTAACACAGGCTATGTCATGTGAGCGTAACACAGACTATATAGGCTAGAGTAACATAAGCTACGTGAGTAAATTATTCAATTCAACAGAGTCAATAGAAAAAAATGAAAAAACATGGAAGAATGCCAAGACAGTAACAAAACAACGTATGATATGCATGCCATGTAATATGCTACTGTAGGAAGGTATAATATAAGGCATTGCTCACTAAAGTATCCACTGATAGTGTAGAAGTTGCATACGACTGTATATAGAGATCATTGGGTATAACATACAGAGTATATGAATAGCGTACGCGTACCACATACAATATACACCGTATATATTGTGTATACCAACCGTTAGAATCAGGAAAGAGGAGATAATTGACTTCCAGTATTGATGGAAAGTTACCCATGCTACACGTATCTATGACAACCATCACTCTGTGCTATAAACAACAACAATATACAGTGGATACTATAACCAACATTGCCTTGTAGTAATACACGTGTACTTAGGCAGTGCCAACAAGTTATAATTTTAACTCCGCCATGACTAGTTAATTGCTAGTACAAATTCTACCACTAGTAAGTATGAAGCTAGTTTGGTTCAACAATACAAGACCACTAGTCAATGGACTAACAGCTAATATTAATGTCAACTGCAGCTAGTACAGTCAGACTTATAACTAGTGAGGCTGCCAAATTATCTATCTGCTATAAACATAACTATGACAGCACTAAAGAAGTGGACAGTCATACTGTACTAGAGAGGTGGACAGTCAAATAAACCAGAGCAGTGAAATGGAGGAGTGGACAGTCATAAGGTACTAGATGAGTGGACAGTCATATGATACTAGAGGAGTGGACAGTCATAAGGTACTAGAGAGGTGGACAGTCATATGATACTAGAGAGGTGGACAGTCATATGATACTAGAGAGGTGGACTGTCCTAGGCCTGGATTTCAAGCTGCTGAGCATACTATCCCATAGTATATACCTTAATACTACCACAAGTGAACTATCAATCCCTCACCTCATCATCTAGTGACATACAGTCTGTGACCCCAGAGTTCAATGACCTCTGACCTGGCACCGCACTATCCTCCTGGGAGATGCTGGCCATCACAACGTCAGAGTTGAGGTCAAATGACACAACGTTGTCTTCAGTACCGTCCTCTCCGTCTTCAGACAGCATCTCCCAGTCATCATCGATAGAGAGGCTGATAGCCCGACACACATCTGTTTCAGTCGAGGAAGGGACGCAGTCTCCTACAGTCACACAGTACAAACTAGAAATACCTCAATAGATATACTAGTGGTATCACCATGTGAAAGTTGTACCCAGTGAAAACATGATTTACTAAAGCTTTGATAAAACTGACAGTCAGTGCCTGATATATTAATAAAGTCAACAAATTATCATAACATAGATGAATGTACCAAATCTAGTATCTACATGAGTGTACAAGTATTTGGTATTCTAATATATTACAGCAACTTCAGCAGTCTAGTTTCCACAATTTCCATCAATAAATCTAATACAGACAGCAGTGAATCACCATGGTAACACAAGTTACAGCAAACAAAAGCTACATAGCCAACTGTCATTCAAAAATCTAGAGTTGAGGAAATAATTTCATGTATTCCACAAGATTACAGCAAACAGGATAGAGTGAAAGATTTGGGATATAAATTTCTTTGGACACAAGATCTGAATATATATGTACGACACAATGAGAGAGCTGAGCGTATCCTGATCAGTAATATAGCAGACCTGGAGCATCTACAAGAAGCGCAAATGTCAGTAATCCATCAACAACAGCCACCTATACTCAGATCAAGCCGTAGGCTAAACAGCGCGTCTAACACTACAACGTAATGCATTCACATGCAACAGATCCCAATATTCTAATACTCCCATCATTATAATGATAAGTATTATTTATCTTAATATTAGATCATTGCCTAAACATTTTGATGAATTTAGAATCTCTCCTGAATTAGCCATTAATGACATCATTTGTTTTTCTGAAACCTGGTTCAATAATTCACACTTTGATAATTTCTTCCAATTACCAGGATATGTTTTGATTAGGAAGGATAGAGGAATGGTTTCACGTGGGGGTGGTTTAGCTATATACATAAGGCAAAATATAAAATTTGAAAAGATTGACTTTGAAAAATGTGGTGAGACGGAAATTCTGGGCATTGAAATTGTCATGGCCGATTCTAGATTTTGCTTGGTGCTTGTTTATAATCCACCTTGTGCTACTAGCAAATTGAAAAGCAATTTTAAAAAGCTACTTGAAGCTAGGATTTTAAGTAAACCGACAATTATGGTTGGTGATTTTAATCTGGACTGGTCTTGTAACTCTTCATTGAAAGAAAGCTTTGAAACTCTCATGAGACTAAATCAATACAACCAGCTTGTCACTGAGTACACACGGTGCTTCAAAAGCTCGCGTACCTTAATTGATATGCTTTTTACAAACGTTCCAAGTCTAGTGCATGAACATCAGATCATCAAAACAGATATTAGTGACCATTTTGCAATTAAACTCAAAGCTAGTTGTAAACGTCCTAAGCCAGTCTTTTCTTATATTACTAAAAGAGACTTTAGAAAGTTTAATGACCAAGAATTTTTTGATTTTGCTAAATACGTCGATTTCCATTCCATAGAATATGTAAATGATGTAAATAGAGCAGCAGCGATTTTAGAATCAAAAGTGGAAAATCTAGTGGATCAATTTGCACCCTTTAAGACACAACGTCTGAAGCAAAAGAGTAACCTCTGTTGGCAATGCCCAAAGGCATCCAAACTTCTAAAATTAAAAAAGAAGACGTTTTTAGATTTTATCAATAGTGGCTATGATAGAACGTCTACAGCTTGGGAAAATTATCGTATTGCTCGTAATAAGGCTAATAACGCTGTTCGAGATGCCAAGAAAAAAGCTATGAATGCTGTTTTGAATGATGATTCATTAAATCTTGGACCCCTGCTATTCATAATGTTCATTAATGACTTGATGATGCTAGACAATTGCTATTTATTTGCTGATGACTGTTTGTTAGTCACTAGTGGTCAAAATCCAGCTATTTCTACTGGATTATTGGAGAAAAGCATTAAACTTGCTTCAGATTGGTACAGTGAAAACTGTCTGGTTTTAAACAGTGCCAAAACCGATGTCATGACTATTTCAAATACTAGTGACATACAAGCCCCTGACCTAAAATTTGACAATCAAACTTTTAAACAGTCCTCTAAAATAAAATATCTTGGTGTTATTCTTGACAGCCGTTAAATTTTAAGTCTCACACTAGCAAGATTAAACAAAAGCTTTATCCAATAGTTACCAATTTCCAGCGCAATCAAAAGTTTTTATCGCCCAAATTAGCTGCTCTATGGTATGTAGGTCTTATAAGAGCTAACTTAGAATACTGTGCCTCACTGTTATACACCACAACTGATTACGTTAAAAATGAGTTTTTGAAAATTGAAAACCGGTGTCTAAAAATTATAGACATTAATAACTCTAAAAAAAGCACCCGCCGAGCATTCAACATTGCAAAATTAACTTTTCGATTTGAATATCTATATATGTTGTCTTTTTATAAACTCGTTAACCACCTAATTCCATTCATCGATTATAACCTTTTACCTGTGAAATTAACTAGTGAAACGCGCTTAGCAAAGAGCCAAGGTTTTAGGCTCTCCAGGGAGAATTTCAGATTTGCCATTGCCGGTTTTGGTGCCGGGAGGTTTAACGTTCTCCCCAACCACATAAAGATGAGTCAATCTTTGCAATCTTTCAAAAATGCCATCAAAACCCATATTCTTGTGCTTCCTGATTAGAACTCATTTTATCAACACTCTGTCTAGTACTTTATTAGTTTTATTCTACTAAACGCTCAAAATCTTATATGTACTTCTTTTAGTTTATTTACTCATCTTTTACTCTACTGGTTTTATTTACTACATGCTAGCAATTCTTATATGTATTACTATAACTAATTTACCGGTAGTTGTTTGCTTTTGTAAAATCCAAACTTTAGCTTTTTTTTCTCTACTTTTCTCTTTTTTTTTTTCTTCTCACACTGTAATCTTATTTACTTAGTGTACTTAAACTTCTTGTTTTCCGGACAAAAGTCCATTGGACTTATTCTCTGCCGGAATAAAAATGGAATATATATATATATTACGAAGCTCCCACCTAAAACAGCACTTTATTATTATACATGTAGTAGCAGAGATAGTGAAAACTATGGCATATCAACATAAATATATCACTTTTTTCACACTTTGCGTAGAGATGCCCACATGTATGTAACACGCATCAGCTTATTCAATAACACAATGTCACTCCATTTTTTACCATGTGCAATGTATATAAAAGGTTACACTTAAGTGAGTCTTACGTTTAGAGTGAGGTTCATCTATCTGGGAGATAACAGTAGTAGCCTTAGTACCAACATGATCTTTACTGATAGACTCTGATTTCGTGTTTTCAGCAGAGCGGCGCTGATACTTCTACAATGATAACTGGTCATTATTGTACAGATATGACAACACACTATAATCGAGTCTACATTATATACTCGTACATCGCCAAAAGTTCACTAAGTTGCTACATGCATATAACTCTTGTTGAATGATATGACTAAATAGAGGACAGAATACAAGACAAACACAAAAAAAAGAGTAATGATCTGATCATATCACTATTCGACAAGTATAAGCAATATACACGACAAACACCCCTATCATCATAATTCACCATTTTAATACCTCCAGCTTGTGAATAAATAAGATTAAGGAGCCACACAGCAAGCGTGAAAATGTCAGATGCCATTACAAATATGTGTAGGCTTAGACATGCATTAGATACTTGTTTACACAATTAATTTGACTGGAGCTTGTCCTACTAGCACACTAAACCTACCCATACTATATGAATAATGTAAGTCTTACAATGTCAGGTTTTTTTGTCAAGAGAGTCGTATCACTTCTGGATCTCTTTGCCCTGTCATCTTGAGCAGCCTGTTTCACATTCTGTCCACTACAGTTATAATCAAACACTTGTGTTATATTATAGTTAGTTAACACCATCATATCAACAACAACAAACAATTGAAAGATTATCTCAGATTTGTTACAACAGCTTAGAACAGTAGAACAAGGATGAAAATAACATGCAGTTCACAACGCCAGTACCTCATAAAACTATCCACATACCTGTTAGGAAATGGGGTAAATCTCTTAGACTTCAGTTTGCTAGCAGATATTGGTCCAGTAAACTTATCCAGGTGTCCAACGTCCTTGACATGCTTACTGCCAATTGGACTCTGCAGGTCAATGTAGGCGGAGTTTACCACTGATTTCTCTATCAACTGTTCAAACTGTATAGACACATGGTAAAACAAACACATATGGTATGCACCGCCAGCTAGATGAATATTCTAATATAGTGAATAAAAAGATATTATAACAATAATGTGATATTCTAATAGCAGACAATAATATCCATCGACTGACTACGTGATTGGATTGAGATAAATGATGCAATCACACACCTTATCTTCCTGCTCTTCTAATTTCTTTGCATCCTTGCCATATTTAGATTTAATACTTCCACCAGTCTCTGTCACTATAACAGGTAAAGAATACAATTACAGAAAACCAATGGGTTCAGGCATAAAATAAATGCCATGAACATTACTTACAGTTACTGCCTATTAGTAGTAGTAGATCATAAATTACTTCCCATAATTAATATAAAATGTAAATTAGATATAAGCAGGATGTGTCATTAGCATGTGCACAAGATAGCAGAGTGAATATTGTGAAGAGGATGGAGTAAAAACACCAGTGACTACATGCCAGGGTTCATAACTATTGCTCAAAAACCCTAACCTTGACTGCTAAACAACACATGGGGTCACTAGAATGCAATTTACTAGAAACATACCATTCACACGTTCTTTGCCAACTGTGGGTGCCCGTCTTAATTGTGTGTCCGCATTCAGTGTGTTTGAAATGCCACTTTCCTTTATCTTGGGTAAATTTCGGCAATTTTCACTGTTGCTATTCTGAGGTGGTTCTTGTGAAATCGAATTATTTGATTGCATTTTTGGTATTTTATATTCAGAAAGATCATGTCTGGTATGCCTGCCAACAGCATGTTTTATCAATTCAGGTGAGCGCTGTTTTCCAAAGAGTTTTTGCGCACTAATCACCGATCTGGCTTTCTTTACCTTCTCTGTTTTCAAAATTGAGCCCCCTTTGACGCTGGATGCTAACTTGGTTTCTTCTGCTTTACAACGTTTTTCTTTTCCTGTTATTTCATGTGTAACCAGTTTGGATTTAGCACTACTTGACTTTGTTGTTTGCTTTCTATCTACGCACGGTTTACTCCCTTTAGTGGCCACTAAATTAGAAATAGTCGGTGTACAACTTTGAGTAATAGGTTTCCACTTATTTGAATTGCTTGGTATATCTGGCTTATTTTGTGTTAGCTTTTCCTTCTTAGTTATATCTGATTGATGACTGCAAGTGTCTATGCTTTCAGCCGTCACAAGGTCTCTTCTCCAGACAGATTTTCCAGTAACTCTATTAGCATAATAAAATCGGCCTGGTTTGGACTTTGACTCTTTCCGTATCCAGTTGGGAGGTAGGCTGTCATCTTTAGAATCTCCATCCGCCATACTTACTCTTCAGCCCATAAATAGCTGTGTCTTCAGTAAAACAGTCACTCGGAGTGAAATCTAAATAAAATTCCAAAACAATATAATTACATGGAGAGATCATAGCTTCTATCGATTGTCATTGTGTTAACTGTTAATACTATACTTGGGACAGTCTAGTTTAGAAGGCAACGTTCAGTCAAATTCAAAGTGAAAATTATAGAACAAGTTATATTGAATATAACTAAACTTAGATTTAATATAACTCATTCTATATAATATTCTTATATAATATTATTTTATAAAATAATAATTATAATAATTTTCACTTTGACTGAACTTTGCCTTCTAAACTAGACTGTCCCATGTATTAACCTCTTACCTCTTCTTCTTTAGCACGTACTAAAACATAGAGTAAGCGGTACGCCTCAATAATTTTCAATCCTTAGCCAATGCGTTATTAAGAGTTGCCGCATTGCGACTATTTTCATTTGCATAATGATAGTATCATGTCATGGTCATCACTGTGACCTGAGTTTTGGTTTAAGATAAGTTCGCTAACTGATTTATGTAGGAAGCTGTTATAATAGATTACACGTGCACGTATACACGCATACACGGGTACGGTATTATTGAAAAATTTTTAATTTAATCTAAAAAGAATAGTTTGTAAAGGAAAATCGGGGATGAGTCTAAGTTTCTAGATAAATAGTAACCATTCTATGGTGGAGCAGTCAAATGCAAAAATACTGTTTTCACCCGTCATTCGCTCAACGGAAACGCATTTTCTGCCCAATAGCTATTGGCTACTCACAGCCAAAACGATCTGTTATTGGTCTGTTCTAGTGATGTTCAATTGGGCAAGAGATGAGGTCATTTGAGGGTCAGATAAATTAGCTTATTGTTTCTCCTTCCAAGCAGATTTGGAGACGCACACTATACACCCTTTAATAGTTTATAGAACAGAATTTTCGCTAAAGACGTCTGGCTATAAAAAATGGAAAACCCACAAGAAGGACGTGGTTGTGAACCTGGTGCTGCTAGATTTGGCAATTTCCCCGATTATTACAAATTCAATCCTACTGGTGAACGAATGAAATTTGTCAATCAGCTATGCACCGATCATATCAATGATTTAAGGGGTCAATGTTGCCCAAAGTTTCTCGATATTGGGTGTAACACCGGTGTAAGTCTAAGAATCAGAAATTGATTCATTTCTGTTTCAATTTGCAATATTATATTTGCTAGTTGATTTGTTTTTTATATTTTGTGTTGGATTTAATTATGTGTTGTGGCAGCCACATATTGAATTGCTTTGATGCAAGGCACATGTGGATGGATTTAAATTCCATGCTTTGCATCAGTAGTCAGTGAACTGATTACGTACAATAAAAATAAGAAATATAAGAACTAGATGAAATTCAAGAAGTGAAGAGAACTTCCTCAACGATCCTGATTTGACATCTAACTGTCTCACCCGTTTCTTCAATGCTTTGCTTTCTAGTTTCAAGTAACCTGCTTTGTGGAAACTAGTATACATTGCTCTGTTATTCAAGAAGGGTTTTACAGAAATGCGTAACAATTGTTCTCCCATGGCATATCTCTCATATACATTTCATTCACCTTCATCACCAAGTAATATTGTACACAACAGTATTATCCATAGCTCATAACATGGCTTTCAAAACGGGTTCTCTTGTCAGACTAAATTGTGTGGAAACTGTTATGAAATCAAAGAAGATGCAGAAAGTTTGAGAAAGCAGCGATGCAATGCATGCAGTAATCCTCGTTTTTCCTAAAGCTCTCTTACTAATGCAAATTGATGAATGTCAGCTCAGATAGCAACCCAAACCACTAGGGTGGCATCTAAGGGTGATTTCCCAATAATCTCTGCAAAACCACATCCTATCATGGCGGATCCTCCCCAGAACCATTCAACAATTAAAGTCTATGCTCAAATAAAATCTTAATGATTATCTCTAAGCAACATTATTAAAACATTCTGCCGGCCTATAAATGGAACTATTGAGGCACACTTGTTTGTGAAATTTTTCACTAACTAGTGAAACCTAATGTTGTAGGATCTGACAGTGAGTATCTGGCAATGGCTGGCAGGTGTCCTCTCCTCAGAATCAATAGAACTACTTGGTGTGGATGTTGATGAGGAACTTATTAAGTGTGCCAAGAAGAAGTATGGTAATCAGTATAATATGGTCAGTGAAATAGCTTCAATTATATACAATGTGCTTGCAAATAGCCTACTAAATACTGTAAACAATGTACCACAGGGTGGTTAATCATCAAGTTGTTTTCTCTTTTGTAACAATGGCTCAACTAAAATAGAGGTTTCGCCAAGTTTTACAAAAGCTAACTGGTTGTCAGAGGCTGTATAAATGGTCAATAACAGTAAGGAATTGCTATTTTCGAGTGAATTTCTCACATTTTTACGAGACTCTTTAACTTATAACCTCATACTGGAAATATCAGGGTATTTCACTTACCTCAGCATCCACTCTTCTTGCACGCTGTTCTACCCTGTTGGTATAACCGCCAAGAGCCCGCTGGACAAGTCAGTACTCAATTGTTTCTTTACCAATGTAACGTAGCTTCTGCAAAATCTAGCTGGTAACGCTCAAGCCAATATTGTTTGCCGGAAAAAAGTTATGGAATAAAACACCCTGGGAGGATGGAAAGGAAACGAAGGGAGGGAATATCACAGAGAGGACAACTTCAAATTAACCAATGGTTGGGAATGCAAACTCACCATGTCACGCGCTGATCTGATGGTAACGCTTCAATGCCCCTGAGTCACTTGGTCCTCCATTCTGTGCTCAAGGGATTTATCCTAGCAAAAGTCAAGAACATTAAGCATCTGGGTGGAATGTTCAATTTAGATAAGGCAGGGTGCTCAAGAGTTTGGGTTTACTACCGTGCTCCAGATGTTACTAAAAATGTGAATATCAAATTATACATTGTGTGTGTGTTCATATGATTACGCCGATGAGAAACTGGTTAAGTATGTTTTTAATTACAATGACTATATATTAAATATGGTTTTCTTCACAGGTTCAGTTCCGACAATTGAATGTTATGACTGATGGGCTACCATTGATCTCCGAAGCTGGTACAACATACTCTATAATCTTCTGTTTCTCTGTCACACTTTGGATTCATATAAATTATGGGGATGAGGGATTAAAGAACTTTTTAACAATGATGTCTCAGTCATGTAAATATCTGCTGCTGGAAGCACAACCATGGAAATGTTATAGAAATGCTGTAAGACGAGCAAAGAGAGCTCATCAGCCGCCATTTACACATTACGAGTCACTGACAATTCGAAGTGATGTCACTTCCTTTATAGAATCTTTCCTTATTGACCACTGCGATATGCATAAGGTGGTAGCTCTAGGTAATACAGAGTGGGGTAGAGATATAGTGTTATATAAAAGCAACAAACTACGTGTACCATCCTGATCCCCCAATTTGTAGCATTTCAAACATATATGTTCTATTTATGAATAGTGTTTGACTGTTTGCTATTGATTGCCACATACTCTATACTTTATGCAAATAATGAAATATAATATGTACAATTAATACAAAATGTATTTTTATCATTAATATTTTATCCTTCAAATATTGTATTGAACTTGCATTGGAATTGGTTTATTATTTTGGGAGTTGTCAAATCATTGCAATGGGAAGATAACTTTAAAATACCTGCTGTGGCAACTACATGACTGTAAATTGGCCAATTTGTTCTATGGCTTCATTTTTCTTCTAGCGCTCTAGTTCAATAGAGAACTACATAAACATTCAACAAACACTTTAATTCACACTCCATTAGTTTAATTCTACAAACAATATTTCTTGGAATTTGACTTACGTGTACAGGTAGACATGTTAAAATTATCATACAGTATCACTCAGTCACACGGGCACCTATGATAGAATTTATGATACATGTACAAGGCTATAATGGCTGCGACAATTTTTTAGTTCTCAGTCTGTAGGCAGAAGCACACTTGTGGTACGAAGGGCAGGCGTTCTGTTCTAACCCACTGAGCCACCTCCTACTACAGCAACTGTACATGTGCATGGAAATGCTATGATTGCGCAGTACTTATTTGCAACTTGCAACAAGCCAGCACCTGTACTGCTGTATGGATTTTTGTCACGATGAGAAATAGTGAACTTGATTAATCGTAATTAGTTACCAAGCATTGCTTCTTCTGGAACATGTTGTGTGCAGTCATTTGTACTCACCTATGAAATGTGCATCATAGTCGTCATGGTAACACACTGCTTGACCCTTGCATAGTGCTCTTACCAATAGCCATGATGCAGGTTTGGTGCATCTTGTCCAAAATACTACCTGTATATACTACAGAGTGGTGAGTCACATTGAGAGTTCATGTAGTAAATCATGTGCAATGTAAATGGCAAAATGCTGTGCTTCGTAAGAGAAAAATATTACCCTTGGCGTCAGAAAAACATGGTGTACATACACGTAGGTTAACTCCAGCATAGGGGTGCCACTCTACTATGAGTTCTTGTGCATATTATATTATTATACTAATTACTATGAGTATGATATTGATGTTTATGAATTATGTTATGATTATAATCATTTGAAGATACTGTATGTTACAGGCTATCAGATTGTATGGGCAAGGAAATAAAATAACACATGTCCCTCTCTGTCACTCACTGCAGTAAATTATAAGTATGCAGCCAATGCCATCAATTTAGATTTATAATTCATAGAGGTGGTATTTAACAATGTAGCATTAGCCGGACCGTTATTAGAGCTGACACTGCTATTTTCTACACCCATGCAATGCTAATGGAAACTGTAAATCTCATCTGTTTTTCCTACTCTAGAAATTCTACTTGTAACTGATGTATTTATTGGCAGGACTCCAGACTGGCTTTGATGTTTGTATCCATAAGCAGTTGTTTTCTCTTCTCTCATTTTCTGATAATACGGTTTATTAGACAAGAAATCGACCAGGAGAGGACAACTATTTTGACCACCTGTTGATGAGTGACTATTATACATGATAAATTATACTCCAATTTGACCCCATTGGTTTTGAAGCAGTGCAGGTTCAAATAAGAAGCACTCCATGTTAAAATCATCTACCCTGTTTACAGTAATTACATCATGTAGATGAATATGCAGTAGACAGGGGGGGGGGGGGGGGGTGGGGCTCACAATCTTCTCAATCTATTTACTTTCAAATCAGTGAGCCCCAATAAGATATCCACAGTTTACAAATACATGCAGCTGTAAGCAGATTAATATATACAGTAGGCCTGACATCTGACATCTTGTTTAATTCAAAAATAATATTGTGCTTTATATTCATGTATCATGTACATGTATAAGCAAGAGAGTTTAAATATATCATGTAGAATGGTTCCTAGCTAAGCAACCAGTCATGCCATGTGAGATTTCATCCTGGTACTTTATCATATTATAAAACAGCAATGAGATAGCAAATGACACTACTGTCATTGTACATGTAGACACAAAGACTATGTGAATTATTGTTGTCAGCATTTATGCAATAGAAAACAATTGCTATCCTATCAGATAAAGAATATACAAGTTATTATAATGTAATTTTACTAATTTTCCTTCCATTTCCTTTATTCATATGCAAATATTTACTGTACAGCAGGAATTATAACATGATTGTATGTAACATGTTTACAAACATTCTTTACAAAAATATAAATTATGATGATGATAATATTATTATAAATGTATGACTGTAATTCGCTACAATGACTAGTAGCCTACTAACAGCTAGTGATAACAGATAACATAAGAAAATAATGCATAAAGCCTATGAGCTCAAAAGACGAAACCCTCTAGCAATGTTCATTGCATAATATTAATTTATGTCATGTAGGTTGAGGCATATAATATACATGCATATGAATGGCTGTGGGAGACAAAGGAATGACATGGAGCCCACATAAATTAACCTCTCACTAAACAGTTAGTATAGTAGCTAGTTGTGCCATCAATCACTTCAGAGTGTCAGTAAGAGCGTGAGGAAGATGAATCCATGTATGATTGATGTTGAATGTTATGAAATATAAATATGCAAAAGCCTAAACATACTGGACAGTAACTAGTAGCAAGAGTTCTTCAAGTTGGTGTCACATTTCTATGTTATCTTAGTAATAGACCTAGATTGTATTGCATTAGGGAAAGTGAGTTAACAGGGAATGTAATCAAAATTCTCTCACTTGCTATTGTCATTAATTACTATATTTGATATATTTCATTATCCACAAAAAGTAATTTGGGAAGTGATACCCTTTTCCATTGTGCTCGAGGCATTCTAATGCATTTATATGAATACCAAAGGAATGATGAGATGTGCAGGCACCTGCAAGCACTACTAGTCAGTCCTCTGAGTCACTGCTCCATATTATGTGGTTTCTCTATGGGTTAATCAGGAAGTATTAGTTGATTTTGTGGCTGGTATTTTACCTTCCATATTTGAATTCATAGCGTTTTCATCCTCTCCAGCAGTTCATCAACAAACACCTTCAATAATATTATAGTACACGTATGATTAGACTTTGTACATGTAAGCCTGCACCAAGGACACTGTATAGTGTTATGTTGGCTACAAAATCTGTTGGCTGTAATTTAATTTCCAAAATTTCACAAAATAAGGGCAAGTGCTACCAGTCCCTTAATTTTTAACAGTTTTGTCTACAAAACAGACATTAGGCTTACTCCACAACTGATGGTCTAGTCTACAGTCTACACTCAACACATTCTGATTTATATGTTAATTTCATTGACAGAAATAAATACAGCAGATGATTTGCCAGAGAGTTCTAATGCCAAATAAATATTACAAAATTCCTTTTTCTGCATCAAGCTACAGAGTGGTGATTCTAAAAATGATACACTTGCTAAATTATTAGACATAGGACTGCTGTATGTTACAGGACACCATATAACAGACATTATACAGAATAACATAATAATATATATTTCTACATGGCCTACATAGAACAACATAATTTTCATATTGTTCAGTAAGTTTATATGAACTGTTTTCCAGGCAATACTCTAAACAGGATGAGTGAACAGCCTGGGTTCCATATCATCTAGCAAAATGGAAAGCATCATGTTGACCACCAAGTCTAAAAATATTGGGAAGAATTTCTCCATTAGGCTGTACAATTGACCACCAATATAACCACACTCTGTTTAGACTGAATTGGAACCAAGGTTATACACATTTTTATTGAATAATAAAACTGGTAATAATCTATGCAATAAATACCTTCATAACTTCATCTGACTGTTTACTTGGTCTGATTAGATCCTAAAAAGTAAATAATAGAGTAAATACTATGCAGCCAGTAAGTACTTTCACACCCCATCTTCAGTCTACACTCCTATACACTCTGCTGTATATTACACACTGTACTACAGTGTATTCTATAGCATAACCTTTATAACAGTCTATAATATTCTACAGTATATATTTGATAGCTTGTAATATACTATAGTTTATTTAGTAAAGTCTATAGTTACTGTACATAATATAATCTATAATCTACACTCTCAAGTCTAGGATCTTGTTTAGTCTCGACATGTAGTGATTTACATGCAGTTGAAGTTGGAGCAAAGGCTATATGTGCACATTTACCTTCCCCAATACCAAAATGGTCATGGAACAGTCTAAGGCTAGAAAGAGTGTCAATGTAAGCCTAGTTAGTGGCCTACTAGAAAGAAACCTAGGCAATATATTATATTGTACATCTTGGCCTATAAGCATAATAGCCATAGTTTGTGGTTTATGTAAGAAACTAAACAATAAAATAAGTTGTTTTGGGTTCCCAGGTGATCATGAGTCAAGAGTCACACTTTGTAAACTCGACTTGCCAAGAGTTGACTTTTAACTCTTTATTCCCCATGGCAATACAATAATAATACTTATGTGTACCATCATAACATTGCTTCTCTGATAGTAAAGATAATTAGCCCAAACAGGTCAAGGTTGTTTATTATACGTAGATAGACCAACTTCTAGAGTATGTTTTTTGCAGTCAGTTACTAGAAAACACTAGAAGGGTTATGTGAATCATTAGTGTTTAAATTCAATTGTCAAAAGATAACATGCTTTGTAATAGTAACTACTTATGAATTTCAATTGATTTCAAAGGAAATACTGGAAAATAAGTTAGAATATCTGATGATGCAATCATGTAAATTTAAAGTGAAATTTGTTGCAAGTACATTACAATCCTACACAAACACAACACAGATATCAAGTTGTGTGAAGACTGAATATATATAGTAGGTTTATGAAGCGTAATCCTAGTTATAAGTCTTGTAGTAACTTGTGAGCTGAACCAGAGCCATTGGCTCTGAGCTGAACCAGAGCCAATGGCTCTGAGCTGAACATACCATAATTATGGTTCTTTTCTCCTCTTCACTCTGTAATTCTACGATTTCATCAAGATCTGGATTACATGGGTACGTCTCATTTGGGTCCTGGCCAAAAGGAAATAGAAATAGACTAATATGGGCAGAGTTTCTGATATTATTATTTTATAATATTACATGTAAATATAAAGCTCAATTATTATCATAATAATGGCATATTATAATTGCAAATAACATAGTACCCCTAATTACTGAAGGCTGACCATTACATAATACAGGATGTTGGTATATGAGGCAACAATTATAATGATAAATATATTAGCTTGTGGTCCAAAGCAAAAATCAGGCAGGATATGAAGGTATTATTGACATTGACCCAAGTTTCCACGCATACCAATCATAGCTGAGGCAATGGCTGTAGCACTGCATTATATACATTTTGTACATCTACTATTTAGGTGTCTTCGCGACCTCTTGGATGGACCCGGGTCGCAAATAAAATTTACAAGATGGCCGTCCGACCAAGGCCAGAAGGGCTATTGGCCTAGGATTTTGCTTGGCCGGACGAAACCATCCCTAGCTCATCGGCACACCTGATTTCTTCGCGCGGAAATGAGGATTTTGCTTTTGGCCCAGGCCGGTGTGTTCGCGACCCTGTGACGGATGTGTGCCGGAAAATATTTTTGTAAATCGGCCTGGGTCTGAAGTTGAGGTCGCGAAGACACCTTATGGGGTTATAATATAATCTACATCTACAGTCCTTATTTTATAGCTATGAAGGCAGTCTACTGCTACCTATATACCTGTGTAATGTCTATTCTATAGTGTGTACTCTACACCCTAGAAATGGTATATAGTCTACTCTATGCTCTCTGACCATTTCTACATTATACCATCAAAAGTAAAACAGTAAAACAGCAGAGGTCAAGTTCACACTATTTAGCACTTTTGTTGATATACAGTTCACCATAGTTACAAAGAGTTGTTGTTGTTATTATACAGAGGTCATTCTATCAGTAAACACAACTACATGACTGTTTGAAATGATGAATCTACATTTTTATTACAAGTAGTACATGTATATCACATTATGCAACTAAGTAGTATCATATAGATTTACTGATTGCATATAATCCTATAATGCTGTCAGGTCAATATCCATTACAGAAATAGAGACAGTATCTGCTAGTACTTCAGGAATTTATTCCAAATCTATACGGAACAGGATGTAGCAGATGGATATCTAAACCAGTTTTACAGCAACAAAAGTGCAGGCCTAACAGCTGATCAATGAAAGTTGGTATAGGCCTACAGTTGATGTTAGTTATATTTTTATTGCAGCCACAGTTTGGGCTACTTGTCTGTACAAAAAGTAGCTTTCTTTGCTTACATCACAACTAGCATAGCATTCATCTAACTGTGAGTTTTAACCAAGCAAAGCCTGAGGCATAATCAAGGAGTTGACAGAATGGTAATAATAATAATAATTATGCTGGTATCAACTAGGATTCTAATATGATTGTATGTAGGCAATGTACACAGCTGTAGGTCTTTGTGGTGGATGAGACATGCTATACTAACCACAACACCAGCTGATACACTGCATATGATTATACAATGTACTCGGCTGATAGTGTAGGATGTACTTTTTTAGAGACTTGCAGTTTAGTAGGTTACAGAACCTGATGAGCATGTGCTGGGCTGAAGGAAGAACATGACTTTGTAATATAACCTATAACAGCCTACATTTAGACTATTTCCACTTTTTGACTCCCGCTGAAGTCAGCTGGTAGAAATAGCCTCCCAATGTATCGATGGCATCCATTCCATTAGGTATGAAAATAATGTAGATAGGCTTACTCTATATTATCTACATGTACATGTTTAAGTACATATATCTACCTACTTACATGTGCATATACATAATACATGTATCTACCTACTTACATGTGCATATACATAGTACATGTATCTACCTACTTACATGTGCATATACATAATACATGTATCTACCTACTTACATGTGCATATACATAATACATGTATCTACCTACTTACATGTGCATATACATAATACATGTATCTACCTACTTACATGTGCATATACATAATACATGTATCTACCTACTTACATGTGCATATACATAATACATGTATCTACCTACTTACATGTGCATATACATAGTACATGTATCTACCTACCTACATGTGCATATACATAGTACATGTATCTACCTACCTACATGTGCATATACATAATACAAGGCATGCCTATATATTATAGGCCTTGATGTATCTTTGATTAGAAAAATGTGTTTGTCATAATTTTCAAAATGCAGTCAAAATAAATATCTTGCATTGGCTGCAGTATGAGTATGACACGGGTCTGTTAAAAATTAGCCATATAATATCAGGTAATTTTTACATTTGCATGTAGAAATCAAGTAGTGTCCTGTTATGAAGAAGTGCTTGCCTGGATTACTGATGAAGTTATGTAGGTAAAAAAAACACCATGAAATGATACTTACTGTTATGCCATAGAGTTTACTGAGTTCAGCGTCAAGCCAATTTTCTAGACGCAATCGTCTTTGTACAATTTTCCGTTGTTCTTGTCCATATTTCATTGTTAAATTCCGTTTCTTTTCACTGGCCTCCTCAGCTTTACTTTGCTGATTTATATCACAGTCATCTGCGAATTTAACTGATGGGTGTATACGCTCCACAGTCTGAGCCATTTTCTATAGTAATCTTATGTTGAATCTGGTCTCAAGTGTGTGATATAACAACTGTCTGTTGTAACAAAAACTGTCAGATTTACTCCACAGAGCTGGCTATCAATGAGAGTAATGCAACATGCATTGTAATTATGTAAGAAAAATCAGCTGTACTGAACTGAAACTCGACACGTGCAAGTATTTACAGCATTGAGTACAATATACTTGTCAATATTATTCGTTAAGTTAACGATGTATTTGAGGGCGGAAGATCGGTAAAGCTATGTCAAGGTTTTTAAGTACCATTTCCGGTAACAACAAATCACTAAAAAATACAGTTTTTGCCTGCATGTCTTCCACTTTTTTTTCCCAACAGAGGTTTAAATAAGCATGGATTTCGTTTTTTATTCCTGGGTTATATTGGTATTACAATGAAGAAATTTTGTGATTGTGTTGCAAGGTAATTGCACTATGGAAAATCCTTAACAATAACAAAGATATGATAAAAATTAAAATAATTTAATATATTAATATTGATTATATTAATATTCCTGAGTAAAAGTAAATCAGCAAGAGCAATATCGAATATGATATATCAATATGAATATGAATATGCTCTAGTATTGACATTTTCACTGTAGCACACTGTTAGTTATGAGGCATTCAACTTGTACAATATGTGATAATAGAATGTTCTATCAACGACGAGTGAGTGGTGTCCTGTGTGGGATCCTGCATCGCAGGGTCTAATACATAAAATTGAGGCAGTCCAAAGCAAGGCTGTACGATTTATTAAAAACCTTAAAGGCAGAGATTGTTCGATCTCTGGCAGTAAAAAACAGGTAAATCTTGTTTCATTGAACAAGATTAGGCAGACTCGAAGAATATCTCTTTTCCACACCATCTTGGAGCATGAATCTCTATTTTCAAATCTTCTATCTACACTTGATCTAATGAAAGGAATGCATGATTTTAACACCAGACATGCTAATGTTTTCAATTCTGTTGCCTGTCACACTAACAAATTTCTGCACAGCTTTCTGATCAGAACTGCTCGGGAGCGCCGCACTGGTGAGATCATAGCGGACTAATAAAAAAAGACCTACAACTCTGATAGTTCCTCTTTTCCCCTACCCTGGGGTCTAGGAGATTAACCAAGACAAGACAAGACAACAGTGAATATTCATAGATATTGATATTAAATTCCTTATTAATTAAATTTAATTCAAATATTAATTTTTAATAGTATACGAATAAACTTTATTATTTATATTGATACACAAATAATTAATTGATATTAACTATCAATATGAATATGTGTAATTTTATTTCTACTAGTCTGCTACTGCTGTACTGCTATCCTCATGATGACGATGATGATCAGCTAATCACTAACCTGATGTAGTGTACCAAATCGTATTGTTTTAAATTTCCGTGTTGGAGTTAAGTTAAGCATAATTATTGAATTTTTGGCAAGTTGAACTATAGTATTATTTTTATCTCGCAGTTTTATTGTTTAACTAATTTTTTGTTTGGATTGAGTTTCTTTCTTAACTTTGAATGCGTTATTAGGTGAATTGTTATTGAATTATAGTATTATTTTTATCTTGCAGTTTCATTGTTTTTTTGTTTGGGTTGAGTTTCTTTTTTAAATTTGAATGTGTTATTGGGCTTGTAGCACTGCCGGTTAACCAATTATACCTTATTAATTATTTCTATATCTACATGTAAATAGGGAATTTGAATAATACATCAGCCACTTTGTAGAAATATACCAGGTAGATCACTACCAAATTTCCAAGGTCGGTGAAGCTACATGTATCTCAGAGCTTGACAATTGTTTTCTTGGGTCATGCTCATCCTTTTTCTGTTATGACTAAAATTTTTAATTTGTTTTAACTTTTGTATCTTTAAACCTATTGAAGATTCACCTTTGAAATTTTTTATGTGTATTTCTTGGGCCGGAAGGATAAAATCACGAAGTCAAGGTTTTATCTCCATTTATGTAAAGAGTTTGCACATTTTGTATAAACTAAATTAGCCAAGGCCTACAATTAAAAATTACTAGAATAAAATAGACCTACCATTGTTGATGATTGGATATTCAGTGAATATGAATATCGTAATCATTGCCTTCTTCAAATGGGAAATCATTAATAAAACATTAAATTGCATTTGAAGTTGCTGCTTAACATTTGAATTATTTTCCGATGAAGGTAATTAGGCATAATGACAATAATAATAATAACTCGGACTCTAGATGTAATTTTAATGTAGATCAGGTATAGCATTTCGACCTGCATACACATTAGATACTTCCGTCTATGTCATTCATGCTTACAGTAATATGAAATGATTTTTAGGTTAAGAATGTGTTAATAAGATATGGCAGAATCAAAAAGCGATTTGCTCAAGACTTTGGAGAGTCAGAAAGAGAAAATTCACAAATATGAGACCAAGATCAAAGGTGAGAGATTTAAATTCTATTTTAGCCCTGTTTGTCTACATTTGTTGGTTGATTAGACCTACAAGGTTCATATTGGATGTTTGACTAAAGATGGAAGTTTTATTAGCTGTCACATTTTCTCTTCACAGGTGATGATGATGATTTGGTTTGCGAAGTCTCAATGCCGTTTTTGATAAGCAGGTGCAGTGCAGACTAGTCAGTCGAAAAGCTTTGAAATCTAATTGATTGTAACTTATTTTGATAACTTCTTGGCCCATTATAGTCTATATAATATGAAACCTGGTTTTTGCCTAGCATTCTAGAGGGGTCCAATTAATCATTAATATTTTGTTGGCAGAACTTTTATGCATGGTACAAGAGTGCTAACTTGTAATTCGCTGACAATTGTAGTATGTTTCAGCCTAACTGTAGGAATTCATATTTCTTCATGTGTCAAGTATATCATAAACATTTATGGGATGCAATTGTAGATTTAGTGGCAGCATATAAGAGCCAAATAAAAGAAAATGAAACTTTACAAGCTACAATCAAATCTCTTAGAAGTGCCGCTGCCAGGAGAGCCCAGCAGCCACAGAAGACCCCTCAGTCAGACGACGATGGTGGCGAGGAGAGCAGCAACGAGGAGGTCGGTTTTACTGCAGATTACACCTAAGAATAAAAATATATAACTTCATGAGGGGTATTTTTGTGTTGTGTTGCCCCTGTTTACATATATTGTTAGTCTAAACACTTGTACTACTGTAGGTGTCCCAACAACAACAGCAAGAAATTGATAGATTGAGTAAGTCTATGACTGATTTATTGGAGGAGAAGAAGAACATACAGGCAGCAGCCATTGCAGAAAGGAAGTCACTCAAGGTGTGTATGTGAATGTGTTCTGTTGGTAGTATTACTTATGCTACATAAAGTTTCCTCCCTTGCTCTGTACTGGAGACTTGTAATGTATTGTTGTGATGTAGATTAGTACAAAATAGCAACCAACTTTCGCTTGCACATAACTTTTAGCTAGAGATAAATAACAATATTTGGTGATGCTACACAATCAAGTAGTCGTTGATCATAATTATGTACCTGTATGTCATATCAACTGGTTGGAGAGGAATGGGTAATTGTTATGTGTTCTTATAGTCGCTATGTCATTATATTACAGCATGAATATGAAGAGAAGTTGTCGTCTATTGAGGAAACTTTAGAAACAGTCACTGAAGAGAATTCTAAAAACCTACAGCTAGTCTCAGAGGTTGGTGTTGACTGTACTTGCGTGTATGTGTTATGTGTCAGTTACCCCTCTTTATTTTATTTTGTGTTCATTTGTGTTATATGAGTGCTGATTCTCATTGTATTATGCAGTGTTGTGCATACACATCAATCAACTTATCTCATGGTTAAGAGTCAATAATGTACTTCTTTGTACTTACTTTAGCTAAAGAAGAAGTTGCGAGGAGAACAGATGGAGAGGGAAAGAGAGCAGGCAGATCATGCAGCCATGTTGAGAGAGTTGAATAAGAATATAAATGAGAGAATGGGTGAGAAAGAAGATCTCCTTCACCAGGTAAGCCTACTAGTAGATATGTAGCTGGTCTAGGTGCAGGAATATATACACGCATACATATGCCGACAGTATAGGTACACATCAAAAATCACATTATGCATTCAGTTGTCTTAGATACATGAACATGCATGTAGCTTACTTCTACATGTATATCTATTTGTGGGACAAATATACTGCATACATGTTTGACTGTTGACTTGTTTGCATATTGACTTGTTGCTCTGACGTCATATTATTTAGAGATGTTTTATTTGAGTTGGAATTGTTTTTCTTGGCCAACATGGCTAATGTGTTTGTGTTTCATGATCCTCTCCAGACACCCTGTAGGCACCTAACGCAGGTTTGCCCAGACATTGTTGTAACAGACCTAGCATGAGATCACTGTTTTAATATAGTATGTAGGGTGGGCGGAATGGTAAACATCCCATGATAATCTCCATTATGCCCCTACAGATTGAGGATTTAAAAAAAGAGTTGCTAATTACTAAGCAACAACCGACACACACTGAGAACTATGAGGTGATGATTGCTGACCTAACAGCTCAACTTCAGGAAATGAGGCTAAAGATTCGAGATTATGAAAATCGAGCTAATCAGCAGCTAATGATGAATCAGCTCCAACAGGAAATAGCCGATATAAAGAAACAGCATTCTGAGACCATCGTCAAGGGTTGGTAGTCATTCCTGCAGATATTAGTGGAAATTATTTTGTATATATATATTTATTGGTTGAGTTAGTCCATTTGTGTGATGTCATTTCCTAAAATAGGTAGCCTAGTTCTAGCATGATATACTGTGCATAGCAAGCTTTGGTCATTATAACATTTTACCTAATGTTCACTGTTTAGAATATTAGAATTTGCCAGTTTTCTGCATCATACATGTGTATAAAATTAGAACCATACTTTTTCGCTGCCTTAGAATACAAATGGACTCGCCATATGAATGTAAACTGTGACATCATCATATGCACATGGATTACCTACTCTTTACAGAACAGCAGAGAGCTGATGAGGCAGAGGATAGACTGGGAGAGATGGGTAAAAAATCAGAGCTGAGAATATGTGAATTAGAGAGTAAAGTATCTCAACTGAGTGACATGGTTGGTAACTATGAGAAACTAAGGTATACTGACCAGATGTCCATACAGAAACTAAAGGACAGGGTCACTCAGGTGTGTACTATGTCTATGTCTGATAGTACAACAAGTAATAATAATATATAATAAGTATTTTAATATTGATATACAGTAAAACATACTTAATTCAAACTCCAAGGGACCGCCATAATTGGTTTGAATTAGGCCTGAGTTTGAATTGTGAGATCACTTCAGTCATTATATAGTGCTCAGCAGGAACTAAGGCTAATATTTTGAACAATATTCAAGTTTTTGAATTATTCAAGGCTGAATTAAGCAAGTTCTACTGAAGTAAATATTTTAAAGCTGCCCTCTCTCTATTTCTCACATTCAAAATGATAATGTACATGTAGGAGTTCCTTAATAGCAAGTACTTTACTACTTTCAACCCTATGGCTTAACAATTTAGACATGTGATGTAGTTTGAGGCAGAGAGAAGACAACTTCTTATTAAAATCACTAAGCTCATTTAATGCTATGATACGCTGCCATGCTCAAGGTTATAGTAAGCTCTATATTTAGAGTAGCATTCCGTTTACTACTTAACAGCTGGACCAAGAAAACACAGCACTAGCTAAGGTGGCAAACCCTCAGCCTGATGATACTAACCTTGGAATAGAAGAATTAACTGATAAACTCAGACATCTGAAAACTTCGTTGAGGGAGGCATGTGAGACCCAGAGAACATCCCTAGATTACAATTGTAAGATCTTAAGGCTATTACTCTCTTTCCAAATAAGTTCCTTTCTGACTTTTACATTGTAATTCTTGTTTTGGTTTCTATGTACAATGTATATGAATATGGTAGCATGTGAATGGTTACAGTGGTGATTGGTGAGATATTCATGGATGAGACTAGACTACATAAAAAGTGTGACGAGGAATACTCACAGTTAAAAGAGGAATTTGAGAGATACAAGCTTAGGGCCCAGTCAGTTCTTAAGAATAAGAGTTCTAAGGTATAATTACTCGTACTACAGCCCTACTAATACTACTAGTACTACTAACGCTACTAGTCCTGCAGCTAATATTACTGTATACTGTATCATTACTGCTACTACCACCACAGTCACCTGTACAATCATCACAGGTGTTATCACTGTTGACTCAGCAGACGTTGCTGTGTAACTTACATGTTAAGGTGTGAACATCCTATAAGCTTATCGGTTCCATAATCAGACTCAAACTCTCTCAGCTATTTGTTATTAAAACAATCTCTCACAAACGAATGATATAATTTTATTGTTACATATTTCTACGAAGGGATGTTTGTATCATCATCTAGGATCAAGGAAGTAACAAGGAGGTGGAGGATCTGAAGAACACAATAATAGAGTTGAAGGAGAAACTCCGTCTTGGTTCAGAAAGAAGACAGATTGATGAGCAGACGTCCCAACAAACCATCGGGGAGTTACGTCAGTCTATAACTAACCTTCATTCTCTTCATAAACAGGTAGAAACACACTCAAGTGGCATTACTAATAGACATGAAGTAAATTTCATCATTTTTTTTCCATTACGCTGCTAAAGTGTAAGAATTATGTAAAACCAAAAGTAATTTTTAAATTAAACTGAATGTGGACTTACATCTATTATCAACTTGTACAAGTTATTAAGCAATGGAATTTTTACTTTGTACAATCAACCGTGATGGAATCCGTAACAGTGGAGCTGAGATGTATATCATGATTTAAAACAAATACATTCACTCTTTGTTTCAGGAGTTGTCCACCAATGAATCAGAATGTCAGCAGAAAATATCTGATGCTGAGCAGAGGTTGAGGCAGCACAGAGACAGGACTATAACCCTATTGGCTGAGAAAGATAAAGAACTGGATATGCTGAGAGGAAAACTCCATATAAATACAGCCCCTCAGGACACCTTGGCATCTAGCAATGACCAACAGGTAAGCTGACGTTCATTGACACGGTTGAAATGGTATCACCACATGATTATGTAATGCGCTGGCAAAATTTGATAACATCCCTAGCTTTGAATTAGTTGTATTTTTATGACTTCGAAAATAAAATACGTATGAACCCAGTCAGAGAAGTGGACACACTAAATCACTATGTTGAGGTTTCATATTTATTTGGTACTATGCAAGCATTTAAAGTTTTATTCTAGATAATCTTGGTTTTTTTAATTGAAGATCAAATTGCTTTTCCTATAACACATTGTCTTTAGTATAATATATTTATATAGGACTAAGTTATACAAACTCTGGAGCTAAACGTCTATCTTGTAGGCAGGACCAATATCACTCATTGACCTCTACGTTGTAGGCAGGATCAACACCACTCATTGACCTCTATGTTGTAGGCAGGATCAACACCACTCATTGACCTCTATCTTGTAGGCAGGACCAATATTACTCATAGATCTCTATCTTGTAGGCAGGACCAATGTCACCGGTTGA
The DNA here is from genome assembly GCA_935421135.1 of Bugulina stolonifera. Classification (NCBI taxonomy): domain Eukaryota; kingdom Metazoa; phylum Bryozoa; class Gymnolaemata; order Cheilostomatida; family Bugulidae; genus Bugulina; species Bugulina stolonifera. The sequence goes on from OW285191.1 coordinate 11,592,426, forward strand.
GGAATTGTTTCATACAGACACTTCATCATCCAACCAACTTATACATTTCCATCAGGAGTTATCCCGTAGCGATCTCGAAATTAATTCACTGCGTAAGCAGAAACATGAGCTGGAAGCAGCACTACACGATCTCCAGTCTAACACAAGTTTAAAACAAGAACAGCATGAGGAGCAGTTAGGTGGGTTATCTCGTCTCGTCTATCTATAATGAACTTTCGCTAATACTATACATTGGAAATATTCGTTTTAGGGTTTTATTCACTAAAAGCGATGCATTGTGACTGACTATGCAGATATGATATTCCATTGCAGCTGTATTGAAAGAGGAGATACGAAGACTAGATAGAACACAGTCTAGAGAAGGTATAAATTTGGAGTATCTAAAGAACATTGTGTTTAGATATATGATAGCCACAGACCCTGTAGGTAAACAGGCTATATTTAACGCAATATCTACAATATTGCATTTCAGTCCTCAGGAGAAAAAACAAGCATCATCTAAATAGCTACTGCACATCTCTTGATAGGTTAGGTTATGTCTCTTGTATCTGTTTGCAAAAAGTATTGTACATGTATGGCTGGCTATATTTATCAACGCTTTGCAATTTAACATGCAAGGACACTTTTTTATATTTTTCTACCTAAAATAACTAGTGTTTGCAACATAGTTATTATAATAAAATATTTTCACCCATTCATCAAATAAAAGTAATTTATTATCATAAAAAAATTGGCAATATTTTGTTTAGTAACCAGGAAATAGTTACAGAAACGGCAGCAACATAGTATTTAGAATGGTGTTGTACCTGTAAGTACGCTGTACACACTAGCACTGCATCACCCCTCCACAAGTATTTACGATTTCAATGCATGTAAAAGTGGAGGAAGTTGTCCTCTTTTTTACCTAAAAATGAATTAATATGGAGTTGTCGGCTCGATATTAATTACTTAGAAGCCTTAAGTAAAATTCGAAATCATATCAGATGTAGGGGTGGCTATCATGCATCACCTAAAAATAATTGTTTTAGATTAATAAAAGATTACGTCAACATATATCTAGCAATATTTCTAATTGAATACATAGCATATTTATAATGTTTAGTTAGCTTCAACCTGATCGAACAGAGATTTTCTGACTTGTAAGAAAGGGCGACCCTCAATTGGTAATCCATTTTAGCTGCAGACCGCTCTTTGAATATCCGGTCAAGAACGGTTAATTTCAAACGTTATAAAAAATCGTGTCCAAAAGGATCAATATCATTTATGATATCAATGTTAATTGGTTTCTAACTAGGCACCTATAGTTTGTGCCTACTCAATAATTACAGAGTCAACACATGTTTAAATGACCATTCACAATAGGACTGCGGATTGTAATGTATGTTATTTTATGAAATGATTGATAAGAAAGATTTGATAGCAAGCATAGCATAGCTAAGCCCAAAGATGATTTATTTTATTAACATTGATTATTGATTAAAATTAAAATAGCAAGTATACATGTATATAGCATGCGCATAACAAAACATGGGTAAGTGACTAAATTGAAATTTAAATGAGTAAAAGTTGAAATTCGAATTGCAAGTAAGTGAAAACTCACAACAAAACATTAGATTAGTTCATTACATAAATAATAGGCCTAAGGTGATGATAACATAATTAACTTTCTTTCATCTTCCCTTGATCTTTTCGTAATCTAAGATTAAGAAAGGGTGAAAGGAAGTTATTTATCATTACCTTATCATCTTATCTTTGAATATTTTTTTAAGTATAATTTTGTATTATTACTTTTGAAATAGTCATAGTGATAGTCATAGTCATAGTGTAAGCTTAATTCCAATTATATTTTTAATAAATAATAAGTATTCAACTGTTAATTAAAAGGATTTATATAAATAATTATTTATAAAGTAATAGATAATAATTATAATAATACTATAATTATAATATAATTGACAATAAAATAAAAATTGAAATGTTTGATAAACAATTTCAATTAATTTATGAATTTGTTGTAATAATAATTGATAGTTACTACATAATGTTATGATTAAAAGTGTTGCATAGCTTGGCAAGTGTGGTAAGTATAAGACCTGTGTCCTGTCAAGATCAGCATGTGTAGGCCTTATACTTGTACGTATTGCTGCTATACAAAGGTCAGGAGGCTGAGCTCACATCTTGCACAAAACAAAGAATGGCAATCCAAAAATTTGGGACGGACGCTGCAAATGAATAAAATCCCCATAAGATAATAGGATCAATGGAGGCTATTGCCATGCTTTGTGTATGTAGACTCCTTGAAAGAAAAATATCGAATTACTTGATTACATGATTATAATACTACAAAAATATGCTATAATTTTCAGACACATATGGAACAATGTCTCAGGTTGGCTAACAAGAAGTTCATTGCTGGATATGTTGAGATTACTTGTGCGTGGTGACAGCATCCACCACAATATGAATATCATAATTTTATTAGAATTAAAATAACAAATGCATGCCTCAATAGTAGTTAGTCATGCAGCTATTGTCACTGTAATCAAATTTGAGATCATTAATATTCTGCTATATTATCTTGTGGTTGAATATGTGTCATCATTGTACACTTTTACGGTTGCGCTTGCAGTCGAGCTGTCACCGTAACTACATGTCAGTGAGTGTAAAATAACTATACCGTGTCAAAGTTTTGTCTTAGGTCAAAGGTAAATGAGTGTTGTAGTCAAGTAGTGAGTGTACCCTTTTTCACAATAGCTTGAAATGAAATTGAAATTTCCACCGTTCTAATTTCACACTTATGGAATAATACTCGTACTCAGAGCTAAATTCAAACTAGATCTGTTTGCTGTTGAGGTTTTCAGTGTTAGTTTTATTTCAGTATTTAAAGAATGAGGAAAAGCAGCGTTGCCGAACATTTTATATCCACAAGAACGAGTCCACCATCTTCAAGGACACCTGACAACAGAACACAATTCAAAGCTCCATTGAGAGACAACACAGATCAGTTTACAGTTCCTGATGATCCAATATTAAATGTGGATGAACTTGTAGATAACTATGACAGTGTAGAGGTAATCATACCTTTAATCTACAGGGATATCATACACTCTATATACATGTACATATACAGTGTATGTGTAGATAGAAATATAGACTGTATACATGTCACCTATTTGACAAAGAAACATACATGTATCATAGTACTTATGGAAGAACTTGTGACTTTGCATACATTTTACTTTGTAATCAACTGTTTGATGTATAGCACTAAAATTGATATAACACTCTCTCTGTAAGCTTCTATTTACAAACTAGATCTTTACTTCTACGATGAACAATTCATAGGCTGGATAATATATTCAGAGTGTCAAACTTATTGAATTTCGTTACTGTAAATCAGTATCTGTGTATTTTAGAAGAGGGAGATACCGTGTGCTGTCGTGTACTTGTTATCCACATTATTCTATTGATAATGAATGTATCACAACTGACACGTTATGAGTCCTTTGCCTATTATACTACCAAATACTACTACATTTTATTGTATGGTTAGGTTCCAGATTCATACATTGATTTGGCTTGTCATGAGTCTTCCTTTAGCAATTCCTCTTCCGATGAAGATTGTTCCAGAAATGGACACCGTAAGCATTTACGGAAACGAATTAAAATCTCCCACGACAGTTACTCTTTGAATGGCCAGGATTTGGTACGTAATTCCTATTTTAGACTATGATAATTACAATGGAATTGATTCATAAACTGACCATGCTATAGGTTGGAAACTAATGTAAGCGTAAAACGTGCTACTGTTGACTGATAGATCTTGTTTTTCAAGTATTTTCATATTTTTAATCTTAATATTTCAACAATCATTTGTGCTTCAGCATCATTGAACATGCACAATTCATTAGAAACCAGTATAGTGTGCAAATACACTGGCTGCACTGTCGACTGGGGTAGATGATGTTGAAGTTTTATGTTTTCACTTTAAAACTTGCGGTTTACAGGATACAGCAGGAAATGGAAGTTTCTCATTGGACAGCACATTGCTTGATGCTTCACTTGGGTTTGACAGTCTGTATGAGTGTGGGGTTGAGGAGCCGAAGCATACACCTGATGTATGCAGTGGAACGGGTGTTCAAGATGGAGAGTGCACTGAAGGAGAAGGCAATAGCTGCACAACTACAGACTTGCTATCCCAGTCCAGCAACTTGGACTCAATGACCCTAGGTATACCCGTGTTATACTACTGCTATACTGAACTCTGCTATATGTATATACATTGTATTTAAATATGTGACTACTCAGCCTTAAAGTGTTGCTTGTTAGAAAACTTACTCAGTGTATAGTATGTATATGTTGATGTAAGATACTGTCATTTCTGAACATTATATTGGCAAGTATCACTATTAGTTACTGTAGACAGAGAGAGAGGAGAACTCCCAACTTGAGACGCATTGCTACTAGATGCATGTTCCAATGACCTAATCTAGTGCTAGTTGGTGTGTGCTGTGCTAGATTCAACATTGCTTACTGTATAACGCTTTCTTCTAGAAATGCTTCTACCAAGTCAAAGTTCAGTAGATTCGCTGTCGGTGTCTTTGGAAACAGCGGCCAACCTTACATCTTCTAGTTATGACCTCTCTCCAGTTATTAGCTCATCTCAGTATACAGACAGCAGCACCTATGCTCTCAGGGGACGGGTTAATTATGACTCTGCAGCTGCTGATGGTGTCACCCGTTCAGGCGATAGCTTGGACGGTACTGAGGACGCCGACGATACGGTGGACTCTGTAGGGTTAACAGATGATTCTATCCTTCAGGTAAGTGTTATTCCAGCTCCTTCCATTTCACTTACATGTACATTGTATGTGTACTTTAGAAATCTTATGATGGCTCTGTATGTAGTAAGTCAAATCTGAACTGTAGTACGTATAGTATGCACTGTACATATGCACTGCATGTTATGTAGATGTACATGTACATGAATATAAATTTTGTACATGTACATATATGTACCAATGTGATTATATAAAGAGTGCTGTCTACCTTCTTGGTGCATGTTTATAGCATAGACAAAGTTACCTCTCAGATGAAGGGAGCTCTGCTGTCCTGGATTCTTCAGTGTTTGAGGCTGACACAAACACAGGTGTGTTATGTTGATATGACGAGTACTTCTACTGTATTGTGATTGTAACTGTTTCTACATGCACTGCCCAATAGTCCATGATCTATTGATCTATTTATGGTATGTACATGTATGTCTGTTTATGGTATGTACATGTACATGTATGTCTGTTTATGCTATGTACATGTATGGCTGTTTATGGTATGTACATGTATGTCTATTTATGCTATGTACATGTATGTCTATTTATGCTATGTACATGTATGTCTGTTTATGCTATGTACATGTATGTCTATTTATGCTATGTACATGGATGTCTATTTACATGATTGTAGTAAGAGTGGTCTCTGCGGACAATCACGCTGATTTGTGGGACTTGGAAATTTCTGGAAACGAACTTTTGAACCCTTTCGATAGCACAGAGAATGGGCCAAACCTACCAACCATAGTGCATGTATGTACCAACATAGTAATACATGATAACAATATAAGCATATTATCATACATGCATATTGTAATCTTATTCATGTAAATATACACTATACACCGGGTTTCCAAATATAAAGCACACCTAGCTAGATTGTTTAGAATTGGGACTCGATTAACTAGTTTCGAGTCAGAAGAAGCGTTATTAGATATAATATTGAGGCCAAGGTATGACTTGTGTATAATATAATTATTCACAACAGTAATGTAGGAAAACATGGCAGTGTTCTGGAGTCACCTAAAGCTGTAAGTATTATATTTGTAGCCTGCTGAGCAGGTGGCTCAGGGAAACAATCTAGACCATACATTCGACTCTCTAGAGAATCTCAGTCTATACTCCTCATTTACAGGGGCGGGGGCTGAACCCTCCATCTATTCAGATCAAACTGTAAGTTAGACTAAGCTACTTAGACGTATAAGTGCATGATCTGTTACATGTAAAGGCAACGTAAGCTAGAAGGTGATAAGAGGATTTTTTATGCTAATGTGGTTACCTGTACTGTACCATTTAATGCATGGGGTAGTAATCATAGCTCAATATGAGAAAGGTAACATGTAATATGATATGTTAAGGTGCCAACCAGCTCTGACGATGAGGTAGCCAATGCGTTGGAGCGAATAAGTCGTAGGAGAAGGGAGTTGAACTCGTGTTCTGCTCAGCTCGTACCAGACATTGATTATATTGAAGAGTGACATAGCAGTTTACCAATTGCATTTACCATAACTTGACTCTACTCTAATATACTCTGACACTGTTATCAAGTATTGTTTTAGTATTCTTTTGAGATTTAATATTTTTCTTGAAGTTGAATCATTATTTATAAGATTTTTGTTCTAGTTGTTTTATATTTTGTATCAAGACACTAGGGTAGGATTTTTAGAATGATTCCCTACCAAATACTGAATAACGAGTTGTACATAGCAATATGGAATCTAGTATTGATGTTGCGTGAGCTTTTAATTTTTAATATACATATAATAATTTAATCACCTCAATTCATATCCCAACTATCTTAATTTTATCGACATGATTTCCTCTCTAGTATTATCGCAATAACTAAATATTCTATATACCTACATCTATAGACAGTGTAGCTTGTTTGACTCTTCATATATTATTATCGTATACAGTACCCTATGTCTTTGGTAGCACATTCTTATTCTGTTATCACACCTCCGTTATTATTGTTGTTGGTCACAGTCAATGTTATGCTTATTTCTACACGTCTTGTCACACTATGCTTCTGTTATGATTTCATTTTCATCTTTATACCATAAATTCAATACAAATCAATACTCAATCTATTATCATGCATGTTATTTTGTTTGGCATGTTTTGGCTCATGTTGTTGAGGTCTTGATACCACTACACTACTAAATTGCATGACTGTATATTGATATTCTTGTAGAAAGTAGCTTCATAATTCTTGCACAAACATGTGACTTGGCACCCGTTATTATTGGTCATAGAATTTGAAGTTGTCCTCTCTCCTTTTATTTGTTGACATGAAATGAACAATGCTTGAAAATAAAAGGTTGTCGATGTCGTCACTGAACTATAAAAGTACAGTTAATGTCTTTTTAGCACGAGGCAGCTGCTCAATCTACATAAACCAGCTATTTTTACTCGGAAAGCTAGTACTGTGCTGTGCCATATAGGCATATACTGGGTCAGACTAACTATGTAATACTCTAGTCTAACTGAGCCATACTGGGTCATACTAACTGGGTCATATTATGTTTAGGCCTATATGAGATGAGGTATATAATTAACCAAACCGTTTTCTGTGCTGCTCCAAGCCTGGGTGGCAGGAAGTTGATGATGAATCTGCAGTCTCCAAAAAGATGAGCCCAGAGAGCTGATGTGGTTCAGGGGAGATAACACTCAAGCCTAGTATATTATATATACAGTGTAATATACATGTGCCTACTAAGTACATTATATTATAAATTTATTATACATGTATAATCATAAAATAGAGTAGCTATAATATTAGTTATGGGAAAATGTTGGTGTGAGCTAATAGCTTGATGATAAATAATAAGACAAGACACATTGTTCATAGTTTTTTACAATATTCCTAATATTCTGATACTTGTCGAAGCATCATCATCAGAGGATAAATATTATTACTGAAAATTACGGGCTACTTTATAATATATAGTAGATAGGTGATTCCTGCGATGAAAAGAGCATCAAAGGCTTTTTCTTTGATGCTCTTATTGATGCTCCTTTCATCGTAGGAATTATCTATCTATTATATATTATAAAGTAGCCCTTAAGTTTCCGTAACATTTTTTATCCTCTGATGATGATGCTTAGACAAGCATCGAAATATTCAAAATATAATAAAATAATCTGTAAGAAATGCATTTTGTTTCATTAGCATTAGTTATGGTGCCCCTTGGCATACATGTAGAGACATATTTTTGTAGATATAAAGATTAGCCTCTGTTCTTATTAGATAATATTGACTTATCCATTATAATAGGTATTACATTATATAAAACATTATATACTTTTATAGCATATGTATTCATGGGCACTCATAAGCTATTGATCATAATTAGAAGTTGCCCTCTCTCTCAATTTTCCTCCTGTTCAAATTGGGAAGAGAAAGATGTGGGCCCAAGTACATGTATGTTCGTTTATTTATAGCATTATACTCTGTGCACTATCTTTATGTAACATACTGTGTATGGATTATTCTCAATAGTTACTTCCTGTGATATTGTTATGTAAAGAACTACATAAAACGTTGAAAAAATAAAATGAAAAAGAAAGATTTTTGATATTTCCTGTCACTTTTACATACTATATTATAATAACACAATAAAACTGTATATTGCACAAAAAGTTACAGCCAAGTGATATAACATGGGTACCATTGTTGTAAATCTAGAGAACCCAGGCTTGGGTGCAATTACAGTAAATTAAATAAAGCTTCACAATAGAAATAACTAACTAGAAATATACATTGTAGTTGTAAATGGGTGCTGTAAGTTTGAAACACAGTCTAGGCTTTATTTACAAAAGCCTCAACAAATTTTCAAGGAGGCTATGATATCAAAATATTGGTTGGAAAGGGGGGGGGGGGGAGTCTCAGTGATAGTGTAGGCTGGCATTTGGATCACAGTCTAAAATTGCTCCTGAAACATGATTTTGACATTAAAAATACATAACTAGGAAAAAATAATGAAATAAACCTGTAGACTAAGTTCTTAATGAAAAACCTAACATTTACTTTTGGAGGCCCTATAGGGACACAGTAATAAAAACTGCAACTCGAAGCTACATCTGGAAATTTTCAAGGAGGCTATGATATCAAAATATTGATTGAAAGGGCGTGTCCAAGGGGTACCCAGTGAGCCTGGTTTCTAGTCTGATCCATGATGTTGGAAACCAGCTATTAGAAATATTATTAGTATTGAGTACTGTTTTATACTGTGTCATTCTAACTGTGCCATACTGTGTCATACCAACTCTGTCATACTGGGCCATTTTAAACATTTAGGCCTATATATAAAATTAGGTGATAAGTTGTAGGTTGGTGTTAATATTTTTTATGGTAAGCAATATTGAAACAATATTTTTTATAAAGGCCATTTAGGTATAACATTTTTGGTGTACACAGGTTGTCACTCTGCTTCACTAATCCTCCCTATTTGGAGCAGCAGGAACTTGACAAGTATGAAAGACAGTGGCTGCTGTACCACGTCAATTATAGTCTTGTCTACTACAGAGCCGTTGGAGCCATAGCCCATACGTATAATAATTAATAACAACTATGGTTGGGTTGGAGCATACAAAATTCTTTATAAAATGAAGTTGTCTTTCCCTGTCTTTTTTCCTGTTGGTGAAGCGCATAGATATAATATAAAGACTTTATATATCTTTATATTATATCTATGGTGAAGGGTGACAGTAGAGGACAACTTGAAGTTAGAAAATATGGTTATGGCAATATTGGCCTGATTGTTGTAGAATTTTCAGAGCATTCAGCTGCACGTATGACATTGAAATAAAGGCATTCAAGGTTAATTTAACTATTTTATTTTTACATAATTTTTTATTTGTACAGTCAATGTTTTAGTAACATTTGCATTGCACCACGCATTCCTATGGATGTTGTTGGTAGATATTTCAAGATTACAAAAAAAAAACATTTTCAACCATAACCACAAAAATACTTACAGAAATAATATAGAAATCGTTTCAAATACAATAATGCATTAGCTGTATAGGTAATTGAAAAATATATAATAACTTACACTTTATTAACTTACCCAAAATATATAAGTTTTCTTTTTCATTCAAACATTAGTTGAAACCATGCATATTCCTTGTAGCAGTAAAATATAAGAGAACAGATTACAATGTATAATGATAATACTATAATACGAAATAGTACAGTGTATAATGTAAATTGATACTAATATAGAATATACATGTACAGTAGATACTTTTGTCTAATACTAAAATGTAGTTGGTTGAAGTCAAGTCAGACTAGCTTTTCGATATACTTGGAGATCTACTCCTAGAAATTAAGACATCAGTGTTTGCTTCACAAGCTGTATATGTAGCATTGAACTCTACATCGTCCTGTGATATTTCAGCTTCAGCAGATGGGGCATTTGTCGTGTCTACATCACGAACCCATGACTTGATTCTGTCTAAACGGCAGCTAGAGGAACTGGAGCCTAGAGGGTCTGAAACGTGTTCACTTTCACTTGCATTCTCTATTGTTACAGATGAGTGTGTGCTGCAAATAAAAAAACTGACCATTATGGAAGGTACAAAGTACAACTTATACAATAAATATTAATAAAATACAAAAAATATTGCTTTGTACATGCAAGGCTAAATAATGCCGAACAGAAAGCAAGCAAAGAACAACCATCCAATGATGACAGCAAAACTTGATAAAATAAATGAATTCAGTATAGTGTAATGCGTGCAAAAATATTCAAAAAAATATTTATAGTACATTTTGACAACTACAAGCAATGATATATAAATTTCTAAAAGATCATATAGTCAGTAGGAAAAAGCTAACAGCTTGAACAAATACATGATGTACTAAAGATACGTTATGCATACCTCACTGTGTCATGCTGATCTAAGGTACGAGACGATGTCTGTGATCTGACTTCAAGATGGCTGCCACTGTTAGTCCGCCTGTGACTATGGTGGCTGTCATGAGATCGCTTCTTAAGTGATATCTGAGCTAATGTCTGACCGAGAGTGTCTATGGACTCCAGCGAGTTTTCCTACACAAACACGTACAAGTTATATACACAGCCCTGTCCCATGTCAATGTCTTCATAAACTTTATAAGAGAATAATGGTAGCAGACTTGAGTAATGAACAAAATTACATAACAATTTCTAGTCTAGGCTAATTCCATACTGATCCTGCCGAATAGGGTCAATACACTAATATAGTAGTTAACTGGAGCAGTTCTAAGGCTATTATTTACCTCGTGGATTATCTCTCCATTCTTATCATTGTTATTCAAATAAGTCTTTGGAGTTGTTCCCAATATATCTGAAAGTGAAATACACAGAGCTGTTTCATTATGAACTAATAGGAGTTCACTAGCAAAAATTCAAATGTACAATTTATTACCACCAAAAACGGTAGAAAGCACATAAAACACAAATAATACGACAGAAGATAGAGCTAAAGCATAATAATACTTACTTGTAGTATTGACTACTGACAGCTGATCGCTGACTTGTAGTGTAGAATCTTCCGGATTTTGTACCGCGGGACTATGATTCATTGTATCATTGTCTTCTGTATCCGCCTCATTCCCCTCATCTATGTCATATATATCATCCTGTAATGGGCCGCGGCTCTCGTTCACTGAGCTGCTTCCTGAGGTGGGCATAGAACTTTGGCTACTGCTTGCCTGTGAAAAATATTATAAAGTGAACAGACAATTCCAAAGGCTTGCTAAACACTAATAGTAGTAGCCAAAAGCACATCATGGAATATCCAAGGAGGAAATTCAAGGCCTTTCAATGTTCAGGATGAAATTCATATAACAAGTCTAGTTTTAGCAAAAAAGCTATTTGTATATAAACTCCTAGAAATTCACAATAAAACGTTCGAAAAGTTGTGACTTTGAATTTAAATGGCTGTACAAGAGTCCATACATGGCCTGCATGTAACTGTGATCAGTTCTTCGCAGTAGAGTATATTTGTAACCAAAAGAGGTTTTGACAAAGAAAATGGGGAGAAATCCCAGGTCACCATTATAACATCATTTTACCTGTTAGTGAGTAAACAGTTACCTGCTCTGAATGGATACTACTGGTCGTAGAGGTCTTGGCATACGAGGTAGGAATAATGTCTGTTTTAATGCACTGTATATCCGACACAGGCTCTGACAGGATGCTGCTGGTAAAGGAAATGGCGCTACAACCGGAAGGGGTCCTTGAGTGGCCCAAGTGAGAGAAATAGAGACCACATGATCCCTTGAGAGCTCCGCCATACTCAGCCACCTCCTTGGCCAGAGCGTCCACCATCTCATGGTACGCATCCCTTGCCTGGCTTGTCAACTCTATCAGCTCTTTGTACATTGTCTGTGATAATACACATTGTGTTTGTATAATGATAACGGAGTCATATTATGGCTTGCCATGGGAAAGCAATTCCAACTAGCTAGTTCATTCAGACATAATTTTCATGTAGTAAAGTAGAGATTAGTGGCGAAAAGTAGGTAGAGCTTTGTCTGAGCTAGCCCTCTCTACATTATGTATATTCACTAGATTCATTATAGAATAGTACTTAGAGTAGGTAACTCTCAGCTATGTTTATGTAGTGGGCTATTGACTTGTGTAATAGGCTACCATTCTATAAATATTTACATGTAGTAGGAATATAGTAGGATATATATAGCAATATTAGGCCTACACACATCGCAGATATTATGTATATATATGTAATAATACATTATACAGATATCCTATCTATAAGGATTTCAGAGAGATCTACTAATTATAAAAGCAAATATAAGAGCATGAGTTTGAAAATATTGCATGTGTAGCATGTTCAGGAAGACTAGTAATACTACAACCTAGTGCTGGGCGGTGTTTCGGTGTCATTCAGTTTTTCGGTTTTTTTTCATTCGGTTCAAAAACCGCCAAAATTTAAAATGTGAACCGACACCGAATGCGGCGGTGCGGTTTTATTCGGTTTTAAAAGTCAAACCGCGCCTGGCCTCTTAGCGCACCCACTTTCAATAATGGCTGGCGTTGAAAACACGTGAATTCATGTTATGCTTCTTTCAATCCTTATAATTCGATGCCATCCTTGGAACTTAGACTTAGCTGCAGCCATAATATTATCACCCAGTGGTTATTTATTGTAGTTTCACCCCTTTATAGCAGTTACGATTGCATATTATTATAAATAATAAATATTTAATAATTGTAAAGTATTAAACTAAATGAAAATGGCTGCCATTTTAGTGCTTCTTTTAATCCTTATAATTCGATGCCATCCTTGGAATACAGACTTAGCTGCAGCCATCAATGTCACCCAGTAAGGGTTCACTGTAGTTTTCATTTGATTCTAGTAGTCACACTTGCATATTGTTATAAATAATTAATATTTAATTATTGCAAATTATTGAACAAAATAAAAATGGCGGCCATTTCCGGTAATGGCTGAAACGCCGAACACGTGAATTTATGTTTTGCACCTTTCAATCTTTATAATTCGATGTCATCCTTTGAATAAATACTTAGCTATTGCCATCATTGTCACCCAGAGATGATTTACTTTAGTTTCACTGAATTCCAGTTGTTATACTTCCATATTATTATAGATGATTGGCATTTAATAATTGCAATTTATTAGAGTAAATTAAAAATGGCCGCCATTACAGCTTAAAAGCAGGGTGTGACAACTCCAACATTGAGTATTTAATTTCCGGTTCGGTTCGGTGTTTTTTCATGAATAAAAAAAACTGAATTAAACCGAGGGTGAGAAGACAACTTCGGTTTCATTCAGTTTTTTAGAAAAATCAGCAAAAAAACTGAATGCACATGCAAATCAAAACCGCCCAGCACTACTACAACCCCATTCTATTCCAGTACCAAAGAGTTTATAGTAGCAGGGAGTTAGTTGTAAGATCTTTGACTACTCACACATTCTAAGCACATGGTAAACTAACACAATGACAGTAACTACTCACCTCTGCACCTTGATAGTTGAACACCCCGACCACACTGACCGGCACAAGTTTAGCACAGGCCCTGCCGAGAGACCGTCTACCCAAGGCAAACACAAACGGCACATCCTGTTCACTGCATAGATTTATTATCATGTTTAAAGCATCGTCCAAACCTCCTACAATAGGAATAAATACCATGTGAAGCTCTAGGTATACAAAGTACAATATATGTATATTATCACAAGACATGAAACAATGTTATGGGGTGTTAGTGGGGCGGGGGTCTTTTTTTAATTATATTGGTGTTTTTATGCAAGGAATATATTATTTTAATAATCCTACATCATAATATTATATATTAAATACCTAAGAGCTAATGGAATTAAAATTAAATGCGTCATACTCCAACATATTAACTGTATGGCCAAAGGTTAGAGTAAATGAACATGGTCCACAGCATGGTTTATTTTTAAAATGCAAATTTTAATAAGTTTGGCAGACGTGTCACTCTATTATAAATCCTATGCATGTAACAGAGAAATAAATCCTGATACGATCAGATATTTGTAATACATGTAATACACAAATTGGATACACCAATAGATATACATATAGCACAGCTTTGTACATGTATATTTAGTTGCAAAACCAATTCCACATCACCCAATCAAAATATACCATTTAGTATACCATTATTGATGATGCAACTACCAAGTTGTAATCTTTAAACAACTACACTAAACCATATCAAGAATTTCCACCCGCTCCCAGTCAACCAGTAGTTGTTTGCAACTGAGGAATTGAAAAATTTGCTGACTATATATTTATAAGACTTCATATTTATAAGAATTAGATGTTTAAGAGCATCAATGACGCAAGGCATTTCAAGGCATGTATGGTTCAGTCACTAAACTCAATAACTAAATTTATTATGGTTACCCGTCAAAATAGGAACTTTCAACAAAAGATTAAGAACAACACAGCAGTATGAAAGGCAGCACAAATATAACAAAATCTATTGATTGTACTGATTGAATTTAATCAAAATACAAATTATTCCCTAGAATGTTATAGCTGTGCCCTAGCAAAGTCTACCTTAACAAATCATTGTACTATAGCTACTCATAATAATTCCATTGTGACAGATGAAAACAATACCAATATAAGATTGTACCTTGTGAATGGACTGCTCAGAAATAAAACAATATTGGGATCATACCCCTGGTGTGTGG
Source organism: Bugulina stolonifera (assembly GCA_935421135.1). Classification (NCBI taxonomy): domain Eukaryota; kingdom Metazoa; phylum Bryozoa; class Gymnolaemata; order Cheilostomatida; family Bugulidae; genus Bugulina; species Bugulina stolonifera. Next base: position 11,607,458 of record OW285191.1, read on the forward strand.
ACACACAGTTTCCAACTGGCAATTTCAGACAGTCACAAATCCAATGGTATCCATTATACCACAACCATATATTTTGCTGTTTTCGGTTAAGGCTGGTAGGTTTTGGGTAGAGCAGTACAATTTTGTGGTAAAAGACTGTAGTGCAATATTGTAACATACCCTACTATCTGCATGTACCTGTATGATATTACCAGATATGCTGATATGTTGGTACCGACACAACATGGTAACATACCCTACTATCTGCATGTACCTGTATGATATTACCAGATATGCGTTGGTACCGACACAACATGTTTACCGATATATGTGCTGCCTCCACCTCCACCCTTTAGTGAGAGATTAGTTACATGTAAGTCTATAACTAATCTACCCAGAATGCAATTAGCGAGTAACTTGGCTTACCCTTAGACTGTATCTTCTCCAGGTTGGGGGAGATTATAACCAGCTTAACTCTCCTTAGTTTGAGGTGTTTAGTGACCTCCCGCAATCCCAGCACCAGCCTCCTCTTAGTCTTTGCCTTTATAGGATCCTTGTGGTAGAGTCGATCCTGGAACTTGACTAGAGTTTGTAGTAGGTTCGTACAGTTGACGTCAATCTCCTTGTCTAGTACTTGTTTGCAGTATCTATTGGGGACATGCAACAGCTACAATGTCTATTGGGTACAACAGCTACAGTAGGCTAGATGTAGGATATACATGTACGTACATATGTATAAGTTCATGTAGTATATACTTCCATGTATGTATGGTGTATACATGTACATGTATACAGTGTATACAAGTCATGTACATGTATACAGTGTATACATGTACATGTATACAGTGTATACATGTACGTACAGTGCAGCTATACATGTACCTGTACAGACACCAAGATACCTGTATGATCAACATAACTTACTCTCTAAATCTACGAGAATGGATCTTCTGTATGATGTCACTAACTACTGTCGGACTGCCTACTCCACTGGCTGGGTTACTCAAACTTGTAGGTGGAGATAACAACCCCACACTAATAGGTGAGTTCTGACTAACTGGTGAAAGATCCTGGCTGTGAGGGGTGCCCGAATCATCTCCTAAAATACACATAGATACATGGTTGGGGGACTTAGTCTATAGTGGTGTAATTAACTTTAGGTAAGTATATATTATACGGGATAATACTGTAATTATATGCCAAGGAGACAGCAAATCTGAATGGAATAACCATAAAAATGTTATATTCCATAAAAAACATAAATTATTTAAAGAATATTAAGTTAATTAAGCAGACACCAGTTATCCAATAAAGGCTACAGCACGGACAGGTACTACGTTGTACTAGTAAATAGGTATTTAACTCATTACACTGATTCCGGCTATGTAACACTCTATTCACTCAGCCGCCTGCAGCTATAGCTTTGGCCTCTGACCATGATATGGTTTCCCTACACAACTGTTATAGTATAGTTAAACCACAATACCATTACATTTAGCGGGCCATCACATTACAGTTACATTTGCTTGCATGTCGCTGTAGGCTTATATGGCCTATTAGATACACTAGCATAGCTGAACATTCGTAGACTAGCTACAGTTTAACAGTAAGTCTAGCAGTATAACGACAGCTTGACCCCTCATGGCTACTCAACAAGGTCATATAGCAGAAACTGTCTACATACATACTAGTATTATATGGTATAGTATTAGCCTATCTCATGGAGTACTTGTGACAGTCTGGCTGTTACAGGGTAGAAGGACCTGTGAGATTTACAAATCATATACATGTAGTTCCCAATCAGTTACATAATTTGTATGATACAGTGAAACACTAACAGTTAGAACATATCAATACAACAATTTATATAGGCCTAAGTACATTGTACTCCTATTGCAATGTACGTACTTACATGTACATGTATATACATGTACAAGCTTGTACGTACATGTATATTTATGTACATGTGAATTGCAATATGAGTACTTATGATACATTTACCGCTACATTCTAGAAATAGCTGGTAATATATAATGAGCGTATCCAGGGGTAAACTACCAACCAATAGAATTGCCCAATGAGTTTGGGTCCTCCATATCACTGATGACATCATCTTCGTCATTCTCTTCTGGTTCTGACGTGAAATGGAGGCTGGAATCTGGTGTAGATATGAGATCTACTGGACCATCGCCAATGTATCTACAAGGATAGGTGGGTTTGATCAATAATTAAATAACAAGACAAATAGAGCACCACAGCATAAGCAAGCTGCGTGGGCCTATAATAAGTATTATAACAAACCTGGTCAGTAACCATAAAACAAACACTGGACACTAACTTAATTGACTCTAAGGATTGTCTTTATTCAGAATAAATTGGATAAAATTTTGTTCAGCAAAATCCTAATACAATAACACAGACTCTTTCACAAGACTCTAGTGAACGCAGTCACTGTAACAGTAGCAAACATGTACACTGAATATACTGTGTTAGTTAACGTTACATAGATATACAGTATACAGTGTACTATATATTAATAAGATATTATGTATATGCATATTATGAAGGTCTGTTATAGGCCTACTAGGATTTGACAATAGCCTGTTGAATCCCACCGAGGTCATAGAGAGTTTAGAACTACGACACGCTAAACGTTCCTCTGGAGACTATAACATCATCCGTGCATTGGTCTCCATTACTTTTAACGTGTCGACAGAATGGGCATGCTACTTCAGAATAAAATAATGCAAACAAATAATTTGGAGTTATGAAGCTAAAGGTTGGAATGGACACACATAGCTGCAGTAAATTGTCAGCAACCAACCTCAATCTTTTCCTCTCCTCCCTTTCTTTGAGGATGACTTTCTTGAGGGCGCTGGGTTTCTTAGCCTTAGGGGTCTCCCTCTCCTTGCCACGCTTGTGGGTGGGTGCTGAGGAATCCAACGGGTTGAGCATAGCCTTAGGACTGAAACTGTTCTTCTTCAACAACTTTTGGTGAGAGTCACTCTCAGATGGCAAAGTCTAGGAGAATACGAGAAACACACTTAGTGAAGAACTAACATATGACCTAGTCATTGAAAGTTGATGTAAAATTTCATGCGCTCTCCCAGGTGAGACCAGCACGACAGTTTAGATTTAACCACTCTAACAGAGCAAAGTCTCATAAAACATACAGCAAGTCTAAGAGGGCTGGTAGTTATGTTGGTAAGTACAGGTAAGTAGGTTGTATTACATAGAGAACCGAAAGTAAATGAGCGCCATAGCAACGGATCACAGCAAACAAGGAATATGTTGGTATTTGTGATCGGTTGGTATAAACTCCATATGGCACCCGCTTACTTCAATAACGGGCACTCTCACAACCACTGACACTGAGAATTATCCAACATTGATTGACGTGGGCTGAGGATAAACCCATACCATTGTTAGGAGACTCAACTATATAACATTACATCACAGTTTATATATAGACTAGTACAACTATAGAAGCAACTAAAATAATGGCTAGCTATATGTATAGTAGCCCTACCTAGCAATTCCATTTATTACAACATACAAATAATGTAACTATTTTTTAACTTAATCTACATACTGCAGACATATGGCTACATTAATACAAGAACAGTAAATTAAATATATACAGCAGTTAATCCTGTACACGCCCTTTACTAATTAATCCATTACATTTCAAAAGATCAAGTTCGATACACTTCTATATTTCAACCTTAGTGAGCTGACTGTCTATGTACATGTAGCTATGTAGGTACACAAGAGCATGGTGCAGGAATTGAAGCTGAAAAGCAGTTACAGAAGCAAGTTCATAATGTTGTGGAAGTTACTTTCTCTCTGATAGGGGGGCCTACCCTAGGCCGAGCATGAACTAATACTATAACACAATATGCATATTGCAACTACAAAAAGCATTCAAGTTCATTTCTGTTAAATAGAATACTGCAAAATGAGGTGTATTAGTGTGCTAAATGATTAAAAGCACGACTTGGGACATTCCCTACTACTGACTAGGGTAGCACGAGTAACATAGTTACCTTGGGAGTAGGGTTACTGATGAATTCCATGATGTTTATAGAAACTGGCTGCTGAGATTTTTTACCAGTGAGCGGAGCTGCTGCCGCCACTGTGGCCACCAGAGGTACAGGCTTTACTATTACGGGCGTCTGGTTGACGACCTTGAGAGCCTGTTGCTCAAGGTCAATCTCTAGCTGTTCTTCCATGGCTGCTTTGTTAGCCTGTTCTCTCCGTTTCTTTCTCTTTCCCGACAGTTTGCATTCAGAAGAATCTAAAATCACAGACTAGACTAAATATATGGGTATTACATATGGTACTGTATCTAAGGAAATGATACACTTAGTTGCAAAATGTATTGAGCTGTTGTGGCTGATGCAGATAGATTATGATGGTAGAAACAGGACTAGGCTAGCTTTATTAAAAAGAATGAAACAGAGAAAAATCTGAGCTAAAGCTTTGTAGCTATTCTCAAGATGACAACCTAAGACAAGATAACTTGTAGATTGTTATAATGTAGTTCAACAATAAGTAGTGTCGTTGTGGCTGATTTTCAACATGGTAACGTTGTGGCTGATTTTCAACATGGTAACGTGGCTACTGGTTCATGGTGTACAGATTGGCTGGGTTAAAACTGTAACATGCTAAAGATGACTGAGCAGCATCACCAGACTAACAGCCGCTGTTGTACTACTGATTTACTCCTAATTTCAGTGATTTGTGCTGACAGTGAATGCTAAATTGGTGGCCAAATCTATTTGTGACCAGAAAGTTAATACACAAAGCTAGTAAGTCTTACAGAAATTGGTCTGAACTGACTGGTTTCATTCTAGACAGGCAAGATGCTGATGGAACCACAGAGTAGAAAAATTAAGAAAGAAGAGAGATTTGAAGGAGAGATTAACAGATTTAGCTGCTATTCTCTTTGGGACAGACGAGGCATAGAATTCCTGCTAGGATTATCTCTGAGTACTTAGATAATCCAACTACACTATAGTAGATAATCCAAGTACTGTTCACAGGACTGACAATTTGTACACCAATTAGTTTTGGATGAGAACCTTATACTCTAGAGTAACCAACCCAAGGGGGAGTGTATGAAATATGCTGCTTTCACCAGTTGAACCACATAAAACATAATTATGTATAATATATACATGTATATGAGTAACCCGTTTATATGTTTTTATTCTTGAACACTCCCGTCCATTTACTACTTTTAGCTATACAGATACAACTGGGTTTTGAGAGAAAGAGCTACTCTCAACCATTCTGCTTAATGTAAACACATGCATTGTAGAAATGATGCAACCAGACATCAAGTAAAGGAAGTATAGCACATAGGCCTACTACACATTTTGGGGGCATGCCTATATTTGGGTTGTGTGTAGTGTTACCTAATTCTATGTTTTGGCACTAGTCCATCACATGTCTGATTACTAAGAGAAGATGGGTATTAGGTATTAGGGATACTCATGGGGGATACTGCTGGAATAGCATATCACAGAAAAGATCAGCTTCACTACAAATGTACTATATATTAGTATATATCATTATAAAACAATTCATTATAAACCAATTAAATATTAACAAAACTAAGAGACTAGAACTTAACGAATGGACTGAACTGACAGTAAGGTAGCTAATAACCAACGAATATTAATATGTAGAAGAGTCGTCAGTGGTAAGGGAGTTACTGTAGGCCAACTGAATGGGCGTATAACATTACTAGAAACCAAACGTAGTCAAAAGGATATGAAGAAAGGTTTGAAATGCAAATATGCAGTAAAGTTCAGGTGCACATGCATAGTTTAGCCTATATTAGCATGTGGTGGCCAGAAGGAGGGGCATGTATACAGCCCCCTTAACAGCCACCACACCAATAGAATGCAGCCTCCACTGAGCTGGTGGTGGTTTGTGTACTATAGAACTGCTCTACATAAATTATAATATTGTAGGGTAGTAATACATTATTTAGTTCAGCATCTCAGAAACATAATGGGTAAAACTATTTCCAAGTTCACCAAAAGAATGGATTTGTATGCTAGACATTGGGATGCAACAATTCCACTGTTTTAGTTATCATCTCTTACTTGGAACCCCACAGCCCACATGCAATTACCAAGTTTGCCCAAACAGCGAATGTATATTATTATTATTATTTGCATAACAGCAAGAAAATAGGGTACGCATATAACTTGGGAGTCGTCCCCCATGACAGTCCTCTGCCAGTTTAAGCTGTTCATAAAATGGAGTATCCAGAACATGTGAAAGAAGGTTTTATGGTCTATTTAGTTGAAGTATTTTACATAATAATAAGCTTAGCTGTAGAAAGACGACTAGAAATGAAGATAATGTTAGGATTAGGAAGATATATAGAAGGGTATAACGTTGTGTATTATAGGCTGACATCTTGTCAGTAGGTTAGAAACATGCTAGTGAGGAATGTCATGTGATGTGAACGGAGACTAAGGTTTTAGGCTCGTCTGGAATACCTAGTGTGTTATATAATACACTACATATTATATACATATATAATATTTAGAGCTACTACAGGACAGGATAGTCATAGCGTGCAACCATTGCCCAATGACCCCCAACTAAAGCCAAACACTGTCAGATTCCCAACATAAGTTGGCTAGACCTCGTAGGCCCATGCTATAGCCTCATGGTGTGTTGGCTGTATCTAACACTGTTATTTTCCACCAAAAAACTCCCAACAGGTTTAGTTCCTTTGAAATGTGATTTATTTATCAATTTTTGCCAAAATTGTACAGTCAAGACGTATAAATAAGTAATTTCCCAAATAGTGACTATAATGAGGAAACTAATCTCCTCGTATCTGATTGGTTAAAACACAACAGAGTAACAACCACTCACCATCATAGAGCCCAGCCTCAGCGAAAGTTGGGAAATCTTCAGCCACCCTGTCAGGCGACAGCAAGTTAAATGGTGTCTCTTGGCTGAGGATAGGAGATTCCTATAAATAGATAATTCAATAAAATATTGAAATGGAATTGACACATACTTAGTGCATGATATTACAGATGTCCGCCTGAAAAACAAACTAACATTATTGGATAATAAAATATTCTACATGATCTCAATAACCTCTAAAAAGTATTCTAACAACATCATTGGTTAGAGATTGCTGGGTGGAGATCAAGGCACAAATATTTTTAGAACATTAAAAATTAATACAAATGAATTTAATTTTCAAATTTTCACATAGATTAGAAATGCAATGTAATTATAACAAGGAAATAAAATTGAACTTTCTATGGTTCTGTTGGTGAATAGTAAAGAAAGGATACCATTGGCTGGAAGGGTAAGCCAAGGAACACCATTGGCTGGAAGGGTAAGCCAAGGGATACCATTGGCTGGAAGGGTAAGCCAAGGAACACCATTGGCTGGAAGGGTAAGCCAAGGAACACCATTGGCTGGAAGGGTAAGCCAAGGAACACCATTGGCTGGAAGGGTAAGCCCAAGTGATACCATAATTGGTTGCATAGTACACTTACATTATTATTTGTAGCATAGGTTGAGCTCTCCACAGCACCCTGTTTAGCCAAAGAGCTATCTTCTCCCAGTATTTTATCTGTGCACAGAATTATACAATATTAGAGTATTCATGACATGCGTAGTATATACAATGTATGCTAGATATTTACTAATATTATAGTCTCATTCTGATTGTAAATTGCACCCAACAAGTTCCTATACCAAAGGATAATAATGCATGCCAAAGCCATTCAGCCAACACAGTATTGTACGATAATGAATTGGCCATGAACACTGACCCTGGAGCAGTCACCTTTCCTTATACAGACAGCATTATATGTAACACAGCAACATACAAATATTTACTGCCCACTTTCATTCTCACCCTAATCTAGTCTAGTAGCCTATAATATCTATAGCAATTGGCACTTTCCTCCTCTACACAAAGTTAGACATTTGATATGTATATTTGTTATGCATTAATTAACACACAGAATAGATAGCATACAATGCATAGCCTTGAACATAGTGTACTGGTATTATTACACATACATGTATAGGCTGCAGTAAGTATTTATATCATGGATATATTTGCATTTACATGTATGTTAATCCACAGTTTGGATAAATTAAAAAATCCAATCTCCATAGAAAGTTGGTCATGCCTGAAATCACTTCAGCAACTATGGGAAAATTTTTTAGAAGGAAATGGAAGGGAAATAGTTCCCAGGACCAAAAAGGAAAGTCAACCAAGTTTTGCTATGAAATTTTGTTTAGTTTCATTGGAAAACCACCGCTTTGAATATCAGGCTACAATTTACTATTAAAGAACACTATAGATTAGTATACTTATTTTACTAGGAATTCAATTAATTGATTACTACAAATGAGTTAAAATTCCTTGGCAATAGTGTTGGCACCACATTAGCTGAAGATATTACATAGTTACTAAACCAATAGTATTACTAGTACTACAGTGGAGTTATATCACCATTAATTAGTGTATTTATACTATACTTAATTACTCTAGAGTCTAGAGAAACACAAACATAAATTAGCTGTGATCAGCAAGTCAAAGCTAACTCTAGCAAGTCATTGGCATCTTAGAGGTAGAATCATCATACACTACTAATACTCACTGCTATGAAAAGAGCATGTATGGGCTATTTTATTATGCCAATAACCAGTGTTTACAGATTAATGCAATGGGTAGGTAGGTTAAAACATGGCCAGACAGCACCCACCTCTGCAGTGGTAATTTCCTTAGCGCACCCCTTCCCTACCATAGGAAGCCCTCTATTAGAACACCAAATTTAAAAAAGAGTAGGCATATGCTCCAGCCTCCATTGGCTAAAGAGCGGGTACTCACTATCAGCAACCACACAGTGATTCTATACAATGTACAGCGTATAACCACTAAATGGAGCTATGTATTATTCATACAAACCTTTACGTCTACGCCGACGCCCTCGCTTTCTCTTCCTCTTCTTCCCAATTGGATTAGTTTCATCCAGGTCCTCGTCACGTTCAGATATAGCACCATCATGTTGAGCTTTAGAGAGAGAGTCTGTAGTGTTCTGTTGTGAGTTCTTTATATGTATACTTGAAGGAGGCACCGCTGCAGGTCGAGTGCTGCCGGCAGCAGCTGCATAGCTCATGCTAATATTCTTAGTCACATGACCTTGTTGTTCACGCTCGTTATACATAACGGCAGTGTGGTATACACTGCTAGTCTGTCTAAGAGAGGTACAAGAACTACCCTGAGAAACTGTTACTACCGAGAGAGGTGGAGTTCTGACAAGGTGGGCCGTTGTAGTCACCAGCCCCGTACCAACATTGTTAGACTGTGATTCCAGTGACTTAGCCCTGGCATCAGTGCCACTAGATGTTTGATTCTGGCGATGCATTGGACTGGAATAACCAGAATCGCTATGGTCCAACTCTTCACTGTCAGTCGAGTCAGTACCACCATTTTGTTGTTGACGTGATGGCAACGTCTTCCTGCGTAACTTCCGCTTCCCTTGATATAAAGCGTTTGGCATCTGTTCCAAGGTATGATCTGCTATCTCCGAGGAGAAATCTACAGGAATAAAAATATTAAACTACAAAGTCTAGTTAACGACAACGAAATATTGCTACCAAGGAAAACATGAGACCAAATGTATTTGAAGGTGTAATGTTCGTCTTATGAATGAGTTGGTAATACATTCTGTTCTATGAGTGTCTGCTTGTATCCCATCCGTTGATCTACAATGCACTTTTATATTATCCACAAAATCGAAGATTCTATCCAGCAAGATGGAATAAAATCTGCCAAACTACAAGTGAAAATAAGATATTAATTCTTAAAAAACCAATCAAAATATCAATATAATGGAAGACATTCACCCCTCTGCTTGCTTCTCACTAGTTCACTGACCCAATCTACTATCATATAGATAACCACTGCTGACAGCAAGAAATATAGATCCAAACAAGTGCTCTTCTATGAAACAAGGAGATGCTTAGGTAAATTGATATGGATATTGTCATAAATAACAGCTAAAATGGGCCTGGTAGTAACACTTTTCCTTGTAATATAGACCTAACTGCAGATAATGTTTAACACTAGTACTACTCGTAGCAATAGTAGCCTACTCAATCACAGTTTGTGTGATTCTGAATGAGCACAAGAAACTGATTCAGATAGTGCAAGAAAAATACCCCTTCAAACCAACTGCAATAAATAAATATTTATTTATGTAATTTGGTAGTATTACATAACATTTCCACATATGTATCTTCTAGCAATCAATGTATTAATCCTGCTTGACTAAAATGAAATTAAATTATTTTCAATTTATTTTATTTGTATTAGTTCCCATTACAAAAGAGTGTATTAATAGTCGAGTCTTACCAGTTTGAGCAGCCGTGTCTACGAGTATTATGGTCTTAGTGAGAGATCGGGAGGAACTGGTCCCACTTTTACTATTTGTATGTTTTGAGCCGAATTCATTCTGAGTACCGACTGACACCTTAGGCCTCCTGTCACTGCTTGACACTTGCTTCTAGAACAGACAGACAGATTTACTATAAAATCATCACCATCTGTAATGATAGTTATAAACTATACATATATAGATATAACAGTGTACTGTAAGTGTAGGACAGGTTTTCCTTCTAGTCATGCTGGAATAAGCCCTACGAATTGTTTAGAATATTTATAATAATATTTTAAACTTATCCAGGGTAAAGGCAGGCATGCAGCAAAATTATTCTAGTATACAAGATTTAATATAAGCTATAGGTCAATCTTCGAATGAATGTCCAATTCATATACACCTATTGTATTTGCAAGCTAGAATATCATTAACCAATTGTAATGTATCTACAACATTTAAATTCTGCTTTGACAACAGTAAACTAATAGTAAACACAGGCAGCATTTTAACCATTCAATATAATTCTATTATAGGCCTACATAATACTTATTTAGTGTGTAGGTAACAGTTAGTACAGTGTTATGAAGAATAACTAGCCTATGAAGTGTAGAATAAGTTATTAGATAGTCCTAAGTATACTATTTACATTAGATTCTAGGAATGGAAATGTAATACCAGGTCCATGTTATAAAGTATACCTATTCCTAATACCTTATAGCTCAAACTTGTACTTGATGTCTACAGGAAATGTATTGTGTGATGTTGGAAATCAATGAGGCATCAGTTAGCCCATTGTATAAGGTTTAACTAATCTCTTTCTGGTCTATCAACCTAGACACACTCAATGTATGCGATACCACTGTATAGGTACAGTACAGACAGCTGGAGGAACCTATGCCATCGCCTTAGTACACGTCTATGCTTATGGTTGAGTTCCAGCAGACACTAACCTGGTGTTTCCTGTGTTGAGTGTCGCACTGTCTGCTTGACGTTCCTCCATAACCCTGCATGTGTGAGCTGTGGGGGTGACCGGGTCGAGGTATCCTAGCCCTAGGCCCATTCACTGGGTGTCTGACCGTGGGAGGGGGCATATAGCCATTATATACAGGATGAGGGTAGCCTTGTATAGGTATATTCGCAGGATTAGGGCACCTGGGTGGTGGGAAGTAACCTGGAGGGTACATACCATGGTTGGATCCAATATGACCGTACATTCCCCCTAAAACATACACACAGTGTGCTCATTACAGTATATAACAACACATTGCTCAACGATAATCTTGCTCAAACAATGTTATACTTCTGAAACCAAGTGCAAAATTAAATTTGGTTGGAGACTTTACAACTGAAGTACAGTAGAATATATTTTACATAAATAGGAAATATTTGGTAAACTTTTACCTGCTAGCTTACAAACCTGTTAATCTAAATATTCTGATTAAGACACTCGATTGAATATTATCAGTCAGTTACCAGTTACAGCTAAACACCCAAATGATCAGAATCAGAATGTTTAAAATTAAACTTTAGAGGAGTTGTTTTAATATCTGAACTCTCCCAAACCCACCCTTCTTCCTATGCTAACTATAAACTAGGAAGTAATCTATCAACATAGCAGCATAGCTCTACCAATTCCACTAAAGGGTTTCCCCACTATCTAACATACAAAGATACTGTCAGTCAAATGACAGATGCTGCATCTACTACAACACCACCTTGGTCAATGCTTGCCGATGCGTAGGCATTATTTTGACCGATTTTCCCATTCTACTTGGGCTAATTTATAATGCAATTTAACCAATAGAAAATAATGCACTTACAATATTTATTGTCATGCAAGCATATGAAAATAAATTAAATAATTGGCGTTTTATCCAAAATTAAGGCAAGGCCCCCTCAGCAAAGAAGTAGGGGTGGAATCTATATACCATATACGGTATCAATTGTTTTCTTTTGTAATTAACTTCCTACTTTACCTACAGAATTTACCAACAAAGTCTCGTACTCTGGAGAGAAACTATTTCAAGTAAAAAACTTTAACTTTAATTTGCAGGCTGACACTAATTTACTTGTCACATTCTATTCAACTTGGCACTGGTCAACACCCCAAGGAAATTGATTTTGGCGTTAACATACCTTCCGCAGAATTCCACCAATTAAATTCAATTATAATAATTAATTTGACCACAAGTTACAATTTTTGACTTTTACCAATGTCTTTTAGTTTAGGGAGTATTTAAAATTAATTTGGTTTATAAAGATAGAAAATAATAATACGCATGGGCCTATTTACTGTAAAACATTGATGACTTGCTGTCAATTTGTCAGCATGTATGCACACTGACTATTTATGGATGTGAGATGTTTGCACTATGCTATCAAATAGCAGGAGACTAAACAGATTATGCATTACAAAACTATGATAAGTCTAGACTCTAGTGTAGAGCTACTGGTATTGTATGTAATAGAGTAAGCTACCGATCAGCAAAGATTATATACCTAAAGGGGCATAAGATTCCATATAGGGGGTGTAGAGGGTCTTTGGACGTGATAAGGAATGAGACGTAGATAAGCCTGCTGCAGGATTTGTACGCTGGCTTAGAACCATTGTTGAAGAGCAAGGTTGGTTGTAGTAGAATACTGACAGCAGAACATCCAGATTATAAAGATACGGATGTGATTGTCTGATTGTCGATTCTGCCAAAACCTCTACCCAATAAAATCCTCTGGCTTAGGCAGAACATAGATTACTTAGGAAGATATATCAAAGTTAACCTATTGCTAGTAACCCGCAGGTAAAATCGGATACAGCTAGGGATGTTACTGACTTACCTGCAACAGGAGCAGGCGGCCGGCCACCTATATGTGTGAAGAAAGCATGAGCTGGGAATACTGATGGGTGGCCATTATGTTTCCTGTCAACAGAGCAATGCGGCTGATTGGATGGGAGGGGTTTGTGAGAATGCATATTATAAGTTGTCCCCGCAGCTCTAAAATATACAGAGCATACATGTCAGATAAGCAGGCATATGTTCCACTAACAAATATCTCTACAACATAGCCAACCCATGATGAGAATGAGAATAGAACACAGTCTATGTATCCTACTACATGTAGCCTAATATAATTTTCTCATGCATAGTACAAGGTAGAACAAGATTAAAGTGTGGAATTATGGGTAAGGTTTAGATTAGGATTTGCCTAATCCATCACTCTTGGATATAAATGGGCTAAAGGGTAGTATGGCAAACTCTAATGATAGGGGAGCGATTAAAGTAATGGACTGATAAGACCATAGCAAACTAATACGCTGCTTTAGAGATTAGGGTGGATTAACAGACCAGATTAGAGAATCTCTATTCCCTCAATAATGATATTAAAAGATCTAAGAAAATGAAATGATCAATTGCACTGAGGAGTCAAGGTTGATGTAATGGTCATAGGCGGTAGAGATAGAGAAAGGAAACTTTGCCCTTTTTATGAATGTATAAACATGCATAATATTATATTACTATAACATATATGTCTGATCAATTAAAATACAGATATTAATCAAAATCAGAGTTCATTCTATCAGAGAATTGAAACCATGAATAGGTTCTGCACATTACATTTGGGAGTTTTAATAAATAAAAATTAAATTTGGGGTCAATAAACAAGAGTTAGACCTATTATATCGGTGATGATTGAGAAGCAAATAATGTTCTTACGAAAGGGATCTTGGATTATGTAGACCATTTTTCTTGTTTTGCTGTGAGGCAGACTCTGTAACAAATGGGTAGCAGTTGAACATATACGTGGGGAGACTGGCTGCTTCATGAGTTGGTACAAATTCAGCAGCTTCTGCCGACAGCTGGCATGCTGCTGCTGACAGATCGCCTTCTGCCACTTGCTCCGGATCCTTCTTCATATTAGTCTAGTTATTCAATCATACATAATCCTACAAATGAATTAACACAGGGTTAGTAAATGAAACTATAGTCTGTAACAATATTAATGGCTGCTACAACAGTAAGCACTACCACTGCGTCTTATAAAGTCTGCTACAAAACTGCCCAATAAAATTTGTGTGGAAGTCAATGGATACTGTGGCCAAGCAACTAAAACATGTCATTGATATTACAGATAAATTAAAATATGTTGAGCAAAATCAACAACACTATTAGAATTAAATTTAGGCTCTATAAGCTAAAATTGTACTTGGCCAAGATTTCAGTTTCGCCCATCACAGTGTTGGTTTCCATCCGACAGATGGAAGTTAAGGAGTGATCCTCAAACTGAAAAATGGCTTCCATATGACCAGACCTTTACTAAAGGACAGGACACGCCAGAAAATAGTAGCCCAGTATTATGTTTTCTATGACGAGTACACACCTGATGCTCTCTGTATACCTCAACTACCAATCCATAATTCCACAAAATTTTCTAGGAAAGTACAGTTCAGTACGCGATGACTTTTCTTGGAATCAAATAAACTAACAAAAGAAACTGTATTTAATTTCTAACGAATTTTAAAAGTTACTATGTTCCACTGAGCCAATGATCTCTGCTGACTGAGCACTGTAGACTCATCAGGTTGTTGATGAACTAATAACAATTATTCTATTATTGCAAAATTCATGTCTAGGCCACTGCTCATTAAAATATTTTAATCACTTCATTGGGGTCAAGACATTAATCTTAATTATAGTATGAACTGACAATTATTATTTCTTAAAATTTACTGTAGCCGCCCCAAGCTTAATTTCCAACTGGAATTGAAAATGTTACAATAATTAAAATCATATTCCATACTCATGTCCGGCTTAAGATCACCTGGTTCATTGAGAACTTGTCCATTGCAAAAGATTCCTTATGAATGATTAAAATGGCTGAAACCACAACTTTTGGTTTACACTAGATATAACAGGGTGAGAGACTGAGGGTGCCAACTGGATGTATTACACAAGTGACGTTCGACTACCAGCAGAATAATCCTGTGTAGTTCTATCTCCGTGATACCACACAGCAACTAATAGTCTATACTATTACGCTGGACATTTAAATAGGAGGTGCTGCACACTTGATTGTATTATTGTTATGCCACATGCTACACAATGTGCATTTCCATGAAACCCTTGCGAAGGAAGCTGGCATGTAGGCTATATACATGTACATTGTACATGTATATAATATATAAAGTAATGAAATGAAATTGGGATTAGTTAACCAATCAGCATTTAGCTTACATTACACTGTACTAATTACATTCCAGTAGCAGACTACTTTCTCCTAAATAGTATTGTAAATACCACTTACATTAGGCCTACATATAACTTACACGTGCTTTGGCAACATTTGATACACTTGTATATCATGTACACTGATATGTACTTTACAATGAGTATTTCCAATGAGTCTGATTAAGATGATGTAAGAGACTTTATATTAATGTTAATAGGTTAATAAAGAGAAAAGAGCTAATGGAGATTTATCACCAACTAAATAGTATGGGTGTCCATCTCTGTTGCCTTTTCCATTATAAGCTACATGTACATATACATGTAGCTCATAGTATAAATTTTCAAAGCTGGTCTAGAAACATAGGACCAGCATGAATTAAAAGTGAGTCAATACAGGAGATGAAGCATAGAGTTCTACGATATGAAGTGACAAAAAATAATAATTATAGTAACTAGTACTATTTTCATTCTTTTAGTTTATGATTGATTGGGTGAACCGGTAGCAAAAACTCAAATTACTTGCAACAGAGATTGAAGCACCATTCCTATGATACATGTAGCTCTGAGAAATGACAGTTAAATCATAAGACAAAATATCACCAGTAAACAATGGGTAGCTATGCATTCATTGTTTGCCTAAACATTAACAAGAAAAGAAACAATACCAGGAATCAATTGAAGATCAATAACTGCTAATTGATATGCAACATTATGCAGGTAGATATCATAGACTGCATGTAGTAGCCATTTGAGGTGAAACTTGTAGGTTATCAGAAAGCATGTATGGGCCAAAAGATAAACTGCATGTACAAGACAGGTGGCAGTAATTAGGGACAGGAAAATGTTGCTGATCATGTTTTTATGCAGTCAGCAGTTTGTACATGTGTTGCCACTTGACTATTATTATCATTTCACTTACAATACAATGAAATTTAAGATAGGCTAGCCTGCCTGCTAGTTGTACATATGCAAGGTGCTCCTAGTGCTCCCTTGTGTCATTAGTAATAGAGCTGTAGAAGAGTGCAAGTAATGGTTTCCAGTACTAGCTGACTTGAGTAGCTTTACATTATGATTAACTGTAAACCTAACTAATCACAATCAACTGCGATGACTCCATCCCAAATCAGTCATGCTCTAGGTGGAGCAAGTTAATTAATTTAATCCAAAAATTAGCAATCGAAATGCTAGTATATGACACAACCTATTAGTTCTGTTGCTTAGAACTGATGACCAACACAAATCATCGAGAATTTCTTCAGCAAAAGAGATTGTGCCATTATTTAGCACCTTGAGAATCTGAGATATGACAGGAGTTAAAAATTAAATACTCTAATTTAAAACTGAGCATAATCCATTCAGCATGACTTAGAAGCTAAGATTCAAGATCATCAGACCATATAATTTTACAGTTTAAATGAGATTCTCCACTTACGTTCAGGATTACAGATTAGATCCTAAATTATTTACAGAGTTAAGAATAGATAAACCGTTATCAATCATAAACTAAAGGGTGCAGCTTGTTCCAATAGCTCATCCTTTGGCTCAGCGTAAGTCAGAACCAGGCGTCATATAAGACAAAAAAGTCATATAACACAAAAACGCCACTAGAGTATTATATTAAACCATGTTTATGGTGCACCAGGCCTACATTACTATACCAATTTTCACAAACCCAACAGCACATATGCTTATGGAATGGTAATTTGGTCCTTTTGTGAAATCAATAGCCTACATAGTAGTTGCCTTGCTTTGGCCAACCAAAAAATATTTTCTGTAGGCATATCACTAGATTATATTTGCATACACATATCCCATTTGGACCATGAAGGCCTAGTATACAAACTATTCCACTTTTTGCAACAAATGTAGAAGGGTAGGGAAATTGGATATTGCATACAAACCAAATCGCAATTCAATTTCAATATGTGAATATACAATGAAGGTGAGAATCAGGTCAGGCAGGCAGTTAAGATGTCTACATGCATAGTAAGTAGAGGTAACAGCTGTCAGGACTACTCACTTTCATACATCAGCTAGCCATCAATTATCTTATTTACCTACTCTTCTACCAGTGTGGAACAGAGACCGTTATTAACATTCTCCCATCTATCCCAATCTAAGAGTGTGTTATAATAGGTGGAAAATATTTGACTATGTTTGGCTGAGATTAACAGATGAAGAGTTTAGTCAATCATATATTTATTGGCAAAAGGTTTGCTGAATATAATTACAGGATCACTTCATGACACGAGATACTTGGTTTACCAGCAGTGAAGCTTTTTGACACTGGTAAACATTGTTTATTCCAGATGTAAAAATACTCATACAGGTACAACGACCTGATTATGAGACAAGTTACACCCTCCATTTAGCGTATACTAAATTTGGTTTTGCTGTAAAAACCGCTGAAAGTGTGCAAAACAATTCCTGCTCAAACATAGGTTTCCAGTGAGAATTTCACACAACTTTGAAATTTGTAATTATTTTGAAAAAGCAAGCACGCTGAATATTTAACAAACAGTCATATGTGGAAGTTGCAGTTGTTTTTTACAATGGTGGGAAAAATAGCAACTATCCCTTCATCCACTCATAGGCCTAATTAAAAATGCGAGAAAAGCAAAATGGAACTTCTCAAGTCATTCTGTAGACCTATGCATCCATCTAATGCTTTTTAGCTGCCAGAAATTTATGTTTAACTAAGTTAAAAATCTACGGAGTTAATTCCATTAGCAGGGTAAAAAAGTTTTTTCTATGTAAAATAAGAGATCTACATCATCATTATGACATCCAAATGAGGATCCTTGGCTAAGCTAAAGCAGTTCTATAGTAGGCTGATAGCTTACAGTAGTAGGCTAGCCCCTAAAACTTTCTGCTCCCTTCATACCTTGTCAGTCCCTATGAATAGTACCTACGTGATCTCATATTGTAACTATAGAATCAATAGTGGGAAACCTACAAAGTGTCGTTACATCGAAGTGCACATGGACCATAAAGAAGTTCCCGACTTATTTTTCATTGGTTTATGATACTCTGTAGCATTTGTTTGCCACATGATCACACAATTAGAAACTACTACAAATACATGTATGTTAGCCATTTGTCGAGTCTCTGGTGGTGGTGGGCGCTGATATCCATAAATCTAGTGAATTTACATGATCAAGATCAACAGAGGCTAATTATAAACAGCAAGTTATAGGTCTGCAATTACCAAACAGGTTAAAATAGTATATGCACCTAGACTATTTATGCTACTGCATACAGGCCTAAGTTTAAAATTCCATTGTTACAGTATAAATGTTAAATTGGGAATTGATGTCAACAGAGCATAGGCTTTAGGGGATTTCTGTGTAACAGGAATGATTTGTTTGCTAAAACATTGCTTTCATATTTAACTTGCTCTATTCAAGACCCAACAGTGACTGCTACCGTTACTATTTTTCACCTAGTTACTAATTTATAGACCATTAATAATTATAATAGAACATTTTTATACTAAATGTGCTACAATTTAAACACAATAACGGATAACCGATATACTGTAATTTTATTATATAATGATAATTATAATAGGCTACATAATGATAATTATCTGGGTAAAATTCATCAGTATTACGCTTTAGTATTTTATCATATAAAATAAAAATAATAATATAATGATTATTTAAGTTACTATTACTATAAATTGATATCTACTGTTATAAATAATATTATTATAATCATCATTTGTTGATCATACTAATATTAATATAAATATAATATTGACTGATATCAAGATTGATGATAAAAAAGATATAATGATTATTAATAAATACAATATTATACTATAATACATAGTCATTCTTTCTATGACAAACAATATAATAAAATACAACAATGCACATGAAGGCATGTATTGCATAGGCTTATTATAATTTTTAATTTTAACCCTACTCTTAGACTTTAGAGTAACTCTACTGTCACTGTAGTGAAGTGTAAACTAAAAGTGAGTAGCCAGTACGTAGAGTCAGAGTGAGAGTGTAATTAGTAGGGTCAACTAAAAATATTCAACTTGGCAATATAGATATCTGCACACAAGTGTCAAAATAAAGTATACAGTGAGTATTATCCTCTTTCCTACGCACGCTTTATAATACATAATGTAGTATAGCACCTCAATAAGGATATGCCGACTCCACTACTCAGAAACAAAATACCAGGCAAATCCCAAACATTGAAACAGTGTTGTCGAGCAATACAGGAAACACACACTTATCGGCAAAGAACTAATGCAACAATCACTTTCCAACTTGTAACACATTCTGTATAATTAAGAACTATTCAAAGGCTAAAATCTAGAGATTTATTTTCTAAAACTTACCTAAAGTATTATAGAAGCAAGATTGACGTAAATATGCACAGTCGAAATTGCACAATGCGCGAACAATAAGCTTGACTTGGTAACCATAACAACTATTATATAAGAAAGGAGGATAACTCTCAATAGCAATGCAATCATGTACATGTACTGTATAAAGTGTACTCTATTTGCGCACAAGTAACTCTATATGAGATTGAGAATACAATAGAATAGAATAAGTAACATCTCCAATACTCCACTGCAGTGTAATTACCATTATCATTGTACAGTTCAATACAACTTTGTACTGCTGTTCTCACACTATACTAGATTTGTATATTATATACATACATGTACATCCCATGTTTATATTTATGTTTTTCATAACAGTTTGCAATCAGCTGACACAATTTTTGCAAAACAGAGGCAAATCTGCAACACTGAGCACAGTGCTACTGTAGGTATGAGAGGTCAGCCTTCTCTAATACCAGTTATTTAACCTGTTTAGGTGACGCTAAACGGATAGGGTAAAGATTATGACTAAAACCAAGTAAAACTAAAATATTAAAGTATACTCCATATGCATATCAATTGGAAGGCGGCACCAAAAACTGTAAAATGCATGTTTTATTTATAGAACAGAGCAAAATAATTCATCAAAGCATAAGGTATGCATACTGAACATTAAGACAATGCATGGGCTAGCATAGAAGCCATTGGCTGCTAGTAATCAATGTACTAATCCGATATGTTGTCCTATTCCTGGTGTAGTAATATGTCAAGCTCATCAATTGGTGTATGAATACGAACTTCTTTCTCTTCAGCAATGTCTATGATTTCTTTTAATTTGTGAGGCAGGTATTGAATAGCATCTGTGTAGAGATACTTGGCATAAGGACAGGACTGTACAGCAGCGTAGAAAATAGACTCTGTCTTCTGTGTATCACCATATTTAGCCTAGGATAACAGGAATAAGTACCAAGTTTTGCTGCAATAATAGATACTGTAGTGGAAGAACATAGATGTAGCATGGGTACCAAGTTCTTTTTAAATTGATTGTAAAACTTGGGCTGAGATTTTCAGAGCTGAAATTTAATCACAAACATGATAACTGAGTGAGATAATCGAATGATCACAATGATGGCCACAACAATTTTCGCAATCAATAAAGAGCAGCGGGATAAACAAGTTTACAATTACATTGACCAACAAATGGTCACATATATTAAAAGCACACAGATACTGTATGTAGAATAACCCACACTCACCTCATGGTACATGTATAGTCTCCACAACAGCACTGATGTAGGACATATCGTGTGGAGACATCTCTCACATACAGATCTTATTCTGTGGTTAATACCTCTAGTATTATAGTTATCTGCAGGATATACAGTAAGCATTTCAATGAGTGGATCTAGAGCAATCATGATCATATGGGTGACAATCGATCAACACGAAAAGGAATGTTATAACATATTGTCACAACACAACTAATACTGATACATATACATGTATCTGACATAAAAAACCAAAATGCAATACACATCTCTAACATAAAAAAAATATATTTATAATATACAGGTAATTATGGCAGTGGGTGACCATCCGCAGGAGTTTTTAAAACTAGGACAAAAGTATAGGAATACAGTCGAAGAATGGGCACATATATACATGCAACTATCATATATTGAGATTATAATCTCGACCAAGATAGAAGACAAATTAAGAAACTTAAATAGCTCTATTACGTATAGGCTCACCACCATTAGGGGACAGTGTATGCAACCGCTCCAACTCAAATAGTATAGAGTGAACAGCAATCATCTCTTTTGAGCTAAGGCTACGTACAGTACCAGCATCAGATAAATATGAAGTGAAGAACTGTCTAGTACGGGTGGTCACATGGGTGGCCCTCTCTACCTCTAAGTAGTCTTCCAACAGAGAGTAGCATTCTGGGATATTACTGATCGCCGCTTGAAGCACTGATCGTAGTGTAGGTGTAGATGACTGGTACAGATGCTGCTGCACATATTTCAACATCTAAAAACACCGTAACAAAAATGTCAACATACATATTTTGCAAAAAGTCGGGTTAGTAGTGGTCAACTACAGTGGAAATCACCCTATCTAGCCACAAGGGTATGTAAATATACATGAACATGTATGACAATGATAACTAACAGTTTAATTTATAAGACGTACATGTCCATGTATATCTAGTAAACTAATCCAATGGATTATTGGTTTACGACTGAATATCTGTGACAAATCCTAGGAAAACAGACAGATGTTGGTTTGTGTATCACATGAACATGACTTGCAGAAATTAATCTAATTTTGTGTTCAATCCTTTAATAATATGGTGTAAATAGATTTAGGGTAATTCAAACACCATTAGGTATTTCCTATCCTTGACGTCAATTATATTCTATCCTGCAGCTACTGGAGGCTATGGAATGAGTAGAATAAATGTGGGTATTCATGCAGCAGTGCATCAGCTAATTTTACTATAACTATTACCTAATGGCGGTGATATCAGCTCTCTGTATCACCATAACTTAAATTAATTATTAATAAACTATAGTATCATAACTGAAGAAAGACTGCTAAGCGGTAAATGTCGATGATACTTTTTATTGAAGCCATAATTTCCCATAATACATAAAATTGAGCAAAAAATGCTCATAACAGGAAGTGTTCCGCCTGCAGATTGTCATATCTTAAAACAACATCATAGTCCAATATATTAACCAGTACATTGTAAATAATTATTACCATATACCATAAGCTGCAAGCATAAAGTGCTGTCGTAGGAGATGATAAAATGGGCATAACTCCTGTCCACCCTATACTGGGGTTTGTCGGACACACCCATACACTAGGACTGAGTCACTGCTCACACATTCGATGAGTTATAACACCTACCGGGTAGGCCAAGGTTATTAACCCTACAGTGTTCAGACGTTATAGTTTGGTGGAGCACTAAGCTAAGCCAGAATTAGTAACCTTCGAAAATTGAGTGGGTATGTTGGTAATTCTGTTATTATATTGCATGGGTAGGAACTCAGGCTAACAGCTGAATACATGTACTAAACACTTTGCCTAAAGCATATTCTGTATTGCAACAATAATCCGAAAAAACTTCAGTAAGGCTGCCGCACGTCCCCCCCCCAACAACCTACAGAAAGCAATACTCGTGCTGGCACCACTGATAACACGTTTGAGAAGCTCTGAGAAACGAAAAATACCTCGTTAACCCAAGATCTGAACAAGTTTGACCCTTGTTGGAACAGCTCCTTATATGAAGTACATCCCCCACAGCAAATGGATGTCAACAAGCTACTTAGAACTATTCCAGTGTATACACACCCAATAGAGATTACTCTGTTGGGTGTATAAGTGGAGAAATCACAGATTATCATATTACATATTATCACTTTGATATAATTTTGTTAATCTATAGATTAGAGTTAATCCCTATGCTGATGCTAGAAGTTAATGAATGGGTAAATTTTAGAACTACTGGTACCTATGAGTAAGTGAATCAGCAGCTACTAGAGGCCTCCAAAAACCAGATCATGCTAAGCCTATCATTGGTCTACTATAATTAGTCATGTTGATGTTTGCCTGGGGTGGTTGCCTGAGGTGGCTAACTGAGGTGGTTGCTAAATTGTATGTAAAGGTTGGAATCATTATAAAAGGCACTGAGGAGCCACTAATAGAACATTGATAAGATTTCAGCCAAATGGCAATAGATACTGCAACTACAGTTGTGTAAATATCAGCTGACCTAAAGCTAAATGTACACATGTTATGTGGTTTCAGCTGTTTTGCAGATAAGTAAACCTACATGCATCTTTGTTGGGTAATCTATGATTCTAATATCGCTGTCTGACTTAGCTGTGCAGCGATTAAATAGGATAGAAACATAACCTTGTATCTCATGTGATTGTTACTGCTACTTACACAGTAGATATACTGTAAATACAGTAGATGTACATTTACTTGAACCCATAGCCTATGATGGGAATGAACTATGTTACAAGGGAATACTGTGATAACTAACCTGTACTAAAGCTGTATAATATTCAGCCAATAATGGAGAGGTTACATCTGATAGGAGGAGCTCGAGCTGCGGGGACCAATGAGACAATGCCTGTTCCAGCGCTGCCAGACCATTCACTAGAACCACAGAGATGTGCTGACACAACAGCAGGGTAGACAGTGATGACAGAAGCTTGAGCTTTTTTGTCTTATCAGTGCAGTCTTGAACCTACAACCAAATATACGTATACGTGTACAGTAGAGTAGATAAAATCTTATAAAGACATCAGCGAGGGAAAGCAGAGCTGTACGGTATTATGAATGCTTTTATGTTGTTTGAACTGTCCTGCATAGCAAAACACAAATGCAAATATACATTTCCTTGCAGATGAGAAATGTCCATCCATAAACAAGTAAAGGAACATCACTCAGTTATTTAAAACCAGATAGAGATGTATCCCACAATCCTATTTCCTAGTATATACATGTACATGTATGTACAGAGAGATCATTGGGCATGATGAGACGGTATGTTGACATAGTGTCAAGGTGGGTGGTAATACCGAGACCCTTCATATAACCTGTTGAGTACAGACACATTGCCCATGTGAAAGGTAAGTGCTCCTCTATAGCTAATAGAGCACAGTACTTACTCCCTGCAGTACTCAAGGAATCTCCTTGAAGATGCAGGTCACATGGTATCTACTATCAACCATTCAAGTGCTTTTATTAAACATGCACATGTCGTTAGATAACTTTACGGAAGAAGTAATTTCACATAACTACATTGTACATGTTCAATGACGTTCATTGAGTTGAATAATAAGTACATGTAGGTTTGCTAGAGATCAGTATAAGAGGTGGTAATCAGTTAATCTATGTGTTTACACAGATAGTTAAGTTCGAACGGAAGATATAGTCTATTAGATACAGCTATGGCTTATTGATTAGATAACTGAATCCAACCTGGGACCAAGGTTACATAAGAAAAGGGGTGGTCCATTTATTTGTCATACTGTGGTCCATATAACCAAATATAATAAACTTTGAGTGGAATAGCTCACCCTCCAGGATTACGTGAGATTGTAACTAGTGACCCTAAGTGTACAGACCATTACACTATCCTGTATACATATCTGGTCATCCTACTGTTACCATATTTCTTCTATATCTAAACCCAAAAAGGAACCCCTAACCTAATGATGATAGTCTGAAGACAGTACTGATGTTGACTACTGCATAGTCAATTATAAGGCTAGATTATTATTAGAGTAAGAGTTGATATGGTAGCCTTGTGTTACAGCTGGAACAGGTCTGACATCAGCAGACATACGTATGTACCAACTAAGGATTACCAACTATTGCGGATGTAGAATGAGGATCTTTAGGTGTCAGAAGAGATTGTATTATTGTAATCCAGACAACGAATTGCATGTACCCTTACATGTTATACGTTATATAACAAATGGATTACCCTACCTCCTACCTCCTGGCTCCAGATGATACAGCAGCAAGGGACTAGATAAGGTGGAACTACCTAGAGTATGCTAAGTGAAGGTTATATTTAGGGTTTATTATTGAGCTAACATGGAGTAACAACTCAAACTTACATTCTCCCACATGTTCTGTATCTGAGACTCTAAGTGTCGGAGTAGCATGAGTTTCTGTGATGCAGTTGGGGAGACGCTAACTGTCCCGCCATTGACCAACCAGCTGTATAAATATAGGAACTTGGGTTATTGACTAACAGTATACTGAGGTCAGACAACTCCTACAGAGAGTCTTCTTTGGAGCTACTCTTAACTAATGACACCAAGAGTATACACAGTTTAGTTCAGCTAGTCAGAACTAACCACTATCCATGTATAGATATAAAAACCTGTCTCCAGATAACAAATATGGCAAACCATGTTGGGAGTTGAGATGTTTTGTCCATGAGGCCATTAATACTGATCATGTTTAAAAAATATAATGTACATGTACACTGTATAATAGTTCAGTACTGAGATACCATTTAGTCTATGATTACCAGCATAAAGAGAGAATACGATCTGGAGATGGCTGAGGAAGAGCTATCTCCCCTGAAACAGCTTGCCACCAAAGGTTGCATCTGTCTGAGGTAAAAAGTTCACCAGGTGATTGTCCACTGTCTGCCTGAGAGGCAAGGAGTGCATTATACACTTGAGTCATGTCTGTATACAGCCCTAAGAGACAGAAGAACACACTGTAACATTAACATATATTATCTGAATGCTCCAGTCTAGGTGAACAGTGAAACACACACCTATTACAACACCAATATAAAACAAATTAGGCTAATTATATGCTATATCTATCACTATCATATCATGTCAAGGTAATAGAATATATAATGCATGTACATGTTTAGGGTGTAGTTAATATTAATTATTATTCATAGTGTAATTGTCTCACAGTTCAGTAAGGTTAAAGCTGGAACTGCCCTAGTAATGACACAGCATATTCTAATAGTACATTCATACACTTATGTATATTAATGGGTGCGTATGAGCCCTTACCCAGCTCCCTGTTACACTCGGCATAACACAACCACAGCTTCTGATTATTTCTATTCTCTTCTAGACTGAGTATTGACTTGGCATAGTGCTTGAATTCTTTGCTCTTGCGTTTCTTCTCCTTTTTATCTGACACACGTTTTACCTACAGCACATATATTATATTATAGACTACACCATTATACAAATGCTGTTTTACTAACTATTAGTAATACTGTAAAACAACAGCCACAAGTCACACATAGTCTCACATATAGACAAATTATAGCACAGCCGACAGCAATTTGATTCACCTATAGGAACACTTACTACATTGTAGATGGATACATATTATAGGCATGCAAAAATAACGATTAGTTACATGGAAGTTATAAATCAAGTTGCAACATTTTTGGAACAAAGAATGCACGGTTAGCTTCAGACTGTTTAAGTACAAATAGGCGTTTTAATTGACATATTACATTGTACCTACATAACAGACATACATAATACCAGTTATTGTGAAAGCTATTACAAGTATAATAGTATTTTAATTTACATGAAGATCGTGAATTAATAGCTGAACCTGTCCTATATTGTTAATTATTTAACCTAAAACTAAAAAGTGCTAGGTAATATCATTAGAAAGTATATAATCTATAAACAGTCACTATTAAAGGGCGTAGCAAAAGACCACTGGTATATTAAGAAGTCTGGAGAAGGGAAGTTCAACCTTTAAAATGGGATGTGCTGCAATATTTTTACAGACCAACTCTTTAACTATCACCTGGTCTCTCTATAACCATAGCTAAACTTTTTCAAGTAAGTAATAGATGTTAAAATGCCAAAAAAGTAGCCACAGAGTCTGAAGTTACCTACCTGGTGAAGTTGGTGAAATAGTTGAGACATGATTAGTTGGGATTTGTCTTCACATGTCAAGTACTGCAATATCTGACTTGTACAATGAGCTATAAATAGATTATTGAGAATGTATTCATGCCAGTCATAGGTATAACATTCATTGGCAAGTGTCTTGTTTATCTGGTTGACACCTGAAAGCACCTGTCCATGTAGAGCTGTCTGTCCGTGACTCTGCAAGCCGAGCCATTGAAGGAAGGTGAAATATATTTTACTTCTTAGTTCTTGATCTACAAAAAATAAATTGTATAATATGCTTGGTTAATAGAATAATGAGGTGGCATACAAATTGACAAATAATTTTAGAACAAATGTCTAAGAAAGTTGACTGAGTAATTGAATAACAAAATCACAAATGGATTTGTTCTCCCTTGTATAGAACATTATAGGACAATTCCAAGTAAACAGGGATCAGAGCAATATTGGCTTGTAATGGAGGATGATAGTGAAAGTGTTGCCTGTAGACAGGTATTAACAGTTACTAAATACGTGGTAAAAGATGTCTATGTGTTGAGGTTTGGGATAAGAGTGGACAACTTACAAAATAAAGAGAAGACAACTCTCATTTTGTGAGGATTTGCTAAGTATTCGCGACATTATAACACATACAAAGTTACTTGTTACGTATTTAGTGAATATTAATGTCTCTCCAACAAGGTGACACACATTTCACCAGCTTTCCCACAGGAATGTATATGCGAATAACGAAAGAACAACTCCAAAGAAGTGACTCTGTGCAGAGGGCATTGTTTAATTATAACAGTACCTTCGGCATAAAAGAGTAACTCTATAAAGTCATCACTGATGACGAGTCTGTGTGGATCTTCACAGTCTGCATCACTCTCATTGGCTGATGGTCTCCACGGTAGCCAATGAGAAGTTTGACGAGATTTCTCTAAATTCAGCCATGTGTCAGCTCGTGATTTCTCTCGACAGGAAGTAAGAATTGTTTCCTCTTCCTCTAGGTCCTGCTGAGCTGTTAATTAAGTACTGATTATGATGTTTTAACCCACATTTATACACTATACATGCTCTAGAATCTCAGAGATGTTAATCACTGGTATAAAGTACAAGAAGGGTAAATCAAATGTATCAATTCTGTTCAGATATATACACACGGCCAGACTAAACCATCAGCAGCAAAGTGTGAGTATAGAGGGAGTAAACAAGAAAGAGAAATTCCAAACCTGTAGGCTTGAGGGGAGCCGGTATAACAGAGTAATTCCCTGGTTTAACATTACACCACCCTTTAGCACCCGGTTCTCCAAACCGAGGTACACCTACAATATATGACATAGTAAACCTATGTACATGTATATACCTACAATATATGACATAGGAAACCTATTGTAAAGTATAGCATAATAAACCGAGGCACACCTACAATATATAGCATAGTAAACCTAACTGTAATATATAACATGGTCAACCTAGTGTAGGTACACATTCTGTAATAATACTTGTAGGATGAACTTACCAGAATCATAGAACTCTTGAAATGATTGGATAGATGTCTCGTGATTAGCCAATGAGGGAGGGTGGAAGAGATTGAACTCAATCATAGCCTGAGCAATGGCTACTGCCTTCTCAGTACAGTTAGCCAAGTGTAAGAGGTCACACAACTCCAAAAGTATTTCTAAATTCAAAAATAAATTTGTTGTAGACATGTACTTTATGAGCGTATAATGCAAAGTATAACTCCACAAGATCTTCAATAGTTAACCACTTAGTCACACGCTGCTCTCCCAAGTCCACATCTAAGTATTATGAATACCAACCTATCATATGCTCCAGTGTGTTAGGTTTACAAGGGTGAGACTTGATCACACCTTGACTGACTTGTCTGAGTGACTTAATGCACTTAGTGTATGCGGTCACCATCACTCCAACTGTGAACCTGAGAGAAGTATAAGTATAGCAGACGATTAAATTACATACTTGACTATTTGACTATACAAGGACAGGAACTGATAGATGTAGAAGTAGGGCATTCAATGCCTAGTAGAGAGTTCATTGATATACATTGAATATCACATGACCAATATGAAGGTGTAATCTGTAGCGTACTTGGTAAAAGGGTAATATGTAGCATATTCATTGAAAGTGTAAGACATAGCAAGAAAGTACAATCTGTAACATACTTATTGAAGGCATTCTTGATATGGTTGAGGTAGCCTCTCCACACATCCACATCATTGATGTGAGAGAACGTGAGCTTCCTCCACTCTTCACTAACTTCCTTCGGGCTCAGTGTCTTACCACACAGTTCCAGATGCTTCAACTGAAACATAGTTAAATGCAGTTGTAAATAGCAAATAATTTAGGGTGTACAGGTGAAATCTGCAGCCTATCACAGAGGTGCAGGTGTAACCTGCAGACAGTTACCTTAAGTTGAAGGTTGGTAGGATTCTTCTTAATACCTTGCTCAAGTATAGCCAGTTTCTTATCGTGTATGTTCTGTAGGGTAAAGAGTCTAGAAGTGTCGTCTTCTGTACGCTGCTGCAGAAGACCGTCTTGTGTGTTCACAAGCTCTAACCATAATGCTATATTACCAGGTTCATCTCTCAACTCTCTGTTAAACGGAGACAAGAGGAGAAGTGAATAATAGTCGGATAAAGCAAATATTTCACAGATTACACAAAAAGGCAGATACAGAGTACCACACATGCCATAGTCCAAAAAAACTACATATTCGTAATATGTACAACCGAATTGAAAAGTTGAGAGTTGGTGGTTGTAAGCCCCCACCCATGCACTTCCACAAACACATCAATGAGCACAGTATATACTTTTAAACTGTGATACCTGTTGATAGACGCAATCTTCTGCGCTACACTGGAAGTGAGGTAAGAGGAAGTTACATCAGCAGTGTTGGTAGAGTCTGGTGCTTTACCCTGTGTCCAGAGTACAGTAGACACATCTAGTATACCATGAGGGTTGTCTTCACTCTTTTTACCTGTATTTTACTTGACTGTATATAATCTCCGACTACATGGTAATTAGCACACATTACTAGCTCTATGCAGATGCATATAGAGGTGGATCAGCGGCATTACAACACGGTAAGATAGACAGAAAAATTTCAATTTTTTAATGATATTGAGATGGTTGCCAATTAATTTGTTACTGCAATGCGTTTCAATCAAAAATTGGGTTTGTACATCAACTGTCTGATACAAAGGTCTGTTGAACCTAGGACGTCTCTCAATGTTTTATATGCCTGTATTTGAACGACTTCACTATTTTATGGTACAGTGAACTCCTTACCATCAATTAGATCTGCTACAGGTGGTAGATTAATAACATGTGGCGCAGAGTCTGCTAGACCAATATTAGTAGTTGACTGTAACATACTGCCAGGGTTGTAATTGTCTTTTCTAACTGACTTTGAGTGGTACCTACAGAATTGTAAGTGAAATAAAGAATACGTGTACATAATGACAGGGCTTTATATAGCTATCTGACGACAGAAATTACCATATCAAAACTAACGAATAAACATCATTCTAAAGTTATAGCACTTTGTCCCCTGGTCTTTATATTATTTGATATTCAACAGAAGAGAGACGCTTGAACAACAAACCTGACAGGCTCCTTTGAAGTGCTCGTGTCTTTCCTCCATGAAAATGATTCTAAACGACTTAATCCCAGTGGAATCTGAAATTATATATCCAACAGCTTTATTATTACAAAATTAAAAGTTCAACATTAGAACAGCTCCATAGCTTGCAAAAGGAATATTATTGTTGTAAATATTTGAATTATGCAAAAACATTCATGGTGGAGAGATTCTATGATTAGGTAACAAGAGGAGCCATAATGATACATTCACTTAAGATATATAAATGTAGTAATATATAATTATATAGTCTACCTTGAACTGAGTCCTGTACCTAGATAGATGATTCTTATTGAGAGAGCCGAATGCATAATTGTCTTTGTCGTATTTCCTGTCGATTCTGTGTGCATCCTTATAGCCCAAGTCCCGTATTTCTTCTAAAAACACTTTGCGGGAAGGTGGAGGCACCCTGGGAGGACTGTTGCCTGGTGATCTATGCACAGATTAATTCCCATATAATTCTTTTACAACAGTAGGTACTGTATGCAATGCAAGTTACATTGCAGTGGACAACAAAATAAGTGGTAATGTAGTAGTAAATTAGTCTATTGGATGCACTCCTTTTTTTAACTTTAATATACTGCACCCAATACATAAATATAGACAAAGTTTACCTTGCTCTGTGTTTCTTTTTTCTGTCATGTTTCTTGCTATGCTTGGCATGCTTTCTCTTTCGTCTATCTTTATGTGGAGGGGAATCGTCAGAGTTCGGAGTATCAGAGTGAGATGGATGAATTACTCGAGTCTCTATCTGTCTCAAATGCTTTAGTTGATCTGAATGCAATATCAACTAGGAATATTATGGCAATTTCAATGATAGACATTGCTTTGTACATTTTCCAAGCAATTGGGACTGAATCCTCAAATGGATAGTAAAGGGAAGGGCCCCACTATCTATGTACATGTAGCGCAGTAGAATATTATGCACATGTTCAAGCGCTTGACATTTAATCTTATAGTACTTTTTACCCAAGTGTATGTACAAGCTCAGGGGTCCATAATTGGCATGAGTTTTCAGCCTATTCCTCAAAGTACAATGAGAGTTACGAATCCAATTGCAAACCTTACCTTCAATTGACTTTGATAAATCATTCTCAGGCGCTGGTACAGTTTGTTGAGATTGTACGAGGTCTGCTTTATAACTTGAGCACCGCAACCAATTTTCTGCAGTATCTAGACCAACAGATATTATTTAAAATAGAGCTAGCCATTAGAGAGGGACCTGTTTAAGTATAACACACACATGTACATTATGGAACTAATCTTCTAGGTCTCAAGCTATATCTAGAACCTGAGTTAAATAGGTAATATTGTGCAAATAATATGTAAACTATACTATTTAGTGTTATTATAGCAGCATTTCATGCTTTTGCAAAGTCCGTACATAGGCCTACACTTTGCCTGTATTTACTTGCTTTAGGCTACATGATGTTTTTGGTAGGCCCTAACAGTTACCGTGGTAAGGGATCTTACAGGCAATAATTGATTATAGTTGGAAATTACCCTGCAGGTGTAGTTCTGGTGCTATGAGAAATTCCAGAACTTTAGCAAAATTTCAGATGTTTTGCCATGCACAGGAGTTTCACTGGCAATGGAGACATCAAGGTTCTTATTCATTATTCAAATATTAATCTGATAAGCACAGGCACAGTGATTGTGTGTGACTACCGTCTACGACTAGGCTACACTACGTCAAGCAGGATTAAAAATATATCATTAACCTTTAAAATAAATAAATATACATGTATTATGATTATATTAAAATAATTTACATATCATATATTCGTGCTTTTGCAACCTAACTTTCACGCACAGTTTAGCATGCTCAATAATTATTTGACCAACTTTCGGCTCAGGTGTCACAAACACACCGTCCTAAGCCAAATGCAAAATCTTTCTTTTTGTGTGAGAAACTTCAGTGCACCGGTGACTTAGGAATGGTTTCCTCGTGCCAAGCAAAATTCTAAGTCAAAAGTCCATTCAGCCTAGGCCAAGCGGCCATATTGAGATTTTTATTTGCAACTTGGGTTGGTCCAAGAGTTTACGAAGATACAAATAATAATTGTAATTATATTATTGAAATAACTATAATTTCAACTAAACATAATTCTATTTTCAATCATATGGCATATCTAATCATATCAATTTATCATATGCAAGTAGAAATAAAAATCTGTGAATTTGCGAGCACTTCACCTTATGAGTGGTACATATTCCGATCACTATTTAGTATTTATTTATTGCTACATTTTAAAATACATGCCATAGATTCTCAGAAACTATTTTTTGATCTGACTATGTTTGGTAGTTGTTGAAAATAAAAAAGTCCGCAATTTATACTTCCGGTTCCGGTAATGGAAGACGCCAAAATTTAAAAACCTATACCTTTTGGTTCAAAATTCTTGTAATTTAGCTACTAGGGTAGGGTGTGCCTCATTTTGATCTGAAAAAATAATCATACTAATTAAGTGAGTGTATTGCACCACTAAATCGAATGATGCCTGCGGAGGTTAGTGAGACCAATACAACGAGTGAGACCATCTGTAAAACATGCGGAGAGACTGAGTGACATATGAACAACAGGAGAGGAAACCAACTCAAGATCAATACCAAGTGGGTATCCTGTGATTTATGTAAGGAGTGGTATCACGGTATTTGCCAAGACTTGCAAAACCAAGATGTTACCTATCTTGACAAGAGTGAGCAGCAAAAAAACGAATCATGTGGTTTTGTAGTGCTTGTTTCCCCCAGATTGAGTCTGCAATAAGAGGCGAGAGTGGTGAAACCGGTTCATTAGCCTCTGTTGCAGCAAGTACGGCTGCTTCTGGGAAGCTGTCCAACATTGAGAACATGATAAAGAGCATGGCCTCGGTTAGTTGTTCCCTTGAGGAAAGAATGCAAAAGTTAGAGAGAACATATGCTGAAGCTCTCAAAAATAGTGATGACAGTATGAAGAAAACACAAGAGATCAACAATAGTGCCAAAGCTATGATAAAGCAACAACTTGAAACCAACCAGCAAGAAGCAAGACAAAACAACGCCATTGTCTATGGTGTAGCCGAAAACGAAAATACTACAGCCCTCGAGCAACTCAATAGATTAATGAAGGCAGAGTGTTTCCAGCATGTGAACTTTCAACTCGACAAACGGCCAATCAATGCCATGCGGTTGCAACCAAAAAACCCCATCCAAGGAAAGCCATGGCCAATTAAGGTTGAATTCCCTGATGAAGCAAGTAAGTGGGAGTTCATAAAGAGAACCAATGCCACGCTGCGACAACAAAACATATTCGTGAAACCTGATGAAAGCAAAGAAAAGAGAGACCAGCAGTATGCACTACGACAAAAGATCAGAGATATGAAAAATAGCGGTGACACAGAGGGTGAACACAGGATTAGAAATCTCAAAATCCAAAAGAAGGATGTTAAGTCGGGGAAATGGAAAGTGGTGAACATAAGTGCGCATCAACTGCTCCAAACCAGATCTCAGTCCACAACAGTCTAAACATATTTATTGCAAACACAAGATCAGTAAAAGGCAAAACTGAGGAACTCTCATGTGAAACATATGACTACGACATTATCTGTCTCACTGAAACCCATCTGGACAAATCAGTATACGACCATCAAATTTTTGATTACAGGAACAAAACTGTCTATAGAAATAATAGAAATATTCATGGTGGGGGTGTCCTTATAGCAGTGAATGAGACAATACCAACAGAACTCATATCTCTGAACACTACCGCTGGACTTGAGATAATTTTTGTTCGAATGAAAGAGTCCTTATTGGTAGGATGCTACTACCGACCCCCAACTGACAAAGATATTGGAACACTATCAAGCGCCATAGAACAGATTACAGCAAAATACCCATATGATCACATTCTTGTTGTTGGGGATATGAATATGCCAGGAATTGACTGGAGTACATCAATCCCCCGCATCAAGCCATCCTGCACACATGATAGAGTCCTTCACCAGGAATTCATTTCAGCACTCGCACAAAACACCATGAAACAGCTTATAACTAAACCCACACATATCCATGGAAACACTCTGGACCTCATTTGTAGCAACCGACCAGATCGTGTGTTAACCACTGACATCATCTGTCCTGGATTAAGCGACCACTATATCCTAACTGCCTCAGTTGTTCTTGATGTGAACAAGCCAGGTCGGTTAGAGTATACAATGAAAATCTACAAAGAAGTGGACATTGACAGTTTTCAATCTGATCTGGGAAAGATTAAACACCAGCTTGCTGGAATGGATGATGTAAATGAAATGTGGCGGTTGTTCTCGTCTGAACTCACACAGGCAGTCAATAAGCATGTCCCAAAGAGAGTTAAACGCGGTCTCCTTAACACTGAACCGGTTTGGTTCAACAAAGACAGTCATAGAATGGTGAAAAAGCAAAGAGTTCTATATAATCGATACAAAATCACTGGAGACCCCTGTGACTACGACCTGTACCTGGAGCAGAGAAGATGTGCCAAAAAAGCTTTTCGTAAACAAAAAAAAGATTATGTTGAGTCACGTGTGTGTAAACCATTGGCAGAAGGCAACAGTAAGCCATTTTACAAACACCTCAAAGGGCCAAGTGGTAAAAAACAAGCTATCCGTCTGACTAAGTCAGATGCAACCAAAACAGATGATGCTGTGGAGTGTGCAAACATTCTTAATTACCACTTCCATCACCAATTCCACAAAGACCACCAGCTCAGCCCACTGCCAGAAAAGTCAATTGCTGATCGTACACATAACATTGAAGCCAATGGAGTTGCCAAACTCCTTGTTGGACTCAAGAATGGTAAAGCCCCGGGACCAGATATGCTTCGAAAGGCTGACCTCACCATAGACGTAAACCAAACAGCTGAGTGCCTTACACACATTTACAACAAATCAATTGAGCAGGGGAGATTGCCGACTGAGTGGAAAACCGCAAATGTGACCCCAATACACAAATCAGGAGTGCAAGATGATGCAAATAATTACAGGCCTATCTCACTAACTAGTATTCCATGCAAACTACTGGAGCACATAATCTTTGGGGACCTCCTTGAGCAAATAGATGGTTTTCTACACAACCGCCAACATGGCTTTCGAAAAGGCCTTTCTTGTGAAACCCAGCTTTGCGCCACCATGCACGACATTCTTAGCGCAACAGACAAAAATCACAGTGTTCACGCAGCTGTGCTTGATTTCAAGAAGGCATTTGACAGAGTACCTCATGCCCTACTTATCGAGAAGCTGTTTAGTATTGATAACCTAGATGATTACATGAAGCGATGGATATATGATTTCTTGTTAGGAAGGACCCAATGTGTAATCCTCAATGGCAAAAAATCAGATAAACTACCAGTTAACTCCGGCGTACCCCAGGGCTCGGTTCTCGGCCCTGTATTGTTCCTTATTTTCATAAATGATCTTCCAAAAGAAGTAGACTGTGAAGTCGCACTATTTGCTGATGACACACTAATGTACCAAGCTATCACTTGCCATGAGGACACCTTGAGATTCCAGAAAAACCTGGAAGCATTGAGCGGCTGGGCTGTTAGATGGGGAATGGACTTCAACATAAAAAAGAGTAAAATTATTCAGTTCAACAACAAGGGCCTCTCCCCAAGCTACTACCTTGATGGGCAGTTACTAGACACTGTTGACGAAGTCCGATATCTGGGGGTCCAAATCCAAGCTGACATGAAATTTACCGCACACATTCAGAGGAAAGTTATAACCGCAAAACAACAACTGGGAATGGTGAAGAGGGCACTTTTCTGGGCTCCCAAGAAGGCTAAATTACAAGCTTACAAAGCGCTTTGCCTCCCACATCTGGAGTATGCAGCGGCTGCTTGGGATCCTTGTTGCAAACAAGAAATCTCTAGTATTGAGCTGCTGCAGGACCAAGCGGTGAGATTCATTGCAAATATCAAAGGGAGGTTTGGAGTGGAAGAAGCGAAAACCAAACTTGGTCTGGTTCCACTGCTTAAGAGAAGAAAAGACCAAAGAGTGAATCTTCTGATGCGCATCCTCTCGAAGGAAGAGCACCACCCTTCTCTGTCGGCTTCCTATGATAACATCATCAACAAGCCAATCACCACAATGGCCACCAGATCTCAGACTCGTGGGCTCCCTGCCACATTCCGTACAAACGGCTCATTATTCCACAATAGCTTTCTGCCGCGAACCATTCGAGATCTTAAGGGAGAAAAATAATTCTGCAACATACACTGCCAACAATGCCAATACATAAAAACAGGGCCGTCACAGGACCTGTGCTGAGGCCACTACAGCATAAAAATTGACACTTAATCATATTTAGCAAAAGCTAACACAAATTTTGTTACTACAGTTTACTCAAATGAGGCACGTCCCTTCCACTCACCCTAGTAGTCTAACGTGATGACTACTCTAAGTATGCTTAAGTAAGTAAGTATCCAGCATCATGAGAATATTAGATTAATCCTATCTGTATTATTTTATCTTACATTATTGAATTAACCTAAAACTAATAAGTTATAATTGATATCATATACAACAAACATTATGATTACCATTATAATAAAAATAGGCCTATAGAATAGTAATGTATTGTATAATTAATAGTTATAATAATAATTAATAATCTAATGGTTATGATAATAAAACAATTATAATTATTAATAGAATATATGCATTTACATATAATGGAAGTGGAAATAAAAATGATTAAGTTTTCATCATACAATAAAAAAAGACCTGGAACTCTGATAGTTCTTCTTTCGCCTTAACCTAGGGACTAAGGTCTAGGAACTTGGCCAAGACAAGACATCATCAGGATCATGAGAGGCACCTGACCTTTTAGTTGTTCTGTGGGTGTCCCATCCTCATTTTGTTTGGAATTTACGCATGGAAATAAAGACATGTGGCTAAGTAGAAGGCTTTAAGTACAGGGAAGGAACGTATTGTGAGAATTTTCTTTTAGGAGTAAATGTTAGATAATAATTCTATTTTTGGTGCAAACCTGTGAAAAACACAAGAAGTTCGATTTAACCTTGACATTGAGAAATGACCAGAAAAATAGATCAACGTTTCGTTGTGAACGCCCCATTCCAATCAAGATTGCGCGTAGAACCAAAGCAAAGTCATGAGTGCACAACTTCAGACTTACGCCATTTCCTAGCCTCTTGCAGAGCCATTGTTTATTTGGAAATACAATATACGCGTACTGCCGTACATGTATGTTGTTGTTAGACAGGATGCAAAGTTTTTCGGTTAATTCAACCATTGGGGATAATTGTATGATGTCTATCTCCAGTATCTTCAAGAATGACCGCTAACCTTTTGGATACACATGTTCAGTAAGTAAGTAAGTGGGTGGTGGAATAAGTCTGATAGGAGGGAGAGAGAGAAAAAAAGTCTACACATTTATTTACACACTTGTTTTATTTTACAGTTATTATATAAAAAGAAAAAGTGGACAGAATTGTAAAAAAAAATCATTGTTCTATAATATATACAACTTTAATTAACCGCAGTACACAGTTCTTTGTACACAGGCGACAATAGAGGTATCACCATTTACCCCTCTTGCTCCAATCTTTAGGCTGCCAATGGAGAGCCTTAGGTTCTATGCGTATTTTTCTTCTACTCATACTTTTAGCATGGGAATCACGAGCTTCTTTGGATAGAGTGAGTACGTACTGTCCTTTAAAGTAGCTGATTAGGTTGAGATGCTGTAAAGTGGATATAACATCCTCTTTCTTTATACTAGTTAGTTCTGATATCTCACTATAATATAGGAGTAGCATGTGTAACGTATCTACATCATACAGTTATTCCACTGTAAACATGCATATTTATAGCAACACACTCAGCAATAGTAATGCATAACCAGTTTGGCAAATTGGAGTTGCCCTTCCTTCAGTTAAGCTATGGAGGGTTTCAATCAACAGTTAATAAAGGAGGAGATGAATTCTGGTTTAAACCAAGGATCACATGGTTGACGCTGAATATTTTTTGCTGTGGCAAAGGGGCTGACAT
Organism: Bugulina stolonifera; assembly: GCA_935421135.1. Lineage (NCBI taxonomy): Eukaryota > Metazoa > Bryozoa > Gymnolaemata > Cheilostomatida > Bugulidae > Bugulina > Bugulina stolonifera. The sequence goes on from OW285191.1 coordinate 11,646,561, forward strand.
CACCATACTGCATGATATCTTCATACTGCAGAGCGTTTTATGAGAGATTATTAGACAAGCCCACACGGCATATTACATTTACAATTTTTTACATCTTTAGACGGGGGTCCATACTTCTGACAACACCTAACATGGTCCAGCCTAGCATCTATAGTCTACACTGTACATACCATGTTAACCTAAACACTCACTTGATGGTGATAGCAGGGCGTTCTCCTGGCTCATTTGGTTTCATCCCCATAAGTATTTCTAGAATAGTCTGTGACCAGTAGCTCCTGTATGATAGTAGTCCTAAGTCTGATAGGGGCTTCTCAGGAGAGCCCGTCTTTCCTTCTACTTTGGACAATTCATAGCCTGAAAAAGCAAGGAAACATTCAGCAGGTTAAAATTGGGCTAAGTATTTCTATCACACTTTCAGTCTTATCACAACTGAAGTCTAGTAATAATAATTTGACATACTTAGCTCAATGAGTAGCTTGCCATAGCCCTTCCTCTGTATCTGTGGTAACGTTAGAATACAGGCTACATTGTAATCTTCAGATGATTCTTTCTCCTAAAAATGAAATATAATGAGTGGCTACATAAGATGAGTTGTCTCCTCTTGACCAATTAGTTTAACAAGGGTAAACAACTTCAACTAAGGTGTCTATAAATCATTGCATTGCATCACATGTATGTATTACACAGATTCAAAAATACATGAGTATATATACTGGATTAGTAAATGATATTTGATCTATCTATCAATTCGATAGATAAGTAATACACACCTTAGAGAAGTAACCGAGAATATGGTGCCCCCTGGAGTCAAACTCGCACATAACGTAAAAGAGGAAGGGATCAGTGTCATAGTAAAGAGTCTTGTGGTCTAGAAACAGCTTAGCCAATAGGCACAGATTCTGGGCGTATGACTGTAACACACAATGAACGTCATGAGACTGATTAGGTTGATGAGCGCAAAGTCTAAAAACCATGAGAGCTTGATAAAACTACTGCAGTCTCACTCATATTCAATAAACATATTCAACTTTTTAAGCATGTAAGATGCATTACCTTGTTTTTACGTCCGTCGATCTCAAAGAAAGATATGTTTGCTTTACGGTAGATCTCATTGCCAGGTGGGTGTCTCAGTAGACACTTACGGAGGTGATATTTTAGACAAGTTCTACTCTTGAGGTATTTGAGGCAGTATTCACAAAGAAACAGTACTGGCAGTTCAGTTAACTCCTGGTTATAGAATAATATTGCACAATAACATACAATAGCATGATACATTATATCAATATGTTATATATCCATGTATAATGTCAACACACCAACATGTCTGTGCATTGAGGATATAAAAGTAACATGCGAATTGACTGACTGATGTACTCACCACCATTTACATTGTACTAATGACAGTCACATGATAATCGCCAAAATGTCATCAAAGAGTTGTGTACTCTGATCAAGTATAATAAGAACCCAGGCTAAGACTCTACCTGGGGGCAGGGACTGAAGCTAATACTTTACCTGGGGGTACGGACTGAAGTACCAAGGTTTGATCCTGTATTTCCCAATCTCAATAAGTTCGACATTCTTCATTCTGGTGACTATATCTGTGTCATGGTGAGCTGACATGGAGCCCGTCTGTCTGGGAGCCGAAGGCAGCGCATCCTCTCCCTCCTGGCTTTCTGCCAACTACCAATAAGCAACGCAATTTAGCCATTGTGAGTCAAGCACTTTCAATGCTTCAATGTGATGGCATAACATAGTCAAGTCGCTTAGGCTGATGTCTTCAATGGGGTCTGGACTTGTAATTTAGTGATCAATTGAGAGCCACTTTCACTCACCAAATACAAACACTGCTGAGGCAACACAAAGTCTGAACACAGGCAAGATCTAGGAAACAATGATGTCTTACAGATTCTATATATGTGTCAGATCTATAAACTTCAATATGCAAACAGTAAACTCTACATGTCAGTTAGTTTATAAGCGAAAAATATAACATAGCCAGAGTTTGTGCAACTGCTAAACAACAAACCCAACATCACATATCTTACCGTGTTGGCGGAGTGGAACTTGGGCTGTAATAACAAGTTATTATTATAGGCCTACCCAAACAGAAAGCAATATAACACCACAGCTAAAACTATTACTGTGCGAAAAATAACTTGCTTTCTTGCACAGTCTAGATCACTATGCATATTCGGACAATTTGTATGGTGAATACAGTTAGTAGGTGGATATACATGTAAGCCTACACCATTTAATCATACTGTATATGTATACTACTATAGATTCCTACTTCACCTCTACAAATGTAAGGTCACACAACACTATATATGTAGTGCACTTACCGGCATGCTGGGAGAAGGAATGGGAGTAACATCAATATGACTGGCAACTGTTTTATTAACTGCCAGCTTCTGCAATAAGAATATGATGTCTAGTGCAGTGGGTAGTGGACACGCATATCAAAACAATAGGGTATAGTGTACAAGTATACAGTACTAAGACATACAGATAGCTTTAAATCCTCAATTGTCATAGACTATGTAATGCGTAAAGTTCACTAAGTAGATAAAGAAAAAAAGGAGGGGGGGGGGGCTTCGGTAGGTTGTAGGAGCTTTAATCAAGGGTTGTTTGATTAAAACCTAACGGTAATAAGCATTGTCATACTCAAAACCCTATCTTCAAGTGAAGTTATGCTATATTTACAAACCTGTACATGTTTAGAAAAAGAAATAATGCTAATAACGTGAATTGGTGACAAACCTCTTTTACCATCTTACTTATACCATCGACACATATTTACCATTGGCACAGTGTATACACACCAACGTCTTTTCAGTTGTAGCTATTATTGGTTCTTACAATAAGATGTAGGAACACATTAAATAGCATACCTCGTCCAGTTTCTTTTTCTTCTGCGGTGGCCCCTTTTTCATCATCTGGCTTAGAGTTGGAGTAGAGCATTGGGAATGTTCTCCGTTAGGACTGGAGGGCCGGGAACATGGTGCTGGCGCCCCCTGACCTTTCACCGGTGTTTTAACATCTGTCTTCTTTGGTCCTTGAATTTCATCTAATTTCATACGAGATTCATCGACCCATTCATCCAACCTCTTGTTAACTAAAACATTGCGTTATAACAGTTGTCCATGGCTGTTAACAGAAGATGTTGGTTTCAGTGCAAGTGTGAGGGCCTAGTAATACAAGACCTGTCTATGGCCTATAAATAATAAATAGTAGGGGCTGACCTACATGTAGATGCATAACAGTATAAAAATAGTTACATGTACATGTAAAACATGATAAACGGTCAACAATGGGACCAGTGCAGGTCGGTGATAGGAAAACACTAGATAGCCAAATATGGCGTGAACCAATGAATAACCTCAGGGGGTTGAGTTGAATGCCAGTCAACACTGGACAACAAAATCACTATCTGTTAGTTCAGCCTGAACACTGTAACATTAGACTACTTCCAATATCAGTAGGAACACGGGCTACACCGCACACATTATGGAAATATATACTCACATGCTTCATAATGAATATAGTAACGGTTCTCCCCATTCACTACTTTCTTGCTGATTATCTCTGCTAAATCTGAAAATGAAACCAAATAGTTGGATTGAATGAAAACTAAACAATGAAGAAAAACATATTGGCGAGAGAGAAAATACAAGAAAATTTTATGGCATTCTTCATCTACAAGAAATTTCATCAAGAGGGTGTGTTGATGACTTCTGCATCAATTAGCAGGTTACTGAGGACCTAGTCCAGATCTGGCCTCAATGATGTCACTTTATCCTTTGACCTGGTTAATGAATCTGACTGTACGGTTATCTACCATTTCTATTGAGTTAATGTCTTTATTGAGTGAGGAATCTCACAAGTATTTGCATACTGTAGTACAGAACACAAATGGCTGACATAAGCAAGTTAACGCACAGTTTCCAGGGCATTATACAAAGTGTTCTTTGTAGAACCTAGTAGCCTATCTTGGACCCTTTCCCACTCTCACCAGCTAGGCCTATGTGCTGATAAAATTTTTAAGTCAGCCTGTAGGCCTACCACGTATTGCTGACCCAATCTACAGAGGTTGTTCCAAGTTTGTAATAGGAGTGGGTTTGTATTAGGCCTATCATATCAGCGAAAGTGATAACACGGCATTTACTAATGTTGAACAGCATCTTCTCTCTTCAGACCATTTGTATAGGCCATTGATTTTTAGTTTAGAACAGTGTAGTAGTAGCACTGGAGAAAACCCATTGGTAGTCTATAATAAGGTGTCACCAACAAAGAGGCCGACATTGCAGTTGACAAATCATTGATGCATATATAGAATGGAACAACATTGATCCGAGTAAAAATCCCTGGTGAACACCAAAGATGACCATTACTTCTGATGAAGAGCATTCATAAATACCATCTCTTTGTTTTGTATTGGTTAAGAAGTCTTTAATCAAGCAGACTAGGCCTACATAAGGAATTTTTTTAAATTTTACATCAGAATCAAGTATCGTATGGAACTTTCCAAAACGCTGACTGAAAATAAAAAAGCCTACTATAACATGTGTCGTGGCAGAAAACTGCTGCTTTGTGAGGTCATGACAAGTCACACATAAGATCAGATGAAAATGTTTTATAAGACACCCTTTCAAAATTCAATCAAAACACATAAGGTGGCATAGCCTATATTGAGGTAGGTTCTCATCTGGCAGCAGACTTTGCGATCACTGATACTTGGTTTTCAAATGTATAATAATAATGTCATTAATGTTGAGAACAGGGCTTAAGTTACTGTCCTATTAGGTGTAGTAGTGTATTGAGGAAATTAGGATGGCTTTAGCACCTAACACTGGGTTTCATGATATTTCATAGTATAATCAATTATTTCTTGTCTTGAAGAGAATTCAATAAGTATAAAATAACTCATAATGATAATTGACAATGACATAGGCTAATCAATCAATTTAATATTAAATAGTAAATTAAATAACATAGAATAATTATCTTATATTATTATAATCACAATGACAATTACTGTTGAAATATTGAGTATTATTGTACGTAATGACTAAAAACAACTAAAACACAAAAATAAAACTCAAACCGAAACTAAAAAAATTCAATTTAAAATAAAAATTAAAGTTACTCTACGACTACTGTAGCGTTTCTGTAGTGTTTTATAATTGTATGGGAGATTAAACTTTACTAACGGTAGTCATCGCCATATCTGAACTTTACAGGTACACGGTATCCTTCTTCTGGACCATCCATAGATAAATGTGCTTTGCTTTGCCTTTGAATAGTTATTTTTAATAAAACATCAAAATAAAAATTAGTTACCAACTCTCTTGAATTTGAAGGTAAAAATATGTAATTTTGTGCCTTTGATGTGTCATGAGATTCCAGTCTGCATAATTTGTTTAGAATATATAGAGATCAATGGCTTCTTTAGACCGTATTATAGACGTAGAGTTTTCACACTCTCTATGATCATCTGTAATGCAACATAATTGCTATATTTTCGACTGCAGGTTGTCGCGCAAATCCAATTGCCTAAGGTCAGACAACTTCTGCCACTTTAGTTATGAGCTACATGTACAATTGTACATATGTATGAAAATTGTATAAAATGATGAGTGACAGTACATTGCCTAAATTATTTTGTTGTAAAATGTAAAGGGCATTCGCAGATTGTAGTCGATATAGTTCTAATTATGCAGTTTATCTCATGTTTGAAGCAGTAACCCTTTCAGAAATGACTAATGGCACCATGTTCATGAAGAGGAGTGTAATGTACAAAATTTAGATGAAGATTTTCTCTCATTCAGTTGAACTAAATCAGCTTAAATAATAGCAATGTTTATGGCAACAGCAGCAAGTGTTGGCCAAACGCTTGAATGGTAACAATTTACATATACAGTGTACATTGTTTATTTGTGGATAGATTACAACATAGAAAATAGTGATAGATTGAAAAAATCTGAACATTACAATAAAACCAAGCCCCTCGCCTGTTTCTACAATAATTATAAGAAAATAAATACATTCATTCAAGCATGGAGCAGCGATTCTAATTCAATTTATGACAAATAAATAAGCTACAGGTGACCCATATCATTGTCATCATAGTTCTAACTAAATATAGTGAGCAGAGTCCCTGTTCCTAATGGCTGTATGTTGACAACTTGACATACATCATTATAACCATCAGAGGAAGATGATAATGTAACGAAAATACTTTATCAGACTATATAAGGCTGTATTCCTCAGCCTGAGATCCTAACATCTGCTGTTGTAGGAGACGTATCTGTATCTTCACATTAACACACCCCATTCTCTCCTCATGGATCTTCTTGACCATCTCAGTATTTGTTGTCTGCAGACAATAAAGTGTAGCATGTAGTAGACACACAGAGGGTACGATTTTTAATGTGAAACACGGATATGCACATCTGTAGCTACTGAGGTGTGTAAGGACAAAACCTAAATTTATGAACACATGGGCTTAGATCTTAAACTAAAGTTGTCCTCTCATTATTGGTTTTATCAAAATAGGAAAACACAGCACCACATTATGATAAGCAGTTTTTGAGCTCCTGGGTTTAATCCCATTTAGTAATAATTATATATTATATCATATATTATTATTCCTGTCAACACACATCCTCTTAAACCAATTTTGACTATGCCCCAGCAGATATGCACACAAAACTTAGTGAACTCTACATAGCTGACGGCACATACAATTGTATAAACCAAACTTAGAGCAAATAAATATTACAAAGAAATCCTAACACTATGTTAAAGAAGAAAGCTTACATGACTAATAAAATATTCACCACTTTCAAAAATAGGTTAGAAGTTATCCCCTCTTTTGATTGATATAATGGGCAGGAGGAGATAACTTTAAATTTCGAGTTTATTACATGTATATTAGCGAAGATGGGAGATGTAATAACTATCATTACCTCATACTCATCATTCTGCTGAGTTAGCTCATGCAAGGTCATCACAAGGTTATCCAGCTCGGTCTGAGCAGCAGCGTCATCCTCTGGTTCCGTGTCAGATGTGGATGAGTAATACTCGTCTGATGACCCCGTCTCGGAAGATTGACCTGCAGTATTCAGAGCACAGACTAGGATGATATACATGCATTAGATGTAGTATACAGAGCACAAGCAAGGGCGATATACATGTATTAAGGTGATATACATGTATTAGGGTGATATACATGTATTAGGGTGATATACATGTATTAGGGTGATATACATGTATTAGGATGATATTGATGTATTAGGGTAATATGGGTAATAGGGTAATATGCTCATACATGTATTAGATGTAGCATACATATATATATACATATACATAGATCAGCCACATATTTATCATATGCAGATGAACACCATCCTATACACAACAATGTATACCAAACTCTCTCTCTCTCTCTAGGCTCACCTAAGGTAGTTATTGACCTCAACTCCTCGTATTCCATGATCTCTTCCTTCAGTCGCTCTATCTCAATAATCTCCGTGTCAATTTTACGTCTCAACTCATCCTCTACAACATAACACCAACCTTATGGCACACAGGTAAAGGAAGGTATCTAGTAACATTCATCTTGCGCTGTGTAGTAGAAGTTACAGTGCGCCTATTCCAATGATAACTTGCTATTAAATGATATCTCCAGGTAAATATTGGGTAGCACATACTTATAGCAATGAGCTCTTCCTCCTCCCAGATAAGTTGTGCCTCTTCTGCTATCAGTAGCCTCAGTTCATCGTCATCTGCGATATTATAGACTTGGTCGGATGTCTCAGATAATAAGTTGGCTGCAAGTGAAGTGAATAGCTTATAAGAGGAGAATGTTGGAACTCAAACTAAAATAATTATGTAGAGCATAAAGCTATAAGAATATGACACACAGTAGATATGTATACGTACAGTTGTGATTATCAGAGCCAGCGTGGAGCTTCTCTGGAATCAGAAGTATAGCTGGAGGATTAGTAACAGACTCAACAGGAGGATCGGATGCTTGTTCTGTGACCTGTGATTGGATGACTGCAGGTTCTTCTATTGTTTCTAATTGGTTAATCTCAGGTCGATCAGCAAGTGGTACTTCATGTACCATTTGTTCTTCAACCGTCTAAATTAGATAAAAGATTTTGATATTAGATTGAAATAACTTTTAAATGAAAAAAGTGTTGAATGATTTATTAGTATACCAGCGATGAGTTGAATCAATATTATCAATGATACCTTTGGTGGCTCCTCATTTTCAGTGGCTACTTCAGCTGTAGGGAGATCAGAAGTAACAGCTGTGGTAGGGATATCAGAAGTAACAGCTGTAGTAGGGATATCAGAAGTAACAGCTGTGGTAGGGATATCAGAAGTAACAGCTGTGGTAGGGATATCTGAACTGACCACTGGCCGAGCATCTGAGAGACTCTGCTGAGATGTGCTCTCACTCACACCTTCAGCAGTATCTGAAGAAATATCAGAATAGGATGCATTCCAATTAAAATCTAGAACATCAGGAGTTATCCTATCTTTTTTAAAATTAATAGAAGGGAAGGGCAACTCTAAAAATATCACAAATACTGCTAAAGACACCAATGGCCTACATGTACAAATAATAATAAAATAATTAGCTAAATTAGATGTAGTGTGGCGACTGCCATGTTATTTTAGTCACCTCAGTGGAAAAAAACGTTTATAGCAGCAATAGGTGGCATGAATAAACTTAGGTAGCATCAGTAGCTTTGCACTTCACTGATAGTCTTATTATTACTTGTTTAGCAGTAGTAGTGGTGCTAGTAATAGTATGATTAACAAGTAATTAACTCACAAGGGGAGAGGGTGACATCAGAGTCTTGACTAGTAGACACTTTCATAGCACCAACATATTCAGGTAGATCACAGGCTACACCACTACCTTCTGCAACTACAAATATATACAACTAAATCTACATCACTGAATATGGTAGCACCATATACAAAACATGGGCTATTATAGTTATACTAGCGAACTAGTCAATCTTTTGCACTTGCTATTGGGATTGCTACTGTAAATGATCCGTGTACACATACATGTAAATAGTACCTAGTACATGTACCTGTACATACACTTTCGATAACTGCAATATATTAATATATAACAGTACCATCCAACATGTACATGTACATTGATGTATCTATTGTATGCTTTTCTTTCACCTGACATTGTTTGTATTGACATGAACACAATGACTTTACCTGTAGGTTGTTCTAGATCCTTCTGGGGGGCTTTTACATCATCATCATCAGCATTAGTGACTGTGTCTGAATACTCCACAGTCTTCTCTTCTGAGAGATGTTCTGCCTCCTGGAGAGAACAATATACAATCATACATACAAACATATATATGAAAATATTCAAAACTGATAAAAACAATCCATTTCAAGAGCTCATGAACATATACATAGCATACATTGTATACTAGACACACAATATTAGAAAGGTTTAAATCGAATTCCAATAGAATAAATTATAATGTAATAGTCATGTATCACTGAATCAGATTTATCTGCTTAAAATTATACAGAAAGTAGCACCAAGTTCTAATGTTGACTTACAGACAGATCCAGTGACTCAGATGAGGAACGGTTGACCTCATTGGATAGTTCGGTGGCGTCTGATTGAGGAGCAGACAATTCCAGATCTGTTTGAGGTAGAGTAGGAGTCTTTCTATCATCCTCAGCTATTAAAACCAGATGGATACACATTGGCATAGATGTGTGAGCATTAGCGAATGTTTTCTTACTGAACAAAAAATCAAAAGAAGATAACTCTTTATTATTTAGTGTACACAATAAAGTGAATACAAGATGTATTCCTATGGTCGAGCTCCTTGTAGTCCAATCATGTTGATATGGATAGCAATCGTCTTCTGGTGGTCTACTACTCAGTGAAATTATAAACAATCAACATACAATATTGTATTATTATAGTACGAAGTTTTATTATAACACATAATGCAGGTATACAACCATGTAGAGCTATGTAATTTATAAATTTCCTCTAGCCAGTGTGAACAAAAACAGAAGTGACATAGAATTTTAGTTTTTCTACACTGTTTATATGTGTATTAACCTATGTGTTACTAAAATTTAGAAGTAGAGTTGAGAATATTCTGTCTGATGCGTTTTTGCATCATTTTCATTCAAATCCTAGAAAATTTCATATCATAAAGATAATGATAAATCTACTCTAAATACGATTACATTAAAATGTGGATTTCAAATCAGCTGAGTCAGCTGACAGGTCCAAGCAGGTGACTAATGATATTAATTATTGATCCAGTTGTCACATACAAAGTAATCTAATCATATATAATTACTACCAACAACTTTCAACATTAATTTGTTTACTGTATAAATCCAAGAGTTTACTTGTGCAGCTTGTTTACTGCTTTCAAGGCTGTCTACAATAACATCTTAATCTATCAATACAGCAGATGATATTAATGGCTGCTAACAAACATCGCTGATGCAAATATTACCTAACATTACTGAAATTCAAAGAAATTGTGGACAAAAGAACATATGCTTATCTCTTATTAAGAGATTGGAATTTGAAATGAAATAAATATTTTGTCAAACTGGTAAAATCTAGAAATTCTTTATAACCCACAGTAACATTTTCAGACACAGCTTCAACAAGAGGCTGCACAGTTAAACTAGAATTGACTTTGGTTTAGCTGCTAAATTAAATTGCTAATTGCAGAAAACCATTTTGTCAACATGTTGGGCAAATTATGGTAAAATTAACTGGTAACAAACTTGAATTCGCACAAAAGCCAAACTTTAAACATAGTATGTACAGTATGTGGGAAACTAGGCCATTTAGTAAGATATTATATATGACATATTATTACCTGCATCATGTTTCCCATTTGATGTCAGAGTAACAGATGTAATGGAGGTTCTCTTAGGTTGACTGGACACACTAGCCCCACTTTCTACAGTTACATGGGATTTGTTTTGCCCCATCAGAGCTTCCGTGGAGGCTGTGAAAGAAGCACATGACGAGGCAGAGGCTAGCTCGGCCTGTGACGCTCTATTGGCACGCCTGAGACTTCCTGTTTGGAGGGCAAAGTTCAGCTCGGCAGCATTGATACTGCGACGGTTTGGGTCAGCCCTCTGCACATGATCTGATGATAACTGTTCTTTTTCCAGCTGCCTAGCGGCTTTAGTCTTGGAGATCAGCTTCAGCTACATCATGTAATAATATGAAAGTGAAAAATGAAAATTTATTCACAATTATGCTAACTAACATACATTGTACATGTAAAACATGAATATAATATAAGCTACAGTTATGTAGGCCCTATATTAAACTTATTATAAAACATGCTTGTTTGTTCGATTGTTTGTTTCTCTAACCCCATAGATGCCTAGACAAGTCATCAATCTAAGGAGGCTGCAAACAGAGGTTCATGCTAAGCTGTAGTTGTACTTAAACCTAGCCTATATCTATTCCTACAAATACTAACCGAACTAGAACCATTAAACTTTTGCATTCATGTGGAACACATGCTTGGTTTGTGGATATGTTTATAAGGTTTCCTGCAAAAAACATAGCCCTCATGTAACTCATATCCACACAGTGGGCTCACAATCCAAAAGAGAAGGCACATTGTATAATACATAGCCCAGGTTCTACCTTTCTCTTGAGTTGAGTGACAGTTCTCTGTACCTCCCACACCTTATCTTCCTTGTCTGATATCTTAGAGTGATGAGTGTGAGACAACTCCTGATGGAGTTTAGTTAGCAGACTCTCCTGTTTATTTAGCTCCTCCTCAATAGCCTCTGCAGTCTCTGGTAAATCTACTGACCACTTAGACGCTGCCGATGGTAATGGTGGCTTATATCTACAATGCACAGACAGCAGTTGCTACATAGCCTATAAGCAGAGATTAGCTATATCTACTACACTGTGTTGTGTTCACATGAGACAGCAGTTCATTTGAAGTCAAACATTTCTCAAAAGCTCAAGCAATCCCCAGTTATAAACTAGTTAGGACTCAGACACCACATATCTGATTATTAGAGATGTCCCTATAATACAATACTATAACTTATTCAAGTGCTCGGCAGCTCACATTCACATATTATATATTATATTAATTGGGGGAATTTGGGCAACTCTAGAGCTCCATGCTCACGCCTTTACAGCAGCAAAACAGCAGGCTGCTTAATTTCCCATGACATAATTTCTTCAACAGTTTCATGTCCGAGAAGCGGTCTGAGAGGCTAATTCTTATTTTAAATAAAATATGTCCAGCAAATCAATATTATAATAATGTTGTGCAGCTACATAGTATATGCATGGAGACAGACACGGTGTGATAATTACAGCACATTTTAATTAGAATATCACAGGTATATGCTATCTATTAGTACATCTAGCACTTCACTTGGCCAATTGTAATGTGCAGGGTCTACACACACATTATATACATGTATATGTATATATATATTATAGGGCAGCAATATGTCAAGGTAGACATTGGAACCCAGGCCTAAGTCACTAAGTACTCGTGCACCTGCAAAGTACAATGAAGGCTGATTACTAGTAGCCTGAGTGTCCAACCCTGTAAGTGTGGACAGCACTGGGTTGCTGGCTGCCGACCAGTACAACCACCCGCTTTCTAAGAGCCTTAAAAGCTAAAATTCAGGCTAGCTAATTAGCTGCAACTATTGGGTAACAGATGGTCGAAACAGCATCAGGGGCTTGGCAAATGGTCATTGGCTATTTTCAGTGGATACCCAGCTTTTCAATGAGCACTAGCTACTTTAATAACAAGCTTTGTTACATAACAAAAGCCATTACATAATACTAACAAGCTTTGCTAGCCAGATGACTATAAAAGTTCCTGCAACTGCTGGCAAAGTCATCTTCACTCCAGCTTCCACTAGGAGAGCACCACAGGAGAAGCAGAGAAGCTGAAGGTACTTTGCACATGCAAGTTTTACTTAGAGTAAGGTTTTTGGATATTGGCTGGGATCAGCAGGAGTCTGAAGGTAAAGTGTATCAAGTGACTACCTGGATTGCTGTCTACTGCAACTAGTCCTCACCATGCATAGAACCCTGTGCGTGCTAACCTTGTTATATTGAGTTAGCTCCATCAGGTTCTATTACACTGTGAGATTACTAGGATACTACACCAACATGCATTCTTAACCTACAACTAGTTTCCTTGTCTTGATTTATACTTCAGTTATTTAAATGTTGTACCTTTGTATTTTTTCATTTATTTCTTGTGTTTGTTTATACATTTTTTGAAACATTTTTCTTCCATAATATGATTGTTCTTGAGCTCCAGTTTCGTAATGACAATCTGATGGTTACAAAGATTTTACAGGTATATTTTATAGAAATTGCCATATCAAATAGATTTAACTTTAGTACATTTTTGACCACAATGCACCCTTGATTGTGCATGTGTATAATTATTAATTTTCCTGCACTTGTACTGTACTTTCTTTTATTATGACCATCATGTAAATATAAACTTGACGCATGAAATAGCTATTTTGGTGACATTGCTGCTTTAAAAGTGAAAAGAGAGGGCAACTTCATAATTTTAGCATATGGGTTAATTTGAGTAGGCCCACTGCAAAGTTACTATTGAGTGATGACCATTACATGCATATAATTATATGCTATAGATGCATTGCAACCATGTATTATCTAATGAATAATGAATACTATTTAACAGATAATAACAAGGAGGTTAATATCGTTTTATTTCCTATGCTTACATCAACTAGTGCACATACTACTTGACAGCTTTGCCTGTTATGTACCTACACTATGACCAGTAATACACATACATGTACCTACGCTATTACTAGTAATGTACATATAATGTGCCAAGCTGCCTACCTGGTTATTGTCAGGGGAAGGGGATGGTGTAATTTGATACTATAGTCCCAGTTGACCCAGGGCTTATTACCAGTGGTAATTTACCACATTATTTCGGCACGATTTAGAAGCCTAGGAATTGATTTAAATAGTTATTTTGCTGAAACTGAAGCAAGAGAAGTTGTCTTTTCTATATTTTGTTAGTAGGCCTCTCTAAATTTCTTCACTACTAGGTGTCTTCGTGACCTCTTGGACAGACCCGGGTCGCAAATAAAGCTTACAAGATGGCCGTCCGACCCAGGTCAGAAGGGCTATTGGCCTGAGATTTTGCTTGGCCGGACAAAACCATCCCCAGCTCATCGGCACACCTGATTTCTTCACGCGAAAATGAAGATTTTGCTTTTGGCCCAGGCCGGTGTGTTTGCGACCCTGTGACGGATATGTGCCGGAAAATATTTTTGTAAATCGGCCTGGGTCTGAAGTTCAGGTCGCGAAGACACCTACTGCACCTAGCAGCATTTACAAACAGTTCACTTTAAATTTCCATTCCATGGAGCAATAAGAAATAATTGTTCTTCATAAAAACTGAAGTGGGAGAAGTTGTCTTCTCCGTTTCAGTTTAGAGTAACACCAGCATAATAATAATAAATTTCTTCAGGTCTACATCTTCAAAAAATCAATTAATTTTAATTCAATCTATTTACAGATTGTAGTTACCATTCTCTGTTGGTTGAAACGAAATATAAATTTATTTGCATAGATCGGCATAAAGGTGCACCAATAGATAGGCCTATACTGGCCAGAATTTTAATTTTATGCTTACAAGTAAGTATTACTTTTAAAATAATTTTCAACAAAGTTGTGGATTGCATGGTCAAATGGCCAAACCGCTAAAAATTTAAATTGGGGTGGGGATGGTCAGGAGATGACGATATTAAACTATCAATTATGCTGAGGAAAGATAATTCAGTTGATGTTTGACTTAGGCAAGGTCAGGACATATCCTATGCGGTAAAGGGACAGTTCGAAAAAGTCAGTTCAAAACAGGACAGTTTGAAACTGTATAAATTACATATAGAAGAACATAACTTGCAGATAGTGAATTTTCATTAATTAATTTAATTTTTAAATAAAAAAGTAGTATTAAAAATAAAAATTAGTTGAAATTTGGTGGTTGGGGTTTGGGGTTAGGCGTTTTGAACTATCCGATGTTGAACTGTCCACTTTCGAAACGTCCTGTTTCGAACTACCTTTTTCGAACAGTTGCACATTCGGTAGGATAGGTGCATAAGTGCGGGATTCTGTAATACCTTAGGTCACTTGCTAGGATTTTTCTTCTTAACTACTTGGCTTTGCGTGCATTTAATTTCCCCAATCACAAATAAAATAGATGCACCTAGTCTAGGTGCATCTGCAACTGCAACCATAATAGTAAAGAGATGCGGAAGACTGACTGACTGACTCTGCTAACTGATTCACCATGCGAATAAGGAATGTGCATGGTGAACCAGTTAGCACAGTCAGTCAGTCAGTCAGTCAGTCAGTCAGTCAGTCAGTCAGTCAGTCAGTCAGTCAGTCAGTCAGTCAGTCAGTCTTCTGCATCTCGTAGTCAGTCTTCTGCATCTCGTTACTATTATGGTTGCAGTTGCAGATGCACCTAGACTAGGTGCATCTATTCAATTTGTGATTGGGGACACAAGCAAGCAAAGCCAAGTAGTTAAGAAGAAAAATCCTAACAAATGACCCAAGGTATAACAGAATCCCGCACTTATGCACTTATCCTACCTTACCATGATTTTACTTAGACATAGGTCTGTGTTTGTGGTTGGAGCAATGGGGTTGGGGTGACATCATGTAATGGAGAAGATAACCTCATTTGCAATTTTACGGAAAAGCCCTAGCTATATCAAAACAATGCAAAAGCACATCTACCCAGGGATGGAGGTACATCAATAAAGTATATTCATACTAAACATCAAATAATAGTATTTCCTGTTGAATATTATTCATACTATTATTACTGCTGCTACATATTCATTGTTTACCAGCAAATTTGTTTGCTCCAACTGCATATTATTACATTAAATATAGTGTTATATAACTCAAGTATTTATGTTCATACACTGACATCAATAGTGTTATGTAATAGCTCTTAGGACTGTCTTAGATATCTAAACAAACCTATTTCTTTCATAACAAGTAATTTACTTGGGTAGTAAACAAGTTAGCCTGAATATATTTCATATTCTCTAGAGAGATTAGGGGGTGTGGATCAGGCTTTCCTTAATTTTATGATCGGATAATGGTTAAAAAGTTGAGAATTTAGGCTGGTAAACAACTAGTTGGTGAAATTCTCAGATAAGCCCGCTGAACAAAGAAAGTATTCAGCAGAAAAAAAAGGGGTTACATAATATGACAAAATAATTAGGACAGAGAAGGGGCAGGAATGGGGGATTTGGAGGATTCTGATTATGTGAAGCAGTTTAAAGTGCAGTCACAAGACATAAACAAAATTCCTCACATTGTCATTTCACAAAGGAAGCAGATGTACTGACAAAATGAAATAAATTAACTGACAGTAATTATGATTAGCTGTGACAAAGGACAATTATGGGAGAGGATACAGGAGCCCAAAGTATATTCCAAAATTCCAGTGAAATCAAAATTTTCCACACAAGGCTTAACCTGATCATCAAACCCAACATAACCTTCTTGCATTGTTTTCAGTGTTCAATTAATCTACCCTGCGGAGAAGAGGGTAACAGATATCTAAGGAGAGCAGGGTTAGGGGACGAGCATCAGATGGTGTATACTGTGACCATCATCCAAAAAAAAATTTTTATTTATGAAAGTTTCCTGGATTTTCTATTAGTCCGGACTGATAGATGCCAAGACTAATATTTAATTTTGCAGAAGTTTGCAGTGTGTTTAGTATTTAGGGGATGAAACTGCAGAGCGATGTTTTAAAACTAATTTTTCACTATCAGAACTGTTTGTCATCCACAATTGGCAGAAAAAATTGCTGACTTAGTGGTGAGGTAATTGCTGACCGAAAATGCTAAGTGTTTGGACAATCAGGCTATTTCCTTTCTATTACTGTCTAATGCGGTGAGTCAGTCAGGCAAAGTGGAAATATTTGAGATTACTTGGTGAAGCAGATTGATCTTTTTCATTTCTATTCATCCTAAAGCCATCCCAGCCTACATGTAACTCTCCCAATAAAACAGGACCAAAGGCTATCAAAACCCATTTCTATAATTGTACCTGCACCTAATAGGAACTTTCAGCGTACAAGCTGAGAGGCTGCATACGTACATTTAGACATGCATACCTGATTATTTGAACATGAGAGAAGAGTTGATCGGAGTGTAGGAAGAGCAGATTTAGGACCCTGTGACTGATTCTCATCGTCGGAGATAAAACAATGGATACATTCTGTATGTTCATCTTGTTTATCTTCTCCTGTATAAACAGGAGAATGTGTATAATATAAATCTAATATCTATTTATACAGCTAACAGAGAAGTTGCATGTTGCCGTTGGCAACCAATACCACCCTCTACACAGAAGTGTACAATATTAGGCTATGTGGCCTTATATGCAGTAGAGGAGATCCTTGTTTGCGATAGAATAAATTACACAAATAAGAAAGACTGAAATCAATTCAAAAAAGAGAAGACAACTTCTACCACTATAGCTACAGCATAGAATTGACACTTCTGTACCTTACTTGAGGGTAGCATCATGTGTAACGAGGAGGTGGTAGTATATGATATCATGCTTAAATTTCAATAAGTAATTCTGGTTATGTAACTGCTATGCAGAAATCTGGGACTAGGCCGTCTGCATTACAGTCTGATAATATGTGTTACGAAAAAGGATTAATGTAATATGCATAATATTATGACCAACTGAAGCAAGTTTAAAATCCTAAATAAAAGTAAATAAGCCTTTTGGGGACTAAAGGCCAGCGGAGGTCACCTTGGCAATAATATGATTCATATGCACTATCATCCAGGACAAGAGCTCTTTATTGCAGGGAGGTAAAATATCTATACAGTGCTTCAAACTCTCCAATCTCTCTTGGTTTGTCTTCATAACTGAAATACATGAATATAACAATCAGATCATGAACTGTAAAGTCACACAGAGGTTCCAGCTTATACACAAACATGTTTATGTGCTTCAAAGGTATAATGCTAGAGAGCCTAATATTTATCCACATAATTAAAATATTTACTGAGTTGATATCATGACCACCCGCTTGCATTCAACTGTTAGAACTAAGGTTATGTTGACTAGCAGTGGTTATATAATTACTACCTCACAAGTTAATAACAAACTTAGCAGTAAATAACAGTCTTATAGCTCATTAGTGGGCTCAAGTAAGCTGTTTATTTTAATATCACTGAATTAACTTTAATTCTAGTTCCAAGACTGAGGAAGTCCTGAAGTCTACAACAGTGTATCCTAGATGTTTACTGGTCAGGACTGGAACTCAGGCTATAATACTAAGTAGATTGGGTCAATACATCATAGATGCAAGGCTTACAGCACCACATGGAGAGTCAGGTGTGAACTAAATAGTCATACCGTAATACAGGCGTCCAGCGCCTAATAGAATTTTACACCCAAGTCTAATAAAAATTCAATTCATCTTAGTTAATTCTCTTTAGCAGCACATGGGATATAATCAGGGGTGAGCAGGGAGCCTCCCACAAGATACATGTTTGGTAGAATGATCACATATTAAACAGTATCAGTAGAAGATAACTCCCAAACTACTATCAAGTACAGAGTATTTATCTAGAATAGCAGCTAGTAAGTCTAACCTGATGCTTCTTCAAACTTAGCAGCCAGTTCGCTAGTAAGGAGGGTCTCCGGTAGCTCCCTCAAGAACTGTTTCAGTAAACTGGCCACAATGCTAGGGTCATGTTCAAACAGATACGCTGGTTGTTGCCTGTTATAAGCATCCTTTAACATTTGCACCTTTGATTTGACACCAGAGATCCTGTATATACCTTCATACAGCATACCTACAATACGTGTGTGACTTACATATATGTACATCATACATACATATCCTGTATATACCTTCATACAGCATACCTACAATATGTGTGTGACTTACATATATGTACATCATACATACATATCCTGTATATACCTTCATACAGCAAACCTGCAATATGTGTGTGACTTACATATATGTACATCATACATACATATCCTGTATATACCTTCATACAGCATACCTACAATATGTGTGTGACTTACATATATGTACATCATACATACATATCCTGTATATACCTTCATACAGCAAACCTGCAATATGTGTGTGACTTACATATATGTACATCATACATACATATCCTGTATATACCTTCATACAGCATACCTACAATACGTGTGTGACTTACATATATGTACATCATACATACATATTCTGTATATACCTTCATACAGCAAACCTACAATGTGTGTGACTTACATATATGTACATCATACATACATATCCTGTATATACCTTCATACAGCATACCTACAATACGTGTGTGACTAAAATATATGAACATCATACATACATCATGTAATTAATGATGTTGCAGACATCCCTAATTTTAGAAATGCCATTTTATAGCAAATTGTGACAATTCAGATTTACCTTCTCTTGAAAAATCTCAATAGTAGGCAGACAACTCCAATAGTTCATTGTACATTGTATTATATTCAGTGAATGCTGATTGACTATCAAAATATAATGAACAGAATGTCTTGTCAAAGCTCTTAACGTCTCTATGTAAAAGTTACATAATACAAAGACAGTACAGCGCATGACTTCCTATAAGTTTAGCGCCGTTTCACAAAAAAAGCAAATAATCAAGGTCAATAGCAATCAAATCTAAGGTAGAAATTATACAATACCGACTGCCAACATAAAACAATAGGATACACAATTCTTACTACAAATAAAGGCAACCTTACCATGCTCTTCTATGTAGTCGATGCATTCTCTGACAATAACAGGGAGGATAACTCCATCATGGCTTGGAGTTCTCTCCACCGCTAGTGATAAGGCAACTCCAAATACTGGTGTCTCAGCCTCAGTGTTGATTGATGGAACTGCAGCTAATGGGGGCTACAAAGGTACAACCAGATTACTCAAGAGTACCAACTGATAAAATGAACATAGTTCACCTGGTGTTCTAGGTAGGTGTGAGTTGTGTACAGAAAAGAATTTTCCAAGATATCCAACTAAATTATAGCCGCAGTGTATGATTAGCAAGAAGTTGTCTTAGCTTGAGTTCTACCTACCTGCAGAATGAATTGAGGGTATCAATAAACAAAGTTTTAACAATGATGAACACAATTTCTGGACTTAGATTTAAAAGAAAGTTATTATAAAAAACAGCATATTATGAAAATCAAAGGTTTTTAAATAAAAGAGAGGATAACTCCAGATAGGTGACATGCCTTCACAAAAGCAGATTGCTTTCCACAGGTACATACAGAGTTGTCTTCTCATGCTATACAACGCACTAGGACCAGCTTTACTTATATGTAGGCTGTAAACAAAGAGAATCTGTAGCTTAGTGACAGATAAACTACCTTCCTACTGAACCCTCTCTTCTTTCTAGTCTTGTGCTCTTTAGACTCCTTGTCTTTCGAATCTTTGTCCTTGAACTTCTTCATGTGACTCTTCCGAGCCTCTTTCTCTTCTTTCTTGTCTGAGGAATCCTTCTTGTCATCTTTCTCCTACAGGGATTCAATGTGTTAGTTTAGGATTCAATAAGATTTTTCTAAGCAAGTGACATAGAGAGTGGTTGGTTTTGGATAGTCTCTCATACCATATTATGCGGTGCAACCATCTCTACCTACATGTGGACCATAAAGAAAGAGAACGCGTAGATAAATGGAAGCAGATTACGATACAGTAGAATATACCTATTATAGGCCTACCGTACGTTGCTATGTAAAATGATAATTTTTATACGATGGCTTGTACTAAATACTGTAATTGATAAGCAAGTTTGATATAAATCATGAAATGTTAGCTAATACCAGACATTCATATGAGTAATTATAATATGTAACACATTGTGTTATAGGAGTTGTCTCTACACACCTTCTCCTTTAGTTTAATCTTGCCTGAGAATTTAAAGCTCGGTCTGCCATGCTTCTTCAGCTTAGTAGTGGCAGTCCTGTGGTACAACAGTATACAGTATACATGTACGACCTACATGTACGACCTACATGTACGACCTACATGTACGCGGACTTGGTGACAAGGAAACATAACACAATATGGACACACATTTGCAGCCAAACTTTACAGACCCTACATGCTCCAGAGCAGGGGTGTTCAATTAATTTTGGTAGAACCAAACAGGTGACTGGGCCCAAGGTTAGATGCCAGGTATTAGCACATACATGTAAATATATGCATATGCATGTTTACGTGTGTTCTAATGTATATACATATACATGCATTACATGTAATTGAATGTGACATGAATGTAGCATAAATATAAGGCATCGGTCTTAAAATGTGCTAAAAATTCCAAACTATTAGCCAAGACTATGGCTAACAATAAAATACGATAAAGTATTGCCAAACAAACTTATCGCAACTTGCATAACATATTTACTTTTGACACAACAGGAGGAGGAGCTGAAGAACTTAACTACGGAGCGTGATCAGGCCCACTAGAGTGCCAAATTACAAATCTACAGTTCTTTGATAATATTCAATAAAGTTTAACAAGCTATTCCATACTTCTGCAACAGCTGATGCTTCTGACACTGTAGGGCCCTATATATTGAGGCTTACCTAACTGAGTCGTCATATACAACGGGCCCGTCATCAGAATCATCCGCCTCAAACATACGATAACCAGGTTTCTCTGATTTCTTCTTCTTTTTCGCCAGCAGCCCTGGCTTTGATGACTCATCAGCAGAGCCTAAGAAAGAGGTCAATGTTAATCACATGACTAATACTAGCTACCATTTACTAACTTGATAATTACCTAACTTTCAACATGCTTATAGCAGTAAAGTACAGAGAAATGAAATCTGTGATCTCAATAGTCGACCCACCTGAGAAATGGTTTTCACTGTCACTCATCTTCTGTGTATTGTACTTTAGCTAGTCCTGTAATACATAGAACAAACATAAATGTAGCTTATAGGGTCTATTGTTATTATTTTCAATCAACATTAGAGGTATTAATCAACTTAACCATTTGCTCATTAGTTGCATGCTGTATTGTCATTGAACAACATAATTGATATAAACCTAGAAAAACGGCATTTGCCCGCAATAAAGCTATTACATTGGGATTATCCAGTGTATGCACAGTATAGGCCTATGGGGCTATATAAAATATATATAACACTATACACAACAAAGAGTGTCAAAACTCCTATGTATAAAAATTGTGCTTGATAAAAAAACCAGAACATGAAATATATGTTTATGGATTCACATATACCCATATTACTGCCATATGAATATCAATATTGCATTAGATGTGACATTAATTTTGTCACTTGAAGGGCACACAAAGCTGCAATAGGGTAACTATTACTATATCTGTCATGCTATCCTCAATGGTACTCAGGCTAGCTTTAGCACTAATACTTGAGACAAGCATTGGGCTAATCTAGAATATGACAGGAGTGATAGAAGTGGTAATCATCGTTGTTACAGTACATATCTTACATGGACTTATATGGAGTTCATTGTCACGCTAGACCATCTATGGGATGGAAGGGGCGTGCCTCATATGGGACAGTGGACAACATAAGTTGGGACAGTATATCCTGCATTAGTTTAGGAATTATTAAAAGTTGATCTGTACAGGTTAGTGCCACCTGTCATTTGGGGGTTGCTTGAAGTATCAGTAGGATTGTGCTATCCTTAAATCTCGAACTGTTCTCGGTAGAAAGCTGTTATGGTACTAGCTGTAGTTGGTTTTGATGGATCTTGGTATGCCTCTGGTCTGGGCTCTAGTCTGTATCTGGCTGTTGTTGAAATGTTGGTGGACAAGTTCATCATATGAGACGCTCAATGCTGGGTGCGAGTCTTCATGAGACAGGACATTCATCAGCAGGTTCACCCTTCGGTTTTTGCATCTCTCTTGTAGAGGTAGAAGTCCAAGCTTCTGTTTTACATCATTCATCTGCTATCTGCCCTTTAGATTCGTAATAAATCTTGCGGCCTGGTCCTGAACATTTTCCAGTGCTTCAATATCTTTCTTTGCAGAGAGGTCCCAGACAGGAGCATTCTAGGTGAGGCAGACATAGAGACTTGTATGCTGTGAGTTTTGCACTCTCAGGCGCCCAGTAAAGGGCCTCCGTACCATTCCAAGCTGTCTTTTGGCTTTCTGTATTTTATTTTGGATATGAGCATCGAATCTCAGGTTCTCTTGGAGTATCAGGCCCAAGTATACAGTATTGCCAGTTTGTTCCAGTATAGCTCCATCTAGTGTGTAATAGGGCACAGCTTCCTTTGTGTTGAAGCCAATGATTTTACTCTTAGTGATGTTGAAGCTCATCTCCCACTTTTTTGCCCATTTACCTAGAGAGTTGAGGACTGAGGTTGTTTTGAAATCTATCTATCGGTGTCAAGTTAGTTACATATAGTTTGGTAGATCAGGGTGCCGTCAGCAAACAGGCCCACCGAGCAATCGACACAGTCAGGAAGGTCATATGATAATTATAATAATAGATAACATTAAACATAATAATAATCAATTTAATAAGTTGGCTGGGCGCATAGGATAGTTAGTGATAGTGTTAGTTAGCCAACAACTTCAATTAAGTTAATGTGAACGTTCACGATTGCTTATTACTTATTAAAGAATGAATGAAAATTGAATTATTGAAGTTAAAAATAAAATGTAATAATTAATTATAATATTTTATTAATATAAAATAATATCAAATAAAAATCAAAAATCCAATTGATAGCGCTATAAGCTAAGCTTACCTTTTGTAAACTAGTACTTAGCCTAAATAATATAATATTACCTGCGCTATTAATATTCAGCCACAACAATGAGCTCTTTAGTTTTTGAGGCATTCTAATAGCGTTAACAAAGAGCGTAAAAGGAAAGAGGATCACTCAATGATAATACCCTGTCCCACCAAATACGCCCAATTTGGCGGTCCCGACGTTCCGTTATTCACTTACCCGCCATCTGCTTACTGGTAATTTAGATAGCTGTTCGACTTGAACGCCTAACTTAACGATTGCCAAATTGACGATCCTGTATTGATATCTCGTAAACATAAATATGTGGTTTATACGACGCCGTTGTAAATAAGCGCGTCTTATTGGTCTGCGGAACGCCAATAGCCATGATGGATTTGTACACAAGGTGGCACAACTCTTTACTTAATCCGGACCGCGTTTGGAGGCGGGGGAGGGACAGTTTTTGGTCGGAGTGATCCCTCTTTCCTTTTACTTTCTTTGGCGTTAATATATTCGTATATTACCCAAAGAATTGACTTCTCTTTAGAGTCGCCTAAAAACTACTATTTGTGGGCGGTACGAGAGAAAGTGAAACTACTACATGTGAACTGAGCAGCTCACTTTGTTATTGTTTTATATCCATGTACATGTATTTGTGGCAAAACAATGTAATTTTCGGATTGATTTCTTCTTGTTTGGTATCTGTTGTTATACAAAAATTGTAATAGGTCCAGTTAGGTGCTCATACGCTTACGTTCCACTAGATTAATAGAGAAAGTCAAGACAAAATCTGGTCCAGTCAATGTGAATTTCAAGTCACAAGACAAGTCAGTCAAGTGAAGTGTGTATTCTAATTCTGTATTACTATTTTCTATGTGTGCATTTATTTATGATATTGAACTGACTTGCTTAAAAAGTAATGCTAGCACTCCCTATAGTTTATTTTATTAATTTAGGATTTAAATGTTCTCTTGGATGTTTGCTCACTACTTTCCTATGATAATCATAATGGTGTGACGTGTGGGTGATCGAAATGAAAATAAATTGGCTATGTCATAATTTGTTCACCATGTTTAATTAGTTTACTAGTTGTTATTGTATATTCCACAATTGAATTGCCCAGATTGTTATACTTAAGACTATGTCATGGTAGCAATGAGTTTAAAAACCTGCTTCTCACTAAATGGCTGAATTAAAATTAATTGTAATAAATTAAGTTATATATTAATTTAATATTTAAAACATAGAAAAAGGTTACTGTAATTTGTGTACAGATTTCAAGCCTAGTTGATTTTAATTGATGCCATTGTTATGTATATATATGTACAACGTATCCCTAGGTACACTGTCTTGTACTCTTATAGTCCTACACTTATTATTTATTTATAATATACTGATACATGTACTTATTGGTAATAAATAGATGATAGCTTGATAGTTAATATGTTGAATGGAATGAATGTATGAACCGAACATATATAATTTTCAAATTAGGATAGCCTTTGATACTTTTTTGTGGTTTGTGTCACTCAGTAATATAGAGAAGAAAGCTGCTTCTGCTTCAATTTTGGTGAAAAACAAAGGCTGTCTCAGATTTTTCTACTTCTCCACCAACCCCCCCCCCCCCCCCCCGAACCTAACTATGTAATAATAAATTATTTATAAAATAGCTCGCTGCAAATGTTTTGAGTTATCTCTGCAAATCGTGGGTTGTCTGTGTCAATCTTCTGTTATTTATATGAACTTTGCAGTTAGCGTGATTGAGTTACATCACAAGCCTATAAGCAAGCACTATATATATGTAGTAGCTTATCCTTATAGCAATGTCAATGGATGTTTTGTAAGGTTGTGTATCTTAATACAGCCACTTTTGAGAATGAGATTCTATCCCTGCTTAGAATAATTACAGATTAACAGGGATTAAATTTTAATTAATTTGCTTTGTGGTTAGTTGAACTTTGAATCAAACTATATTCTTGTCAATCCACCAACTGGGTAGGGAGAAAAAGGCAATTTTTGTTGTTTATCATCTTCCACGCTACTTCTTTGTCTGGTGTTTAAATAAATCAGATTGGTTATGGCTGCACTTGAACTAGCAACCCTCCATAGGCCATGCTGTCTTTGTCATCGACAGCCAAGATAAACTTATTTAGATAGTATTGCCAGAATTTAGCCTTATTTCTAAAAGCTTGAACTGTTGACCACAGCTAAAATTATGGGTACTTTTCTAACACACCCGGATAGTGAACAGAAAACCATCCAGGTGATCATCACCATAAAATTAGCATCCTGGTTGAGCAGAGTAAAATGAAAAGTGGCACGATATGCTATAAAAATTTCATTGGCTATGAATTTGCAATTTTGACAGTAAACATAATACTAAACCTCTAAATTTAAAAGTTGCCCAGACATCCTAGTTTATATCCAAACAGGCACACTGTTTCAGTTTATCCTTGAGGTATAAACGGCTTGCTGTTGACATGGTTATTAGTTTATAATGTAATTATACGCAGTTGACAATATTAGAGCTGAGAGACTTCATGTAATTAAATTTTGGACATCTAATTATCTTTACAGAGAGTCTTCAAGTTAACCTAATTTGCCACAAAACTATTGGTTTAAAAGTCACATTGAATTGTATTGCAGATGAGAGAATAATCTACAACAACTTTGCTATGGTTGTCAGCAGCAGGATGGGTGTGAATCTTGTCATAGTCACTTTTCTAGTCATTGTGCTGGTACTTGCAGGTTGGTGGAAATATACAAATCTTTTTATGTGTGTAATATACACAGTTACAGAACACAGTGCAAAATATACGCTACCTGTAATAGTGTATTTTATTTTGTGGATGTATTGGCTATTGTGCATGAGATTTGTAAGTAGTGTAGTTTTACTAAGTGGTCTGTAAATTATTCTATCGCCTTATCTGTATATGTGTTATGTAATATACAAGTGTACATGTTTGATGCCCAAATGTAGCATAATACACAATATAGTATAATATAATATTATAATATATTATATAGTATAATGTAATATAATATAATATAGTGTAATATGTGATATAATGCAGGGTTTAATTTTGTAGTAGTAGCTTTCACAGCAGGCCTAACTACCTTTTGCCAACTACATGCCAGTGTATCAGAAGAAAATATCCTATCCTAAAATGTTTCCTATCTGATAGCTGGAACTCCATTTTGAAATGGCACTATTTGTTTACTATCAGCTCAATTACTATAAAATCAAACTCTAAAAATAATAACCAAATGGACAAGCAATTGAAGTCAATAACCGCAAAACTCTGCAGAAAAGGGTATTTGTCCAAACACAAGTACAAGTGTCACATTTTTATGGCCACTATTCAATATACAATCTAAGTGCCAACTGTTTCATAAGACATACATAAAATGGTAAATAAATTATATGTTCCGCTCTGGCTCCAGTAACTGCTCTACTCAATGAGAAATACATTAAAACATGATTTATGGACTTGTTTGCTATCACAAGCAGTTATATTCAGATTACCAAACTGTTTGCTTATTGATAATGTACAAGTATATAATGTAATGGAGGACCTGGAATGGGGTTTGGGAAAACGTTACATATCCTTACGATACCCTACCAGTATGCAAAGGTCTTTTACACCAAATGCTATAATTTAGTATAATGTTACAGTGGGATATATAACATGTACATACATGACTGTATGCACACAGGTAGCAGATTCCCTGAAAATTAGTCTGGGTTTCAGACCATAAGTGGGCGGATATTATGACTGTTCTGTGATCATTGAAACCGCTTACCTGGCCATCTGGAGGGCGTGAAACTCAGACTAAATGTTCTATCAAATTGAGAATTTGGTTGACAGGATGGGACTGTTGACCTGGGATTTCCCTTAGTCAGAGAAATCCATCCCTAGTTCATGAGCACATCTAGGTTTGTCGACCAAAAGGAAGACTTTGCTTTTGGCCCGGGTTGATGTGCTGGCAACCCTGTAACGGAAAGGGGCCGGAAAATTATTGAGGAAGTTGGACTGTGCCTGAAATTTAAGCCGCAGAGACACTAAATATTGTAATTAATTTGTGTCTTTATAAAATTATCCGTCAATGTGTTGCTCAAATTCTGATCTATAGACTGCAAAGTAGAATTCTCTAAAATTGTGGTGTCACTTGTAAACATTGAACGAAGACCTTAGGCTATGGGAGAGCTCAGGATGCCTATGCATAATAGTAGTAGAAGTACATACTTTGCCTATATCAAACAAATACACTGCTAGCTGGCTAGACATTTATTGGTTTACAAAGTAGGTAAGGAGAGAATCAATATAACCTAAGGATATGTTTGTTTAGCCAGTGTTATGTTTCAGCTTCAATTAAAAAGCAAATAGTTACTTTATTCCAAGTGACAAAGCTAGTATTATTCTTTTTCTCTCTATACGTTTTTTGTTTCTCGGCTTGGCCTGTGTTGCTGTTTGTATATCATAATATATCATACCACTAAAACAGTAATCGTATGTACAGCTTTCTGTCATAAGCCTCACGTTATACAAAACTTTGTTTAAATATTATAAAATTTATTTGCTAACTGCAGAAGATTTGCATATTCTGAATTGCTTGCCCACCCACGAAGTTTTAGGTTTGTGTCAATAATACATGTAAATCACAAGGAAATTGGCTACTCCTACCCCTGGGGAGGAATATATTTTAATTTAGATTTAATAAAATATCGAAATATTGAATCATGTTCTCAATGATTGAGTTCAAATAGATTTCTGATTCCCTATACAGTTAATCACACTGAACACTGCATAGTATGAATGAAATGGAGATACTTGTAGTAAACAGTATAAACTATAAAGTTTGTACGTGGAACCCAGGCTAGATATACATATAGAAATATAGAAGCTACCCTAGTCATATGGTCTTACTTTGTTCAAGTTAGTAAGATTGGATAGGGAAAGAATAGTCATTTAGTGATACGCAAACATTCAAGGCCAACACTGCTATGCTGCCTACAGCACACCCAACCACTAGTGAATGGAATAGATTACTCTTTCTAATCTAACCAGTTTAGTTATCGCAAGGATACATACAGTTTAGGCTGTAGAGTGCTGTATATTAGTGTATCAGACATATTATTGGTGTTAACCACAATTATGATTAGGGTTTTTGGACTATACATTGAATATAATGTGAGTTGATTATGATTGAATATTTGTCTAAATTGTAGAGACTGCATCAGGAAGGCAAAGGAAAGGTTTTTTTCTAAAGCCTGAGGCTTTCGATTCTGGAAATGTTCGATCTACCTCGAGGAAACTTAAAAGTATAATGCATACTTCCTGTCTCAACGACAGAATATATATTACATTCAGGTACAGTATACACTACAGTATACGCTACGGTGTACACTACAGTATACGCTACGTGATGTGCTACGGTATACATTATGGTGTACACTACAGTATATGCTAGACTGCTATAGTATACACTACGGTATACGCTACAGTATATGCTACGGTATACATTATGGTATACACTACAGTATATGTTACAGTATACACTACAGTATATGCCACAGTATACACTACAGTATATGCCACAGTATACACTACAGTATATGCTACAATATGGTATACCATACCTACAGTATACGCTAAGTGATGAGCTACGCTACGGTATGCAGTACACGGCATACTGTGAAATGAAATAATATATAGTAATTATAATGTATGTCTCATTCTGATTGGCTTCATTGAGCATGTATTGCACCTCGCATCAGAAAATCCTATAGCCTCGGATACTACCATGTTTTGTAAAGGAGGATTGACTAATCACATGTAAGGAACATGGTGTGCTGCCCTTAGAATTCAAGCTGTGCAATGGTTTTCTGTGCTGATTATTCGTCTCCTTTAGCTTTGACCGTGATGGCCATAATAACACATATTTATAGTTATCTTACCGTTCTCTTGATGTTCTTGTAGTCAGAAGGAAATGATTGAGCTGGGTATATTACCCAATCAGATCTCACTAGAAGATTCTCAGTGTATTTTCTCATCCAATGAGACCCATTACGTTGCTCAGGTAGTCTACAGGTCGTTGACCTGTGGGTCAAGACACACAAGAGATGCTGTGAATGGACTGCATACTATAGACAACTCCGTTAGGTTCATGCCTCCCTCTCTCGTACGAAAGAACATGCCCACCTATGACGATGAAGATGGTAAATTTGCACTCAATCATATTAAAACCATGAAAGGAAAATAATTGCTTTGATATGACTGATCTGTTGTGTACATGTACTACTTTACTGTTGTGAAGTTTTATGTTGTAATTGAGATTATTGTCATAACATTATACACTAAATAAAAAACAAAGTAGTTCATAAGGGACCGACAAAGATTTTCGTTCTCACAACAAAAACATCCGTGTTTGGGGTTGTATCACAGCTCATCTAGCGCTTGGTGCAGTCACCATGGACCTTAAATAATTTAACTCACTACCTCAAGCAGGTTACCTGTGTATTGAAAAAAAACAATGGACGGTCAAAAATTAAAAATAGAAACTATGTTATATTTTTCTTGCAAGGAAATTTGTAATCATTTCCAAGAGGTTTGTGGAGATGTTGTGAGAGATTATACTACACCCGTCTCTCCTAGCTATGGGACTATTTAGACCTAACTGGGGTCGACAGTTTAAAGTGTTTTGTATTCACACTCTTGTATAGTTGTGCTGGAGACGGTTGACCAGTTATGAACTCTTTGCTTTTAGAGGTGGAGAAATCGGTCGAAGGGTCTGGAGCTGGTGAGGAAGGTCAAGGTGAACAGCTACATATGATAAGCATACAGTTCCAGTGTCAGTACAGATATGCTGTGATGCCCTACTCTTCTACTATAGGGCCCCTGTCTGATCCCTCATCTACACTATATATTGAGGTAAGCTACTTATTATACCTGGGAATAGTTGGAATATTAATGCTGTATGGGAGGGCAAATCCTTTATATATCGGTAATGGAGCAAAAAGGACTTTATTTACAAGCAGTTGAGAATTTTGTTTCTAGAATCATAAACATAACTTAACATGTTCTCAGAAGCCTAGCCTTATAACTTACAATGCCTAGTTGGGGATAGGTTATTTTCATGGTTGAGCAAATGAAAGAATTCCCTTGCAATAAAAACTTTATATCAGAGGTAATATTTTATGTCCTATATGATGCTACTGTCTCAGATTGGCTAGTTGACTATGTGGTAAAGCGTTATACTTCAGCAAGCATGTTTTATCTCCTTGCTATGCATGCTTATTCTATGCAGTTACATTTATCTACAGACAATGCCAATATTGCTATCAATTTATCAGTATCAGAAAGCCTCAACTTTGCATACATTGACATTGATATACACAGAGTATAGAGTTCTACCTGCGCATGCTATAGCATAGATATTATGCAAGGCTGCACGTTGTTTAGGTAACATACATGTATATTCCATGTTGCCTTCTTTTATTTATTTACTGGTCACATGACTGTGTTCCAGTGTATTCCCCAGCACCAAGTCTTCCTTGAATTAATTGGATCATAGAGCTTATACAAACACTCAAACACATGTCTATGGCTGAGGTCAATGACCTTTGAAGATGTAGCCTCCAAAATACTGTTTATCTTCCAACCTGCTAAAACATTCAGTCTGGGTTTTCTCTTTAATTGTACATTTTCGATTTCCCTCTTTTCTCTGACTTAATTTTGATTAGTGTTTTCTAACATTTTATTATTGCATTAAATCTGCTTTCCATTCGCTATGCAATGCTGTATTGGCAAGAGAGACCTGCAACCAGTTATTATATGATGTCTATAAAGCGTTTTAATGATTTTTATTACATAACCTGCCATTCAATAAAAGTTTAAAAAGAAATTTCAACTGCCTGAATGGTCGCAACTAATTTTTAATTAGTCACTATGATGGTGACTGGAGTCTGGTGGCTAACGTATTCGCAAATTTCTTTTGGTAAACAGACAATTTCTTTCACTTTGACTCATTTATTTATGTATAGTTATTTGGCAAGGCCTCAAAAAGCTGCTAATTCTCTAAAGTAATAACAAATAGTTATTGGTGGTGATTGCAGTGGAGTTATCATCACTTTCAATTATTTTACGTGAGGAGATAACTACAAATCCTACTACTGAATTTTCTGTGAAATATACAAGTGATGTAATGTATTACTGTATCATATCAATCAGAGGCAGCCAGTTTTTGGTTAACAATCAGTCTGCTATAATTGTAGTCACTATGATTTTTATTAGCTTTTCAATGTCATCGAATTTCATTGTAACTAGTTGGCCCATGTGTAATAACATGTACATGTAGGTCTATGTAATAGGCTACATTATGTGGGGTAGACCTAATTTATTATTTGTGATCATATTCTGAATGTGCAATGTTTTAGGAGGGGGATAAAGACGTCCCTTCTTCGCTTCCAGGATGTCCAGATAAAGTAATAAGCCTACCTTGTAACTGTAAGGTAAGTTCGTAGACTTCAATGGGCTGGGGGTAAAATCATGGCTTGTTAGTTACGACACTGGATTTCCAACCAGTAGTGGGCAGATTATACAGATTTTCAGATTCAACATGGTGTCCAAAATGGCCTCTAACATCCCACTCTAAGATGCACATGTGCTATTTTTATGTAGTTTGGAGTTATCCCCTCAGTTGTCATCGAAATAGTATCCAACGAAATGGCGAGAGGAGGCAACTAATGTGGCAAAATCTTTTTAATAACATTGTACTCGATCATATTGTTAAAAACGGGTTTTCTTTACTTGAATGTATTGATGATCACTACACTGCACAAATCGATCTAGTAATTGATTTCTTCAGTGATATCATGGGAAGATAACTGCATATGTTGTGATTTTTCTGTTCTGCAGAGTATCATAAGAGCACCTGTTAGGCTTGCAATTGAGCAGTCATATTTCAAATGGGCTAGCTGTTTTTGGGCCGGTGGGAGTTATTGTAGAAATGGAAACTAGTGCAACACACACATTGTACATATCAATGCAACTATTTCTGAATAATAATTACCATTTTTTCTATCATCTAGGAACAAGGAGCGAATACTGATAAAGTCGTATCTGAAAAAACTCAAGGCGTAGATGTGACCGCTGTGATTTGTGTAGCTATTGCTGCTTTCTTCCTTGGTGTAGCCCTCTCTCTCACCATGTGCTGTATGTGGAGCATGCACCAGAAGTCCCGTAAGAAGACCTCTTTATCTGTCTATGATTCTCGGTCTAGCAATGACAGTGATGAATACGGTTTCAACTGCAGACTAACGTCAGAAACTCCGCTTACTAAGCCGTCAGCTTAAACTGCATGTTTTTACTAAACTAGTCGTTTACAGTAGAACTGTATTGTTTCTGTTTTATTACACAGTATTTAGTGGATTAGTGGATTTATATAGTACACACATTACAGTATTCTACTGCCCTACCTATATTACTTGTAGCTACATGTACATGTATATACATTATTGTAGGAAATATCCATTTATTATTTTAAAAAAAATTTAGATCTAGTTGGATGTTAACTATAGTCTGTAGGAACTGCCTAATTTCCACATAATTATGAACATTAAGTATGCTATGAACTTGTTAGTCTATGTTACACTACTTGTATATTTTTCAGGTTAGGCTAACCAAACTAGTAGTATGTATTTACAATCAAGTTTGGAGCTGTCTTTCATGGTTTAGATTTTCTTTTTGATTTTGAGTATCTTATCAGCAGTTGCTGTTGATCACACTCGATACAAAAGAGTTCAAACTTGCATGTTAGTCAACACTGGCAATCCCAAATTATCACCAAAATCATGGATATGCATCTCTTGTGCCATTACTTTTATTTTAACGATTTGGATTTTTAACTTTCCTTGACATTGTGTAAATTTTTACTTATGAATATGGATATACTTTTGTATTAACACATGTTCATTGCATACACCAATTTATTATCATAATAGACTGACACGTATATACTGTTGAAGTTGTCATCTCATTGTCAGTGTGTGTTGTGGGAGGACAACTTCCTATTTTCAGATATTTGGTCACACACTGGATACCAACCAATCAATGGTAAAATTCTATAGACTGTTCAATTTTAAATGTTTATCTCATGATTTTGATTTATCACCTACAATGTATATGTAGTTATAATACCCTATAACTAAGTATTGTCATACACACTTTATTAAATTAATGTATACATAACTCTACACATCGCAGCTGGTGCATTTTTATAAATGGGTCAACTGTATATCTTATTAGCTGTAAATTTATATGATATTACCTCATTTTGATGTAAATAGTATTATTCTAGAATAAAATGTAAACAATTTCAACATAAGTTTGATATAACGAGTATTGTACCATACGGATGTGTCCAATGAACTGCCTATAGGCAGTTCATTGGTACAATACTCAACTCTGTTTACAATGTGCTGTATCACATCACATGTAATCCACCCATCTATAATCAAGGCATGAACTTATGGTCGTTGTGTTCTATGTAAGCTTATATGGAGTTTGGTTCGGCTCTTCACCAAACTCATATAGAAAGTCTCTTATGATTGGGCACCTTTATAGCAATATAGTGTAACATAACAGTGCTGCTAGTATACCTTGTGGTTCGAGAAATAAAATAATTTATCTGATGCACACAATGGAATTGCTCTATATCTGGATTCTACGAGTGCATGTTTCTTTCTATGTATATTTTCAAGTTACTTTATACAACATGTACGTGCACATAATTATCATACTATACTCTTTTAAGCTGTAGCCCACGTCTACTAAACTCATGAAATGGTTTTAACATCAGTACATATTGGACTCTTCCTTTCTCACAGCCAGACAGAGCAGAGGGCCCCACTTTTCCTATCATTGCTACATTATCCTATAGTTTGCCATTGTACTATCCAGTTTGGTTGATTTACATGCAAAGTAAGATGGATTAAACACATATAGGCAGATTGTGTATACTGTGACATGTAAATGTAGCTGAATAATTGTAGTTGACACAAATCCTGCAATAAGTCTAATATTGCACAATTTGATGCAACCTTGGATCCTCGTTTGTGGTTGGTGCAATTGGGTTGGGGGGGGGGGGTTACCCCACATACATGCATACAGCTAAAAGCTGCACCTGCCTCAAATCCTGCTGGTCAATATACAGAACAGTAGAATATGAATACTGTTACATGTCATATTATAGTCTCATGTTTTATACACTGTGTATTGCCATAAATTATAATGTAATGGATTGCGTTATTATCATATCTACATAAAGACATTTTCCAAACTGGTAGGAACAGTTGCAACTTTTGGACAAGTACAGAAACTAGACGACAATCTACTCAAAATGAGTTTTGTAAACATTGCTATAACATTATTAAATGTACAACCAGATAAATTTATATCAAAAGGTAAGAGGGTGCCATGCACACTGCGTGCACACTACATGCACACTGTGATACTGTGTCACATTGTACCATACTGTGTCACATTGTACCATACTGTGTCACATTGTACCATACTGTGTCACATTGTACCATACTGTGTCACATTGTACCATACTGTGTCATATTGTACCATACTGTGTTACACAGTGGTACAAAGCACTAATTAGAGATTTGCTTCTTTTCGGCAGTTATGTGTTTTTAATGCAGGTTGCATCAGCGATATTAGAGATTTTTTCTGCACCACCTCCATTATACCAGTGATGCAACACAATAACATGGCCAGCATGATTACTAGATAAGTTATCATATTTAGTCAATAAGTAGACAGTGGTAGATAAAGTGTTAGTGAATGGGTCAAACAAGGATGACACATTTGTAGCTAAGCCCTCGTGACATATCACACTTCATCTTCTTCTTAAAAACTGTAGCCTGGAGGAATGCTCCCTACATACATGTATAAGGTTTAAGTGAGCACCTCTCTTCTCCTGAATTAAAGGTAAGTTACAGTCCTGCAGTATTAATTACACTTTTAGCTAGGCTCTTGTACATGTATATTAGTCTTTGTATGACTAAGCTTTTGCTATATTGTTATTGGGTGATCCATGGGCATGCAATTCCATATGTCATAACTGCATTGTTATGGACATTGAAGTATTTCATAACTGCAGTACGTAAGTGGACCTACACGCATACCCTATAACCATATTACAGGTAAAGTGGTGCTATGGTGGCTTAAATAATATAGTAATATGTGTTTAACACTCATTGGAATAAGTTTCCTTTCTTCCAGGTAATAAGTTGTTTATTCTGCAGGTAATATTGGGGATAGAATGCCTTCGGAGAGGAGCCTTCTGTTAAATAATGAGGATATTGAAGGTAGCAGTTATTCAACATGGCAGAAAGATAGATCTCCTGATACCGATACACTCCGAGGTAAGACGACTGCTGGTATCATAAGAGCATACTTTTGTATGAGTTCAACAGCGGAATGGAAATCACCGAACAGATCGAGCCAGTATAAAGACATGTCGACCTAATATAAAATCGCCCATCTTTCATAAAATTGATCAATAATAAACAATATTAATATATCAACTGTGTTAGACAATAACAATAATCATTATCACAACAAATAAAATACCAATTAAATAAAAATACCATGTGTATTGTATATAACAATACTTATCACATTGACATTATATT
Organism: Bugulina stolonifera; assembly: GCA_935421135.1. Taxonomy (NCBI): domain Eukaryota; kingdom Metazoa; phylum Bryozoa; class Gymnolaemata; order Cheilostomatida; family Bugulidae; genus Bugulina; species Bugulina stolonifera. Next base: position 11,683,155 of record OW285191.1, read on the forward strand.
TATTTATTAATTTACATTAATTTATTTTATATCAATGGGTTCATATTCTACTGTGCAGAAGTTCCATATGAATTTTCATAGTGCTGAAACAACAAATTAAAATAAAATAATCATTTCTTAACCTTCCAAACTACTACTAATAATTAGTATTATGGGTTTGTTCTGCTAAAACTTAAAATAAAAATTAAAGTCAATAGCTCATTGATTGTAAATTACCATAACCACGGCACAGTTGGGAATTCCAAAAAGCTAAGTCACATTTTGCTACCATCCACACAAAAGAAAAGTACCCTTTTCAGCAAACGCACATTGCGCCGCTGATCTTTATCTGATTATCTGTTTATTTTCCGAACTGTGTAGTTCTAGTGAAGAAATGGCAAGTTTGAACTTAGTCGAAATGTCTTGAGCTGCAATAAAAATCTTGAGCTAATAAAATTTGGAACTCATTATATTCATTACTATTTCTCAGGAACACTCGCCGTTCATCAATGCATAAGTTGCCTTTTATTGCTAAAGCTGTTCATTGTCATTGTGATTTAGCCTACAACTTATTAAATAGGTTAGTAAAATATTTTTTGCACAAAATATTATGTTTATTGCCACTCAGCTCAGGAACATTGTGGGCTAGATATTTGAGAGTCAAGATGTTTAGATTCTACTCACTCACTTATTTATTGCTCGTCTGAATAAAAATTTATAATCAATTTTTTATAATTATAAATGACATAGTTGAATTGTACAAGAGTTTTATGAGTTCATAACAGTAAAATGCTGGTTACAATGGCCTAATATCATGCTATAAGTAAGGCATACAAAGAAATTCTATTCTGTTAAATTCATCCGCTGTTCGGTGAATTCCATTCCGCTGTTCGGTGGTTCGGTGTTTTTCTGGCACCGTAAATTTTAGCATATCAATACTTGGTCAATTCTGATACTAAAAGCCAAATTGTCATGGGAAATAGTAAACTTTAGTCATGTGGCAAAAAGCAGTAGAATTGGGGAAGCTAAAGACTAGTGAAGCTATAGATGAAGGATACATCACTCACTGACAAGACGACTTGCCACATCATTCTACTGAGCTGAAAAAAACACCTCATTTTAGCAATGATTATTTTTCTCTATTCTATTCTACAAATACAATCACAGAACCCAAGTTTATTGAGCAATTTCAAGAACTCCTAGCAATTTAAACTCTAGGCTGGTTATTGTGATCTTATGGGTCTCATATTATTTTGATACACTGATATCTAGTATCTGTAGCAGGCCTATCGTAGAAAACTACAGTGCGGTAATTTCATTCTGTTTGTTTGGATCTACTTATCATACCTTCATACTACAGAAAAACTTGAGGTTAACTGTACATATTTTATATGGTTTATCAACTCATGGTCACTGCATAATAAGCGTTGGTCTCCTGTGCAGTGTGCCTTTAGAGGATTAACACTTCAGCTGATGCATGTACTGTACATCATGTATATTGTTATCTGAACATTTGTAAAATTATATTCATGACACATAGAAACTATTGGAAAGTCAATACACAGATTTGCCTATTTGCAAAAGAAAACAGTCACCCACTATTTTGAAGTACTTTTACTAATGAGTAGGTGTGCTAATAAGCCTACCTGTAATGACCCTTTCACATTGCCGTTTACACCAACTACTGGCGGCTAGCTGTCAACGCTAACCATAATGTGGTCAGCGTACCTTGAACTTGTTGACCCCTACCGCTCACTGGGGCATATCACTATATAACATAGTTGAGGTTAGCGTTGGCCGCTCGCACTAGTAGTTAGTATAAACGGTAATGTGCAAGGGCCATAACATCTTAGGCACACAGCAGCGAGTGGCTGGCCGCTATTCACATTGTAGCTATATACATGTATTATGTGCATGTACTGTGATGGTACAGGGCATTTGTATACGACTCCAACTCCCGGACGAAGCTCCATCGCACCTTAAGTGCCTAGTAGTTGTTACAGCGCTACTCATCTGACACTCACATTCTCATAATTAGTGTTCGTATACTTACCTTCAACTGCATTGCATGTTCAAACCACTTAATTACCGTCTATGTACGTGTCTCCATGTGTTTATACTCATTACTTATTCATGTACCTTACTCCTATATTGTTGTATATAGTTACATGATTATATCTAAGTCTTTTAATGCCTTTTATACCCATGTACACAGGCCCGACCTCTCAGAATCCATTGATATTCATTTTGTACATGAATTGGACCATTATAAGCAACTTTTGTAGAACCCGACCTATTTTGGGTCGGCCGTCGGGCTTCCGGCAGCCATCTTGTTGCGCAACTTCCGGACGACCACACGTCGTCTTTTCCCGACGTCACGTCGGCCGGAAGTCCTTATACTATATAAAGGGCGTTGTTTTACTGTTCATTGTCTCAGTCTTCACTTGGCTTTCAATAAAGACACATCTATACCTGATACAGAGACTTTTACTTCCTTTTGCCAGGTCATTCGCTTAGCGAACTGCCTACTCGGTCGGATCACTCTCTTTCATTGTATAGTCTGAAGGTCGGACTTGAGATCAGATGGGTCGTCTTTGGTAGTATTTGGGCTACTGAGACCGCTCGATCTTTCATGTAATGCGAAGTCCTATTACCACTCATAGGCACTTCATTTCTGGGTCGATAGTCGTCCAAGGACGACCGCACCAAAACACAGAAACCATTACAGTACTATGCTAGACTTTCAATATTCGAACTTTTCGACCCTGAATGCTGCAAACCTGGCACTATTAATATATGCAACCAGAAATGTGGTTAGCACTAGCTACTACAGGTGGCTGTGTCTGTGTGGCTAGGCTCTTCGTGATGATATGTCGGTATGATGCCTACTTTTTTGCTTTCAAATGCTTTAAAATTCTAATGTCTACCAATCTACTTTTTACCAAAAGGTACAAATACACAAAAGAGGAAATGGACCAGAGACCAGATTCTCACAGCAGTCACTCTTGCTGCTATGACATTGTCTCAAGGCATTGGATTTGGTATAATAGCTCCATTCTTCCCCAGTGAGGCAGCAGAGAAAGGTGCATCATCTGCTGTTATCGGTTTAGTGTTTGGAGTTTATGAATTGGTCACATTTATAACGTCTCCAATCTATGGATCTATTGTAAGTACATAATGCTTAAGTAAATGCACCATTTTAAAGATTCTTTATGGTTTGACAGGTTATATTGCATGCATGCTTACTGCCAAAATGTGAGGGATAACTTAATGAAGGTGAGCATAGTGCTTGGTTGGAGACACAGGATGATAGGCATGTTGGGTAGTGGACATGGAGGTGACCGTTGTGAGGTTGATGGTAGTATGGGTAATGGACATAGGGCAGTGGTAGCAGGGGTAGTAGTAGTAGTAGTAGTAGATAATGACAAAAATCAAGGTCATCTGATGGTCAGTAGCCTACACTCTGTCAACAAGAGTAGCTATTGAATTATATTGCTTGGGAGCAAGACATCATTTAATTTAATAGATTCTGAATGATGTAGAAGTTGGTGTTTTTTGCTTTAAAAAGCATAACGTATGGTTTACTTGATACCACTTTGCTGTTGTTACTGGTGTTGCTTACTGTAAAAACTGCAAATCATAAGTTGTACTAGTGTTGTGGCAGGATATGGATTTTAATTAGATTCATAAGCATTATGATGATGTAATTGACCAGTGGTCAAGAGCCAGGAGTAAATATAAACACTTCCTACAACTTTGCTAAAACTGCGTCATTCACAGTGGCATGCTTTGCCACCATGACTATAATTAAACAATGTACAGTGGTGTGCGAAATAAACTGGACCCCTATGTTGGCATGGCATATTTGCTGCTTAAAGCCTTCTGGAGTCATGCATTTGCATAAAATATAGACAAACTATATATCATTGTAATCCCCAAAGGCTTCTGAACTGAAATATGTAAAGTATGAGTTTGTAAAAAGTGTTTTACTAACACTTTATTAGCTCTAAACCTTACTACCTCCCATTTTGGTTATTGACGAAATATTCTTTGTAATGAATTAGTGCATTACGAGTGCTTTAATTTGCTGAGTTAGCATCTTTTGTTAGAACAACTCTGAGAAAAATCATTGGGTGGTCCTGAAAGGTGCCATTGGGTGCTATTTGAAAGGTATTGCAGACCCAGTACTTAGTTGGCCAGCCTTTGGTCTTCGGAACCGCTCAGCTTCTTCTGGGCACACCGGTAACCAGGTTCTGGAATGATAATGTAGTGCCAGGCATAAATAATTCCTTCTAGTGGTGTTGTGTTGTCTCTGCTGAATTGCACACCAACTCTGTGCCAAAGATTTTCAATTGGATTCAGATCAGGACTTTGAACCGTCCACTCGAACATTCTAGCACTGCTGTTATTGATGCATTTCCTGACTTTGTAGCACGATGACAAGGCACATTGTCATCCTGAATCAACCATTTATAAATCTAGAGTTCCCTGGCACATGGCAGTAGCTTATTCTCTAGCGCATTAATGTATTTGTCTCCGTTAATCATGCCATCGGTCACCGTTAAGGGTCCGACATTTTTGCGGATATGCATTCCCAAATCGTTACCGAAGTGGGACTCTTTATGATTGGCAGGAGGCAGCATTCTGTCTCTTTATATCGGTTCAAAGTTGTAGCAATAGTATTCTTGACCATTTAACCTCTTTAGCTATTGCAGAGTTAGACTTTCCTTGGTTGTGCAGGTGTACTATTACACTTTGTTGCTGTCAACTGAGTCGAGCCATGATTAAAACAGACTACCGAGAACTGAGTAGTTGGGCACTTTAGGATACCAAAAGTTAATTTTTGTGTATCACACTACATCAAACACAACATCTACAGAGTGTTATCGTGATTTGCATCTAGGCAATATGTGTCCAAACACAAATTATTGTCCAGATAAGCCCTGCCGAAAACAGTACACTTTGCAGCCAATTTTCCGACATGGGTTTGGATGAGTAATTGCATTGCAATTTAATTTGAGTTAGGTAAATGCAATATTTGAAGACAGATTCAGAATCCTGAGAAGATTTCCATTCTAATGATATATAAATTGTACCTGTTATTCACATAGAATGCTGGGAATTTAGTAAGAAACAAAAAGCATATAAAACGCATTCAATAAGGAAAGGGGTCCAGTTTATTTCGCACACCACTGTAGTAGTTGTCTAATGTCTATGATACTACTGGCTACGCCTTAGAGCCTCACTTGGCATATCTATTGTTTCTGACCGAGGGAGGATAACTCTGAACTAAGCCGAAGATAAATCTTGAACTCAACGTGATGGGAATTTAGGCCTATCTACTTGTACATGAAAGAAATCATTTTATGATTTAGCTTAACTTCTAGTAACTATTTTTAGATTCACAAAGTTGGTGCTAGATTCATGTGTCTTTCCAGCTCCTTCTTACTTGGTGGATGTAGCATAGCATTCGGGTAAGTACTGTGTGGTGTGTGGACACGTTCCTGTAAGTACATGTACATTGTATGTGCTTCGCTTTCTATTTTATTTATTATTATAGAAGTCAATGTAGACAAATAGAAGTCTACTTTATTGCGATGCCACTCTTATACAAATCTTACCAGTCACCAAGTTAAATATTCTTAGAAGCTCCAGAAAGTTGGAAGTTGTCTTTCCCTCATATTGCCTGTACTCAGTCTCATGGACATTTAATATTTTATGAAGTTGTCTTCACTCAGCTGTAAAAGATTCAAGAGTTGTCCTCTTTCATTTAAGGAAAATCTAAATATTTCTATCCCTGATTAGGTTTCTAGATAGATGTCCTGATGGCCCGGTCTACATAGCCATGTGTTTTTTATGCCGGATTGTTGAGGGAAATGCAGCTGCAATGGTCATGACTTCATCATTCGCCATAATGGCCGTGAAATTTCCTAAAGAAATAGGTACTGCAGTGGTAAGGAACCTTTTTTTAAAAACACAAAAGACACTTTGGAAGACAATAAAATTATATTATTATGTGCATGATGTAGACATAGATTTACATGAACCATGTCCTTAATATTCATTGTAAATTGAAAGCGTGTTGTAAATACCCTGCAGAACTGTGGTAATGCAGCAATGAATCAAAGGCAATTCCTCCTACAATGCTCTATTGTTACGACTAAATTATAGTTTTTTACTTACAATGTATAAAGATACAGCTTGGAAAACACAGCTTTGAAAACACAGCTTGGAAAACGCAGCTTGCAAAACACAGTTCGGAAAACACAGCTTGAGAAACACAACTTGGAAAACAATTGACCACTTTTTTACATTTGTCATAGTTTTTCCAAATTATTTGTATGTGTTTCTTGATCATTGTTACTTTGGAATTATTTTACAGGGAATAATCGAGACAACTTTTGGTCTTGGGCTAGTTCTTGGTCCTACTATTGGGGGAAGCTTATACAGTGTAAGTAATCTACTGTATACTGCATGTAGTGTTTAGATTGTATTAGATCAAGGAAATTATGGACACCAATACAATTGTTATATGTTACAATGTTACATATTAATAAATATTATAAAGCAAAATTGTAATCGCTACAACTGGAACAGCTGTGTTTTCATATTTCCCTATGATAATCAGTGCATTGATAGGGCTCCCAATAGTATAAGGTCATTTATGAAAATACATTTTTTGTATAAAATGTTCTTTTCACTTTCCTTTTACTTTCATTTAATTTTTTGTGCTCTATTTTTTAGGTTGGAGGATTTGTGCTACCATTTGTAGTAATAGGAGGCGGGGTGTTGGTAACGTATGTAGCTGGATATTTTACCCTTCCTAAAATAGGTTAGTATCTAAAGCTGTCATAGAAGAAAACATAGAGTAGACAACTGAACATTGGAATCGTTACCATACAAACCATACAATTTATATGTTTGTAGATGACGTACCTAAAGTATCGAGAAATATCTTTTCTCTACTAAAAGTACCTGGATGTGTGATAATATACGTAGTGATTGTATGCTGTGGAATCTCTCTTAGTTTTCTGGATCCCACATTCAACCCGTTTATAGAGCACACAGTGAGTATTATGGTGATATAGTAGTACGCTTGTCTGTAGTGGGCCAAGAAATGAATGCTAAAAAAATTGCTTTCAAAAATTGACTAATTATTGTTCTATTTGCATAAAAATGATAAGGAAAACCAAAACGATATTAATCATTTTTAAAAGTGTTCTTTGGCCATAATAATGCGATGTTTTCCTAGCCTAAAATTTATTTCTGAGTAGCTAAGGACTTGGCTCGACATTTATGGCAAGCCCTTCCCTGACTGGGGTTTGAACCCAAGGCTCAATGGCACCTAAAGAGCTTAAAGGTGCAAACACACGAGAGCGTTTTGGGGCGAGCGTTTTCTGAGCAAGCGTCGAACGCTATGTCCATGATAAACACACGGGGCGAACGAAGAGCACGGCGATTCAACTATTAGCCAATGACATGCCGGTATGTATTCGCTCCGCGATAGTCCACGTGTTTATGTTTACTAACTCCGTTTACCAGCCAATCAGCGTCGAGCGAATCGTCTCAATACTTCGGCAGGCTGAGCTTGAGCGTTTTGAGAGCGTTGGCACTCTGGCGATTCGCGAGCGTCAAATTCGCCCCAAAACGCTCTCGTGTGTTTGCACCTTAAAGCAGTAGACAGAACATATTATACTACCACTACAACCTTGACCCTAGTTAGGGATTGGCTATTTTCACAGATGTGAAAACAAGTCCCTGGCTGCTCAGAAATACATGTAGGTTGCTTTCCAGAAACATATCACCTAAGAACTATTTTATTATGATATAAGCATTAAGCATAAACCAGTATACATGTAATATTGACCCATCATTGACTTTAGTAATTGTTGTAGACATGTGCAAGATACAATATGTATAATATAGAATGCAGCACCTCTCCCAGCTCCTGCTTCCGATGGCAATTTCTGCAATTAGAAATTCTCAGCTGTCAAAGATTCATTTTTTCAATTTCTTGTACTTCTAGAAGTATATTATACCTACATATTATTTATTACCCAAAATATGAAAGAAAACCAGTAAGCTATCAGACTAAATATTGATAATATTATTTGTTTGTTTTAGTTCCCAGAGGTGACAGTGCCACAGATAGGATTGTTATTATCTATTGGATCAGGAGTGTATGCTCTCCTAGGGCCAATAGTTGGCTACATCAGTGACAAGGTTTGTTATAATCCCGAAGTCTAATCTCTACGTATTATTATGTATAGTTCAACCAACCAGTTCTGCTGAGTAAGAGCGAATAGTCGACATATCTGCACTGTGTTGTACCAGATATCTCCAGAACTGGAGAGGAATAACAAGATGATACATGTACAGTATACATCTTATTATGTTATTGTAGTGGATTCAAGGAGTCTTATGTTTTGGTGGTTTAATTCTGGAGGCCATAGCATTCTTCTTATTTGGACCAAATCCTTGGCTAGCAACCTTCATCCCCACAACGTAAGACTTTTATATTGACTCAGTCGGATTATTTTCTGTCACATGTACATGATTGTGTATTTATTTAAAATGCTTCACCATAATTATTACAGATGGAAGAAATCAGGATTACTATTTATTTCAGGTATTCATGTAGTTAGAGATGCATAGGATGTAAATGCATTTTGCTATCTTGTGCTAGTCGAAGATGCATAGGACTTTTGTTGGTTAATTTAAAAAAACTTGAATGAAAACAATATTCATGTGTTATTTTTTAGTTATTAATTTGTTTTAAGGAAGTGTTTAACACCCATGTGTTATTATACGTGTAAAATCCCACATAACTTTATCTCATGCACTTATTATTTGTTAGTGCCGGTAGGTTCTTTAGTAAAGCAATTTTTACTTGTGCATCACAAATGCTACTATCTAACCAATGTATAGGCCTACATGCACACCATGTTGATATCGGATTAAAATAATTATTTCAGGATATCAGAAACTGTGGTAGCTCTAGTTATACTTGGAATAGGAGCAATAGCAATAGTTATACCCACATATCCTATTATACACAGAATAGCCAGGTGAGAATATCAGACCATTATCAAATATGAATTATTTATATATATTAAGTGAGATACAGTCATAATCATTGTCTGTAATAGGACATGTACACTGTACTTACATGTAGAACTAACAGCCCATTTATGAAAATACCATTGTTTGGCTAGTTACCAAATGAGTGAAAGTGTTTTCTGCTAGGGTCACAGATATTTAGTGGTTATGATAACAGGCAATAGCTGGAGAGAGAGACGAACAGAGTTGAAATTATTCATTAACTTCATTGCTGACAAATGTCAATTGCCTAGACCCTAACATCTAGTATTAATTTGCTAACTACTTTTAAAATTGTCACAGGAAACAAGTTATTATAAAGTAAATGGATGAACTCTGACTGGTCAAGAATAAACATTATTTCCTTTTTTAACTCTGCATATGTATAGAATCTCTTTTAGATGTTGTAGTTGAGGAAAAGACAACTACAAATGCATAATTCATAAGTGCCTATTGTTGCAATGTACAAAGTACATGTACAATTGTAGAGCAGGAGGTAAATAGGTACTACTGACAGCACACTACTGTAGTAAAACATTGTTTCTGTTACCAGGAATGAAGGATTTCCCGACAATGTACAGACATATGGACTGGTGTCTGGACTGTTCACATCTGCATTCTCTCTTGGAGCATTTCTCGGTCCAACTGTTGCTGGTTATCTAGCAAAAGAATATGGGTTCGCTTGGTCAGCTTCAATATGTGCATTTATAAATCTTGGAGGGGTAAGTAAGTGGAAAAAGGACAGTTTACCCTCTTTGCTTGTTTTGATGAATTAGATAAACCTGGTAGATTCTCCTGAGATCAAGGACATCCTGTAATGATCAAATCTATTTGTGTTGAATTTTATTAGAAAGTAAGTAGAAAGGAAACTGCATGGACTTTTAAGCAGGCTATTGTTTTAAATTACATTATAGCATTAAATTTTGAACTCACCTGTGTTTCCTGCACTGTATTTTTCAACTATCACAACATCTTAGGCATTTTTTATAGTTTTGATTTTTTTTCTTTATATTTCGATGCTCATCAAAGAATCATCATCAGAAGAGGATGATGGTGATTGGATGAACATCGAAATATTATAATGAACAAAATCAAAACTATAAAAAATGCGCCTTGTCTCATTATTTATTATAAAATTACCAGCTCACACCAAAACTTTTCAAAATTTTAGGCCGTTCTACTGGGTACATACATGTGTGGGATGAGAGTTTGTGGTAGATGGCCAATTCCTCTCCCAGAAGACACTGATGACGGCAGTATATCAGACGTTTCCACAGTCAGCACTGATACATCTGAGGGCTGCTAGAGTGCTTAAATACATACGCGTGATGTCATCAGATGAAAAGTACTCAACAGGCACTGATTGACACTCAGCACTGCATTTGTAACCAATATGTACAATCTCAAATCTATTCTCTCGTACTCATGATTTCAGCTCATTTATACACTGCACGTTATGATACACAACTTCTCTAACACTTAGACCTCTGCTGTCAAACCATTCAATATTGATTGTAAATAAAAACTTTTGCCCTATTTACTAAGATTAATGTGTTGCTGGTGTTTGGAAACCTAGTCGCGGTCAAGAGAACCCAGTGCTGGGCGATTTTGATTTGCAACTTGCAGCTTGTTTTGCGAATTTTTCAAAAATTCGAATGAAAATTAAGGTAAATAAACATTTCCTAAATGTCAGTTCAAAACAAGATGTTCCGAAAATGGTCATTTGGAAAACAACCATTTAGAAAATGTGTAGTTCAGCTCAACTGAAGCACCAACTGCGTGTATGCCATCATTGTATAGTCAACCAATGATGTGAGTTTGTTATCTGTCCTCTAATTGGATACTTTGGTAGCAAGTGGAGAGGATGGTGAGTGAAATCTACGCAACAGCAGTTTTGCACTGCAATAAGTTCAGGTTAATACCTGTATGTAGCTATGTTACTGTAACATTAGCCGTGAGGGTAGAAAGTACTTGTATGTAGCTAGCAGAGGGTAGAGTGTACTTGTATGTAGCTAGCAGAGGGTAGAAAGTACTTGTATGTAGCTAGCAGAGGGTAGAAAGTACTTGTATGTAGCTAGCAGAGGGTAGAGTGTACTTGTATGTAGCTAGCAGAGGGTAGAGTGTACTTGTATGTAGCTAGCAGAGGGTAGAGAATGTGTACTTGTATGTAGCTAGCAGAGGGTAGAAAGTACTTGTATGTAGCTAGCAGAGGGTAGAGAATGTGTACTTGTATGTAGCTAGCAGAGGGTAGAAAGTACTTGTATGTAGCTAGCAGAGGGTAGAGAATGTGTACTTGTATGTAGCTAGCAGAGGGTAGAAAGTACTTGTATGTAGCTAGCAGAGGGTAGAGAATGTGTACTTGTATGTAGCTAGCAGAGGGTAGAAAGTACTTGTATGTAGCTAGCAGAGGGTAGAGAATGTGTACTTGTATGTAGCTAGCAGAGGGTAGAAAGTACTTGTATGTAGCTAGCAGAGGGTAGAGTGTACTTGTATGTAGCTAGCAGAGGGTAGATTGTACTTGTATGTAGCTAGCAGAGGGTAGAAAGTACTTGTATGTAGCTAGCAGAGGGTAGAGTGTGCTAATTGCACAGCTGACTCTTCTCTGTTGTTTTTCAGTTATTGGTTTAGAACATGAGCCATATCCTATTATACACAGAATAGCCAGGTGAGAACATCAGAGAATAATATTGTAATGGTTCAAGACATTTGTATACGACTCCAGCCACCCTGATGGACCTTATAGCACCTTCGGTGCCTAGTAGTTGCCACAGCACTACTCATCTGACACTTGTACTCTTACATTTAGTTGTTCGTATACTTATACTTGTCTTATATTGCATGTCTAACCATTCAGTTTACACCTACATACTTGTGTATAACATTACTAAGTCTTTTATGCCTTTTATACCCATGTAAAGAGTCCCAACCTCTCAGAATCACTTGATATTCATTTTGTACATGAATTGGATGATTATAAGCAACTTTTGTATAACCCGACCCATTTTGGGTCGGCCGTCGGGCTTCTGGCCGCCATGTTGTTGCGCAACTTCCGGACGACCCTACGTCGTTTTTTCTCGACACTACGTCGGGCGGAAGTTCATATACTATATAAAGGGCATTGTTTTTACGTTTGTTGTCTCAGTCTTTGCTTAGATCTCAATAAAGACACATCTATACTTATTATACAGAGACTTTCACTTTGTAGATAGGTCATTCTAGTTGTTAAGGTCCTCGACCTTGCAACACGAACTGCCTACTAGGTCGGATCACTCTCTTTCTAAGTATAGTACCCAGGCAATACTCGGGACCAGATGGGTCGTCTCTGGTAGTACTTTGACTACTGAGACCGCTCAATCTTTCATGTAATGCGAAGGCCTAGCACCACTCATAGGCTCTTCACTTTGGGATCGAGAGTCGTCTTAGGACGACCGTACCAGAAACCAAAAACCATTACAATATGATAGAATATTAATAGTTTATTATGTGAGATATATAATATGTACAATAATTGTATTTAATAGGGCACTCCATCACATCTATTCTACTGTTGTGCATATTATGTAACTATGTAAGTAGGAAATAAGTAAAGTCATAAAGTATGATGATTAGGGTAGTTATGTGACTGTGGAACTAGCTGAGGGCCAAATCAGCTAGTAACACGAGCTGAGGGCCAAATCAACTTTGTCACTAGGCAATCCAAGTAAAGTGATGGAGTATGAGAAGTCTAAGTAGAGATAAGACTATCACCTTAATGGTTTAGAAACAAGGGGGTAGAAGTGACACAGTAGACTAGATGTGATGGAGTGAGCAGAGGACACTAGTAATTATATGCTATGGTAAAATCAGTTATATAGTGTTTGCAGAATAACTTGCAACAGGAAATGGAACTTCTTCGTCATTTAGGGTTATGTCGTATGAATCGTAATCTTGAAAAAAAGCAATGTTGTCATTAGAAGATGTATCTGCCTGTTCGCTGTCGTTGGTGTCATTGTCTAAGTTCATCATTTGTTCACAATATCGGCAGAATTCATTTTCAAAGTCTACTGTGTGCCCACAATTTTGACAAAAGTGGTCTTCTCCTATGTAGTCTACAATTCTATACGCAAACCATTTTTCTATCGGGCTTTTCCAGTCAGGGGTCCTGTCCACTCTTACAGTAATTCCCATCCTGATGTCTCTAGCAGAAGATGTTTTCCCGGTTCGAGGGACTTTAGATATGTTGACGTATCGCTCATATTCTGATGAAGCTTGAGATGGCATAATAAACTCCTCATATTCTGACAAGTCTTTATTTGTTCTGGCACTAGAGTTTTCACCTTTGTTCTTAGAAATCTTCGTCATCGTTTTAGATGTCCCATTCTTGGTAGTGGAAGATTTTGGAACAATTTTGTTGCGTCTGTCACCAGAATTTTCACCTTTGCTACTGACAGTCTTCGCCATCTTTTTAGTTGCCCCATTCTTGGCTGTGGAAGACTTTGGAGCAATTTTGTTGCGTCTGTCACCAGAATTTTCACCTTTGCTACTGACAGTCTTTGCCATTTTTCTAGTTGCCCCATTCTTGGCTGTGGAAGATTTTGGAGCAATTTTGTTGCGTCTGTCACCAGAATTTTCACTTTTGCTACTGACAGTCTTTGCCATCTTTCTAGTTGCCCCGTTCTTGGCTGTAGAAGATTTTGGAGCAATTTTGTTGCGTCTGTCACCAGAATTTTCACCTTTGCTACTGACAGTCTTTGCCATTTTTCTAGTTGCCCCATTCTTGGATGTGGAAGATTTTGGAGCAATTTTGTTGCGTCTGTCACCAGAATTTTCACCAGAATTTTCACTTTTGCTGCTGAAAGTCTTTACCATCTTTTTCGTTGCACCATTCTTGGTTGTGGAAGAATTGGGAGCAGCTCTGTTGCTGCTGAGACCAACATTTCTTGATGATTGCCTTTCTTTAAATGGTTCAACTACTTTTTGTCCCACAGCCTTAACCTGTTGTAATAGTGGAGTAACCTTGTTCAAGAATCCTTTCCTACCAGATGGTTTAGGAGTTTGGTTGTTTACCCTCTTCTTTTGAATGGGTTTTGCCTCTGCCTTTTTCTTGCTACCACTTATCGATGTCACAAATTTCTTGAACCCACTCACCGAGGGCTCCACCACGCCATTTGTTTCAAGTTTTATCGTTGTAGGAGCTACGTATTTGCCTTTACCGCCACTTTTACCAAAGAGACGAGCAAGTCTAAAATAGCATAATTCTAGGATTATTTCAGGTATATGCCCTTGCTGTGCAGTCTTGTCATGTCTGCATGCTTGTAGTGCATGTATATAACCGTAAGGGAGCAGAGCAGTGATTATCAGGTATATCAAGTGACACTACTGTTGATTAGAACAAGCACCAAGACTGACTAGAAATGGGTGTGGAGTATACTGTATACATGTAGATATAGGCTTTCCACAGAATAAACAGGTAGATAGTATAGCAATCTGGTGTGTGTAATGTAAGAGGAACAACTCTTATAAGAACAAGGTGGTTTTTCAACAAATATGGTTATTATTGGTAGGACCTCCATAAGCCAGTGCTTATCAGGTGCCAGTAGTTACTACGTTTACATAACTGGAGCTGGCACTCCAACCATTAGTTTGTAAAGGGAACACAACCTTTAGAAGATTTAAGCATAGTTCTAAATAGGGGGATGCTACTTGATTGAGATAGGATATTAGACTGCCAAAGTGAAATAAATGGAGCTCTATTAGCTCCACATCTAGTCCAAGGTTCGACCAGGTAGGTAAGTCATAACAACAGCCTAAGGCACCATTATCAGGGTAAAAATAGCCCATGACACATTACATAATATCACAAAAGTAAAGAAAGCATATTCATGCTAATTTAGCAACTAGGCAAACGATCTACATGTATATAACAAAGGTCGATAGGATGCTCTGCAAATCTAAATATTATACACGGATTCTGTTAGTTTCTGCAGTGTACTTAACACGGGCTTTTTACATTTTGTAGTTACTTATTCAGTATGTTATGCGAGTAAGCACTGAGAGCTATCTAGTTATTGCAGACGTCAGGTTATGGAACTTTACTACAGTAGTGCCAGTGAACTCACTAGTATACCCCGTATGATTAACCAATTCCATATTTCCTACTTCTTATTGATACTCTGAATATCAATAAACAATATATAGTCTCTCAAGTATTACTTTGCATGTCTAGGGGGTAAGCAAAGACAGAATAGAGATTATCAGTAAAAAAACTGCATTATATTTGATAACTTTAATATTTACCTGGTAGCCATTTTGAACAATAATGATGAATGCTGAAGCCAATTGATCATTAGGTCATACTATTATTCATTTGGAATATTTGAAATATTTCACACTTGAAGCATTTTTGAACAAGCTGTAAATAAAAACAATAGTACCATTAGTAAAAATAGATTTAAACTTGTGCAAAAGAACATCATCATTTTGTCAGCTACAATAAATACATTACATCTTGTACAATGTGCTGTACACGTACATGTATACACATTGTAGCTAAGAGTTATCTTACTATTACATTTTATAGTTATCCTCCTTTGACATTGAGAGGGCAATTCTTCATATTTCCTGTTCTAGCTGACATACAGTGGACCTTGCTTAATTCAAACTCCAAGGGACCGTCATAATTGACATACAGTGCATTTCTATCACTTCTAGTACATGTTGATAAAAAAAGAAAGACTCTATCATGTAAATAAATATCACCCACTCAGGGAGGTAACTTTCTTGAAAAAGTTGAGGCGGCCAGAGTATGACTGGTTACGGTAGCGGTGCGGGGAGGGTATGGGAGGGGCGTCAAAGCGCCCTCCCGCATGGGGGGGGGGGGTCCGGGGGGTCTTTCCCCGGGAAATTTTTGGAAAATGCACGCACAAAACTGCTATGTTGATGCGTTTGACCTGCATATTTGAGCAATAGATAATGGTACAAAAGTACAAAATGATGTAAAGTAAACTGCAAATTAGTACACTACAAAAAAGTGCTTCTCTGTTTGGCTTGGTCATGAAGTACCATTGTTACAGTAGTCCTTTACATGACATAGGCCTACAAATGTACATGTACACACATGAATAAGAGGGGAAATAATGTGAAATTGGTTGGTGGATAGAGATGGAAGGTGGTATTCTACAGTAGGTTTCCCAAACCCTGAAGAATATAGACCATTTAGTACATGGCATCTATATGTATATTGAGACATATTGCTCTTACCTGTCTGCCTTGTAATGTTTGAGGAAATTTTGCACATGCCCTCAAATATTACCAAAATAATGCTTTTAAAAATATCTTCAAAAATAATGCTAGCACTGTCACAACATAAACAGGGGTCATTGACAGGAGCCATTATTTTTGTTTTAATAACTGGTAATAACATTATTTTGCTATGACCACAATACTGTAGCAAAATTCACTCATTGTAAAGTAATTAGTATAGTTTATTTCCCTGACAAATAGAAATTAGAGAAAACCAGTGGGTGGGGTACTGAAACACCCTTATTATAAATCGTATAGGTCTGATGAAGGTTCACTTCCAAAGCTAGCCTTTGGCCGCTAGAGGCAGGGTAGTAACACCTTCCAACTATGACTGAGAAAATAGCTTGATTTTTGCTTTTGATTGACAAAAAGTTCAGGCGGCTAGGGCCGCCTCAGCCGCCTAGATAGTTACGTACTGCCATGCCACTCTCATCACCCTACAATGTACATGTAAATACAACACGAGACAATGTACTATTACAATAAATTCGTTGAGTGACTTAAACATGTATTTGGTACATCCTATCTACAATTTACTTGGACTAAATTATAAAACGAAAATATTATGTGCATGTGAGTATATAATTTTTTTAGTTGCCAATCCTACTGAATGCCTTTTAATCTAACAATATGATTGTATACTCTACTATCTAGTAAGTAAAGACATTACAATGGATATTGAAAAATGTTGGTGTGGGATAATATTTTAATTATGAATAGTAGTACAAGACACATTTTTTATATAGATTTATTTCCTAATATTTCGTTACTTGTCCAAGTAACATCATCAGAAGACTTATCCTCTGATGATGTTACTTGGACAAGTAACGAAATATTAGAAAATAAAACTATATAAAAAATAGGTCTTGTACTACTATTCATTACAATGGATATTATAATTAATCTGTGTAACGTTTATTATCTACTTGGGTATAAGGTATATACATTGATACATGTGTATATTTGTATGCACTGAGTGTCCAGCGTACAGCGCCCAGCGTCCAGCGTACATCTTTGAAATGTTTGTAACTTTTTAATGAGATAAAACAGAAAGCTTTAGAAACCTGCCAACACTTGCTGTTTCCTTTTGTAGCTCAATAGAGAACAGCTGACTACCAGCAGCTCCACTGGTGCATAGCAAATGCATGTAGCATCAAAGGAAAAAATGTTGCAACCATTACTTCCACTACTTCACAAAAAACCTGGTACTCTGTTACATATGCATACATGTACACCATTATGCTACAACATTCAGATCATGGGTAAAATGTAAGGCTATTATTCTTACGAAGACCAACATTGATTAATTAACAACCTGCTATGAACAGAAGTCTTTGCAAAGTTATCAAGAGCTTTCCTCTAGAAGTGTAGCTGTGGTACCATAATACTATGTTTGTGGCTTGAGAGCCCCGCCCTCTCAAATGAGTTGTAGTCAGGTAGCATTGCTGAGCAGAATTCATTATCAGCTGGTCTGCTAGATTCTAAAGTTGACTACATAACAAAATGTATTATTAGGTTTGACAGAGACTACAAAGTCGATTATATCATCGTCATTTTATTTGATGTACACTACACCATACCTAAAAAAAGCAAAAAATACAGTAGTAAACTAACACACATCTATATACAAGTTGGTGATAACTAAAATAATAGGTGTTCAATAATGTTGTCTAGAAACTGTTTGGATATTCACAAGCATGGTCTTTAAAACTATTCTTGGTATTTCATGACTCGTACACTATGAGGACTACGGGCGCCTGACAATTATGCAAGTAGTGAAGGCAGTATGCTATTTTATGCTCGTATATTATCTATTAGGTAATACCTATAGAAGGCAACACATAAGTGAAACCAGATTGGTATCAGAAAAATGCGGAATAAACTAGTTACCTATATATGGACAATAGTAATATATTGGCAGGGAAGATCTGGTGGTAGAATGATAATAGGGGTTGGAATGGAGGCTGTGAGCATGGAAGATTGAGATTAACTACCTGTATTCTCTTGCGAGCAGTTTTATACAAGAAACATTCTAACCTCTAAAATAATATGTCTTCTAAAAGTCTGTTCAAGCAAATGCATATACATGTACATAATTAATACATGTACATGTAATTAAACCTATGCACATGTACCATGTAGATTCAAGCTATATATATATACAAAAACTGTAAATAATGCAATACTATTATTGAAACAGCATTGATAATCCTTCTAATTAATCAATGTTTGAAGATACGAGAGACAGATATTGCTATCATTGTATTAATTTTCTTGCATGTACATGTACACTATGACTTTTGTAGTTCTCTCTAGTTCAATGACATTGGTGCTGTCCATGCAAACTGGAAAGTGGGGTTGTGCATGTTTTGGATGCACCCCTGTCTTATAGCTCTACTACAACAAGGGTGCTGCAAGCCAAATCATGCATATTATGTTACAGGTATCCTTCATTAGTTTGCAGAGAATTGTCGGTTTACGATGACTTCTGGTGAATCTTCACTGTTAGAGAATGGTGAGAGGAACAACTACTCGACTTGTTCCTCAGAGAAACAGAATTTGATAGAAAATGGAAAACATGAAGGTAAGATTTGCTAAGCAAGCTTGATCATATTATTAGGTTTTGTTACTACATGTACAAAGCTTTATAACACTTGCAATGCATTTCAATGTATAAAGACAATTGTGCTTTTTCTAATATCTTTATTTTTCTCATAACTCATGGACAATTTATTAGATAAGTGTAATGAGTAATATTTGGTTGACAGATTCACAAGAATATTGAATACATTTTGTTTGACAGGCAAAGAAGGGGAGACAAAGTCAAAGTGGACAAGGAATCAAATTATTACAGCTACAACCCTTCTTGCCATGACAATGTGTCAAGGTATATGTTTTAGCATCATAGCTCCATTTTTTCCAAGTGAAGCTGCTAGAAAAGGAGCCTCTCCTACTGTCGTTGGTCTAGTGTTTGGAGTTTATCAGCTGGTCATAGTTATAACTTCACCTTTCTATGGATACCTGGTAAGTACATGGGCAAGTGTTGTAGTACACTGTAAACTTAAACTATTTGTAGATGATAAAAATTGATCCCATGGTGTACACTCAATATCTGATGAACGGCCTCACATTTGGAATGACTGCACAGGTACAGTTGTTATTATTATACATGTATTATATTATTTTAGTATAAAAACTAAGATACATACACAGTATATATAACTGCCAGTATTCCGGAATGGTGCTTTACCTGGCATTCTAACCAAAGATTTTAATATTATGAGTGAAAAGAGTTGCAAATTGTCTCGTCAAAGTAGCAGGCTGTTAGTCTCGTACTTTCAACGAATGAACCAGTTACTTATTCAGCTATTTATGTCATAAGTGCATATCAGATGCTGTGGATCGGCCAATGGAACATGTCCCCATCGATTGGAATCACGGTTGACATGCTGATATGCACTGTATATACATTTAGCTGCTTTCGGCACTGTAAAGCTGTGAACATAGCCATATATATAATATAGTGCTGGGGTTCACAGAGATAGTAAGTTTATAGACAGCGAATAGCAGAATCAGAAGTTATCATAAACAAACTTTGGTAGTGTAGTGGGTAGTGACTTTGTCAAGCATCTAAGGCTTAATTTCAATAGAGTAAGGCATATAATAATAATATCCATGGCACCAAACACAGTTCTTTAACGTGGCTGTCCAATAGCAGAGCTAGTCGAAGGGCCACCACGGCTCCTAGAGCTAGATATTATTATAGTTCGATATCGCACAGAGGGAAAACCTTCTCCGGGACGAAAACCTCCAGGTCATTGGTGGGACTCGAACCCACGTCCTTGCAGATAACTTGCAGATAACTTGCGTCATTGCTGCAAGACTAGAATGTAAAACATGTCTGATCGAAGCTTGCTCACCTCTCATATCATTTAAATGATTATTGCTTTTTCATGAGAACCAACCAATAATAGTATTTTGTCTACAATATAGCTTGAATACGTTATTTTTGCAGATGGGAAAAATGGGTGGCAAGTTAATGTGCTGTTTGGGTGGTGCTATACTAGGTGTATGCAGCATACTGTTCGGGTGAGTGTTTCATATTGCAAATTCCTCATGCAGGTACATGCATATTAACATGGTGGTGCAATATGTCCAGTTTGTGACTACAACTACTAAAAATTACCTCCAGTCACAGGCATGAGAGGCTAATTATAGTGTCAAAAGAACTTACACAAACTTCAACCTGAACCAATGATTTCCAGGACTCCTTGAATTGTCTTCAACATGGACCGCACAAGCACAAGTCTTAGGATTCTCAGACTATAGTTTATACTACAGTAGCCTATAGCAATGAGTGCTCAATGTTAACCACAACTCCCTGCATATTATATAGTTATCGATTGGGGTCAACGAGTTGAACAAGCTGAACTTTAAATGTCACGACCCACATGCACCAGATTCACTATGTACATTAGCGGCCGTAGTTGAGTGAACAACTGCTATTAATTTCGAACATCATGCTAAGGCTAGTTGATTGTTTATAAATACTAAGAAGTTGTCCTTTCTCTATCATATAGATCAAGAAGTAAACAACTTTGAATCCTATAAGCCCACCTACATGTACATTGCACATGTACACGTTAGCACAAAAGAGAGTTGGACTTTACAGAGTTGGGTTCAAGTTAACTTGCAAGTCAACAAGCCAAGTCATTTCTAAAATTTTAGAGGCAAGTCAAGTCCAAGTCAAATCAGTCATCATGCAAGTCACAAGTCAAGTCAAGTCCATGTAGACCTGTCTACTTGCAGGTCAAAATGCAAGTCAAGTGGCAGACAGCCTCAAAAATTTTGCACTTTCCAAAACACCACTTTCTTTCTTTTAGTAGGCATTCCAATGCATGAAAACCATGCCAAGGTGTAGCTGGGCATGTATGTTATACAATTATGGCAGCTCATCTATATATGTCATGTAGTATTACTATAGTAGTTACAGTGATACAGTATTACATAGCATATAAACAGCACGTTTTGGTACAGTATAGAGTGTCCACTGGCCAGTCCTGCAATTCCAATTTACATATTTTAGTAATTAACTAATTATTGCACTGTACGTTGCATTCACTACTTACACCACACTTACACTACTCTTACACTACTTCCGCTGTGTGTACTTTTGAATATGCACTGTGTAGTCTCACGTATGCACAGCCTAGATGTTACATTTGGTGTGTATCCTCAAAGCAAGCCTGCTAGTAGCACTGATGAAGTAAAAATAATAAAAATAGGTAGGCAATCGAGACCTTTTTTTCCATGTTGGCTATACGCTGTACAAAAGTTTTATTCTCCACATTAGCTTGGCAGAAACCAAGTAAAAGTCACAAGTCATTCATGTGTCCAAGTCAAGTCAAGTTGAGTTAAATCAAGTCACATTTATGTGCAAGTCAAAGTCAAGTTAAGTCAACATGTTGGCAAGTTCACGTCAAGTTGACTTGTGACTTGACTTGGCAAGTCAAGTCAAATCTATGACTTGGACCCAGCTCTGAGAATTTGCGAATGATCTGTAGTTGCTGAGGTGGATAAACTATATTCCAAAATTTCCTTGTGTTATGGGGCCACTCATTAGCTTCGAAAATTTTTTTCTCTGGCTACAATGTTGTAGTAAAAAAGTGAGTTCTCGGCACATTGCATAGAAAGTATAGCATCATAACAAATAAAGCATTCTCTATATTTGACCAATAATGTTAATTTAGATTTGTAGACAAACTGCCGGATGGCCCTGTTTACATTGCCATGTGCTTCATATGCCGAATAGTAGAAGGAAATGGAGCTGCTATGATATGGACCTCTTCATTTGCTCTACTGGCTTCTAGCTTTCCCAGAGACATAGGAGCTGTAGTGGTAAGAAATGAGGTCGAATAACATAATATTACATAGTACATGTACATTGTAAGGTAAACTACGTCCTCAGTAAAATAATGCTTGAAAGCTTGCTCACAGATTAGGTAATGTACGTTTGCTCGAGCTTCTGTTTAATCCAGCTCGTGGAACATATGAGTGGTACCCTAGAGCTACCATGTTTTGTAGTAAGAGGTATGGTATGTGACCTAACCTACAATGAATATTTTGCATTTTAGGGACTAAATGAAACTGTTATTGGTGTTGGCTTCTTGATCGGGCCTGCAGTTGGAGGAGCATTATACAGTGTAAGCATCTACTATTCATGCTAAGTCAAACATTCCTTGACTGATGCGTGTCAGTGAAAACACATGTACAATAGAGTGCATTGGATAATTACTATGATAGTGTTATGAATTTACAGACATGCTGGTGCTATCTGCTGTACATACATGTACATGTATATACATGTACATGTATATACATGTATATGACAATATATTATTCACTTGAACATAATAATTTTTGCCGTATAAGCCTCCCCTATTACCACTATGTTTTTTCCCATGTGTGTAACTAGCCTGGCCTGAGCTTGCCAATTTTAACTGACAAGTGTACTAGAACATATCTACTTCCAGTTGACTCGACTCCGGTATTGCAGTTTTTCCTCCTACCAGGATGATTACTATAAATGTGCTTATCAATGGCAGGCAGCGAAAATTGTTTTTCTAAATAGAGTCTAATACACATCTATACGCTTACCTATAGGCTTGTACTATCCACTGGATCTGAGATGTTCTGGACCTGGACTTCAGATGAATTCACTGCACAATTATATAATAGTAATGTTAGTTGTTTGTACACATTGTACAACAGGAAATTATTATTTTTCTCGATTTTAATTTTCTGTCAGAGTTGTCTGTCCACCAACTTTCTGTTCATATACTTTTTTACTACGTCTTTACAGGCTGGAGGTTACCCTTTACCATTTGTAGTTGTTGGCGGTGTGATGTTGGTAACAGTCATAGTTGCATGTTTTACACTCCATAAACAGGGTAAGTGCATGTAAATACTGCAAATGGCAAAGTTTTATAAATAACTATTTGTTAATGCAACTGGCCAAACTCAGGGTTTTTTGTTGTACTCAGAAAAGTTTACCCTGATACATGTATACCTACTTCCGGCCCAGTCTGGTGTTGTCTACCGAGGTGATTACAATCAAAGGAGGTAGAGCCATTCTTTGTTATAATAATATAGTCTGATAAACATCTAAACGCTTAACTGGAGTTCTATTACTAGCTTAAGGTTTATACTCACCTTCCACCTGCATATCAGCAGTAAGATTTATAGTCATGTACCTCACAGAAATCTGTTGCCGACAGATCCCTCGTTTCTGCTTGATAGCCATTGCTGGTTGGCACCAGGCTAGTGGCTCAGTTAATATGTGACATTTATAAACCTGCATCATCTTGTAATTATTAAAATAGGTTTACACAGATAGTACAATCTACTTCCTGTGAAATCAGTTTTAGTCTACATTGAAAGACGCTGTACCCCATCCACACGTTCCACGTTTTAACTTCACTACTAAAATTTTCTAAAACGATTGTTTAAAGGAAGATGACTTTTTAAAGTACTTTTATTAAAGTGTTGTGACCATTCATCACTGTAGAATTTTCATAGGGCACAAATGTTTTATTGGCTAATCAAATCTATAGTTTTTGCAAAACTTTTATTGTGTAGAACAGGTGCAGCAATTATCTGGAGGCATGCTCACTCTGCTGAAAGTCCCTGGTTGTCTTGTAGTCTATGTAACTATCATCATTTCTGGAATATCAATAAGTTATTTGGATCCAACATTCAACCCTTTTGTGGAGAAAACGGTAAGTCCTACTCATTCAATTGAAAATGCACAATGTATTTTTATTAAAATAAATGAATATATGAATGTGGTATTATAATGAAATCATGATGGTTGCTTCGTATACATAATGAGTATATTTTAGCTGTACGGAGAATAATTATATCTGACAAGCGATATATCACATGTATATGTATAAGTAGTCAGCATGTGTTATGCCTAGTCTTTCCTAGCACTCTGCCTGTTAGTCTCAAGGGACCTTGGCTGAGAGTCTACTAGTTTAGAAGAGATAACTCTGGTGTTAGTATATGCGAGAATAGATGTAGATGTTACTTTATTGAGCTTTAGTAGACAGCTGAACTGCATAAACAAATCTTGTTTATATACATGATCTGCTTTCGGTAACTTCTGGCAAAAAGGACGACCATCAGCTGGTCTCACAAAAATAAGAAAATAATTGCATTAAATAGGTACTGATCTCACAAGTGTTCTCAGATGTGTTTCTTCCTGGCCGACCAGGTCCAGTAGTCTTTTTACCTTTACCAGAATGACGAGTAAAACAAGTGCTGCTGTACATACATGTACATGTATATGACATTATATTCACTTACGCAAAGTTATTTTTGCCATATAAGGCTCTCCTATTACCACTATGTTTTTTCCCATGTGTGTAGCTGTACTTAAGACAGAGCAGCGTCATTCTGTTTCTGTATGCAATATGGTATGATAAAGACTGACATCCATCCATGGGTTTACGCCGGGTTATACTGCTACCTTAGGAATTGCACCTGCTGATTACCTGTACTTCTGCAGCCTGATCTAGGAGGGCACTTGCCGCCCCTGTCTTATCCAGACCAGTTACTCAGTTGTTTGACATGATTAAAAACCTGCAATTGTCATGGTCTACATTCTGCAAGTGATTGTAGATTTACGCCTTAATACTATGCCATAATACATTTTGAAATAGATCCCCTGTTATTGCTTTTCAACTTTTTTCGAGTTTGCAATTACTCTGCAGAAATGCACCCATTTAGAAATTGGCAAATGTTTTCTCAATTAGGAAGTTGAGATGAAAATCCATCAGTCAAGCAATTCTAATGACATGCTGTGATATACTTTTTTTTAGTTTCCATGGGTTACAATAGTAGAGATAGGACTAATTTTCACCATACTTCCAGCAACATATGCCATATGTGGTCCAATCAACGGATATATCAGTGATAAAGTTAGTATTTTTACAAGTTAGTTAAACATGGTTTGTATGAGTATAATTATGATATAGTATGTAAATGATGTAGGAAATGACATTGAATTAATGCATGTGCACATGTGCTAGGAAATTCATTAGCAATCTGACAGCACTAACTGCTAACAGGCAGCTCCAATAAGTTTACAGTGTGTGGGAAAATTAGAAGAATAAACATAATTATTTGATACTTTTGTTGAAAAAATTAGTTAATCTTTGTTAGTAGTGCAAATATTTGTATATGGCCTACACGCTGCCAACAACTTGTGACTGAAAGCTCTTTGCCACCTTGCCTTCAGCTGAGCATATCAAGTCATCTACTCATGACCTCTAAGTTGCACATTTTTACAAAAGACACAGAATAATGAGCACTATACTTTAGGGGGTTGAAGGGACGCTATGCCTGGCAGGACTAGCTATTGATGCTATTGGATATCTATTACTTGGACCAAACCCTTGGCTAGCAACATTCATTCCTACAACGCAAGTACAATTACATGATGTTCTTTTGGTCCTAAGTTATTTGAATGAATATAGTTAGTTACATAGTTTACATGCAATGTTGTATGGTCTGAATTTTTCAATTCCAAGTACTTAAAGACTACGTGTATAATGACTAGATTATTGTTCTTCCAGGATCCCAGAAACGGCTATAGCTCTGATATTAATTGGGATAGGAGCCTCTTGTGTTATTATTCCACTGTTTTCTATACTTAACAAACTCATCAGGTAACTAAATATGTTCTACCAGTAGCAATCTGTTAGAGTTGATATACATGTACACATGCACACGCATTTCCAATTGGAAAAAGCTTTGTGGGTGAAATGCAGACAATTATCAATCATGTTGCTGCATTCAATGTGCGATACTTATTAATGTTGTCTCCTCTTTTGATACATTAAACAAGTGTTATTTATTTTATGCTATAATCGTGTTTATTGTATTCATGTAAATATACAATGCATTTATATAGTATGCATGTATAGTTGCTATGCTCTGTAAAACTATTTTAAAAGAACCGCCATGGACAAAGCGTTTTTAATTTTTGTCGTGCATCTTTGCCATAGCCTAGGTTTTGCTTATATGTTGTAGAAATGAAGGATTTCCAGAAGGTATGCAGACCTTAGGACTAGTGTCGGGATTCTTTACTTCTGCATTTTCCTTCGGGTCATTTATTGGTCCAACAGCTGCTGGTTCTTTAGCAAGCGTATATGGGTTTGCCTGGTCTTCTTCTATTTGCGCTTTCTTGAACCTGGCAGTGGTGAGTATAAAGAATTATTTATGACTCCATACATTCACAGACGTCATAACAGTGTGATTATATTGAAATATTATTTTCTTTTAGTCGTAAAAGAGTTTCTGCTTTGTTTAATTACACTTTCTTGCATGTGTTTTAATATGGAATCGTTACAATAGTATTATAAATGTAACATTGTTCTTGGCAGGCCATTCTGCTGGGTACATATATGGGTATCATGAGAGTACGTGGAAAATGGCCAATTCCTCTTCCGGCAGAAATCGCAGAGCTTGTAACAGATGATGTCACAGATAATTCAGTCTCTTCTAATAACTTGCCGTAGCGTAACCCAGAGAATATCAGTTGTGCAAGAGATCACAAAAGTAGACTGTTATTTGCCTTTTGTATTTCTTAAACTTTTACAGCCTAGACTGTACTTTAATAAAATGTTTATTTTGTCTTTTAAAATATGCTATTATTACAATAACTTGTTATACTGTACAAATTGGATCGATGCAACCAATTCACGTTTCCAAAAGGCGACACATTATGTGATCAAAGCTACATTGTTGCCAAATATTGTGAAGTTTGCCTAATATGTGAAGTTTTTTAAACTGTACTTTACTGCCACTTAGCACTCAGATAAAACAGATTGCTAATAAAAAACTGAGTAATAAAAATAATGCTAAGAAATCAAATCGTAACTGGTATGCCCTACAGTTCATTGCCAAGCATTGTAAATGTAAGGTAGGATATTCTGCCTAATTTGTGTCTTCCTGTTTGGAAAAATAAAACTGCAAAGTTTTACTGAGAAAGTTACATGTAGCGTACTCTCTTATGTAATAAAATCCAGAGCACTGGTTACCTAGAATTATCTCATTGTTCATAGCAAAGAATACTTAATTTTGCAGGGAGTGAATTGTTTTTTCTTTATCAATATGCCTAAATATAATTTATCTGGTACCTGTAGTGTTCTCAGTTATTCATAGACCATCTTTTTTGCAGTGAACCCACCGATTGCAATGTAGGCCTACCTTCTTATCTAGAAGCAAAATGTAGACTTGGTAGGGGCTTCTTAACCAAAAAATTACTAAGTTAATTTTGAAGTTGTCTTTCTTTATGCAACAATTTTCTATTGCACATCCTCAGATAATTTCTGCTTATACACATCAGGGTATTATTCCAGCTACGCTTCTATTCTCTAGGTAACTACAATACTCCTCTCTAGGTAACTACAATACTCCTCTCTAGGTAACTACAATACTCCTCTCTAGGTAACTACAATACTCCTCTCTAGGTAACTACAATACTCCTCTCTAGGTAACTACAATACTCCTCTCTAGGTAACTACAATACTCCTCTCTAGGTAACTACAATACTCCGAAGAACACAAGAAAACATATTGGAAATTACTGGATACTCCATTGGGTGACGGATAGAACTAAAACTGGTATATTATACACATGTATGTTTGTCATAAAGAATGGAAGCAGAATATTTAGTAAGAAAAAGATATAGTTGTTGTGTGGCTATGGACTATATTGACAAGTGTAGTTACAATACAGTCTATACATATTGACCTACTACCGACATGTAATGCAGCATTGGAGCTGTTAATACATGTAATAACATGATATTAATAATTTATTTTGGTCTAAAAAGAAATAAGGCATTAGGAAACCCATACATACAAATGAAATATAATATTATCATGCAAGTATAGCGTATGTTACCACATTTCATTTCAGCCTAATAAAATAGTATAAACAAGAAAACATTTGTGACAATGAGTAAATATTTAAACATTTGAGCAATCAAGAAACAATAAAGGATTCAACTAAGCGGTACTATTTCAATGTAAATAATTAATTTTTGCTCAGGCTGCACTAAGCGCAACCATCCGTGCTAAAGTTAATTTGTAGATTTATTAGATTTTTCCTTCTCATCAAGCTTGGCATCATTGGTAGCTTCTGGTATAGGAATTGGCCACTTTCCAACAAACTTCATAACACCCATATAAGTAGCCAGTAGAGCTATCTGCATACATATACACTACACAGTTTTGTACAAGCTCAAACACATAGGAAATATTTAATTAAAATCTACTGCTTAAAACAAATTATTTTGCTAAAATCACATAAATCTAAGCAGTTGGGTTTTTGTCAATAATATTAATATGATATTTAGACACTATCATTATAAATTACAATAATATATTCAGGTTCAAGTCAAAGGCTATCAGGGTGTCTTTGCTATGGACAACACAACTGATGAGTATTTGTTGAGAACACAAACATATTTTTGCGTGTTGCAAGGGGCATTTAGACTAATTTGTTTTCCACATCAGTTGAGATCTGTACTGCAATACTTTAGAATAACATTATTTTCAACTTATTCAATTCTATGCAGTGTCATTTTCTGCTCTGTACAATCTTTAAACTACCATTTTTTAAAATCTGCAGCTTGTTTCACTAGTTTACACACACTTACAATGTTTGCAATTTCTCAGGGATGCAACATGTGCTTTGCAAGGAAGTAGCATGTCCTGGCTCAATTTTCCACCTTTATTAAGGCATCTAATCAACACTCACCCCTGCCAGGTTTAGGAAAGCACAGAAAGAAGAAGACCAGGCAAACCCATACTCATCTGCTAAAGAGCCTGCAACTGTGGGGCCAAGAAATGAGCCAAAAGCAAATGCTGAAGAGAAGAATCCAGAGACTAATCCAAAGGTCTGTAGTCCTTCTGGAAGACCCTCATTTCTACAATGTTAACAAGGAATAAATTTCAAGCTGTAACTCATAAAATATATTTGTGACACTGTATGAAGCGGTGTAGATAAATGAGGACAAGTTTGGCAAAATAAGCACAGTATGAACTGGTTACTTAGAGGGTATGCATGATAAATCGCTTAAATAAACAAGCAGTTTAGAAGGTTTAAAAGCAGCAATGCTCACCAATGGTGTGGTGAGTCAATGGCGAGCATATGTGAGTAGGGATAGACTCGCAGAGACTACAGACCTAGTAATTGTTTAGTCTCTGGTATGGGAGGAGCTTAGTGTATATATATATCCCTTAGATATACTGGACAGACTTGTATGGAACCGGAACTTATAATATAGCATCAGGTTCTTCATGAGCCTGTTCATTTTTTTTTCACAATGTAGAAACTGTGGACGACTCACCACATACTAGAAAAGATTCTTCTAGTTAAGAATTTGTATTCATTTTGAGTTTACCTGACAAGCTGAATGAATCTACTGGAAAAAATACAAGTCTCAACATGGCTTTCGTGTCATTTTAAACTGAGGTCTACCAGTACATTTATTCTAGAAGTAATTACCTGACAAGTCTGTTGAGCATAGAAAATATCGGAACTATAACACAAGAGGCACCTATTCCAATCGCTACCAGAGCTACAGCCGTTTCTGGTATCCTGAAACATTATATTTGACATTAATTGTAGCAGAATTAAAGGACAAAATGATTTAATAATCTGAAGAAATTGAATTTTATGTGTTTAGATTCACAATGATCCATTTTTCTAGTTCTCTTGACTAGGTAGCTACATCTTAACAATGCTAGAATTGAGGATTTCACTCAACACCAACTTTCCCATTAAGCCTTTTATTCCTAAGAAAAGTTTTATTTATCATCAGAGAAAAACTTATTTGCCATGAGCAGGTAACTCTATAAACAGCTGTTTATGTACCTTGGTGCTAACAGCTGTTAATGTATAATTAGACTATATACAATATGATAAACATGCGAAATCACATTAAATAGTTTTATCGTTAGTCTTACGTTGTAGGAATGAATGTTGCTAGCCAGGGATTGGGTCCAAGTAGGAAATACGCAATGGCTTCTATGATTAGACCTGCTAGGCATAGTGTTCCTTGACTCCACTAAAATACAATATATCATATAGGACATGACATCGCATAACAGGTGTGTGTAATTGAACTTCTGATTTGCAAGATGGACTTGCAAGCAACAAATGAAGTCTGTTATGGAATAGGAATAATTTTACTTGTAGACATGTGGACACAATATAGAATTGCTTTCTCTAGAATGCCTATTAGAAGTCATGTAACAAAATCAGCTGATGGGTTCTTAGCGTGGAACAGACAGAGGGAGATGGTTTACATTATTTACATTTGCAATAATTATACATATAATTATATATAGTCATGAGATGTATAATCATATATAATTATATATAATGTGGTAACTTTTTTGAGAGTAAATGTCAATGCTCTCTCTATTTTTTGTCTAAATATTTTTTACAGAACATGGGCTAGGTAAGTTGATGTACATAAATTAAAAAAAACAGACCATATACTGTTTTTATAGCTTCATGACTATGGTAAGTTTGGCCACTAGGAGAATGCTAGGATCACCTCCCAAAAGTGTTTCATGTTATGATATATACATGCATGATTATTAGTGGCAGCCAATGCAAGCGATGAGTAAACCACCTTCTTCTGTCTGTTCCATTCTAGCAGATACAGTAAGTCATGGGATAAGTAAATATTTAAGGAGAAATATATGTAATTCTATGGTGAACGTAAATACAATGCATGAGTAAATACAATGTGTGCGTACTGTACCGACCCTGTCACTGATAAATCCATTGATTGGTCCGCATATGGCATAGGCTGCCGGATGGATAGTGAATATAAGTCCTAGCTCTGCTACTGTAACCCATGGAAACTAGAAATAAAAGATATAAACATACACGTATGCGTTATAGATATGTACTTGGGATTTTCATGATGGATGATTTGTATTATATAATAACAAACAACAATATTTTACATTATGTCATCTTTTCAGTAGATTAAGGAGAGTGTTGTTCTCAAGTTAGTGTCATACATAACGTACCAACGACAAACTTTAAGGTTATGTAACTGGGGTTCTCAAAAATAAAATTCCTTTTAACACTATAATAGGCATTATTACCTGGAAAGGCATAAGAAAAAAATTGGGAAGGTCTACGAAATATTTTTCAAGTTATGGCCCATAGTAATTTTGGGGTCCGTTTACTACAGCTCCAATTTTATGAATGAAATGGCTAGACAGGGAACTCCGTCGTGAAGGTATGACACAATGTTACAGATGCAGAAGAATGATCAATAGCATTGACATAGTACTACATAGTGTATGGCTAACATATAATGCATGTTTTAACAAGCTTTTTTCTGTTTTTGCATATGTAATATCCCATGCAAAATATATGTGTGGTGTATATTCTTATAAAATACATATATCCACTGTTCTAGGAAAGAATAAGGGCAGTTATTCTACTAGATATGTTTGTTGGGTTGTTTAGCAGCAGCTAGTGGCAGTCTAAAAGCCAACACAAAACAAAATATGCAAAAAAAACAATGATTTGATCTTAGGTCTCATATTTCAATAATTACATGTACAGTGTGCAGCTCTGTGGTGGTCTAAATGGCTTGTATATGCGCAGTTTACTAGGAGTTATCCCACCTTTTAATTAAGGGAAAACCTTGCTGCTAAGCAACTGACAGGTTCCGGAAGCTCCGCCCACCTTCATTCATAAAAACAAAATGGCTATAAGAAATAGAAAAGTTGATCGTTTTTAAGCCAGTTAGCAGCATTAGGATGAGTGGATGCTCAATATTTAGTAACATTGCAATGGAATATCATTCCACCGGTACTCTAAAACCTTTTAAACTGTAGAGCTTCTTTTAAATAGCCGCATGTCAAATTAAATTAGCAAATTAATATTTTATTTTCTCAAATTTGAACAAGTATTTTAAATCTACTTTATTAAGAGCTTTATTTGAATTATTAAGAATTTGTTTATATGTAGCCCCCATGATGAAAGCTTGCTGAAATTGAATTTGGTTAGATATCTGAGCAAATGCTGCTCTATTTCGCTGTAGTTGATGCCAAAAGTTGCTAATTTTAATTTTGATAGTGGTTCAAAAAAGGGATTTCCCAGAGTTTTTGAAGCATCCACAAAGCCAAATAACTAATCAATAACAAGCCCGCTTCTTCATGCTTCAATTGAGCTAAAACTATTAATAAATTGGCTACTACTGCAAAGTGGAGTGAGATAGTTGACGCCAAAGTATTGTGAATAAAGCAACGTAAATTGGCCAAAATAAACAGGGGATAACTTCACATGATATACGTGCCCTGTAGTCTAATACTATCCTACCTGTTCCTAAACACTTATAGAAACACCTGCACATGCTAGTTTACCTTATGGAAAATAATTTATTCTACAAATAAGACAAAACTTGGATAAGGTTTTACAGGCAAAAAGCCAGCACAAGAAAAAGTTCTAGGAGGCCATTATTTTATTTTATCTTTTCATAACACCAGCTTAGGTAAACATTCATGCATATTTAACAACATTATGCAATAATTTAACTGAAAAATTAATTATTCCAGGAACAGGGGGCAAACTTCATAGCGCTGTTTTCGGTCTTTAACCCCCTGTAACGTTGCGTCATGTGACTTAATGCTAACACTGAAAGCTGTCCAGGCCCTTTCAAACATGGTTAAATATGTGGGAAAATTTTCGAAAGAAAATTCAGACCCCAGTTACATAACTTTAAAGAAACATTATCTAGGTCACATAGATGTATAGTATGGACACCAGTAATTCATAAAGGAGTATAGTAAAAAATGCTTCAAAAGCCTAAAAAATAAATTTATACTTTTCTAGAAAATCATATTATATATGTGTTAATTGCTTCTGTCGGCAGTTCAAATACTGGACTAAAGATTAGCAGTAAAACTCCAGAAAGTAATGACGTAGATTTGAACAATGCCCCATAACTTACAGTTTCCTCCACAAACGGGCTGAACGTAGGATCCAAATAGCTTATTGACACCGCACAGATTACTGTTATTACATAGAGTACTAGACATCCAGGAACTTTCAATAGAGCAAAAATGTTTCCAGAGAAATCCTTTAGCCCATCTGAATAGTATTAAGCTAGATATTATTATAATAAACTGAATTGGACAATGCCGGGCAGTTAGTAAGTGCACTGATAATCATGGCTGTTTGATACACATTAGCAGCTGTGTTCATGCTGCTGGAGGCAGTAGAATAGTTCTGTATAGTTTATACATTCACATAGATCTTTCAAACTATGGTTAAGACTAGCGGCACTCAAACTGTATACTAATATGAACCGTTACTGAGACAAGAGCTATGTGATTGAGAGAATATATAAATTGCAATTTGGATTTATTTTTATCATGGAGTAATGCAATACTTGCCGGCTTTAGGGAGAGTGAAGCATGCAGCTATAGCCACAACTAACATGATACCTCCTACGACTACAAATGGTAACGGATAGCCTCCGACCTGTGAAAAGCAATGGCAGCAATGAGCTACGTAGTTTACTTGAAAATTTTCGCTCAAATTCTCAACAAAATTACAAAAAATATATGCTTCAGTCATCAGTTTTTACTAGCATCTGATAGCACAAGAACAACACACGTTTTCACATAATAAGATGGCCATGGGCTATCCTGTATACCGTTATTCAATCAATGTCTCTTTGAGATTAGATGGGAGGTCCTATTCCCCACACTGATACTAGTATAATACACTCACACTATACAGCGCTCCTCCAACTGATGGTCCTATCATTAAACCAACTCCAATAGCTGTTTCTATTACTCCCTAAAATATAGTAAGATGTGTGCAGCTACTAACACAGATGGGTCTAAATTTGGATCTTAATAACAAGATTGCTATCTTTACTCTAAGTGTTCTAATAAGGATTGTCAGTAATTCATAGGTGAAACATACCTTGGCTACAAAGCTAACTGGTTTGTATGAAATTTTGACCCATGGATCTGTTATAGTTTAATTGCCACACAAAGCAAGTTTATTTTAAAGTTGATAAACTAAATCTGGTTTTCTTTAATAGTCTTCAGGTTACTATCAGGTTATGAGGAATGAAAAGTATGCTTAACTCTTTGTACAGAAAATAATATCTCATTTCAGTAAGCTGTAGTTGGTCATGTATTAACCTGTTACTATATAACAACGCTATAAATGAAAAAACTAGTTTTATAAATTAACTGTTTACTTACCACAACAGTGCCAATGTCTTTGGGAAATGTAGACGCCATTAAAGCAAATGCCGATGTAGACACCATAGATGAACCATTTCCCTCTATTATTCGACATATGAAGCACATGGCTATATAGACAGGCCCGTCTGGTAGTTTATCTAGAAATCTAACCAAAGAGAGCATTGCTTAAAATAAAAAAGAAATTTTCATCTTGACCTGAGAAAAGACCAGTCTGTGTTATAACATTTACATTCATTACAGTGACTAAGTAAGCAACAAATGCAAGTGATAGAATATTGCTTATAACTGTGGCTATTTTGATGATGTTACAGCTCTACATTAAGACATAGGTTTAGACAAATACATGTGATTGAGATTTAGACTTAGTTGGACAGAGACAGGCTAGTTCCATGTTCAATCAAAGTACACCTAAAACTTCACAGATGATCTGGTTGATATGTGGTAAAATAATACCTGCCTTCATGGCTTATACTAAAAACAACCCTACAATGTAGTCTCTAAATCCAAATAACTTGGTCTACATTTTATTCTGTATGCCACAACAACATGATCTGTGCATAACTTACCCAAACACAATGCTACATCCTGCTAGGAGTAAAGCACCTAGGCAGCACAGAAATTTAGCTCCAATCTTTCCTATCTGAAATCAGCATTGCTATTTTAAATGTACAGCAAGGCAAAAGAGGTTTCTGAATTGAGATTCAAACATTGGATTTAAAATTAAGTAGCATAGAAAACTCAGGCTATATAATTAGGGCATTTAGTCATGGCGTCCAGTGAAGTCACATAGTAAGGCCATATAGTCAGGTCATGTAGCTACATGTAAGTAATTTACTCAGGTCACATAATTAGGCCATGTAGTCAGATCATGTAAATACAATGCATATGTAGGTCATATAATCAGGTCTTGTAGTCAGATCATGTAATTACAATGCACATGTAGGTCACATAATCAAGTCATGTAGTGAGGTGATGTAGTCAGGCCATGTAATTAGGTCATGTAATCAGGTCATGTAGTGAGGTGGTGTATCTGTTCTTGTAATTCGGTCATGTAATCAGGTCATGTAGTGAGGTGATGTAGTCAGATCATATAATTAGGTCATATAATCAGGTCATGTAGTGAGGTGATGTAGTCAGATCATATAATTAGGTCATATAATCAGGTCATGTAGTGAGGTGATGTAGTCAGATCATATGCATGTATTTAGGTCATATAATCAGGTCATGTAGTGAGGTGATGTAGTCAGATCTTGTAATTCGGTCATGTAATCAGGTCATGTAGTGAGGTGATGTAGTCAGATCATATAATTAGGTCATATAATCAGGTCATGTAGTGAGGTGATGTAGTCAGATCATATAATTAGGTCATATAATCAGGTCATGTAGTGAGGTGATGAAGTCAGATCATATACATGTATTTAGGTCATATAATCAGGTCATGTAGTGAGGTGATGTAGTCAGATCTTGTAATTAGGTCATGTAATCAGGTCATGTAGTGAGGTGATGTAGTCAGATCATGTAATTAGGTCATATAATCAGGTCATGTAGTGAGGTGATGTAGTCAGATCTTGTAATTAGGTCATGTAATCAGGTCATGTAGTGAGGCGATGTAGTCAGATCATGTAATTAGGTCATATAATCAGGTCATGTAGTGAGGTGATGTAGTCAGATCATATAATTAGGTCATATAATCAGGTCATGTAGTGAGGTGATGTAGTCAGATCATATAATTAGGTCATATAATCAGGTCATGTAGTGAGGTGATGAAGTCAGATCATATACATGTATTTAGGTCATATAATCAGGTCATGTAGTGAGGTGATGTAGTCAGATCTTGTAATTAGGTCATGTAATCAGGTCATGTAGTGAGGTGATGTAGTCAGATCATATAATTAGGTCATATAATCAGGTCATGTAGTGAGGTGATGTAGTCAGATCATATAATTAGGTCATATAATCAGGTCATGTAGTGAGGTGATGTAGTCAGATCATATACATGTATTTAGGTCATATAATCAGGTCATGTAGTGAGGTGATGTAGTCAGATCATGTAATTAGGTCATATAATCAGGTCATGTAGTGAGGTGATGTAGTCAGATCATATAATTAGGTCATATAATCAGGTCATGTAGTGAGGTGATGTAGTCAGATCATATAATTAGATCATATAATCAGGTCATGTAGTGAGGTGATGTAGTCAGATCTTGTAATTAGGTCATATAATCAGGTCATGTAGTGAGGTGATGTAGTAGGGCCATGTAATTAGGTCATGTAATCAGATCATGTAATCAGGTCATGTAGTAAGGTGATGTAGTCAGGTCATGTAATTAGGTCATATAATTAAGCCACATAGTCAGATGATGTACTCGGGTCATGCAGTTAAGTACTATTTAGGCTGGTCATACAATCAGGTCACCTACTTACATGTACATGTAGATCATTCAATTCTCTTGGCAGGTAATCGAAAAAAATAAACTGTCAAGCAATAGTAGTTCACTCTAGCAAAGCTTCTAGTATTTCAAATTCAGTACACTACTCGTTCTACTTAAACTGTTCTGCATTTTACTTAATTTATATTTCTGCATTTCAAATAAGTTTTATATGATGCGGCTAAAAATGCAAGCAAAATTGACAAACATTTATGTAAGTTTTCTTCTAAACAAAAGAACTAGAAGAACAAAGCTGACAAATACATGTACATTATTATAATTATGTTAATTTTACGTTGAGATTACCAAAATAAACTTCTACAGATTTTAAATAATTTTGCGGTATTTGTTATTGCATGCATATTATACGCTTACCAAATATCCATATATTGGTGATGATATAACTACGACCAACTGAAAGACCCCAAACACCAGACCAACGACAGTAGATGAGGCACCTTTCCTTGCAGCTTCACTGGGAAAAAATGGTGCTATGACACTGAAGCATATACCTTGACACAACGTCAGCAAGGTGAGAATGACAGCTGTCAAGACTTGCTGTCTAGTCCATCTTGACTTTGCAGCCTTCCTTCTTTCTGCCAAGTAAACCAACATGTATAATGGATTAGCAATTAGATTTAATCTGAGAATATGGATTAGTAGAGATAAGATAGGTTCATGCATTGAGGCCCATGCTAACATATGCTTTTTTTAGCATAGTAGAACAGCCGTTTCTGGAAATTTTCTTGAAGAAAGAAGTTGAACAACATGTAAAAAAAGTTCAAATAATGCATCCTAAGATTTTTGTTACACTAATATTCTTATACAGTAGATGCCAATGTCTCATGGGCTGCACAACCACCCAAGACATCTTAGAGTAGAACTAAAACTAAGAATATCTGGCGGCACATCTACAAAGAAGCCACTTTACCACTACACTTTCCATCTTCTGCTGAAGTCTGCTTCTCCAAAGAACAAGTTGAGTAAGTGTTACTTTCTCCATTTTCTAACAGCATAGACTTATCAGAAATCATTGTAGGTTGACTGCTACCTGCGAAGTAAAATGGGATAAAAGCAACAACACTTTTCTATGGTCCTGTGAAACATGCTGGTGGAATGTTGTTTGAAGTTCTAGAAGAATGAACAACCTACAACCTGTAGCAATCTTTGCCTAGGATGTTAAAATGATGATACATTCTTACTGGACAAACACTGAACCTAACATGACTGTATACTTGGTAGAATCCTACGCATTATCTGTCCTTATCATAGATATACATGTATTTGTTTCAATTTCAGTTATACATGTACAAGTAGATATTGAAGGTAAGAAGCTACTGAAAGTCGATAATTATTTGATTTGATACAAACAAATATAACATAGTATCTCACCAAATAATCAACTCAGTGTTAAAAAATATTGAAGCATCACTGTATTGAAATATGCTATAAAATTTTAAGCTAAATCTGTTTTTTTTATATAACAATGCTTAAAGAAGTCTGAGGGATGCTTTTCCATGGTTACCATTAATTTAATGTACATTTGGCCTTGCATGGTCAAATGTAGCTATGACAAAAAAGAAAAAACTCAGTTGGCTTAGGGATTGAGGATGGCACAGTTTTGTCAGTCATAATACTAAGCCCAAAAGCCTTTTCACGATTGACTCATCTGGAATGCTCTAAATACATATCTGGTTTAGAGTCCGAACCAATTGCTACATAAAAGTTGAAAAATTTGATGGACTTGCACCAAACATAGCCCATGGGGCCCAGTCAGTAAACATAGCCCATGGGGCCCAGTCAGTAAACAATCAAAGCAATAATGCTGCTTCAAGTAATGCAACAAAATATATACGGATATTAAGAGAGTCTATAAAATTATTACAGATATACATGCTATCACCCTGAGATAAAAGGAGGTGCAGTTAGTTTGGGTAAGCTCTCTGTCCATCTCCAGCAAGGCAACTAAGCAAGCAAGTTATATTTAAATTGTGTCTTTAGCACACAATCTAGTTTATAACACTTACCACGCCTGTGGGTTTTTAGAAATTTTCACTTTAGCTTGTGATTAACAAGTTGGCTGGTTGGCTCTAATTTAAAGATAGCCAAAAGTTTTTTATGAAAGCAGAGTTATTAGATGGTTATGATATACAACAGAGTAGTATGCACACTATGCTTGTAATAGAAGCGATGTGCCATCAGAATTTATATGATCAATCAGCTAGTAATGACTGCATGGTCTCTGAAAGTGCTACGATATTACCCTCACCCATCTGAAGTATGTGTAACTGTCACAACATTTTCGATCCAAGTGTTATAATCTAGTTGGTTAATTAACAATATTGGATATTGTTAAACCTGGTAGTTGTTGCTATGTAGTGTTGGCCCAGTGTTGAATCATAAAGCACGTTCTCGTGTGAACTGCTACAAGAATGTGGGATAGTTGCTGCAACCTAATGGAGTTTGTAGCTGTTTGCAGTTGTGAGGTCAAGAAAGGGGTCTAGGCAGGCTGGATAACTGAGAGAAATATGAATTAATAAATTGAGAAAAAACAACTTCTAATTGTAGTAAGTAGATTATGAGTGTTTATGATCAGAAGGTATATTTGTATATTTGAGCAAATAATCGAACTGCATATAACCAGTCTAAAGTACTAGATATACATGTACTAGATATACATGTACTAGATATACATGTACTAGATATACATGACTTGTATGAGCACATAGAGTATACAATATATATAATGTGGAGTCCTAAATTGTTTTTTGCAAATGCGAACAAGAAGGTTTTGTACTTTTTACTGCATGTTGCCTATACTTATTGGTAAAAGATCATACTATGTATGTAGCCATAGTTTGTCATTATACGTTAGGAATTGATCCGCACCTATTCCCTGCAAGCAAGTACTGAGCCGACAAAACTCCACATGACTGTTTATGTACATGTACATGTATAATAGTACAGTTACATATCTAATCCAAATATACACGTAAAAAAATAAAAGTACTGGTTGTTATGCAATATTATAATAACGCACATGTACATTGCAAATATAATGTTATGTATATATTAGAGTGTTCCCAAATAAACCTTTATAAAATATATGTGCAACTTGATACTAATAGAATTTAAAAGTTACAGACAATTCTACAATACGACATAAAGACTATTATAGCCCGAGATTACAGCTGCCATATGAGCAATTAGGTCGGTTTCTGCACTTGTACTCTCTAACTGTGCAGCAGAGCAACTTGAGCATAAAATGAAGTTCATCGTAGTCACATGTGCTGCTACTTCCTCCACAACTAACTCTGCAGGGATTTGACATCTACAATAAATGCACAGGATGTTAGCCACTTAGTTAATGCGTACAACAAGTCAATGAGAGCAAAGTACTGTTGTCTTCATGTAAGTCTAGTAAATATGTTGCTTTGCTTAAAATGATGATGTGCGGGGCTTAATCACAATCATAGTCACCAGTACTAAAAATCAGTCTCTCTGAATTTTGAGTTCCTTCTTGGAGAATTGTCTACTCCATAAAAGTCACTGGTGTATGGACGTACATACGCATTAATTTACATTGGCACCACTCATGCTAAAAATTTGATAGGTATTAAAACTTGCTTGCAATACAATAATGTTCAACTGTCCAAACCTTGCAAATTGAATTTCTAAATTAAAATATGTATTATACAGATGCAACTAGTACACTTAGCATGTTAAAATACTACTGCATACCTGTGATGATGTACAATCCACTGTATTGTAAATAGTATTCCCAGTAGATGTGCCAATGGTTGTCCACAGTTCCTCCAGGTAGTACATGGTAGATAGCTTGTTTAGGGTCGCGTTGACTGAACTAAATGTAACTATGTTCATTGCAGTGCTTGGCCTCTCCAGCAAGCAGAATGTCTTTTGCATTAGTATCATAAGTGATAGCCCATCACCTATCTAAAGAAGGAAGAAATAATTAATTAAAATATTTTCCTATTTCAATACATTTACAGTATATTCTTGGAGGTTTAATGTTGACAAGAACATCAACAGACATCTGTAAGCACTATATGATTAACTACATAGAAACATTATTGTCATGCTACCCAGAAAATGCCGAGAACATAACTCCAAGCTATGCTGGGAATAAGTGGGCATAACTCCTAATTCTGTTTTACACGTATGGAGCATTTCTATTTGATTGACTGCCACAATCACATGCTACAATACTACACATTTTTATGCTATTATCATTATGTATACAAATGGCCTATTCTGGCACCACTCTAAGCACATCATTGGTTATAAACTAGTAGAAATTAAAAAATAACATACATTGCATATACATAATGCATAATATGCTATTTACGCTGTAGTTTGGAACATTTATGTGTATAGGCCTATAAATTATAGTGTTGTTTTACACCATCAAAATGACTGATCTCTTGCTAAACTGTAAAGGAGGAGAAATACTAAGGAGTTTGACTATGCAATGTAGATGTACACGTAACTGGTGAGAGTAGAGCAGTGCAAGGCCTGATGTGTCACCCAATTCTCCTGTAGACTATCAGTAATTATATTAACTAATGACAAGCTATGAAGTTCTATCAACTTACCGTATGATTCTGAAGCAGGGAACATCTTGGAGAAGTGCCAACATAGCTTCGTGGTCTGATCATCCTTCTTCTCTAAAATTAGAAAAGAATTAATAAACGAAAAAGCACAGTGCATGCAAATACAGTGCTGTTCTATTAATATTAAAGACTATAAAGAAAGCAAAGCCAGCACCTGTACCAAAATTATGAAATTATTAATTTATGAAACTTGGATTAGTACTTTACTACATCATAACAAAAAACGAACTATATATTATGCAATATCACATAATATATAGTTTGTTTTTTGTTATGATGTAGTAAAGTACTAATTTTTAATGACTTCCCAAAGTCAATCTAGTAATGTATATTATTATTAACTTACATAACTCTTCATCAAAGGCCTCAACTGCTGTGGAAGTTGTATTTCCAGATTATAAGAAAATACTGAAATATCTCGAGCTGGAATTTGATCATAGAAATATCTTTGTCGTCCAATATCTCTTTTTTCTCTTAGAATCGTCCCTCCATTCCTGATAGTACATGTTAATCAGTTATTCATTATAATCAGAATATAGAAGGTACAGTAAATAGTAGGCTATAATGCATTAATATACAAAATGTTACAAGTTTCCTACATAACCACTAATTAATTAAGATCAAATAATTGATAGTGAACACGTGTGAACAGCACTGCAAGATGATGCAGCACAGTATGTTACTGTATGTTTACATGATATGGTTCCTACATCACCACATGCATTACAGTGTTATTACAACAGTTGTCTTACTATTGCTTTAGTATGTACCATGTTTACTGTAAGCCATTTCAGGAATGTAATGTACAGGAATAAATTTTGAAAAGATATCTAGAGTAGGAGTTTGGTAGAAAAGTCTGTGAAGGATGACAATGCAAAGCTATACCCCATTTGCTGTGCATGAGATAGGCTAGTTGTTTATACCACAATGTTTGACAAATATTCGTGTAGTTCAAAAACTAGCTAACTGTATGTAATTGATGATGTTATTAGTTTAGTAAAACACAAGGGAAGATAACTTACCTGGGTTTGGCACGTAGCGTTTCATCAGTAGACTCATCTTTAGCTTGATTCATTGATGCCGTGTGGGTTACACACAGAATGAGCATTAGTGTTATGAGGTAACATACGCTGCCAGACTCTAATAAAATAATATGGACATATATGTACAGGTGAGAGGAACAGCATTTTATATGTTTAATAGAGTAGCTTGTTATATTCTAATCAAATTTTATTGAGCCCAAAATAAAATATCAGCATAAAGCTATCATAAAGCAGTGAAGCTCCTTTGTAAGCTAGTATTATTGTAGTCTGTGAAATATCTAGTTTCACAAGCAGCTTATAGCTGAGCAATAAATAATTTAATTCAAATGATAGATTTTTCCACAAGGCAAATATCACAAATAAACTTATAGGATGAAGTATATTATTTAATCTCGTAAGTGTATATTACTTGTAACGAGGTAATGCTGCACGTCAGCATGTACATTGTACATGTATATGCATGTTAACCAGGCCTTGAATTCTACTCTATACATTTTTATCTGCTTTGGGCAGTCTACTGCTGCCACAAAATAAAAACATTAATGGCACTCCAAACGCCAATTTTGTTAGTTTATAGTATTATGCAAGTATAACTTACCATTAACTGTTAAGAATATGTTTGAACAAAGAAATAGTTAGGTATAAAATCGAGTTGGCTAAAAATTATTTTCAGAAGTTTTAGATGAAAATTTAAAATACATACCCATCTCTAATTGAGCTATGATTTCAGAAATACAATTTAATACTTAATTCTTTATTATCAAA
The DNA here is from genome assembly GCA_935421135.1 of Bugulina stolonifera. Lineage (NCBI taxonomy): Eukaryota > Metazoa > Bryozoa > Gymnolaemata > Cheilostomatida > Bugulidae > Bugulina > Bugulina stolonifera. The sequence goes on from OW285191.1 coordinate 11,726,714, forward strand.
TGAATATATTATGCTATGAACAATTTGGGCCATTTCTCGCATTTATATACCATGCAGTAGCAAGGTGATTCACAATTTACATTTTCTAATGAAAGATAGAATAAATTTTGCCGGAGGATACAGAGTATCTATGATAGGTCAACTGGATCTTTGGGAAGAATACCAACTGTTTCATCAAATAAAATTAGAGGAACATAATTAATAATAGAAATAATAAGAGTGATGATTGTAACAATATAATTTATAACATTTTGTTTAAATTTTAGATTACATACTATTTATTAACATAAATGCCTGTGGGTTTTAAAGATGGGTGTGAACTAAAAAAACATACCCATACTACAGCTTAGTAAGCAAATTTTTTTACTGTACTTGGATGGTTCATAATAATGCTTTGCTTGTGCAAACTCGACTTACTGAAGATTCTAAGCTAATAATTGAAGAGAATTGTTAACTATTTGAATTCTAATTCTTTGCTGCCCTGAGCTACATGTAAAATTTTAAAACAGGAAATGCAAGTTCAACTAAATTATAATTCGTTTATGGATATCTTTTACCAATCTTTTTGCTATTTTACCATGATATGCTACGTCATATAAAATAATTCTTGGTTTATAAATGGATTATTGTAGATTTGTATGCCTACATCGATTAAGTTGAGATACTGAAAATACAGCTCGAGTGATGGTATACATTTTATAATGGTGGGAGCACTGCTTGCATGTCGGATACAGCAGTTTAAATAAACAAGTACATTCACTAACTCTGAACATTCTAGAAAATTGAGGCAGCCTGTGTTCTCTGTTTCCTTCGGTGTTTTTGTTGCTACCAACTTATTGTTCATAAAATTTGTGTTGACAAAAACCAAATGGTTACGTGAACTAGCTTTCAACTTTAAGAGAAAAGAAAGGCACCAGTTTCCTTCAGCACCGTAACGTGTTCAGAGCCGTAAGCTCTAAGCAGTCGCCATTGTATGCCTTATTCCTATAGCAAGCCACGTCTCTACCTATATGATCTTAAAAGAGAATTTGCTTTGTATACAAAATGTAGGTGTTTTTACTAGAAACAACTTGCACAATTTCCAATTCATACAGATATTTGTTAGATTACACCTTGGTGCAGTGCTATTTTTAGTAGCAAAACCGTTGTAGTTCCACATCTAAAACTGGTAAATACATCTGACATCTTGTTTCAACTAAAGTCAGAATCACAGAGCACTCTTCAAAAAATGAAAACTCTAGTGAATTAAAATGTTGTACTGCATACTTCTTTAACTTTACAAGAGTAGGTCTCTGCATGTCTCTTGAATTTCCAATTTTTCTTGCTAAAGAACTTGCATTGATCAAACTATGAACATTTGTTTATTATCAGAATACGGTACGATCATAGGAACGATCTGATCGCAGTAGAATTAATGTAAATAGTGTGCTGTTGGGAAGGAAACAGTATGTTCAGAAATGACTCGAAGATAAACACAGAACAAAACTGCTTCTGCTTCAATTTAGGCAAATAACAAAAGCTGCTTCAAATTTTGTCCAGTCCTGAAATGAACGTGCGGCTCCATGCAGTCTGTTACAACAGGTCATATGCATTATATTGTATGCATGTAACATTGACCATTCTAAAAATATGCGCAAGAACTTTAGGCCAAATTTTCACATATTTATTAATTTGTGTAAAGTTAAAACCACACACAGATTTATTAACATTTGTAATAAAACACCTTATGATTTATTTAATATTGTTCTCAAATTTTTCTATGAATCTCATTAATTCATTTTATAATTGCTATTTGGAATGAATTACTGCAGTCATAAATCTTTAACAACATGGAAAAACAAGTCATGGTATTTATAAGTTCGATGACCTTCCATATGATTTTAAAGTCAAATATACATAAATTGTAAGTAAGCTAATAATAACTGGTAAGCTACGTAGCTCATAGCATTCTTTGGCTGATGATTTGCTTTGCTTTAAAAACACAGGAGATTGCAATGTTTTAATCCAGGAAGGTATGATTAAACCTGGAATTACTTCAGCTCTGGGAGTTAATGTAAACAGTAAGTAATTCATAGTTCCTCATTAGATTATGTAAATTAGGAAATATTTGACCCTGTTGTGATGTCATGAAGAGCTATGACATCGGCAAACATTCTGCATAATGAGATTAAAGAAGCGATCAATCAAACGTGATTTTGGTGATTGTGTTCAATTTAATTTGGCGGTCAAGCGGTGTTTACTTTGGTTGTTTGTATTATAATATTATAATGTGCTGAAGATTGATTAACTTAAGGTCACTGTCAATTTATATATGCACATATGACAAGAAAGACAAATGAGAAAAAAATGTATGCACCAGGACTAATCAGGTATTGTAGTTAGTAGTCATGGTTTACCAAACTAGCTGGTTGTAGGTGGATGCACTCTCAATTATAAACTATGACTTGATGGAAAATCACTGGTCAAACCCATTGCACATCTGAGAGGTAAAAACTCTTATAGAGAGGTAAAGTAAAACTTATTTACAGTGTCTTTCAACTGATGAACCTCTATTATACTAGCTGTGAGTGTTAGGGCTCTAGTTTTCTGTAAAACTCTGTCTCTAAAAATTCTTTTCTGGAAGAAAGCCAGTAACAACTTCCCTTCTTTTCTGTAGTTTACATATATATAATGATACTGATCTTTAGTGTAAAAGCTTCTTCTTCCAGATGAGCAAGTCTATTCACACTAGTTGCAAAATTTAGTGTGTCATTAGTAATGATCTACCCTGTATTAGTTACATTAATTATTTAAGCGTTAAGCTCTATGCCAGTTAGCAATGCACAATTATCAATGACTTAACTAAAAATTGTGATGATGATGAGAGTAAAAATTTCATTTTATAAATACACTATATATTATAATCTGTTTGTTGATCAATTAGGTTGTAAAAACTGGGACTACTTTTGGAAATTAAGCAATGACCAGTGACTGAGGTCCACTGCTAAGTTGAATTGTTATGCTTCCTCATAGAGCTTGAATTATTCATTACAATGAGGAAGTACCCACAATTATACATGTGTGTGATTCTATACAAAACAAAATTAGTTTCTCCATTTCCTACCTTCTCTCTCAACGAGTCTAAAATAAGTGTTGAAATTACAAGCTTATTATCTATGCATTTACACCTTGCATAGTGTGTCATGCATAATGTGCTGATAATACATTTAATATTACTATTGCTGGTGTAATAATGGCAGTAGAATTGTTGATTATGTCATTGTGGTATTGCTTATACCCTATTTCTTCAAAGAAGGAATAACCTTTGTCAACTTAAGGTCAAATCAAACAAGTTTACAATGCACAACCATCCATAATAATGAATTTAATATATGCAACCATGCATAATATTCTTACTTTAGTAGTTGCATACATGTACATTGTAGGTGACAAGGTTATTGATTGAAAACCCTAGAAGTTTGTTTTTCTTAATGATTTCATGGCCAAACTATACAATCTGCTTGTTCGGCTTGACTTGCCTAACAGTGAACGTCACTACATTGTCACAAAAATGTGAAAGTTGTTTTGCACATGAGGTCTATTCACTCTAGTATTATTTGGAGGAAACTGCTAAAAAATCATGTTAATTATTAAATTATACAATTATTCCACACAAATAGAATAATATTTCAATTATAATGAAACACTTATTCACAAGATCTATCTGTTACCAGATACCATAATGAAATTTATCCTTCAATTGGATGTTATTGGAGTGTACAGTGTATAGCAGGCACATGTAATGTGTATAACACCTAGTAAGTCTAGGTGCAGGTGCACTGCAGCCTATACTGCAATTACATTGTATGTTTAGGATTGAGGCATAATAATAATTAATAATATTATAATATGTATTATGCTTAACTTAAGTAATAATATTTTTATTATATAATGAGAACTACATCTATTAGAGGTCACAGTAATAATAGCTGTGTCACCAGTTGCAATACTGCGCTTACTCAAGGAAGTTATCTGCTGGTATTATTAGAAGATGAATCACTACAAGAAACCTCTTGGATAAAATCCACTCAAGCTTTATAGCATCAGCCAGACGGGGACGTCCCCATCCCACCCCATCCCCCTAATAAAAGAGGTTTGAAGCAGCATCACACTTGGATAATTTTACAAACTAGTTTTGAATGACAGCGTTGTATTGCCTAATAACCTAAACAATAAGGGAACCTTGAACATTTCGGCTAATATAAAAAGCAGGCACGTAATGGGAATAGTGAATTGATGCTAAATATCTAATAGGAGAGACAGCAAACTCATTGCTGCTCTTCTCTTCACAACCATACAGTAAACATGCACAGGTTTAACAAGCTGGTACTAGCTACAATTATTGTGCTTAGCTATGCACAGAGTCTTGATGCTGTGAAGCCGAGTGGTAAGTTCAATCTCTACTCATACATGTATAATATACATGTAAACGTATACTTGTACGTTTGTGTAAATACTGGCTATGATTACAGTGACATTATAGAATTGCCAACTACAACTATAATTTTTACTTGTTAATAAAACAAGCTTGTATAATATTTACAATGTGACTGTGTGTTTCAATTTTCAAGTTATGTTTTGAATCAGTAATGGAATAGCTTCATGTGATTCATTGTGAACAAGAGAGCACAACTCTGCAGCTCTCAGGCCGGTTGCTGCTGATCTTAATAAGACTGCTGTCAATATGCACACAAGTCACCCGCCATGACCTCTCCAAGAGTCCGCACCTGTATTTTTATTTTTTAGACCGCAGATATGTCATTGACGGTTACGATGGAGCAACTACCAATGATTTGCCTAGAAAGCAAGCAAAACCCACGGCGGAGGAAAGTGAGGAAGAAGTTGTGGACTTGGTTATCAAGGAAGGTTCAGCCTCTGGTGGAATGAAACTGGATTTCTTGTTTCATAACAAATCTCATAGCATTGAGCTGAAGGAGAGTAGCTTAAAACTATCTGAAATAGACATAAGAGTACCTGGTTGGTCAGATGACACATTGAGACAGGTGTCCGCTAAGCTGCAGGTGAGATCAAGTAAATAGTGATGTCATTAATTCCAGATTAATAACTGGCATGCATCTGTTTTCGGCTATGAATACCATTGGTAGGAGTTCAAAAAATGTTTGAAATTTTGAGTTGCATGAATTTGGAATCCAGGCTCCATTTACATGCAACATAGACTTCTCTTTACATGTAATATCATTTATCACTTAGCATTTTACATGCTTTAGCACAACAAAGTACAAATACCAATATAAATTCATTTACTCTTCACTTCAATTCACTCCATAACCTGGGTAAGAGGGGGCTCAGTAGCCAGTTTGTAGAACCCAGGGTCTCAGGTGTGAGCCCAACACGTCCCTTTCATGGGAGGTGAGCTCTTCCACTCGGAATATAGCTCCTGCCGCTACAGCTTCCGGGGTCTGTTAAATGGGATGGCTAAATAAACGACAGTATCCAAAAATATCAATGAAAGAAAGCTTAATCGGAAAGAAAACAATGATTTTGTTGTGTTTTTACAACATAATTTTATGTTATACTAAATCACACTTTCATTGACATTATGTAGAAGAAGAAGATGATGTATAATAAGAACTTGGGGGCTACTGTGGTGATGGAAATGGATAGTGACAATTCTAACATACAAGTGAGTAATGTCTAAGCATACTTAATATCTAGCACATTTGCTTGAGAGGTGATATTAGTAATGTAAAATAGATTTACTTTAAAAAAACTGATCAATAATGTAACTGGAAGACGGAGGGAGTTTCTATATTCCCGGGAAGATGGGCAACTCCCCTCTCTCTACCTGATACCTGCAAACGCATACCACAGCAAAATATCTTTGCTACATATTTGGAGCAATCATTCATACAAATACCAGGTTACAGTGTTGAGATTTATTCATTCTTACTGAGGCAGAGCAAGGCGCTATATTCCTTGCATAAATATGATCTATGTAATTGAATATTATATCATATCCATATCTATTATCAATTTATGGATCACTAATAGCATGTGTCCTTTCATTCAGTAATATGACTGTACACCTGCTACACTAATTATGAGGAAGTATTGTTAGCATAATGTGGAGCATAAATAAACTCAGATTAAGTAAGCCTAGCCTACTGCACAACACCTTTGTAAAAACTATGGAAGGTGTTAAGACCTCATCTCATTTGATTTACTTTTGACCCCAAACAAGGCAATAGCTCAGCTACAAAACTAACCAATACCAGCAAAGTATCAGAAGCTATCAGAAGACAATTGAACCCAAGTCCCTGTGACATCACAGCAGATGGGGATGCAGTAGATTGTACAAATGTACATACATATACATTGCTGGTTTCTATCATAGCTGGTGTTGGTGGCCGAGTGGTCTAGCGCTAGTCACTCTGGTCTTGCAGCAATGATGCAAGTTATCTGCAAGGACGTGGGTTCGAGTCCCACCAATGACCTGGAGGTTTTTGTCCCGAACAAGGTTTCCCCTCTGTGCCATATCGAACTAATAATAATATCCAGCTCTAGGAGCCGTGGTGGTCCCTCGACTAGCTCTGCTATTGGGCAGCCACGTTAAAAGAGTTGTGTTTGGCACCACGGATATTATTATATTATTATTATTATAGCTGGACTGTTCTGGTATGTATTGGACTAATACTAGTATGTTCATCAATTGCATCACAATGTACATGGTGATAATTATTGTGTTTACAGGGGTACTTCCAGTTATCTGATTACCAGTTTGACATCAGATCTGACCCTTCGAATAAAACCAAAGGTCATATCAAAAGACAAAAGCTGAAGAAGCTGGCAATAAAGGAAGCTGATGGGGGTAAAAATTAATTCTCTCTGTAATATAATCTAGGTGAACACACATGCCATTTATGGTAAATTCTTTTCTAGATGGCTACCCTGACACCTGTCAGTCTTTATTAGGCTGTTGATATTAACATACTTGTAAGTTGATCTTGGTATCATAGTGATACCTTATCTACCAATAGCTAATGGAAGACTCCAGAATACCAGGAAATAAAATGTTGCTTGTACATGTACATCTACAGTTACACGCATCTTAGTTAAATGCAATATTTCACAACATGGCCTATGAGAAATAGTTTCCATTCAAGACATCGGATTATGCAACCATCGCTTACCCTATGTACAAATATCTCCCTTAGAAGAATGAGAAGTGTTCTGAAAATAAAGTCGCTTTATTTCAATAGGATTATACATAATATGTCTTCTTCATATTATTTGTTTAATATTATGCAGTTGTATCGCCATCAACGAGACGACACAAGCGACAGGCTGTGGTGCAAGAGTTCAACCCCATCTCAGCTACAGTAGAGCTATGTCTACTCATAGACTATGCTCTTTGGTCCCAGGCTTCCCATTTGGGTAATAGCACAGAAGCAGAGGCTATGGCCAACCTTGTTATCTATCTCGCTCACATTGCTCAGATTGTAAGTATACACTTACAGGGGAGACAAATCTATCTACTGCCTACTGAAAGTAACTGCACTCAACTCTACACTCATTTTTTGACTATTTTAAGTCTGGATATATCTTCTAAAGTAAATTTTAGCAATATATAAAGTTGATGAACTTTTATTTTTAGATGGATGACACCTACGACAACATTAACAATGATGATCTTAGGATATCTGTCAACCTCACTGGCGTCGTAATACTGACGGTATGTATACAATTAAACCCTAACGCTCATACCTTGCTACGATAGCATTACTGTGTATATACAGTATGTGTTTACACATAAAACATATTTATTTGTCATATTGTTATTTATCATATGCATGTCATGTTGAATAAGCTTTTATCCATAAATGTAAGATATAGTCACCCATCATATACGTGTGATATTGGTTATATTGTGAGTTGTCTGCTCTCTTTCACCTTCATTTTTCTTGCGTTTACTTGTATTCCAAGGTAAACTTAGTATGGAATTTAATTGTTGAATAACTGGACAATAGTTATTGGTTTTATAATGTAAAAATATAAAAACCGATTAGCCTAATTTTATTTGTTCCCTCTGTAATTACAATTGGGGTCAATTTGGAAATTTTGCACGTACATGTATGCATTGTTCACCTACCCATACTCAATAGAAAACCTAAAGCGGTGCATATTCAGGTAAAAAGGAGAAGTTTAATTAAAGTTCTAATGTACATTGTACATGTAATTATAAAATAAAACTGTATAAAAATTATTTATTGTAAATTATTATCTATGTAAGTTTAACTTTTCTTATTCAGAGTCCAACTGAGTTTCCGGAATTAACAGAAGGTCATAAGTTTGTGCATGGTGGTACTTATCTAATAGATGCCTACAGTGGACTTCAGCGGGTATCTCAATGGAAGGCTACATCGGTAGCTATGGAAACATTACCAGCTCATGATCATCTCATGCTTATGACAGGGTAAGAATGCTTTTATAGGCATTGACTGTATTGCACCACAAATGAAGTTTCATCAGAGTGTAAAAAATCATGTACATGTAGTATAGGCCCAGTGGGATAATGATTACAGTCATGTTATCAGCAATTCAAGGGAAGCTAGCTTACTGTATATTGGTGCAGAAGGAGTATTCAAATATAACTCTCCAGCAAAACCTTTAGTTACAATACTTTCTTATTAACTGCCAGGTTAGTCTAAAATATGATTGCAACAGAAAATTTCTTGGTAAAGTGTGAGAAAATGTTCATATATGAAGGAATAAAGAGTTTTAAGTAAAATAACTCAACTACTATATACAGTACAGTAACTACAAACATCTTATTCCATGTCATAGACAGTAATACATTGTAGGTTGCATTAGATTGTCATTCATGATACATATTGGAAAAGATAAGATTGTTCACCTTTATAATGTACTGCACTTGTATCATTTTCAATTCAATTTCCCTTCGAAAGCATACCAATATTATATAAAGAGAAAGATGTGGCCGGAATAGACCCATATGGGATAAGCTGAGGGGGCGTTGTAGATTATCCTTTGCTACATAAATTAGTCCAGCCTTGTAGAATTGTAATCTATATCTTTTATATACTCTTTAGATACGATCTCGCAAATTCATTTTCAAGTGGAACTTTGGGTAAGTAGAGAAAGCTTCAGACTAAATTACCTACGTGTACATTAGAGTATTAAACTTATTTGGCGGCAAACTGATTCATGCATGTATACAAACAGATGTAATGCATTATAATACAGCCCCCTCCCTTCTGTTTACTGATTGGCTAAACAGATTTCACAGGCTTAGCCTCTTTTGCTCCGCTATTCATTGATCTGACCACATAATGATTATTCTAGTGTAATTAATGATAAAAAATGCTGTTTGAGTTCTGTTTAATTTGCATGCAAGATCTTATATCTACTTATTCAGGCATAGCGTGGATCTCAAGAATCTGTGATGACATGATGTCCAGCTCTTTTATGGAGGTCAATGGACTTATTACTTACGTTGCTACAATAGCTACCCATGAACTCGGTCACAAGTACGTCCAATACACAAGTCGACTTTGTTTAGACGCTTAGATCACACTTTGAATAAGTTAAATATTTTGTTCATGGAAATTTTAAAGTTTTGTCTTGGTTGTCCCCAGGATGCTGAGTGAGAAGATCGCTACATATAGACATACCTTCCTAACTAATGAATCATTAGTAATGGTTAGTTTCACTTTAATCGATCATACATGTAGGTACACCCACTAACAGCGGTTCTCAAATATTAGGTATTTAACGTTTAAAAGCAATTAAAATAGATAATTACTACAAGATTACTACATGTACATTCACCTATCTATTTGAAGTTCACTCAAATACATGTATGTTTAAAAACAACAGTTTAATAAATATCAGGTAGATACCAAGATGTCACAATTCTGTAGTATTATGCCACCACAATCATGTATAAAATTCAACGTCTATAAAGCTGGTTCTATTTGATGTATTGTAGCCTCGGAGCTTGGCATGATGGACGAGATGGAGCATCTAGAAGTTGCAATGATTTGAATTATGTCATGGCAGCGTATGTTGGAGTCAGCCACCATCTGGAGAACAGATTTCTCTTCTCCTGTTGTTCACAAAGAAGCTTCTATGCTCACCTGCATAGGTAAATATCTTGATCTGTGTCTGCGACACAGTAATACGTTGGATAGCTATTATAGTCATTAGTCCATTCTTATTTGATTTTGTCAGAGTGTGTGAGGAACAAAAACTGAACAGTTAAAGCATTCACCATCTGCAATTGGAGTAAGTGGATATGGAAATTGGACATCGTAAACTCACATTGACTGCTTATTAATTGACAAAATTTCCAAGTTCTTCATCACATTAAAATAAAAATCAGGTGCCCTGCATCTCTCAGTGTTTATCACGAGTGCTGGACAGTGTCCAGCACTTAAACTCATCTACAATGAATACCTGTATATGCGTAGATAATGTTACACAGATCACTTTTATATCACAGTGAGGAAGCATCATGTGTTTCTACTCCAAGTGGAGATGTGAGCTTTCCCATTGATGTGGATGTCCAGAATATAACAGAGCGCCTACCTGGAGAGGTGTTTGGTGCTGATGACCAGTGTTACATTGCTTATGGCACCCCCGCATACAACTATACAAGTGTAAGTAGGCCTGTCTGAAACCACACTAGTGTTAGTGTTCTTGGCTGTGAAAATGGTACAAACGGGTAGAATTTGACCTTGTATAACTCTCAGACCTCCATCGAAAACTCGGAGAGTATTTTCAACTTTGCAGTATCTGATTAAAACTGATTATACCAGGCCAATTTCAAAATTGATGTGACTGTAGCCATGACAAATGCACCAATACACACAAAGAAAATAGCTTAAAATGATCGTTCTTGATGTCTCATTGATTTATTAGATGGTTTATCAGATTTTCAGATTTCAAGATTTTTGAATTTCATTTTTACTATCATTATTTATTTATTCCATTTAAGCAGTTTTATCTTTGTTTAAAAAAAATTCAATTGGTGTTGATAAAGAAATCTTGTAAATTTATCTTCATTATGTCATAAAACCTTAGTAATATGTCCATGCCATGATACAGGTTAATGCAGGTTGACCATACAGAGCGTTGCATGCAGGAAGGATGAGAGATAAGACACATAACATTAGTCAATGTCGGCAACTTTTGCGCCACTCACATTCTTTTTTTACTCCAAAACTTGTATGATTGTTTCCTATTTTGTTAAAAAGCATTCAGAAAGGAGTATCTTGATTGTGATAAACAGCTTGACGTTAGAAACTATTTCCCTCAAGTTCCAGTAAATCTCTCACCAACCATATTGTGCTTATTTCCAGAGTTTTCCTATACTTTCAGTCACTGTATGAAGAAGTGAACACTTCCATCTGTCTAAACCTGCTATGCGTTGATCCTGATGACCCCAATGGCTACGTGACTAGATACACAGCTGCTGCAGATGGTACAGATTGCGCCAGCAACTCCATCTGTTTCCGAGGAGATTGCATCACCAGAACAGCTGGGAACTTTTCATTAAACCACCAGAGATGTGATGGTACGAATACCAATTTACACGTTGCACAATATAGTAGTTTAATTTATGTTAGTAACTTTATTCTGATAAAAAGCTGGTTTATTCCCAACTTTATTCACGGAATTCATTAGAATATGGAGATGGTACAATAATTGTTCTATAGGTCTGCTGTTGATAGGCTGATGTGACCTATGCTAGTCTTTAGAAAACATAAAATAGTAAAAGGTAAACTAGATCATTATATACATTACTTCACCTGATGCAACACAGCGTTGTTGTAATCAAATGACCATATATCAGAAACTGTAACAAACAAGTTTAAAAAGTCTTCAGTGTACATGTGCTTATCTAATTTTAGATTAAAAATTTGTCCAAATTTTACTGCTTTAACAAATTCATAACTTCAGTTGAAGATTGCTATGGATCAGAAATGAGGTGTGTGAATGGTACGAATGAGGTTGAGCCACTCATGTTTCGGTGTTACTTCTCAAGTGACGACTGTGATGGATCAGAACATTGCTCAGACGGTTCCGATGAGGTCAACTGTGATGAAGGTAAACACAGCGAATACTAGTTGTCTTATGTTGGGGGTTTGGCCATTATTTTATACAATGATGCATTTTCAGCAAGAAACTTATTTTTGAGCAGTCAGAGAATTGCTTCGAATCCATGAAAATACCAGTCTCTGACTGGGGTTTAAACACGAGGCCACTACGGAACCTAATCGTCTAGCGCATGAACAGAACACGCTACCACTACACCAGCTCAGCAACCTTATAAATGGACGCTTCACCAGTGAGCAGTAGACATGCTCTGAGAGAACTGCACACAAAGTACCCCTCTCATTATGGCCACCTAGTTGTCTTATAATTATATTCGCATGTACAAAGTATTCACTATAATCATTGATTACTAGGAAAATTAACAGTTAGATTTGTTAGTTTTTGCCTTCTGACACCTACAAAAAATAACTCCCCAGGCTTATACTCCTCGGCGTGACCAGCCCCTTCCAGCTCGCACTGCCAGGTGCCAGTGCTGGCCAACTCCCTGTGAGAAAAGACCTTTTTTTGGGCAGAGTAGAGGAGTTGCCTTAAAGCCATGCTTCACATGACCCCAAGGACTTTTCAGGCACGGGGGGGGGGGGGGGGGGAAATTGTCGCTGGATGTTCTTCCTAACACCACTGTGACCCGGATTTGAACCCGGGACCTTCAGCATGAGTGTTTAGCATTCTAACCATTAAGCCACGGCTGCTCCCTCCTTATGACACCTACAACTAGTCATTATTTGTGTGTATAGGATGTCATAGGCTGGCTACCAAGCCTTCAATATCAACCCTTGAAAATATTGGCCAAATTAGTGTCAGACAAGCCTCGTGCCAGCAACTGAGATAATTCTACCAAAGCCTATCTTTATTAAGACTTATAATACATTTGTATTTACTAAAGAGTGTGGAGGAAATATGACTGGGCTAGATGGAACCATCTACTCACCTAGGTATCCAGATCGTTACCCGAACAATGCAAACTGTGCATGGACTGTATCTGTTGAAGAAGGGTGCAGGATAGTAGTTACATTCCCTGAGTCAGCTGTATTAGAATACTCATATGACTCACTGACGGTAAGTGGAATACACAGTTGATCAGAAATAGATTTGCGCATGTAATAATAATTATATATTGCATATATTTTTGGTATTGATCGTAGTCGTTGCTATGCAATGGGTGCTTTGACAATGAATGTTATTTTCAAATAGAACACACATTTGGTGCTTGTGAAGCTAAAATGATTTTTCTTTTACCGTAAGACTCAAGAGTTAAGCAGCATAGAGGCAGATTTTTAAGCCTTCCTTCCCATTTTTTTGAAACTTTCTACTTTCTTCAGATTTTCACCAATGTAATCTTATTAACAACTTATTTCAATGTTAAGTGAATGTGTTGCTTGGATTTTGAGACAACTAGACCTCAGTGTTTAATATTAGCTACACTATAAATTCGATTAGCTCCCATCTCTTGCAAACTTAATATATATGCAATGTCGCTGTCATAGAAGAGTGGTGCCCACTCCAGCCCTACACTTGAAGGCCTGTGGAGTCTTAGGTCTGCTGCTATATTACCTTTGCTAGAAACTCCCTATATGAAGTGACAGTAATCTTGCAAGTGTTGTTGTCTTCCAACGGGGACTAGAAATTTTTCCAGCACATTCCAGTCCCAATGTGTAATGCGCAGACCTATAACTTGTGTGACATTCATGGTGACATTATAGTAATGGTTTATTAGATAAGAGATGCCAATGACGGAGGTAGCCAACTTCTATATAAAACAGGAAGTATCAGTTCAGGAGAATCATATCTTTTCAACACAAACAGAATTCAAGTACGATTCCAGTCTGATGTCAGCGTTACATATAATGGTTGGAGATTCCGTTGGACTGGTTGTAAGTTGATATTAAATTGTAAAAATACTATGACTTGATGCAATAGTGGGATATAAAACACTGAATAGGATTGCTCTGTCCCAGTGCAGCATCAATTTACTTAATGCTTTATGGAGAACTAAACTGTTAATATCAATCTACGCGCTAATACTTTTAATAGCTGCAAAATTGATTCATTTGCTGCCGCAGATGCTGTGTTCACAACTGTGGAACGCAAGAAGTCTATGTCTGTGCACATACAATATCTTTGTAACAACAACATTATGAAAGAAGATATACTTGATTTAGTACAAAAGCATTAAATGTGGGCTGGGTCACTCAATTATGATCTCCGTTGTGTGGAATAACTGCTACAATGGTTTTCCTTTTGTTCTAGCTATAATGCCCTATGTATGAGTAGAATAATTTACTAGTAAACCTGCTACTAATATATCGGTAGTAATTAGAACATGTGGAGAGGAGATGAGTGGATCTAATGGTACAATATATGCCCCTGGATATCCTGGGAATTACTCAGACAACACATCTTGTGTCTGGACTGTATCTGTAACTCCTGGTTATAATGTGGAGATAACTTTCATTACATCTTCCTTTATCGAGAGATCTTGGGACAGCCTATCAGTGAGTTTCCCTTACTATTACAACAATATAATTAGGTCGGACTTAGAAACCTATCTGCTAAATACCGTTGGTGCTGTCAACAGAAAGTTTGTACCAATCAATACTATATATTATTTGCATTTGTTTATACTATATACTACTACATGTAGCCTACTACATTGTACATTATATTATACTGTACATACATGTACATGCTAAAGTTGAGATTTCCTTCATGAACCATTAAGGTTCAGGGTGCTGATGGATAGGCTGTCGTTATGTCTTGCTGTATAGCTATTCTGTTCACATCAATCAGTTTAATACAGGTTTATGATGGAAACTCTAGCAGACTCTTGCTACTCAAGGACGGGTTCATCTCCGAGAATGAGTGGTACATCTTTCAAACTGATGTCATCACGATTGTGTTCATTTCTGATGGATCAGTGAACCATGAGTCATGGGCATTGGAGTGGAGCAGTAAGTGCTATGAGTTACTGTAACTCCTGGATCTCACTAACTTTTTTGCATAACTTTAAACTACATTGTATGATCAGCTAATACTAGGGCATAGAGCCGCTTGCGTATATTAAATCTTCTTCTTGCATTTCTCCAGAAGTAAGTTATACATGTACAAATGTACTATGCAGCTGTTACAGTCTGATCATTAGAAATTAGTCACATTTAAAATTGAAAGCTGTATTACTGTAATGCCATAAGTTAATTTTCAATATCTTTAACAATTTGTGTCTCTGTAACGTAGAAATAAATCACAGAATTTAAATTTTAAATAGTCTAGGTCGGGGTACATGCACTTACTATATTTCTAGTAGAAATTTGCATTCAGACTGAAGGAAAACCACGCATAAACCATCAGTTAAATTATGTGCATACATGCTTAGGCAATGGTGGTGATATAGCAGCGAAATAGTCTTAGTTTAGAATTAATAACAGCTAAGCTATTGCAATTGATTGCTAACACACTACTTGTAATAGTGAGGTCTTGTCAGGCACATGGTTAGTGTTGTCATATTAAGTGAGTTTCTTGCATATTTACAGGACATTTACCTGAAGGAACAACTACTAGTTACCCCTCCACAACTACCCCTGGTAAGTGTGCTATTCTATTGCATAATGGTTTGGTCTATAGTAAGTGTATTATAGAATACTAGGTCTAGCCTATAATAAAAAATGGAAAATTGTTGGTTACTAATAACTTGGGAGCAGTTAGCCTGGGCACCATAGCCCTAAGCTAATCGCGCTATCAAAAATTAAGCATGATGGACCCTCCTCTACCTTCAATATTATACATGTACTATATTGGACTAGCTTTACTCAGCGTCAATTTTTCCTTTTAATTATCAATTTGCGCAAACTTGACGACAAAGTGAAAACTCTAAACATCTACTACTGCATTTCAGCACCTGGCTGCGGCGAGAATGAGACAAGTAATGGATATATTGCATCACCAGGATTTCCTGGAAATTATCCAAATGACTCAAGATACACTTGGAGTATATCTGTTGCTGCAAGCTATGGAATCAAAATAACATTTTTATTGTCATCATATTTGCAGCCTGGGAATGATTATTTGTTGGTAAGTAAACCGTTGTATTAGCTGTGACATGGTTTGCAATACATCTGTGCGTAAGTGACAAAATAACAATACATGTACATTGTATATATTTAAATTCTATTTAGCTGAAGGAAATACTAACTTATTAATCTCCTCAAGACTTGGGAATAATTGTTTATTCGACCACTGCTACATATAATTATAGCTTCCTTACAGATTTCTCGACTACATGTACATTGCATGATGTATTATTATTATGAATTGTTGATTGCTACCAGAAGGTCATACAGTACATGTAATATATCGCGAAAAAATTATGTCGATTATAATATCTCAACATGCTGAGTGTTACTACGTCTGCTATCTTATGTCATCGCAACATTATTTTTATTTGTTTCAATTATTATTGAAGATCTATTTCTTTTCATTTGAGCGAAATTCACTATTTATCATGTTATTGCAATGTTTAACTTGGTAGATGGAGAGTGCAGGAATTGGTAATTCAGAGTATCTTTATAAAACTGGAAATATCGTGGCAAATGAGACGCATTACTTTAACACAAACAGACTCCTTGTATGGTTTTACTCAGATGCTAGCGTTACATATGGTGGTTGGATATTTTCCTGGGACAAGTGTAAGTATTTAATTTACATAATATTCCTGTAGCCCAGAAGTAATATTTGAAAGCAAAAAATTATTTGGAAGCAATGCTAACCAGGCAGGTGCTGGCTGCTGTAATTTTGCTAGTCCTAATGCTGAATGCTAAAAGGAGGAAATTCACATAAAGATACAAAGGGACTAGAGTTTATTGAACCAGCCTATCAAAAACGCGTGACAATTGCAAATGTCGGCCAGGGGGCAGGGGATAGCAAGGAAGAACTCAGTGACTTTCACAAGTGTTGCAATGCCTCATGGAAACATAACTGTGGTTCAAAATCATATTTCAACCTTTAAATATAAATTTCTGCCTTTAAAAATTATTTTCCACCTCCCTTGCTAATATTCTATTTAACTTTCAAAGTGTTACTTTTCACTTTTAAATATTATTTTAAAATATATCATTTAATGCCCTTCTGTCTCATGATAAATATTTATGTACATGTACAATGCATTTCTATAAGATTTTGTATCCAATCACTGAGTTTAGTTATAAATTTCGTTCAAAAACATGTAAATGTACAAATAAAAAAAATAACAATGGAGCTTATGCAAACTTGTTTATGAGGACAATTCAGTTAACATGATTTGAATTATTAAATAATTAGATCGTAGCTATCTGGGGTTTTCATAGGACATTGTTAATGTATTAGACATTATTGCACTAAGAGTGACTTTTAACATCAGCTGTGAGTTGAAGCCGTTGGATTCTGGTTAAAATTAGCATGAATCAGCAATGAAAATTATATATGTCCTCATTTTATATCATTATATATGTCCTCATTTTATATCATTATATATGTCCTCATTTTATATCATTATATATGTCCTCATTTTAAACCTTGACTGTTCTTGAATTCAGTGTTTAAACGTAATATAAACTGCAAAGAAAAGTTATATTGTGGCAGTACAGAGTTTGATATTACCAGTTGTACTCTGCACAAATTTTGATCTCTATCCACTTGTTCCTAGTTATATTTCTAAGCCATTGCATGCCTTACATGTACGTGTACACGTACATGTACATGCGGGTTTACCTGCACTTGTGTGTGTGTGTGTGTGTACACGCATGCGTGTCAAATTAACATGTATTGTATTATGTGAACACCAATTATTACCATATTTACAACACATTTTAGTCTGTGGTGGGAACAGAACGGGATCCAGAGGAACCATCGTTGCACCAGGATATCCTTGCCCATACCCAAGGAATACAGACTGCGTCTGGACAGTATACGTTGAACCAGGCTATAGCATAAGAATTACTTTTACAGAAGCGGCCACCATAGAACATTTCTATGACTATTTGAGGGTAAGTGTGCCATTATAACCTGTGCATCCATATCATGACCCATATTTGAATTACTGATTTACCAAGTGTCTAGATACTAGTACACCTCCTGTATGGTTGAAAGTTGAATATAATAGTTATAGTTGCAGAAAATACAGGTATAATAATAGTGTGAGGTGTATGCTTACACACATGACTGTAGGTATAGATACTAGCCTAAATAACTCGTTAGTGCCATGCAAATTGTGACACTAGAAAGGAATTCTCTGAAGAATATTTTTATACAATGAAACTACTACACTATTCATCTAAATTGTAGACACAAAATGTATAATTAATATGTAGCATTGTAAAACTACTGGCACATTGTACTATGAGTGTTGATGCATTTATGATGCATTGCTACCAGCCATTAGGCTTGTGTAATACACAGATGGTACGAAAATGTTTAAATGATGTACATGTAAAACTAAAACGCTACACCAGGCATAGTACTGGGCTAATCTCTTTGTATGAGGTACAGGTATTTGAGGCATATACATGTATGCTGGGTAGCCCATAACTGACAATTAATAATAATGTTATTGTTTTACATTGGTAGATATATGATGTGAATAATAGAAGTCAAGAACTCCTGCACAAAACAGGAGAGATCTTTGAAGGAGAGTCTTATCTCTTTAACACTGATACTATTGATATATTCTTCTCATCGGATTTCATTGTAACATTTAATGGCTGGGCATTTCTCTGGGAACAGTGTAAGTATCCTATCAACAATGAGATAATAGTGATGCTTAAAATTGATGTCAAATGATAGTTCTACATCTTCAGTCTCTGACCATAAGCTGCATAATTTGCTAATTGCTGGGAACACCATGAATATACTGTAGGCGGTTTGATGGTTAATATTTGTACAGTTTATATTGGACAAGTACATGTACATGTTAGGGTGCTTGGACTTTTCTTATATAATGATGTATTTTCAGCAAGGAATTTATTTTTGTGCAGTCAGAGACTTGTTTCAAATCCATGAAAAAATACCAGTCCCTGACTGGGGTTTGAACCCGGGGCCTCTACGGTACCGAATTGCCTAGCACAGTGAGCAGAACAAGCTACCCACTACACCAGCTCAGCAACCTTAGAAAAGGAAGCTTCACCAGTGGGCAGCAACATGCTCTGAGAAAACTGCACACGAGGCACCCCTCCTATTATGGCCACCTTACGTCTTATAGGATGTTAAGGGTTTGACCATTATTATATACAATGTATAATGATCTATTTTTCAGTACATGTATTATTAAATACAATTATGTTTATTTATTTTTACATCGACTAACAAGAGAGCTTTGTTTTCTTCATTAGTACTACATGCAGTTTGCAAAATTTCTTCACATCTGTTTCAAGATAGCTATTTTCAAGCAGTGTGGGTATACTTGTATGTGACTTGAGTTGAATCAAGTACTTTAGTCAATGCAAATATACCCAAGTAAATTCTTTTTTGCATCCCAATTAGTTGATTCAACTTCCAAATGTATCAATTAACTCTAAGGTAGTTGTTGTGACGCTAACTATGCACATTACTGACCATACATGTACATATATGGTGGCTTTTCAGCATACCCTTGTGGAGGAAACCTGACAGGATCATTTGGTTATATCTATGCACCTGGATATCCTGGGAACTATTCAGCTAATCTATACTGTACTTGGACAGTATCAGTCGAACCAGACAGTATTATCAACATTACATTCTCAGAGTCTGTCTTCAATCTAACCTGTTGTGATGATCTCCTGGTGAGTCAATCTACATGCAGTAGTAGAGCACTATCCTAGTACTAATCACTTGGGCTCTAGTTGAAGCTGAGTACTTGAGTACTAGTGGACTTATTTTATCACAATAGAATACATACCTGTACATGTATTATGAAAGCTCAGTTACAGTTAACCATGCAATCTCTCTGGTTTTTATCTCTACTTTTTCTTATTTTTCCATAGTTTCAGCATTGTTGTGCTAATGATTTTTGTTATGCTGACCCCAGTAGAACTGTCATTATTGGCTTTTTAAACACTGATGGCTTTTTTTGTTAAACGCAAAACATTAATTAAGCTTTAAGTTATCATTCAGTGCAAACCAATCAGCATGAAGTCTTCTGACAGAAATTTCAGCAATTTCTTTTCAGATTGTATAGAGTAGACTGGTGGTTTATACATGTACATGTACATGTATAAACCACCAGTCTACTCTAGTTATCCCTATGCATGTATACCATAGAGATTTGTGTGCTGCATGTTTACCATGATCACCATTGTAAGTTATCAATAGGCTTATGAATGATTTCTGTGTCTCACATTTCTTGCGTATTCTATCAAAACAACATTAATTAAGATTACATATGTATCTTGAAATCCAAAAGCAGGTATATATACTGCATACATAAAGCTTGAGATACCAGCTGAACTTCCTGTTCTGTTGAAGGTGAAGGACGGATACAACGGTAACCTCCTATTGAGTACGAGAGAATATGACCTGACTGCTAGAGGGGTTGGAAATCATAGTGGGGTAACTTTCAGCTACTATGGAGGGACTTTCAGCTTTTTCATTGATAAAATTGATATTATATTCATCTCAGACAATACATCGACCGGTGATGCCTGGACGCTCGAATGGAATGGTTGGTGTTCTAATCTGCAATGTTCGTGAATTCAACATAATTAAAAACGATATGTGATGCATCAGTTAGAATATTGGTTAATCAATCAGATGTTTCTGCATATTTTTACTGTTGTCTAAATTACTATTAGTTTAGTGTCAGCTGAAAAGGAAGTCAAATATAAATATAGTCACTGTAAACTGAATTGGTAGCATCCATTACAACCATTTGCTGTTCTCCTAGCCTTGTCTGTTATGTCATATCTAACCACTTGTATTATCATCGGACCACAACTGTATAACATTCTATAATATAATGGTGTGTTTATAGAAATAAGGAGGCGAACGTCTGCAGCAATATCAACATCTACACCAGTGACAGCATCTACCAGCTCACTGCCGTTAAGTAAGTTGTTGGTATTCTACGCCTATTAATATTGTAACGTAACAAGTATTCATGTGATACATGAACCTGCCAATGGTAAAGCGGACTTGGACAAAGTACTGCATACATATGTAATGCAGCATGGAAATAGTTCCGCTATTATACTCGTGCCAAACTCAAATTCTAAACTTCGATCATATTTCAGCACTGCATCGCAGGTGAGCATTTTAAAGTTATGAAGTTTTAACCAGTATGGGTAGTTTAATTCAAAGCACTGTTACTTACTACACGCAGTACACTTGTAGATTGCTAAAAATATTTTAGTTATTCCGCACTTGCACTACACTCGAATTACCTGACATTTATTATGTTATAGCTTGTGGTGATACCATAAAAAATAGATATTGGGGAGTACTACACTCACCAAACTACCCAAATAGTTATTCCGACAATATGGTCTGCATATGGACTATACTGCTACCAACCCTTAGCCATGGACAGATCTACGTAGATTTTGACATTGAAGAATCGCTATTTTGTCACAAAGATCACCTTATTGTAAGTGACTACACTGTAGAGGCATATGTGACGAAACTACAATTGTAACTGGATATTTGTAGCTGGAATAGAGATCGTGTTCAATAACTTTTTGCATAATGAAAAGTACAATTTGTAGCAAGAACTGCTTGCTTCAAACTAATCAGAATTGTAAATTGTAAAAGTGGAATATTCTATTTTCATTAGTATACAGGAATTATCCGTACCCTGCGATCATGAGCAGAAATTTGTTAGCCTGCTACATAATTTTATCTGGAAAACAAATTATGATTGCAATCTCAGGTTTAATGGGTTGACCAATGAAGATGTAGGCAGGCTAACCTAGTGTGGTGACAGAAAAAGTTATCTACATGTAGTTGTATATTTGTTGACCTACATGTGGTGCATATTCTGCGAAACTGAGGACTATTTGTAGGTGACAAATGGTAGAACAGGGGAGACTGTAGCAGTAGCGTGTGGTCAAGGAGATCTCCAGCTGTTCATACCTGTGCCTACTGACGTTATCACAGTCAGCTTTACTACAGATAGTTCAAACAGTCAGTTTGGTGGATTCTTACTTCAATACTTCTTCTGTGAGTTTATGTGGAAATACATTGACCGAGAATTTGATATTTACAACATACATTATGTAGTTAGATACAATATTAGTTTTCATCTGCACCTGATCCTACAGCAAAATTCATCTTCTTGAGATGAATCAAAACACTTGAAATTATCAATATGAATTTCTCTATAACATAACAGATACTATGTTCTACATGGAAATACAGAGTCTGAATCATTTTTACCTTTTAGTAAATACTGGAGAAGGTTCTACACCATCCACCATACAGACAACTTCTTATAAACAGACAACACCAGTGACTGCTCCAACTACACCATGGTCTACAAGGCCATGGCACACTACACCAACTATACCATGGTCTACAAGGCCATGGTGGACTACACCGGGATGGGAGACATCAACCAACCCATGGCATTCTACTCCAACTTCACAGTGGTCTACGCCTACAACTACAGATAAGGAAGGTGAGCTGCAGTATTGCTTACCACATAATCATTATGACTCCTGAAAGGTACATGTATGTGGCAAGCAGAAATAGAGTAATCTGGTTAGCTATAGAGAACATTGTCTCTAGAAAAAAGTTGTGATTCAAGGCGCTTCTATAGTCTTCCACTATTTTGCAGAATGTGTAGAGGAGCATTTAGCCTACAGAGGAGTTCTGGCATCCCCAAACTACCCAGAGAACTATGATCCTAATGAGCTGTGTGTGTATCTTATATCCTTACCTTCCTCATGGCTGGTGATTACTCTCAACTTTACACACTTTGAGACAGAGCCACATCCCAATTGTACTAAAGACTACCTAGAGGTAGGACAATGACAAAGCTAGTTGTTATGGTAGAGGTGTTTCAAGAAGTTGACCAGCAATCTTCTACTTAAACTCATGTTGTTGAATTAGCACTGACTGCTTGATTTGAATATTTGTAAGGCTGCCTCTGTAGCAACCGTCTTGAGTACATATATCATGCGCCATTTGCTCTCTAGGCTCTTTGCCAAACCTGTGAAATAAGGTACCTCTAACTCCTGATATGTCCACAATTACCTATGTACTGTATGCATATCATTATGAGTCTACATGTGTATTGATATTGCATGTGTGTCGGGAGTATATAATCTATGAATCTATAATGATTTCATTGACCTCTTCATGTAGGTCTACGATGGCAATACCCACCAAATGTTGACCAGAGCCTGTGGAAATATGACCTTTTTCCTTTTGGGGGAGTCCAGCTCTGTCATTATCAAATTCAATTCTGATAGCAACAATGAACATAGAGGGTGGAGTATGACTTGGGCGTGTAAGTTAAATTTAACTATCAAACAGTGCTGCTTGTTACAGCTATTTTGGTATTTCTACTAAATATCCTAATGATAAATGTACATACAGAAAACAGGGTTGGAATGTGTAACTTATATACCACAACTGGGTCAGGTCACTTCAAAAGAGAAAATTTAATGAAGACACTAGAAATTTCAGATGATAGTCTTAAGTTGCTAGTTGAAGATAAAAAATATTTCTTTAATTGGTGACTAAAATCTGTATTTATAAAAAATGTGTTTGCCATGGAGATTAGGGTTATAAATAGGACCATAGAATAGTTGAATCATAATTTATTTGCTGCCTAATACCAGTGTAACTTGAGTTATTTTTATGAGTCTGTACAATTAAAAACTTTATTCTATGATCAGATGATTCCAAAATACACAAATAAGCTGATAGTATCTAAATTATGGTAACACTTCATTCACATGTACAAATAAGTTGAACTACCTCATGGAGAAGGTAGGGGTTCACTTAGGTGTAAAATTTGTTGAGACTTGAACTGAACTGGCTTGGAACAGAATAATATTACAATAAATCAGTGGCATTGATTTTCTAAAAATAAACAAATTTCTAATGTTTTGATAATTTAAAAATTATAATGCAATATGTAACTAATACAGATACCCTCCCACCAGCTGATCTGACTACACCGACTACAGCAGAATCAAGTAGAACGACTAGAGCAGCATCAACTGGCACGACTATAACAATGCCACCATCAACATCACCAAGTAAGCGAGAATTTAGCTAGGGTTCTTGACTTTCTTGAGTAATGGGGGCGTAGACTAGTTAACCCTATAGCTAACTACATAATATATATTACAGTATTATTAGTATTATTAGTATGATGCAGAGTAGTGATAGACATATTATTTAATTTCCTTTGATGATGATGTTACTAAAGGGATAAATCAAAATGCATCTAGTGTTACATGTATTTTACGATGTCAATCTACAATACGTAAATTATTATTTTGAAAAGTTGGAGCCTGATACAAAAATGTTTTCAAGCCCATTATACCATAGGCCAGGAAAGCAAGCATTTTTTTTATTCATGCTAAATTTGTAATTACTTGAAGTACATAATTTGCCAAATTTGCAAAGCCACTAGTGAGATTAGCAAAAGATAACTCCAAACCAAGATTTAGTATAGCCTAATCCAAAACTCAATTTTGATAAAAATGTAAGTTCACATAATATTTTCTCTTTTGTACAACATTGTGATGTATTTGTAGCAACACCGTGTGGTGGCGAAGTGGGTGGATCAACTGGTTCTATCTACTCTCCCAACTATCCTAGCAATTATCCAACCAATGCTAATTGTATCTGGACCATAATAGTGGAGGATGATCATGGGATATTATTGTCATTACCACGTAAATATGTGATAGAGTCAGACTATGATGTCTTGCAAGTAAGCGGAAGCTCAAGTCAATCAAAATTAAAGTTAAAATCGCTACCAGCTCTAGTTCATAGCGTGCTTATCTATGTATTAGATCTGAATGGCATGCAAAGAGCTATCGAAACTTTAACTGGAGGTTAACGCTGAAATAAATATTTTTAGATTACAGACGGGGTTACCGGTGAGAAGTTATTAAATGTTACTGGAGACATCTCACCCTTAGCAGGATACTATCCAACAAGTGTACTCGTAATCAGGTTTCAGTGTAATTCTGATGACGGTTCAGCTACTGGCTCTTGGCAACTGAATTGGAAAGGTAATTAAATATACAGTACTCATATGCTTAACATAGTCAACTGCAGTCGAGGTAATGACAGGTTAATTTTCCTGTTGTTTGACTGGAATGCAGCTATGTAACTGATATGTATGTACATGTACAGTATATAATGATAAAATTGTAGCCGTGAAGTCTGGAGAAACTACGTTAGAGTCATCAACTGGTACCACCCTGTCAATGAAACCTACGGCACCGGGGCTATCCACCACAACTTCAACTGCAAAACCAGCTACAAAATCCACTAATAAGACACCCACAACATCAGCTAGAACACCTAAAGCGGTGTCAACATTCTATACTACACCGATGACTACAGCGTTGACTTCGCTGACCAAAACATCACGCGCAAAGTCTTCAACTACAAAACTAACGGCAAATTCTACTACAACAGCAACTTTGAGATCTACAACAATACTAGAAAAATTAATTGCATCTACATCAACTTCAACGGCTACCGCTTCATCTACTGAACCTTCTGAAACCTCTAATACAAAGGCGAATACAAAATCTACTACCACTACAACATCATCAACTACAACACCCGCTGCACCATTTACTACAACTCTGACCACTACATCAACCACAGCCTCTACTACAGCACCTACAACAACACCCACCACCATATCAACGTCAACACCTTCTAAGACGCCTACTACACCAACTACCATTGCATCAACCACAGCCCCTACTACAGCACATATTACAACATCTATTATAGCATCTACCACTACATCAACTGCAATACCTACCACTACAACAGCTACAACGTCTCCTTCAACATCTGCTGAAACATCTACCACTACATCTGCTGAAACATCTACCACTACATCAACCGCAGCCTCTACTACAGCAGCTACTACAACGCCTACCACAATGACAACTACAACACCTTCTAAGATGCCCACCACAACATCTACCACTGCATCTGCCACAGTGCCTACCACACCATCTACTACGACTTTAACCACTATGGAGCCATCTTCTACTTCCCCCGATACATCTGCTACTGGACTAATTGGCGTCAGTCTACGAATAAGCTCTATTAGAGGGGTAGAAATTAACTGTACAGACCCAAGATTGCGCGAAGCAAGCAATGAATTCTACAAGTCATTTTACGTAAGTACACACATTTACAATACAAATTCACATGTCAATGACCTCTTTGAAAGTGATAAACTTCAAATCTTAGAGTAATACTGCTCCACAGTCTTGAAACCCGCTCTAACGAAGCCGGTAAATAGTACGCTGCAAATAATTATCTTAGGAATTTCACTTTAGGACTTAAAACACATTCGCATTATGTTATCTACCAGCAGTTGAAAGGGAAACCTCTCTTCACTGAATTCCAGTTGAATAATACGCTGTATACAGTACACGAAGATGTTGAACATGGGTTGTAATTTTTCCATTTTTTCAGACATCTGTTTGTAATGCCATGAAGGAATATGCTAGAAGAATTAAACAATGTGGATTATTTACGATCTCATGTGGTTCCGTGGTTGTAAATACTAAGGTCACTGTGTCTGCAGTCAGCAGGGCTGTCGGGCAAAGTCAAGCTTCTCTGATAACATCCGGAGAACTTCGTCAGCAGCTTCAGGGATTAAGTAAAAGCTCCATTCTAGGTAAATAACGACTCTATAAATACATCCATGCAAGCATTAGACATGATCCAACTCACATATGCATGTAGGCCTAACAAATCGATCCAGAAAAATATTTGCATAGATAAATTTTCTTGCAAATAAGACAAACCAGAAGTTTTCGTAGATCCACAGAATACATGACATACGTTCAGACAAAGCTATTCCCACTTTTATATTGTCAAGTAATCTATTTTCAAGTGCACTTTATTCTACATCATAGCTCTAATAATTGCGAAATATCCATCATTGATAGTGATTCAAACGCACGGATAATAAAAGCCTAACAAAAGGCTTCATGAAGTAGTGACAAAAACTAGTGTACAATGTGTAGATTTTAGTGTGATAGTGTAAAATGCCATAATACAGAAAGGCATAATTTATAATGACTACTTATTTTATTGTGTATGTGTAAGTATTATTATATTTATATATTCCACCAGAGCTGGCAGAACCACCAGTGGTAAAGGATGTGAACGAATGCCTGGATGAGACACTCAATACATGCAGTGAACATGCCAAGTGTACCAACACTGATGGAATGTATACCTGTGAGTGTAACTCAGGTAAGTATAGTAC
Organism: Bugulina stolonifera; assembly: GCA_935421135.1. Classification (NCBI taxonomy): domain Eukaryota; kingdom Metazoa; phylum Bryozoa; class Gymnolaemata; order Cheilostomatida; family Bugulidae; genus Bugulina; species Bugulina stolonifera. The sequence continues at coordinate 11,754,285 of OW285191.1, forward strand.
ATGCATAACAAGTTTGTGTGGCTGGAGATCAATGTAATACAACAAGTCACTCTGACTTGAGGTTAACATGCTATTAAATTCTTTGTGTAACTAGAGTTTCAACTGTCCGTTGATTTGACCAAGTGTTTTGTATTGTACAAATATAAAATACTTACAAGACCAGTAGTCTCTGTGTCCTCCATCTGTGGCTACCCAGGTGACTAGATATTAGACATTCACTTCTCATTTGCCTTTCTGGCCGCATATTTTACCATATAGAATATGTGAAGACATTGTGACATTCAGCTATAATCTCAATACTTGGATGCTAGGATATAAAATACATGTACATGTATGTGGAATGTGCAAAAGTTGAGACCTGATATTGACTACTTTCTGTTAGTCTGTTCATATCTCACATTCATCTATAGTTTTATGTAATCATATATGTAATCACATTGTACATACATGTAGGATTCCCAGTTGACACCTCACCTGATGAGGACCTGCCTGGCAGATCATGTGCCCGACCTTGTCACAACATTGACTGCCCCGGAGAAAAACAGTGTGTTGAGGACACTGATAATGTACCTCAGTGCATATGCCCAGGTATGTGAACTTGCATGAAATTAGCGATGCTCTATTGCTCACACAATGTTTGTAAAGTTTTTGTGCTTATTATATGCACCCAATCTCCGCGTATTAACACAGTTATTTCAGCTCAAGGGTTTGGCGAAGATGCCAAACCCTTGAGCTGAAATAACTGTGTATTTAGTGCGGTGGCAATTATTTAAGTTGTGAAGAGAAGGTAGAAGTATTTTGATGATGAGGTCACCATCTGGTTGAGTCTTGAAATGCCAGTGCCTGGGGATCAGCTCTTTCCTAGGCACTGGCATTCAATGATATCTTGGAATCATCTACAAGCACCCATTAGTCCTTGATTTCATAGGTAAACCTTGGTTCAACTCATGCATCTAACTTTCTTATTTTAGGGAGACAATACCACTTTGCACTTGAAATGACAAAACAAATAGTGTTGTGTAAATAACATACACGTAGATAAGGAATAAGGATAAGGAGGGGACAGTGCTTTTTGAAATGCTGTTTGTCTTGTTAGTAGTGCCATAAGAATAAAAAAAAGGCCAAACCTGTGAATTTCTTTTTAAACTGTGTGGTGCTGGGTGTTTCAACGTCCAAGATTCTTCAGAATCTGCTTTGTTCTTAAAGAGAAGATAACTTCCAAGTAGCTTTGATGTTAACCAGGAAAAACTCTTTTTTAAGGAGACCAGTAATCAGGCATTTCTTTTGCAATTCAAACAACTTATTAATGCTTAAAATAGAATATTATTATTAGCTTAAGGATGTTTATTTCAAAAAAAGCACCAATAAAGTTACCTGTATAATAAACTAACATTATAAAATAGTGCAATCATAGGGTGTTTGAATTTACAAAATATATACATATTTGTGTGTACATCAATATGTACTTAAAAGAAATGTTGCCCACGTTGACTGATGATGTCACAATTTATACGCTACTTTATCTCCATGACATACAGGTAATTAGAATACGTTAAGTCACAATCTAGAACTGACTCGTGGAAAAGGAAATATCCATTGACAAATATTTCATTCTGCCCTTTCTGATTGACTATTCCTGTTATATCTTCTTTCAGCTGGTAAAGTATGCGATGGATTGGTCTATGCAGTAGTCGGTGCAGTTCTATTTGTCATAATAGTGGCCATATTGTTCATCGTCATATGCGTAGTGAAATCAAGACGGGCCAGATCTAAGGGGTACAAACAGCACAATGACACTGGATATCCTAATCTACCATTCTATCTAAGCTCTTCCTTGTCTGGTAAACCACGATATGCTGACCACTACACAGGCAGCTATGACCATGGTGTTGTCAAACCACAGATGAGAGGTACCTTTTATCACAAAAGATAACTGCGATATGAAACTAGCTACATATATATGGTCATGTTATGCGTTGTAATTCATATTCTTCAACAATTTATGATATGAGTATTTCATTTTTCATTCACTGCTTATCAACACTCCTGCGCACCATGTAGGCCTATTAAGTTTCCTTGTTCGTGTAAAGTTAAATATATTACAATATTATTATTGTAACCTACATGTTAAGAGAAGATCAATTCTCAGGACAAATACATGTGCATTCACATCCTACAGTACATGCAGTTTATTTACATGTATGACTATAGTTTACCTATGCATACTGTATGTACAGAGAATAGAATGATTGTATTGTACAATTACTATAATTATTCATGAATTACTTTAATACTATGGGGAGTTAGCTGAGGAGTTATCACATCTTTCACTGTGATTTTCTTCTGGGATAGGAATTGGCCAATCACCTCTTGATCTCATTATAACCATATAGGTGAACAATAGAGCTGCCTGTAATACATACAACAAATAATATTGGAGTCACTACATAGTAAAAATTGATAGCAATTCCTCGCGCATTGTAGCATATTACTTTGGACTAACCTTGTGTACCTACATGCACTTCCCCTTCAACATGTTATATAGAGTCCATTCATAGTAGATACTCTCAAATATTCACTGGCCTCTGATATTACAATTCAGTGAGCATTTGGGACATAAAACTTCAAAATGCATGACAAAAACAAAAAATAAACGGTACAACAAACAATCATAAGTGACAATATTGTCACTCATTGTAGCTACCCACAAGCTTCACAACGGTTGTCATAGCATTTCGTAAATATTTTACCATTCATACCACCATTAATTCTGCATTTTTCCTGCATCAGTAATTACAATTTTTTGCTATTAAAATACATGTATACAAATTGAAACTCTCTATCTGAATCCATCAAAACACTTACCACACCCATATTTATGAACGTGCAGCTGGAAAATGACCAAGCAAACCCATATTTGTGTGTTATAACACCTGAAACTGTTGGACCAAGGAATGCTCCCAGAGAAAACCCAGATCCGTAAAATCCAGAAAGAAGTCCATATGTTGGGAGATCATCTGGAAATCCTTTATTTCTGGAATTGGATGTTTTACATGAGCATAAATCATTCAATATAAATTATACAGTACTTTTATATTTTATCTACACATTTCCGTAATTTTCATAAGGATCAACATCTATTGAATATGAACAAAGAGATCATGTTTAAAATACATACTTGTTAGTACATGTACATGCATATTATGTAATTTCTTAGCGTGAGTTACTAGAAGTTATCATATAAAATCCAATATAACATTGGATCGCGTAATTCATTTAGCCAATCAGCCTCAGCTACCAAGATTAACACTAATTTATTGTCATGAAAATATACTTTTGTCAAATATAGTGAGTGCAGTAAATTACTGTTGGACCTACATGTATGTCAAGGACAATGAATCGGTGGTCAAATCATATTGTGCATGCAAGCATGAGTGTTATTAAAATATTTTGGCAACTACATGTATGTACACTATACATTTTCTCTTTAAATGTAGAGTAAGTGATAAGGAGCTGATAGGGTGATTTTTATAACACAGTCTCCATCATTTAACGTACCTGGCCATTCTAACCAGCATTGGGTATGTTGGAACATTAACACAAACAGCTCCCAGACCAATTAATGCCAATGCTATAATTGTTTCAGGTATTCTAAAATATTATAGTTGTAATGGATGGCACTGTTATTTTTAAATCAAGTAAAACTTTATGTAAAAGTTCAATACATGGTAAATAATGAGTACACATATATGCATTGCATATGAAGGGATAATATAAAGGGCATGCTACACGGACGCAGAATTTATGTAAATCGCATAAATTTTGTGTTTTGCGATTACTGATGTTGAGAAATCGCATGTTTATTGCATGTTGTAAATTTTTAACGTTACAAAATGCTAGTTACAAAATGCTAATCGAGTGTTGATTGGCTACAGCTAACTTAAGATGCTTTGACAAGGTGCTAGCAGTTGAGTTTAGCTTTTAGGATAATAAAATAAAACCATTAAATAAATTAAAATCAATTTAATGTTTAATTTAAATTTGTGCTATATGCTACTGACCACAAAATGGACGAAAGCTGTGTGGTATCCAACCAGGACGACACCAGCCAACGACACCAGAAGGTAGTACCCATGGCAAATGACTACAGGAAGTAGCCACATCCTACAACTGAAGTGGTATCGTTTACTTGCCTGACTCTAAATATTATAGTACATCACATATTCCTATATTAGCTAGTCATATATTGTTACCCCTATTATATAACCATTATGCATATATTATACAACTATTATGTAACACTCACTAGTACACCTTTATATAATATATATATAGCCTTTTATAGTCATTGCCATTACCATTACCCTTACTGTCTCCACCTAAGCGACGACCAGCCAACAGCCAATCATATCATCTTATTTTAATCCTTTGTTCTGTTACTATATAAGCAGAACAAACTCCTACTGTCAGTGCACTTATCCACTATAGACTACAGATTACAGACTACAGTGCTACCCTTTTATTATACCTTTTATTACACTTAGTTAGGCTCTAGAGCAATACAATCTATTCTACACATAGGATAGCTACATACCCAGTGCCTACCTAGGGTGGTAATCTAGGCACTGGGCAACACTGCTAGTATGGTCCACCTGCAATGCTAGCAGGTGGACAGTAACATATTCATAACCCATTGGAGTTGGAGTTACTCTCTCTCTTCTCTTACAAGTCAAGTAGTCATCTGTGCCGGTCTAGCCCTGGCCCAGGGCGCACAGATACTACACTGTATAGCTATGTTGTGTAAATTAATCCAACAAAAGACCAGCACTGTAGGAGAAGTTCAATCCTTATTATAAACACAGGTGAATAAAATAAGTCAACAGTCAAGCTATCATGTGCACCCTAAACCATAAATTCAAGTCAAGCCCCTCAGGTGCTCGTTACGTATAGGAAACATTTAGTTGAACTTAGTTTTCACCGAGCAGAAATATTTTAACCTGCGTGTTCCGATTTATTGCTACCATAGTGGAGGTTTTAATTTAAGCTACAATATGGAGAGGCTAATCCTAAAGAGATTGAATGTAAATGTATCACAACCCCCAATTATCATTTTGTAGGTTGACAGGCTACATTAATTCCTTAGATTTATCTACTCTTGCCTTTAGTTGAATGAATGAGTAGACAACTTCTTTTTTTACAATAAAAACGCAACTTCTGTGTAGCAACTAACAACGTTTTTCCCGCAGAAGTTGTGCGTCCATGTAGCATGCCCTTAAGAAGCTATAGAGCTGAACTATTATAGCTCACATCATGTGAACATTCGGTGTGGAGTTGTCACACCTTGGGTAGTTAAACTACATGTATAACTTCACTATGACACTATGTAAGTAATATTTACTGAGCTGACTTACGTTGGTGAAATAAGTTCTGCAATCCAGGGATTTGGTCCAAGTAAGAAGAAACCAGTAGACACAATCAGTAGACCTATTAGTGCCAACACTCCTTGAAACCACTGTAACCAGTTGTGAAAATACTTTGGCATTATTTTTGACCACTGTAATTATTTTGAAGCGCATACTAACTGTCCAATATTGGTTTCTATATACACGAACTATAACAATATCCAATGTAGAAGCGCATCAGTACACAAACCTTGTCACTGTATTTGGGGTTTGGGGTTGATAGTCTATCGGCTAGTAATAGCATAGGAAGAATGCGTATAGTCCAGTGTTTATCCTCTCACTGGTAGTTGAGGATAATAAATTTGAACTGAATGCATGCTTATTGTTTCAACAGAACAAATAAAACACAAGTCATAACTTTTCTACTGAAATGTAAAACTTTGAATAGAGATTGCTTATACTGTAGTCTTGCATTTGTAATTCAACTTTGGGTAATTAATAATACGAATTAACTCTGAGATCTTAGCAGGGGTGTAGTTGTGATCTACCTACTTTATGAACATGTATACACAGACAAAATGGCTAAACCTACATGACGTATTACATATACATGTTCTATTTATAAATGTGCAGGTACAGTAACAGAACTACGGTCTAATCTAGTCTAAACTTACTGTTTGCAGCATGTATGGATTAAAATTAGGATCGAGATAGCTCAGAGATATTCCACAGCACATAACCACTACGTATAAAACTAAACATCCAGGTATTTTTAGTAAGGCGAGTAAGCCTCCTGCTCTTGGAGGTGTTTTCTCTATAAAAATAGATACATATGCATTGTACAAAAGCAGCATTATTGTTGTAAATGACGTAAGACAAGAATTTTTTCCAAGATAATTCATTCAGTGCAAAATGTGTCATCGATTTGGAGTTTTCTTATCCTGAATTCATAGCAAACAAATACTTGTAATAAACTATACTTCTGTACAATTTGTATAATATAGTTATTGGCTGCTATAATTAAAATGCAAGATAACTTCTAACTGTCATTTATCAAGTGTCTATTGCTTACTTATATGTATATATCACACAAACATTTTACAGCCTTAGAACCATTAATTCAATTTTGGTAGAAATTTGACCAAAAGTATATAGTTTTGAGAAAAGTAGTTGTACAAAAGTTCTAAAGTATCTGGAGGACACTGGTAGTTCTAACATGTTCATATATTTACCGTAATTGGAATAACAAACCTATACTGGGGAGGGTAAAGAATGCTATCACAAGGGTAACCAGCAGTGCGCTTCCAACAGATACAAGTGGTAGGAGAAAGCCTCCGACCTGAAGCAGAAGATTGCAAACTGTAATAATTTCATCACTCACTTTTCCAAAACAATCAATGAACACCTAAACGAGTTATACTAAAATCTGCATCTGTCACAGTTCCAGGCGACTTGTTCTGCAGACCAACCTAAAATCTTTGTATAAAACTACATGTAGCATCAATAATATATTATGTGAAACAAGTGTTAAAACCCCTTCTAGTTATCATTGTGAATAAACTATTTAGCTGTTACTAATACAAATGTAGAAATTACTAGTAATAGTTTAAATGAATGAAAGTGTTTAGAACTTACACTATATAAAGCGCCCCCTATTGCTGGTCCTAATACTATTCCTACACCAACAGCAACTTCCATCAACCCCTGCAACAGTCAGTCTCAAATTAGTCTAATATCATTCTAAAAGGAATATGAATAATCAACATGGATGCCAGAGCATCTCCGATGGCAGAATGTTCAGTTGGTCGCCTGAACCCCATATTATATGTGTGTAAGTCCCATCTCACATAATATGCAGTGTATGTATATATTATATATACATGTACAATGTATGCACTACAGTGAAGTAGTAGGAACAGCATGTTGTTAGGCCCCAAGTATACAGTGCATGTAGTTACTCAAGTTAATGCAACTTCATGGAGAGTGGCATAATTCTCATATATCAAGTCAATATGGCAGGATTTCTCATAAAACAGTCATCTCTTAAAATCAGTGAGATCACTGTTTACTATTTGATCTAGCCATGACACGGAATCTCCGTTTATTTAAGCAGAATGACAAACAAGAGAACTTTGTCATACAACATAAAGATACTTACAGCAGCAGCACCAAGGTCATTTGGAAATGTGGCTGCCAACAAAGCAAATGCAGCTGTGAATATCATAGCTGCTCCATTTCCCTCAATTATTCGGCTAATCAGACACATTGCTAAATAAATAGGTCCATCTGGACATCTATCTAGAAATCTAAAGAGATGTGCCAATGCATTAGTAAGCTGTGTTAAGTGCTAAATAAACTTTGTATATAGTGTACATTGCGAATGTGGTACATGTATAATAAAACTGGATATATTTCCAGACCATGTATGACTGTAAAAATGCAGACGCAAGGGCTTAGGATTTTTTAAGGTTAGTATTATTAATAGATGTTACATAATGCATAAAATATACATGTATATGATTATTATATAGTCGTGGCCAAAAGTACTAATACCCCCATTATCATCCTAACCATCAAATATAAATGGGATGTATTTTTGGCAAACTTTAGTTTCAGCACTCACCCGAATGCGATGTTACACCCACCAAGAAGAAAACAACCATACAGACACATAGACTTGGCTCCAACATCGCTTATCTAAAGATGAAAATATCACATCATGTGAACTGGTAAAGGGATGTATCAAAAATTAGAGATTAGTGATGCGTACGTAATAATGATGTATACACAATAATGGTGTACACATATTTTTACACCTTTCTGTACACTTTACGCCCTAAGCTAAGTTTTAATTTATACTGCATACACATTTTATCGCCTACAATCTTGTTCGGGGTACTAATTCAGTCTGCTATCACTACAGCTAACTTACATGTATGTGCCTGTCTAGGAGGCTTTGAACACATTGACTTGCCTGCTGCTGCAAATATATGGCCTCACATTCAATTAATCTACAGCAAATCCAATTAATGTGCCACCAAACCCAGCATGTTAGAAAACACACCAACTTGCTGCATAATCTCACAGTAACTGATGGGCTACATACACTGCATAAATTATAATGGTATACTTATATATAGTACGCACTGACTTACTAGGAGGCCATATATTGGTGATGTGATAAAGACAACCAGTTGAAAGATTCCAAACACTAATCCAATGGCTACAGGTGAGGCACCCTTCTCTGCTGCTTCACTTGGATAGAATGGAGAGAGAATACCAAAAGAAATGCCACGGAACAGAATCATAACAACTAGAGTAACAGCTATCAGGAGTTGTTCTTTCGTCCAAGATTTCTTTAGAGAACCTTCCTCTGTTAAATACAATGTGATGCAGCGCAAATAATATACAATACACCTATAATACTTGTACATGCATGTACTATATACAAGTACATGTGCATGTTTATTTTTAACCACTAAAAGATTATAATTTTAGCAAATTTACCAGTCAGTCAGTCAGCTTAATAATAAGGAACAGTTCCGCTTATATGCAACACATAATTTATATATGTTCGAAAAGTTGGAAACACTGTTAGCGAGAAGCGGTTAATAATATTTTCCAGAGTTGAAATCTCTATACTAACTATGCGTGTGACTGTGTTTAGAAGGGCACCTGTTACATAATCTTAGATATGCTATAAGTTCTAGAGCACTTGCTCTGAGTTTCAAAGAATTGATTCCAATAAACATAGAGATGGTCACTAATCTAAAACCAAAAAATTACAAATCAAACATGAACAGGTTACCGAATTTTTTCTATCAGAGAGTAGGAATATGTTACACTGATTACCTTCATGACTGTCATGTTCAGACAACTCCTCTGATCTAAGAGTGTTGGATGATGAATCTCTATTTAGAAGGTGAATATTCTCAGATACCATGCCGTTCGTCAGTCAATCAGTACCAAGCAGCAATCTAAAACAACATTGTAATAAAATGATCAGCTGCTCTGCATTTTATATGTTTGTGTAGACTAATGAATGCTGCATGGAAATACCTGCAACAAACAGAAAGTACTTCCCGCTAGTTCCGTTACGGGCCGACTTAGGGTCGGTCTACCACCAGTCACAAATTATTAATTACCATAAAACAAGGGTACAAATAGATGTCGGGAGGGACGTAACAGCAAGCACCTGAGGGCTGATAGCACAAGGTCGAACCCCCCAAGGCCGGGTGCCAAAAAGATCTGTAGGTGAAATGATGCATACAGTCTATTAATTAATACCATAATTCAATTAAAGCATTTTCTTTGGGTCTCGGCCCATTACAAACAAGAATACATGCAGGGTTGGGAACTTTGATCTACTTTTGCATTCGATTTTCGATTATGCTGATTAAACCAAAGAATACAAGCATTCGATTGTTACTTTACCAAATCAATGATTGTACTTCAATCGATTTTACTATCGATGACGATTTTAGAAAATGCACATATATATGGGTGTAATTTTTTTAAAAATGGAGAAATTTATTGTCTTTACTAATTTTGTCTATTACTTTAAAATGTTATAACAGCTGTGCCTAAATATTACCAGTTTTATTTGCATTTTCTCATAGTTTAGAGTTATCTCCTCTACCTTTATGTTTCTTTTTAGCCTCCAAATATTTATATGTACAGCAAATCTCAGCCAGAAATTCCAGGCTATTATTTCTTATTTATTGCTAGCCACTCACATTTCATCTAAGCTTGCAAATAGAAACTATTATTTTATTGTTAAATAAAACAGCCCATCATCATTTTTCTATTAAAAAGATAAGAACTAAGCTACGAGGCTTTTTATTTATTTCCTGTACTAAACATTACTAGCAGATCAATTAGCAGCTTAGTGACAATCGAATGCAGCTGTAACCCTATAAAACCAACGAATACATGCATTTCGATGGCTTTGTTGGAAACCGACGATTAGGTGGAATCGATAGTGAATAGACCAACGAAAATCGCCATCGAATATCGAATCCTATTGGCGATTCCCAACCCTGAATACATGCATTGACATTTATACGAAATGGAGTAATTATGACAATTAAATATATTATACAGTTTATGATGAGATTGTCCAAAACCACCACAATGTTGTAACATAATGTTTATACACTTGTAGTTGTGGATTTCCACACAGAGTCTTTAGAAGTGAATTATTGTACTCTTTTTTGTAGCCACTGATGATCAGGAGTTAGAGGTGGAACGAGACTCGAAAGTCGTCTTCAAGATGGCAATTAGTGTTCGAAACTGAAAAACAGATAGCACATAATAATTTTTTTTTATAATAAATTAATAATCATAATATTATAATTCATTGCTAATCAGCAATAAATCTACAAAATAGAAAATTATTATTAAAATTACTTAGTCATACTACCTAATGGTATCGAACTGTGCACAAATCTCAATGATTACTATCGAACCATTGGTGGTGATCGTTTTGCTGATACCAGGAACACCACATCAGAACACACTGTAACACCTCTACAACATGTAGACCTGGGAAAAATTAAACATCTGGTTAATAAAATAGACGAGAAAAAAATCATGCAGCAGCAAAGACTTTCCTGCATGGGTGACAAAAGAAGCAACAGAAGACCTTTGCATCCCATTGTTACATATTATAATTAACACCATGCTAGAAAGTGGAAAATTTCCAAACTACTAGAAGCAGGCTGAAGTCCATCCTCTACCTAAAAAAATCAAGCCATCACAGTACAAGGATTACTGCCTAATTTCACTGCTTTTCCACTTTGGCAAGCTAGCAGAGTAAGTTATTATAGACAAGATGAGAGGCACACTAGGCAAAATAATAAAAAAAGACCAATATGCCTATCAGTCTCAAATAGGAACTGTAGACGCTCTGCTACAACTAGTTGATGACATTACAACAGAGTTGGATGGCACAGGTGTCAAGTATGGGCAGCTTGCATCACTTGACTTCTCAAAAGCGTTTGACCGCGCCTGCAGCCACCCATCGTCATCAGAGAAATGAAACAGAGCGGTTTCAACCTAAAGATCGTAAGCTTGGTATCAGACTTCCTGCAGAGATGATCTCAATGTATAAAACTAAATGCTGCCTTTTCAAACTATATATTTCAATTTAGAAGTTGGTGCACCCCAGAGAACAAAGCTTGGCCCCCTCCTATGGCTGATATATATTAACGTTTTACAGATAGACGGCTATAGATCAGTTAAATACGCAGATGACTCTTCTTTCCACATCACCATCCCAAAGAATAGCAGCAATATCATTGCACCTGCTATACAACAAACATAGCTATGGTCAGCGGAGAACAATACACTCCTGAACACAGACAAAACTGCTACTATGAACCTCTCTCTCAATTATCGCAAACTGAATGACGATCCTGTGATTGTTGATAAAAATTCCATAACTCCATCTGAATCAGTGAAACTTCTAGGCATTTCAGTGGATAATCATCTTACTTTTATCGATCATGTAGAACTTTTAGTGAAAAAGTGCAACTCAAAACTGTTTTTAATGCGACGGCTGAGAAAATTCGGGATGGATCAAAATAGACTGAAGACCTACTACTGTACAAACATACGTTCTGTTTTAGCTTATGCATCACCTGCATTTTATCACTTTCTTTCAAACCCTTCTAAATCAAAACTTGAGCATGTACAGGAATCCACCACTAAAATCATTGAGCCAGATTTGGAGTACCTCAACAGGCTGAAGTCGTTAAATTTGTGTTATCTTTGTGATTTTATTGATAGCTTTTCAGAGTTAGCATTCAAAAAGATTGCATCTGATAAAACTCATCCACTTTTTAGTCGTATTGCTTTAAATCAAGCTAGGGCCTCCTCTTGACTAAATTCTGTATGTCGTCCACCTAAGTGCAGGACACAGAAACTCCTGAAGAGCTTTTTTATACACCACATGTCTGCTCTTAACACATCATGATGCATTATTTTACTCTTTTTCTTCATTGTCACAATCCAATGTTATCTAGCTGATACATGGATTGCAATAATAATAATAAGATGGCTCAAACAGATTATAAAAAGAGACATGACAAGGTCGCACAATTAGTGCATTGGAATCTGTGCAGGAGATATGAACTTCTGCATGCTAAGAACTGGTATGAACATAATACAGAAAAAGTGACAGAAAATGACAAAGCAAAGATTCTGTGGGACTTCAACATTCAGACTGATCATGTGATACAAGCCCGCAGACCAGACATCGTTGTGAAAGACAAGGATATGGACCACACATGGATTATTGACATCGCAGTGCCTGGGGATGCTAGAGTAGAAGAGAAGGAAAGAGAAAAGGTTGAGAAATATCAAAATTTGGCGAGAGAGTTACAGAGACTTTGGGAAACATCTGTAAATGTGATCCCTGTTGTCATAGGAGCACTTGGAGCAGTGGTGAAGTTAGAAGAATATCTGGGGATAATTGATATACAGCGGAAGGAAGTAGACAGGATTCAATTTTCTGCTCCACTAGGAATGTACTAAGATCGCAGGAACAGAATATAAGAAAAGGCATGATGGAGTAGCAAAGATAGTGCATTGGAACTTGTGCAAACAGTACGGTTTTAAAACAAGAAAGGTGTGGTACCACCATGAAACAGAAACTGTGATGGAAAATGAGAATGCAAAGATACTATGGGACATGGTGATACGGACCGACCATGTGATAACAGCCAGAAGACCAGATATAGTAGTAAAGGACAAGACTCTGAACCACACATGGTTGATAGATGTGCCTGGTGATGGTAGAGTAAAAGAGAAGGAAAGAGAGAAAGTGGAAAAGCACCAGGATTTAGCAAGAGAACTCAAGAAACTGTGGAGCACATCTGTCAATATCGTACCGATAGTTGTAGGGGCACTTGGTGCGGTGGAGAATGTGGAGGAAGAGCTGAACAAACTCAATATAGAAAAGAAAGAAATCTCAAAAGTGCAATTTGTGTGAAGACATCATACCTGACTATTTGCACTGTACATATTACTATTATAACACATTTACATGTGCAATGACTAGACCGGACTGGAGTTACCTTCACTTGACTAACTGACTGACTGATATTACTACGGTAACCAAGTTTTTCATAATAACCAATACAAGACCTGATTGGCCAATACTTTTCTATATTATTTTATTAGCTTAAAATATCATGTAGTAGACTTTTAAAGAGTTGAATTTTTTTAACAGAAATAAAAGGATCCAATATTATTAATGCACATAAATATATCTATTATTATTATACTCTAAAAACGTACGTATTAATTCAAGACTATTCGTCCACAGATAGACAATAGATGGTCAAAAGGCCTAATTAGACACTGCACAAGTCCACAGTTAGACACGGCAGTCATTCAAAATACAGTCCACGTGAATGCCCATATAGTCCTGTGCATAGCCAGACATAGCATAGCCAGACATACGACCATCACATTTGCTGCACTACTGTGATCGGCACAGATTTTGAGGAAAGCACTGAACTTCCCAAGTTAGTTGTTCTAACTCGAGGCCCACAAACACAATCTAGATCAACCAGCTAAACGTCAGCTGTGCGTACCAACAAAATAATAATAATAATAATAATAAATCAACATACACTATAATATGTACGCGTACATTCCCAGCGCTGATTTCCTAGTACTAGCAGTGCAGCTAATGCTGAGCTACTAGTCGATCACTACATACAAAACTACTAACGCATTTCAATCAACTGTCAACTCTCCAATAATGCAATTTGATGTCCACACTAAAAGTTGTTTACTCATGGGACTATTTCAGTAGTGGTAACATAATTTCCTACTAGTTGTCAAATTACGCTACATTAAGGTTATGTAACTGGGGTTCTCAAAAATAAAATTCCTTTTATCACTATGTAGGCATTACTACCTGGAAAGGCATAAGAAAAAAATTGGGAAAGTCTAAGAAATATTTTTCAAGTTATGGCCCATAGTAATTTTGGGGTCCATTTACTACAGCTCCAATTTTATGAATGAAATGGCTAGACAGGGAACTCCGTCGTGAAGGTATGACACAATGTTACAGATGCAGAAGAAAAATCATTAGCATTGACATAGTACTACATGGTGTATGGCTAACATATAATGCATGTTTTAACAAGTTTTTTTGTCTTTGTATATGTAATATCCCATGCAAAGCATATGTGTGGTGTATACTCTTATAAAATACATATATCCACTATTCTAGGAAAGAATAAGGGTAGCTATTCTACTAGATATGCTTGTTGGGTTGTTTAGCAGCAGCTAGTGACAGTCTAAAAGCCAACACATAACAAAATGCACAAAAAAGCAATGATTTGATCATAAATTTTAAATGAATAATTACATGTACAGTTTGCAGTTCTGTGGTGGACTAAATAGCAAGTATATGCGCAGTTTACTAGGAGTTATTCTACCTTGTAAGTAAGGGAAAATATTGCTGCTAAGCAACTGACAGGTTCCGGAAGCTCCGCCTACCTTCATTCATAAAAACAAAATGGCTTGGAGAAATAGAAAAGTTGATCGTTTTTAAACCAGTTAGCAGCATTAGGATGAGTTGATGTTCAATATTTATTAATCTTGCAATGGGATATCGGACCACTGGTACTCTAAAGCCTTTTAAATTTCAGAGCTTCTTGTAAATAGCTGCGTGTCAAATTAAATTAGCAAATTATTATTTTATTTTCTCAAATTTGAACAAGTATTTTAAATCTACTTCATTAAGAGCTTTATTTGAATTATTAAGAGTTTGTTTATATGTAGCCCGCATGATGAAAGCTTGCTGAAAATGAATTTGGTTAGATATCTGACTCTGAGTAAATGCTGCTCTATTTCGCTGTAGTTGACGCCAAAAGTTGCTAATTTTAATTTTGATAGTGGTTCAAAAAAGGGATTTCTCAGAGTTTTTGAAGCATCCACAAAGCCAGATAACGAATCAAAGACAAGCCCGCTTCATCATGCTTCAATTGAGCTAAAACTATTAATAAATTGGCTACTACTGCAAAGTGAAGTGAGATAGTTGACGCCAAAGTAATGTGGATAACGCAACGTAAATTGGCCAAAATCAATAGAGGATAACTTCACACGATATACCTGCCTTGCAGTCTAATACTATCCTACTTGTTCCTAAACACTTATAGAAACACCTGCACATGCTAGTTTATCTTATGGAAAGGAATATATTCTACAAATAAGACAAAACTTGGATAAGGGTTTACAGGCAAAAAGCCAGCATAAGAAAAAGTTCTAGGAGGCCATTGTTTTATTTTATCTCTTCATAACACCAGTTTAGGTAAACATTCATGCATATTTAACAATATTATGCAATAATTTAACTGAGAAATAAATTATTTCGGTAACAGCAGGCAAATTCTATAACGCTGTTTTCGGTCTTTGACCCCCTGTAACGTTGCGTCATATGACTTAATGCTAACGTTGAAAGCTGTGCAGGCCCTTTCAGACATGGTTAAATATGTGGAAGAAATTTCAAAAGAAAATTCAGACCCCAGTTACATAACCTTAATTGTATCCATGCACTGTACACTCATGTATACATGCAATATTAAATGCCACTAGTCTTCTATTCATCCTTTATTAAAATGCATAATGATATAATACAACGCATGTGAAATATAAATAATTTACAGAGTAGCGATTGAAACTATTGGACTTCCAACCTGAAAATATATTAAAGTTGGCAAATCTTTTTTGGAAAAATCACTTGAATGCTAAAATCTAGTCTCGTCTCAAATTTTTGAAAAGTAATGTTTCAAATCTCGTCTCGAATTCAAAAATGCTGTCTCGTTCCACCTCTAGTAGTTAGCCAGTATAGCTAGGGACTCATGTACATTATGTGTATAGTAATTTAGTTACCAGCCTTCACAATGCTATCTTTAGCGTTATCGTCACTAATCACCAGATTTGCACCGTTTGTTCTCTTGTCACTAACGGGAGTCCGTTTCCAGTTCTTGTTTACTTTGCCTGCTTCTGTGCATGTGTTTCCATCATGTTATTGTGCAATGCTAATACGTCATGTATTTATATATATTCTGATTGGTTGGTAGATTTGAAATTTGACATCATATAACAAAAGACGAAACGATCTACGGTCTGCGGTCTGCCATCCTCCAATCAGATTTGGGGTCGAAAATTGGGACGATTCATCAGGGGCGTAGGTTAGAAAAATTGTGTGGGGAGGCAGAAAGTCGGGTGGGAGGGGGGTGCGGGGGGTGGGGTGCGGGCACCCCCCGCAAATGCACGCGCAGCGGAAAATTTTCAAATCTCACTCTCTGAAGTGCAAAAATTAAACATAGCAGCAAGTTAGTTCTAGCATCACTACAACAAGTACTCATTACTACTTCTGCTTAATAAAGTTACTACTTCTGCTTAATAAAGTTACTACTACTTGCAACAGGAGTGAAAGTGTTACAGTACTATTACTAGTTAGTAGAATTTTATAACAACTACAATACTGCATGATTGTGTATTTTTACAAAGAGTCCATAGGCACAAGTGTATTTTTTAAATTAAGATTTTCAAATTTTAGTAGCTGATCAACAACTGTTGTCATTATAAATTAATTATTTAAAATAAAATGTATTAAAAATAAATATTTTTGCAAGAAAAGTGTGGCAGCCTATTAAAGTTAAAATAATATTAATAGTGTAATTATATTAATTATATATAAATTTAAAATTAAAACATTTAATTATTATTGTATTATGTTATTTTTAAATTAGTATTTTTCCTTTACAATACATATTTAGTTGTTAGTAGTGAATGTAGCAGTAGAGTAGTAGCTGTCAGTGGAGTGGCAATGGCTGGAATGAATGACTAAAGTGAATGGAAACACTTTTAATTATATTATATTAAAAGAAAAAATCATAATATTTTATTTTTAAAAGAAGCCAAGATAATATTGGAATTAAGTTTCATGCATCTGCTCATAGTCAGTGACAGGGAAGAAACCACCTCATTGATAGCAGTGACTTACAAATTGATTCACCTGATTCAACTGTTCACTACTTTTACTTTCACATTTATTATTTTTTCCTTGGTATAAATAACTATCCATAAAAATATTTATTCATTCATTCACACGATCGCAAGTTTTTAACCTTGGCATAACCATAAAGTCTTTTAGCAGAGTACACAGTTTTATGGGCCTCTTTGTGTGCCACTTGCAATGTAGTGATTATTCCAAGATTAATGGTTATTGTTACGCAGCAACACCATAGAGTTATAAGTAGAGTGATAACGCCATAGAGTTAAAACTATAGAGATAACGCTTCAGTCGCAAACTGGAAATGAAGCAAATATTAAGGAAAACAGTGTCAAATTTTCAAAAGTAGTGTTTTTAGGCCACTTTATTTTGAAAACAGGGGCGGCAGTGCCTCCCTGCCGCCCCTTAAAATACGCCCCTGTTCATATATGTATATGTTGCAGTGCTGCCGGTCAGAATCTCGGCTCCGGGTGGTGCTAGGACCTTGGAACCAGGTCCCTCTGTATTGCTGCCGGGGTAGGTCCCTAGCCTTAGGCCCTCAGACCCGATCTAGGGCGGGGTGGGTACACAACTCACCCTACGCGCCGAATAAGTGTTGGAACTCGGGCTATCCCGGCAGCGGAGATTCTCCTGAACCCGTGATTTATATATTTTGCAACGCTGCCGGTGAGGAGCTCGGTCCCGGGTGGTGGTAGGACCTTCGGACGTGGTCCCCAGGCACTTGCTTACATGCAGTAGACTAGCAATAGAACTTGACTTATTTATTCTGCTCCCTCAGTTCCCCATGATTTGAGTGTAACTTGTATATGTTTACTTACTTCCATCTCTACCATACCAATCTATCAACCATATTTAAATTGACCAGCTGTAAGGATTGGGCAGTGTGCTATTGTACATGTGGACATTTATTAGACTGTATGTAGGACTATTGTAATAGCACCTCCATCAGAAGCTACTGTAATTATATCAATCAGCGAATAACTGGAATTAGTACTGTTGTCCTGTCTCGAATCATTTACCTACACGTACGTTTAACACACCAGTTTTAGAAACTGCTATGTGAGAACTGTGACAACATATCTTGCCATTGAACCACAGTCTCCTCTACCAGAAAGCTGTGAAATGCCACAATCAACTACTAACTATTCTAGTAGTGACCAGGTTAAAAACACTGTTATACATCAAATTGGGCAATCTGTGTAAATTTATAATTTATCTCTTTTGAGTTTTGCTGGATTCTCAGTTATGCCAAGATTACTCTAACAATTATGACACACAATATTGTCGAAATGTACGCGTCATGTTTATTCACTCATATTGAAAATATAGTTGCCACTACATGGCTGCAGTGCATATACATTGTAAATTAAAGTTTGAGCCTTCATCGCCAGTTGCATAAGTTCTTGGCGAAGCTCTCCAAACCCGACTCTGTAAAGTACTGTGAGTGAAATGATTTCGCATAATGTGAGAATACAGTGTTGTGCCTTTCAACTTTTTATGTGATTTTCCTTTTGGAATAAAGATCACACAAAAAATGGCCAAACCCTTTAGGCTTAAACACTCCAACTTTTTACATTTAAACATTCTCAACATCATCTAATGTTTTAACGAAAACATTACTATAGTTACAAAAACATTACTGTAGTTACGCAGGGCAAGTTTATAAACCTGATTATAATAAAGACGCATGTCAAACTTACCAAATACTTGTAGAATGGATTTTGCAGGTGGTTGAAGAATTAAATGATATCTTTGCAAGTAGTACTTTAGCTCTGTGTTAGCTGTCAATACTCATGAGGCTTAGTCTATATTACTGAAAGAGGTACCTTTGAAATGCACTGATATTATTCTCTAGTCTATCTTCTAGTGAATAAGCAATACATAGATGATAGCAGAGATAAGCACAACTATTCAAGACACACATGTAGGTTGTACTAGGAGACACCAATTGTTTGAAAACTTTTGTAAGGATCTGAGTCATGAAAATAATTAAAGATTTTTATTGATAGCTTTCATTGATTCTATGAGAATGAGCATGTAATTAAGGGTAGCCTGCTCAACTGAAAAACTGACCTTTAGCCTCCCCAAGCTGTATCGCAGATAGACACAATCAAGAGGTTTAATTCAACTCAGTTTGATGTATAAATTGTAAACTAATTACACTACATGCAAGTCTACACACAGAGGTTTACCAAGTGCACATTGAAATTAGTAATGCATTATTTAATTGATTGATAAAAATAGTTAAAATTGTGCATGAAAATTCTAAAATTCAGTGAATGCTTTTTCATATAGTGATGGAGGAGGATTCAATCAAGCTGTCTGTTTGAATTATATTGTAATGGTTTTGAGTACTATTGCATACGAGAGCCGAGGGCTACAAGTATGTGAAGGGCTTGGAAGGTGGTAGAGGCTGACCAAGTATACCTTCTGCTCATTACATAAAAGAGTGAACAGTTATGGGTGCTCTTTATAGTGTAGATTACATCAAACGTAGGCCGATGCCGAGACTCATTGGAGCTCAAGACCGACATAGGTCATGTAGAGTTTATACTCCGAGGGAGTGTAGAGAAAGAATGTCTAACCTTGAGAACCTAAGTCCGACGCTAGGTTCGTTAGAACCCGGAATCGGCCTAAGCCTAAGGGGTGGATAGAGATGTGCTTAGCCTAGGATGAGGTGAACTCGAGCCGGACTGAATCCAAAGGATTCTCAGGTGGAGTTACCCGCCTAAAGAGTAAGCCTCTGTAGGTTGAGTTAGGAGATGTTGCTTTTTTCAAGCGCAATCAACAGCTCAATTACAACGCAAAATGCACTGCCTTATATACATAACAAACTTCCGGTAAACATAATGGCCGAGGCCGCTATGGTATCGGCTATCCGACATGGGGTCGGGTGCGGAACTGATGAAACAACATGGATGGTTCCGCCTGACGTCACGTAGACAATAATCAGGTGATGATTACGTAATTACAAACATGCTAGGCAAGTATAGTTAGTTAGCGATAGGTATGTGCCCAATACAATAGTAGTAAACCAATACGACAATATGATTGGATAATCACAATAATATAAAGCACGCTATAATACGTAAGTATAATATCAGATAATACAGCGTCATGATTGGTGGGTAACAATACAATAGTAAACATAGAATGGATTACGCATGTAGCTGTAGCTAGTAACTAGTAGCTAGTAATGTCTATGCATTATGAGCCAAGGGAGGCTAGACGCTAACACTATAATGTCAGTGTTCAATGTTATGGACCTTGAGACTCTGGAAGCCGAAGGCCCACTACACCAATGCGGTTCGTTTCACTACAACATTGTAATGGTTCCGGACATTTGTATATACGACTCCAGCCACTCGGATGGACCTTATAGCACCCTAAGTGCCTAGTAGTTGTCACAGCACTACTCATCTAAAGGGTATGCTACATGGACGCACAATTTCTGCGAATATCGCCAGTTTAAAAAACGGAAAACGTTGTTAGGTGCTACACAGAAGTTGCGTTTGTATTGTAAACAAAAGAAGTTGTCTACTCATTAATTCAACTGAAGGCAAGAGTAGATAAATCTAAGAAATGAATGTAGCCTGTGAACCTACAAAATGATAATTGGGGGTTGTGATACGTTTACATTTAATCTCTTTAGGATTAGCCCCTCCATATTGTAGCTTAAATTAAAACCTCCACTGTTTTAGCAATAAATCGGAACACGCAGGTTAAAATATTTCTGCTCGGTGAAAACTAAGTTCAACTAAAAGTTTCCTATATGTAACGAGCACCTGAGAGGCTTGACTTGAATTAATTTATGGTTTGGGATGCACACAACAGCTTGACTGTTGATTTAATTTATTTACCTCGTGCTTATAATAAGGATTGAACTTCTCCCACAGTGCTGGTCTTTTGTTGGATTAATTTAAACAACATAGCTATACAGCTTTCGTCCATTTTGTGGTCAGTAGAATATAGCACAAATTTAAATTAAATTATTAAGTTAATTTTAATTTGTTCAATAGTTTTATTTTATTATCCTAAAAGCTAAACTCAACTGCTAGCACCTTGTCAAAGCATCTTGAGTTAGCTGTAGCCAATCAACACTCGATTCGCATTTTGTAAGGTTAAAAATTTATAACATGTGTTGTGGATGTGTCCCAGACGGCCCAAGGTCTGTACACAAGCCACAGACGACTTGTAGGTGCAGATGCAGAGAACGGCTACTTAGCCAAAACAACCTCTCTAGCGTATGTTCAACATGTAATGTTCAAGTATCAATTGATCAACGCATCAAGATAACTCATAGAATATATAAGTGTATGTATGATGTATTGAGTGATCTTGAAGGCATGAAGGCATACAAGAGATTGCAAAGTACAACAAGAATCAGGTTCCTTATATAGCTGAAGGAGACAAAGGAAATACTAGACAAAGAAAACCACTAGTTCCGCTTGGCCGTTTACATTAGTAAGCCATTCACAATAGTAGGTCGTTTACACAAGGTCGTTCAAATAACAATAAGGCCGTTCATGATAGAGACGGCTAGTAATCAAACACTATAATTAGCTATAGAAAAGGCTACATAATCATATACTAAGGATTATGTGACAAGCTAAGCACTTACAAGATACTATTTAGGATACAACAAAGACGACTATAATGGTAGACTATTATAATATAATAACATAAAGGGCTGGACGGCCTTAAGGGTAGTGGGCTAGCAAACAGACTGGGGTCGTCCATTACACATGCAAGAAACATGCGATTTCGCAAAAGTTCAACATCATTAATCGCAAAACGCAAAATTTATGCGATTCGCATAAATCTTGCGTCCGTGTAGCATGCCCTTTACACTTACTCTCATGCAATTAGTTGCTGGTGTACTCAATACTTGTCTTGTATTGCATGTCTAACCATACATTGATAATTACATAACTGTATATAGTTTTATTAAGACATTATGCCGTTTTCATACCCATGTAAAGAGGCCCGACCTCTCAGAATTACTTCATAATCGTCTTTTCCCGACACTACCTCGGGCTTTTTACCGGAACCTCGTCCGGAAGTTCTGTTACTATATAAAGGGCATTGTTTTTGTGTTTGTTGTCTCAGTTCTTGCTTGGATCTCAATAAAGACACATCTATACATTTACTGTATATACAGAGACTTTCACTTCGTAGATAGGTCATTCTAGTTGTTAAGGTCCTCGACCTTGCAACACGAACTGCCTACTAGGTCGGATCACTCTCTTTCTCAAGTATAGAAACCAAGCATAACTCTTAGGACGACCATACCAAAAACCAAAAACCATTACAATATATACATAACAAAAACTGTGATCTACTGAATCAATAAGACTGTAAACAGATAGCCTGTGATCCAATGGCCAATCTAATATTGTAATGGTTTTTGGTTTCTGGTGTGGTCGTCCTAAGACGACTCCCGAGTCCTAAGTGAAGTGCCTATGAGTGGTGCTAGGCCTTCTCATTACATGAAAGATTGATCGGTGTCGGTGGTCAAAGAACTACCAAACACGACCCATGTTACATGTAAGTATAGATGTGTCTTTATTGAGATCCAAGCATGAACTAAGATAAATAAATAGAAAAACAATGCCTTTGAGATAGTAATAGAACTTCCGGAGGAAGTTCTAGTAAAAAGGCCGACGTAGTGTCGTAAAAAGGCCGACGTAGTGTCGTAAAAAGACGACGTAGTGTTGTGAAAAAACGACTTAGTGTCGTAAAAAGACAACATAGTGTCGCAAAAGACGACGTAGTGTCATAAAAAGACGACGTAGTGTCGTCCGGAAATTGCACGACAATATGGCGGCCGGAAGCCCGATGGCTGACCCAAAATAGGTCGGGTTTGACAAAAGGTGCTTAAAAACATCTAGATCATATGCAAAATCAATATCAAGTATTTCTGAAGGGTCGGGCCTCTTTACATGGGTATAAAAAAGGTATAATGGCTCAGTAACCTTTCTACTCAGATATTGCTTTTTCATTGGATATTTTCCCCAATTTTTATTGTTTTATATTATACTGTAGCAATATAATTCATTCATAAATAATTATATTTAATTGTTTCACAATTTATATACAATGTATTTCCATGTCTGGTTGCTGGTTGCTATGCATACATATTTATAGACTAAAATATTGTTTTTTCTACCCATATATTATCTTACCACATGCTGATACTTTCAATGATAACAAAAATATGGAGTATAAAAATGCTGCATTTAATCTAAAGGTCATACTGTTTATTTTTCAGTTGAATCATGGAATACTTTGTGCATATGCATGTTATTCTTATAAATTCTTTTTTCAGATTGCTGCCATGTTACAATTTTTTGTTCGAACTGACTTTTAAGCACATGTACCAAGAGTATACAACCCTTCTGTCTTAATTTATTACGTAGACAAAGTATTTGCTATTCATAGTTGGCATATTGCCATTGAACATCTTGTCTTTCTAGATTTCCAGCCCACGAATAAACATCGTTAGTCATTGATACCAGTAAGACTACAAACCTGTTAGACAGCACACTACGGTGCAAGAGTTATATTAAAAAAAAATCCCAACCCGGTTTAAAGTTCAAACCCACGTATATTGGACCATGTAGTTGCAATGTAGGAGTATGATGCACATCCTGTGCACATGTAATAGACTGTCACAATCTGTCCTTTGCATATCAGGTCATTAGATGAATCTCAAGATTAATTTAGAGAATATTCTATCATTAACTGATGTATTTTAGCACTAAAGTGTAAAGAAACAAAATATGATCGATATAAAAATAGCACATACAAAAAGCTAACAGCCATGCATTTTGATTGTAGCGTCTTAGCACACACAGTATTAAAATATTATAGTTAGAAATTATTACCAACAACTCATATTTGATACATTGGGCCTGTAATATAGCAAAAGTAGTCAGTCAGGAGAACACAGCCATAGGCTGCTAATATTTTCTGGTAAACATATTATGCTCCCTGGCTTGTGATACTAGAGGCCCTGTGTAGTAGCTACCAGTATAATGGTTTGCGTAGTTGTGTTTTCCAGACAAGGAAGTGGCTTGGTAGATGGGTAGCGAAGGATACACAGTGTTTCTATGATGCTCGTACCCTTTTGATCTGGCTTTCCTTACTCTAACCACACACACTGTAGTCAGTATTACTGCTGCCAATAGGATGAAGAGTACCACACCAACAACTGCAAACACAGCGGCTCCACACAGTTTCCCAGCTAAAATATAAACCAACCCATTTGTTATAACTGTAGTTCTCACAGATAGATCAAAATAATATTTACATTGATAATTAGTGTCTAATTCCTCTTTGACAGACGATCGTCAAGGAAAGACAATCGTTCATTTTGATCTCTACACATATGTACAGTATACATGTATGTGTACATTTATATGCACCATCTAGTTAATATATTTTTTCGTACACGTGTTAACATGGTAATGAAATATAAATTCTGGCAATGAGGGGCTAACTGAATAATGAAAGAAATTATAGATAGTAAAAATCTATTAAATCTCTCAGTCACACGCAAACATTAATAATTACTGTGAACGACATCCTATCTACGAATGTACAAATGTACTAAAAAACTTTGTATTGAGTTAACTTTAGCTTGCAACACCTTCTCTTTCAAGACTTTTATATTCCCGACATCCTATAAACTGGTAGAACTTGTTTATAAGTATACCTGGACATATACACTGAGGTGCATTATCATTATCTGCAACACACTTCATTCTGATTGGACAGTCAAAGTTGTGACAAGGTTCGGCACATGCCCTACCAGGCAGGTTCTCATTAGGTGATATATCAACAGGATACTCTGAAAAAGCATAGATTATGATTTATAAAAACAATGTTCATATTCTATTAAAACTGCTCACTACAACATCAAGTACCAACGGCTGACTTAACACGAATATCCAGGAGTTATACACATGTGCACGTATATTATCAACATGCCCAAGCAGTTTATCCACTCTAGAAGTTTCGCATTCATCATGCCGGTATAATCATTATGCTGTTAAGAGAAAAACATAGAATTCATACCTACACAGTATTATAATAAAACAATGTAGAGTTGTCTGTTTTTTTCTGCAATGCGACTCTAAACATAGCAGCAATGGAGGAACATCTTATCTAAAATCATCTAGTCACATAACATGTATTGCACTCCTTAGTATACAGTTGACCTTACCGGAATCACATTCACAGGTATACATTCCATCAGTGTTGATACACTTGGCGTGTTCACTGCACGTATTGAGTGTCTCATCCAGGCATTCGTTCACATCCTTTACGACTGGTGGTTCCGCCAGCACTGGTGGAAGAAGGCATAAAATTCACAAGTCTCGAAAAACTTAACATAAAATCTCCGAATATATAAAACACTGAGTGACCAATCAATCTTAATGTAGGGCATGAGTTGGATTTCTTCAAGAAATAAGTAGTTTGTGTCACATGTGATTGCTGTGATAGCTAAGTCAAGTTGATCGGAAAAACGAAAGCATTTAAGTTTCATACATTTTAAGTCTTACACTGGCTATTTACAAATATATTGGTAATGTTAACAGCAGAATAGTTTGAATCTGCAGTCTACCATTACTTTAATTCATCAGCGGAGTTCACAAAGCCACCAACAAGCTACAAACTTGTTTACCTAAGGCAGTGTTGTTCACTATCCCCTTCAGCTTTTCACTAATCTGCCCAGATGTCATAGGTGTTTCCTGAACGTTATCATCCTCGGCGCTTTCATCTGCCACTTCAACGATAGTGTTGACAACCAAAGAACCACAGCTAATTACGAATGTTCCACAAGTTCGTATTTCAACCACATAAAGCTGCATGGTTGTGCAAACTGTGACCTGCAAAAGAGTCAACATTACTAGTAGGTCTACTAAAAGTTCTGGTTATAATATCTGAGTGAAAATGTGCAACTGCTATATTAATTTCAGTACACCCAGTGTTTTCCACATCCACAAATTTCGCTACATCAGAATTTATGAGAGAGATTCAACTCTAATTCCAAGTTGTTGCAGTGAGATAAGGGCTACAGCAAGACGTTATGTCCCATTGTGAGCAAATGGTTTTTATCAAAGTTAAAGGGGTTATGCCACTGTTTTCAGGTAGCATTAAGACGCACTCAGCTATCTAGTGGCACAATAATATTGAGTGCCTAGATATTTACTATTCTAGTACTGTTAGTTATCCTATGCTTGGGGCTTCCGGGCTATATTTAGAACAAATAGACCACAACGCAATGTATAGGCATGTAGAATAACCCAATGATAGCCGCTGTATACAGTGTGGCCAAATGAAATACCGGACCTACCAATAAAGGCAGCTAGTTATTGCCAGCAAAAGTAAAGCCCAGAAAAATTCAAAAACTTGCACAAGTTATCCTACTGCTATATTGGTAATTCCTGTGAAATCATTTGTTCACTACTGTACTCTTTCTATGCAAACAGCCTGAATTCAACAATTTTCTACCGTGGCCGATTTCTGCCACACAATGTGAAACTAAATTGCAATTTACATGATACTGAATCCTAATATGAATGAAATAAAAATTAAATTTACCTGAAATAAAATAAATCATGTGAAACCAAACAGATATTTAAATAAAATTTGCAGTTCATATGAAACTGAAAGTGAACTCACATGAAACCAAATTGCAATTCACCTGAAATGAAAGTTAGGGGTGTTACTCATAACAACAAAACGAAACTACATTTAGTACATGAGTGGTGTGACAGGAAATAGTCCGTTATATTGGTATTTTTAATTGCATTTTGGTGTTTACTTTAGATGCAAATAATAAAAGTATAATATGTATTTCATCAACCTACTTGTAGGAAGGCGAATATTAGTAACAACACGCTTTTATGAGATTATTTACAGTATTTTTAATAAAAAATAAGTATTTAAATTTACATTTTGACAGTCTCGAAAAAAATGATGACATTTTATCAAAAATATTTACAACTTGTTTAAAGTTTTTGTGATTTAATGGTAAATTTTGCTGCAAAATTACAAAATCACTATTCAGATTACATTAAAACTATTACAAAATATAGTAAAAGAGTTGTACTCTCAAGTCTCGATCTTATTAGTACTGCGAGAGTATTACTAACTGCTACATTTGTTCATTTGGTGCTAATTCCTTTATTTTGAGTATTTCAATAAATAATGTGAAAATATAAAAATCAATGGACTAAATTGATGACATTTGCCATATCAAATTATTAATAATACCCAGTAATCTCAAAGACGCAAGTGTATCTCTACGCCAGGGTGGAGGTGTAGTTTCGTTTTGCCACAATAAGTAACGCCCATAAATTTTGTTTCATGTGAATTGGCATTTTGGTTTCAGGCGTTTTTCGTTTTCGTTTCATGTGAGTTCACTTTCAGTTTCATATGAACTTCATATTTTATTTAACTTTCAGTTTAGTTTCACATGATTTAGTTTATTTCAGGTGAATTTAATTTTTATTTCATTTATTTTAGGATTCAGTATCATGTAAATTGCAATTTAGTTTTACACTGTGTGGCAGAAATCGGCCACGGTAATTTTCTCTATATGACATAAAGCACGCAGTTGCGTCTTCATAACAAAGTTGCGTTTGGATCAGCATCCAAGAGTCTTAATGAGTCAAGCATGGGCAAGAGGACACAACTCTGCTTACAGTAGCACAAATGCAACAAACCTAAATGAGAGATGCTGCTTTGAACATAGACATAAACCACATGTCATAACCCCTTTAATATTGAAAGTTTGTTTAAACACATTTGTGCAGCGTCAGGTTGCTGCCGTACATGGACATGAATAGTGTTGAGTATAAAACTTACATAAAGTGACTTATATGTGTCGGTACTAGGGTCGCTCAAGTCAGGGTCACGACAGTCGACAGCTTCCCCCCCTATACTAGTGATTCTAAGACTGACTTCAACCAATATGGTGACGGGTGGTGCTGTAGTGGATGTTACAGTAGATACTGTAGAAGAAATGGGAGCTACTGTAGTAGTTGGTAATGTAGTGGTTGTAGTAGTTGGTGCTGCAGTTGTTGTAGTAGTTGGTGCTGCAGTTGTTGTAGTAGTTGGTGCTGCAGTTGTTGTGGTAGTTGGTGCTGCAGTTGTTGTAGTAGTTGGTGCTGCAGTTGTTGTAGTAGTTGATGCTGCAGTTGTTGTAGTAGTTGGTGCTGCAGTTGTTGTAGTAGTTGGTGCTGCAGTTGTTGTAGTAGTTGGTGCTGCAGTTGTTGCGGTAGTTGGTGCTGCAGTTGTTGTAGTAGTTGGTGCTGCAGTTGTTGTGGTAGTTGGTGCTGCAGTTGTTGTAGTAATTGGTGCTGCAGTTGTTGTAGTAGTTGGTGCTGCAGTTGTTGTGGTAACTGGCGCTGCAGTTGTTGTAGTAATTGGCGCTGCAGTTGTTGTAGTAGTTGGTGCTGCAGTTGTTGTAGTAGTTGGTGCTGCAGTTGTTGTAGTAGTTGGTGCTGCAGTTGTTGTAGTAGTTGGTGCTGCAGTTGTTGTAGTAGTTGGTGCTGCAGTTGTTGTAGTAATTGGTGCTGCAGTTGTTGTAGTAGTTGGTGCTGCAGTTGTTGTGGTAATTGGCGCTGCAGTTGTTGTAGTAGTTAGAGTCATAGTTGATGTTGAAGTTGGTTTTGAAGTTGATGTTGTGGTTGATATCACTGCAGTTTCAGCTGTTGGCATCGTAGTTCCTGCTGATGGTCTTGTAGTTTTGGCCGTAGGTTCTGTTGCTTCAGTTCCATTACCTGGTATAGTCGCTTGAAATTGGAAGATGAAACATACTTTTAGTAATAATAACAATCATGTACATGTGGATCTCATTGTGGTCGTATAATAATAATCATGTGCATGTGGATCTCATTGTGGTCGTATAATAACTAACAATGAAGGGTGCATCGACGACTAACATGCGTAAAAATACATTCATCCTATGCATTGCATCTCTGAGCTTCTGGGGTCTAATATAATGTAGATATACTGTACATGTAAGTTACGCATGACTAGAAATACTGTTAGAACAATTACAAACATGGCTTCAGCTGAAGCTTGGTAGATAGACTTGTCTACAATTATATTTCATAAATACTGATATTGTGGTGTATATTCTTACTTGAAAAAGTTGACCGGTGCCAGGAGTGTGTGGTAATGTCAGCTGATGTCGTCTTATCTGTAACGCAGAATTGTAAATGTATGGATGCATATGTAGCAAATGTTTTACAATTTTCCTAGTATAACGTTATCACACAAAAGGCTATATGAAATAGCCTTTACCATAAAACGTCAAACTAAAAATATAGTCAAAACTCGATTTTAATTATGCAATTGAGAATGTTTTATGGAGGAGCATTTTTATATCTCAACCATTTTATATGTTGTTTTATCGAGCATCTTATTGGGAAAAAC
Source organism: Bugulina stolonifera (assembly GCA_935421135.1). NCBI lineage: Eukaryota > Metazoa > Bryozoa > Gymnolaemata > Cheilostomatida > Bugulidae > Bugulina > Bugulina stolonifera. The sequence goes on from OW285191.1 coordinate 11,784,180, forward strand.
ACAGTGTGCATACACAGATACAAGTTAGACAGATTGAGACAGCAATCTGCGTTTGGGATTTTAAGTACCTTTAGAGCTCAAACTTCCTCAACAAGTTTAATGCTATTTACATAAATCAAAATTTGGGCAATCACAGAAGAAAATTGGTAAAATTGATTCAAAAATCAGTTAATTTAGAAAACAAACAAAATACCAGGTTAGCTATTCTTGCAGTTTAGCTTCAAAAAGCAAAAACGTTCTGCAAAAAATAGTCAGCATAACTTTCAGGTATAATATTTACAACCAATATACTGTTTTTGAAGTGCTACTAATCCAAAAACTTTGTTTATGTAAGTAGCTGTGTTTGAAAAATTGTTTCTGCAACTTTGTTGTGATGGACTACCGGTATGTTCGGAAACGGCGCATCCACGCCAAATAAACAGCAATAGGCAGCAACAATAATTAATTTTATCAGTATTATACTGTGCTCTATTATGCTCAGCTAGCTGTGCTTGCTAGTAATTATTTATTATTACAATTGTACATTAATTCTCATTTACATGCACAGCAAGCATCTAGCAATGCCTGAGCTCTCATTTGGTGATGAAAACGCAGCCTCATATGAACCAGTGCAATATCTGAATACGCCTATTGACTTGTATTAGCCATCTGCTTTAATACTGAAAGTCACTAAATTATTAACTGAATCAACACTTTCATCTTAAACCTCAAATCATCATCATTACTTTTGGGATTCGTGATTACTTGCTAAATCTGACACAGTAAGCTAACTAATAATAATGCAGAGAGCATGGTAATGCAACTCTTATTTGTTCAATGCTAATGAACCGTAGTCTTTAAACGCTTTCAGTTTCAATGCTGAGCTAAGAGGATCACCGAAGGCAGATGATGTTGCTTTACATTCGAAGATCTGCTATCAAATTCTAGAACTGCACATCGTAAACCTGAACAAAATATTTTCATGTTGTGCTAATAGTTGTGTATCCTTACATGTGGTAGACAGAGTGCTCCAGCTCCATGGTTTGGTCCAGCTTGCTGATGTTGGTGTGGTTTGGGTAGTTGGTGTTGCTGATGTTGGTGTGGTTCGACTGGTTGGTGATGCTGATGTTGGTGTGGTTCGACTGGTTGGTGTTGCTGACGTTGGTGTGGTTCGACTAGTTGGTGTTGCTGACGTTGGTGTGGTTTGACTGGTTGGTGTTGCTGACGTTGGTGTCGTTCGACTGGTTGGTTTTGCTGATGTTGGTGTGGTTCGGCTAGTTGGTGTTGCTGACGTTGGTGTGGTTCGACTGGTTGGTGTTGCTGACATTGGTGTGGTTCGACTGGTTGGTGTTGCTGACGTTGGTGTGGTTCGACTGGTTGGTGATGCTGACGTTGGTGTGGTTCGGCTAGTTAGTGCTGCTGACGTTGGTGTGGTTCGACTGGTTGGTGTTGCTGACGTTGGTGTGGTTTGACTGGTTGGTGTTGCTGACGTTGGTGTGGTTTGACTGGTTGGTGTTGCTGATGTTGGTGTGGTTCGACTAGTTGGTGTTGCTGACGTTGGTGTGGTTCGACTGGTTGGTGTTGCTGACGTTGGTGTGGTTTGACTGGTTGGTGTTGCTGATGTTGGTGTGGTTCGGCTAGTTGGTGCTGATGTGCTCCAGCTCCATGGCTTGGTCCAGCGAGCTGATGTTGGTGAGCTCCAGCTGGTTGGTCTCGATGTAGTACTTGATGGTGGAGCTTCATCTGAAAATTGATTTTAGATGCTACCATCAATAAACATTATTTTTGCTTTTGGCTGTTTTTGTGTTTATACTTCAACTATTCATAGATGAGTTAGTCAGTAACAATAATACAATGTTTAGGCTGTCTGCCAGTTAACATAGCACTCGATTACTAGCGCTCAGCCAGTCATATACAGTATATGTGAATGTGTAAAGTAAATAGAAGTATGCTTGACTTACATGACCAAGTCAAGTTCCACCCCCGATGTTCAACACTGCTGTCTGAGACAAAGTATATTATGACAGCGTTAGATTTCCCTCTCACAGAGAAGGTCATGTTTCCACAGGCTCTATACAAAACTTCGTAGTCATTGCCGTCTAATACCTACCAATACACATATTAATTTTATATTTATTTCATTTGATATTGATAAGAATAATAAGGTTTAAAACGGGAGTCACAGAAACTTGATGAATTTAGCCTTTACCTATTAGACTACATTTTAGATCAAAATTGTGTAATTTTGGGTAAAGTTTTGGTATCATTTGTACATTATTTAGGAACATTCTCAAGTTTATCCTGGTGTAGTGAGATAAGTAATCGTTACATTAATTAAAATTTGTGTGATTCTAAAAAATTCATAAGAATTAATGCCGAGGGTGCAAGAAAAAAGAGAATGGTATAAATGTCAGCACTGTTGAAACTATGCAAACAAGTGATTATTTTGTAGAAGGAAAAGAGTTTTTAGTGTGCAGCAGAGCGTCAAGCGGTTTATAATTACTAATAGATATAAGCTATACTATGTTATCATCCATTTAGCTACTTTTATTCGAAAATACGCTTGTTATTAACTTTATTTTAAATAAATGACAAATACTCTTGGGCTACATACTTGCACGTAATCTTTAGTACAGTTGAAGTTTGGCTGGGTGTCAAAGTCGGTGAAGTTAAGAATGATGATGTATGATGGGGAAGGGATGAGGAGATAGTAAGCACATAGTTGATCCGGGTTATAATCTTCAGGGTAATTTGGTGATGTCAGCACCCCATAATATTCTTGGTAGTATTCCTCACAAGCTGTAACAGATGTGTGTGTACAAGTACTACATTACATCAGACTGTTCTGCAAGCATGGCCTGCAAATTAACATACAAGTTACAAGCATAAAATAATATATACACGAATATTCAGTACGCAGTGAGGTTAATACCTTTATTAGTTGTGGTATACCGAGTTGCAGTTGATGTCGTAGACCAAAGTTTTTCTGTTGTCCACGCTCTGGTCGTCTCAGAAGACCAATGTGTCCTGGGAGTTGTCCATGTGGCAGGTTTTGAAGGAGTTGTAGTAATCCACTTATCAGCTGTGAACATTGCACAAAGTTTTACATGCATATTCAATATCAATCAACCCTAACAATGAATATGAACTTATGTACAATGTAAATGCAGATTGGCGTAGATATACACTGTACATGTGAATGTGTTTGTGTACTGTTACTTTTACCCAGACTTCAAGCACCATGTGTGATACATAAAGTGAGGGTATACATTACACTTCCATGCTGAAATAAGCACATTGTGTTATCATGTAAATTTTATTATAAAACAATTACTGAATGTAGTTCACACCAAGATCAGATTCCCAACATGGCCAATAGGTGTTGGGAATTAGAGATGCACCATAAATAGTTATGTGGTTCTATTTAAAGTTGCAGCAGGATTTAAAAGTCACTTACTTAAAGCATAGGTGAGATGAAAACCGCTATAGTCACTGTTTTTATCGTCAGTATAGAAATAAACTTCAATTCTATTAGTTGGTACAGAAATGAATAGTAGTAGGTCGCCTTTCCCGCATACAATCGCTATACTTTGGTACGTATTTCCATTTACAATCTGCAATATGCACCATATAGAGGCTTATCACTATTACAACTGTTCTAAGCTCTGCATAATCATACACCAAATATAATTAGATATTATTATATGCGAGTCAACTTTAAATGGTTAAACCTGCGTACATGGATGATTTGATCATGCAAACCTTCAAGATTGACTATAGGTAACTACTCTACCCAACGGCACGGTATTTCAGCAAAAAGTGGGAAGCGCAACTCTTGGATGGTTATTAGACAGACTCCAGTCTTCACATTGAATAAGTCAAACAAGCTTATGAGGTTTTACTAGCTATACAGCCATATACGTATTTACATGTACAATCACTTACTAGTAAATAGTCTTTGGAACAGAGATAGGACTCTTCAATATCAAACTCAATTGTTATATATCCTGTGCTAAATGTTGGTATCATTATATTCCACCAGCAACCCATGCTGTCTGTATAACTGATTGGATAGTTAGGTGACTGTATCTTTCCCCAATATCCATTGTTTAGGGAACCACCACAAACTAAAACATGTATGTCTGTGTATAACAGCAGTGAGCAAGCATAGTGGTGTAGTGGCTCATTTGGAATCTGTGCTGTAATAGTCCTACATCGCCACTAGTATTACGGTCAACCTCCATCATTACAAGCGATGGTAAGTTTCTACCAGTGCCAATACTACACTGTGGATAATGTTAGTTTCATCTTTTGATGCCAGACATTTTACCTATTTGAGCAGTCAGCGACTCGTTTCAAACCTATGAAAATACCAGTCCCTGACTGTGGTTTGAACCCAGGCCTCTATTGCACCTAATCACCTAGCACAGTGAACAGAATATGCTACCAGTTCAAAAAACTTAAAAAAGCTTACTCAGCGGATATGAGACACGGAAGTATATGTACTTCCTGTAATTCAGATTTTTGTGATGATTTGAAGTCTATGTCACACAAAGTAATAAACATACCACAGTGTCGGTGAAAAACTTACCAGTAGGTGTCGTGTCAGTAGTCAGTGTGGGTGGGACTCCTGTTGTTGTAGGTTGAAGACTCGATACTCCTGCAATTAAGTACACAGACTAGAATAATACAAAGTCCGTTCAAATAGAATGTAATATAATTTACTTCAAGGTAATTATTTGCAGGTAAAGTATAGTATATTTGAAACTGTACTTGCAGGTGAAATATATTTACAACTGTACTTGACAGAATTTTGTAGAGATCATATAAATGCATGATGTAGTTTAGTTTACTTGTGCTATCAGGAGTATACCCTGCAACATGCAATATGCCATTATTAAAATAAAGCTAAGTCTATGCACTGAGAGAGTGGCTCGTGTTTAAAAAACGGATTAGAGGAAGATCTCATTGCGGTACCCAGGTAGCCTACTAACTGTCCCATTGCGGTACCCAGGTAGCCTACTAACTGTCCCATTGCGGTACCCAGGTAGCCTACTAACTGTCCCATTGCAGTGCCCAGGTAGCCTACTTACTGTTCCACTGCAATACCTAGGTAGGCTACTTACTGTTCCATTGCGGTACCCAGGTAGCCTACTTACTGTCCCATTGCAGTACCCAGGTAGCATACTTACTGTCCCGTTGCGGTACCCAGGTAGCCTACTTACTATTCCACTGCAGTGCCCAGGTAGCCTACTTACTCTTCCATTGCAGTACCCAGGCTTTGAAGGTCTCCGATTCATCAGACAGAAATTGAATAATAATCTCAGATGTCTGGAACGTGTATGACGTCCAAATATTGACATTTCCAGATATGAGTTGAAGTAATTCACCGCTATACCCGTCTACCACCTACAACAGTTACAGACATCGAGCAACAAGTTATTATAGTTATAGAAACACAAGACGGAGAGCTATTGCTAAAACAGTTACATGTAAATCAAATGTCACTGGATATTAGCTCTATGCCGCGGTTTCTTCGCAAAACATTCATCAACATCTTAAAGACAATGCAAAGGCCAGCCTGGTATGGAAATTCATAAAATACAAAATACAAAACCATTGCACTCTATGCCAAACACGTCTTATAAGATACTATTTCTAGTAAGCAAAACACTGAATAACAAACAATATTTCACCTCTAAAAATAGATTCACTTAAATAATAATCCAGTGACACTGTTATAATTGAATTAATCATTGAGCCTGCGTATCAATTGGATCTATAACACATGTACGTGGATATACATGTATGTACATGTAATGTATGTGCAAATAATAGTTTGATGAAATGCATAACACGGCACATAGTCCCATGATGCCTTACCCATTTATTACATCACATTTCAAACAATCCCATGATGCCCTACCCATATTGAATCGCAGCAACCCTCTAGGGTAGCAGCCTGTGTGAATGTGATTCGAACTCCATAACCAGTTGGAACGGAGACAGTCCAAATACATTCAGCTTCATTTATATAATTTCCAGGGTATCCAGGTGCATAGATATGTCCACTTGCTCCAGACCTGTTTCCTCCACACCAAGGGGCTGGAACAAAGTCAAGCAATAAAGTTATTTGCAATGCCTTGTTGAACCTAAGCTACAGTCTATTAAGCGATGAATATTTGTCTTGATATCTTTGAGCAGAAACCAAGTGATATTTTAAGCTATAGTGCATGTACATTGTAAGTACCAAGCTTAGACCCAATACTTAAACCCTAATCTAATTCCAGCACTATCCAGTATCCTTCTAGCCAGTGTGAATATTAATTGTTTTCTAATACATATTACGCTGAATATTTTTGTTCAGTAACATTGGACAATATTAAGTAACCATCAGTATTATGATCTTTTTCAGTTGCGCATGTTTACTGTCAGCAAAATGCTTAAATATTTCAATACTTACCTTCGGTTGTTGTTGGGTAGGAAGTACTAGTTTCAACTGGTAGATAAGCTATGAATAAAAAAAGAAGGAAGTTAAATAAATGATGTTGAAAGTATTAAGCTAAATAAATGCCAACAATATAATGTAGATAATAATTTATAGCGTGTACATCAGTAGAACGGTCAGATAGACAATACTGCTAGCCATCTACTTGTAAAATGTACATGTATATACTCTACTAACTTGTGTGACTGATTCTACCACTTACCTTCCCATTGAATAGCCCAAGCATCAAAGTAAACTGAAGAGTCAGAGTTGAACTGTATTCCGATTTTCCATGTGTTATAGTCAAATGACATTCCAGTGGATATATTGCTTGATATGAGTGCAAGTTGTCTACCACTATGCCAATCAAATATCTATCAATACAAGAGAGAACAGTTAGGGCATAAAAATTTATGACTTGTACAGTGTATTGTAGACATCAGGGTCAATGGTTTCCGTATTGGTATTGTAGTGCCAGCGTTACTGATTGGTTTATTTAGAACTACATTGCATGTTGGTAACAAATATTAGATCTGACTCAATCCAATTGCCATCAATCTTATCAAGTCATAAAATTAATGAAAACTTATTTTCTCCATCAAACTGACAATGCTCCATGTATAGAAATATTATTTACGTACTATCAACTCATCACAGCATGGCTCTATATAGCTAGATCTTGTAAAGTTAACTCTGATCCCATAACCAGGAGTAACTGTGACTATCCATGTGCAATCAGCATTGTTTGAATAGTTTCCAGGGTAACCAGGTGCATAGATGGTTCCACTGAGTCCAGTCATGTTACCGCCACAAGAGAGAGCTAAAACATAAAATCAATCTGCTGAGGGTGCTGCCAGATCACTTCTACTGCCTTAATTGAATTACTCCTAGATTTCACATAATATGCATGTAATCCAACAGTTGTACAATGTTCTAGTGGTAGTTAATGCCAATTAAATGTGTGAATCTGTATATATGATTGAGTCTAGAAGCTATTAATCTAATTTTATACTTACTTGAAGTTGTTGTGGGATAGTCAGTAGTTGATACCTCTGGTAAATACGCTGTGAACAGAATATACAGTCTGTATAACATTCAGTTGATCATTAGCTGCCTTAACTTGGTTTTACTAAATAGTATGTGTATCCTGTATGCAACTTTTACGTGCAGTATTATACCACAGCGGTGAAGCATGTAAAATAAAATTTGGCTACATCCTGTACCATTGTGAATTTAGAGAGACGTATGATGAGTGTATATAATATGTATATAAAGGCAGTCACTACCTAGTGGCTAGGGTTCAAGGGTTTCATATTAAAATATTCCTACCCACCGTTCCACTCCAAGGCCCATGACTCATAGTTCGCCAACTCATTAGAAGTAAAGAGAATCATTATGACATCAGTCTGGAAGACGTGCGACATATTGACATAGATGTGCCCCTGTTCTGTGGCAATAAGACGATGGGAGGCTCCATCGTAAAACTGCAAATAAATTTTGGCTAGCTCACTTAGTGGACTAGGACTATCACAGCGTTTCCATTGTGCAAACCAGTATTCAGTTCACCCTAATAACAGCCATCCCATGAACAAACGTTGGCATGCAGCCTGCCCACATGAATGCATGCTGTGTAGTACACAGTATGTACTACACACTAAGTTCATTGAATGGGTGTGAGCTGAGTCCCCCCCCCCCCCCATAGCTCAACCTGAGCATAAACTGCACCAAGATCACACCATAGGAATCGGCTGTGTATGCCAAAATAATATGTACGCTAACTGTCAGTAGTTCATGGAATGACTTAGTGCGCATTGCTATTCACAGTTTGTTGTTAGTAGAAACTGTATGCACTGCCTGGAACAATGCAATCATTGTGATAAATTCAGACACTGATGTACATGTAGAATTGAGAATATAAAATAGTTTAATTTACCCATAGTCCATCTCTGCCTGGTTCAATGTAGGAAGATTTAATGAAAGTTATCTCCACATTGTAACCAGGAGTTACATATACTTTCCAGATACAGGATGAATTGTCTGAATAATTTCCAGGATATCCAGGTGCGTATATTGTACCATTAGATCTGCTTATCTCCTCTTCACATGTGCCACCCACTTTAATCAAATTAAATACACATGTGTTTAATGAAATAAAAACTGCTAAGCGTTTGAGGCAGGTATTTACAGTTACTAAATACATATTTGATATTTCATGAAATAGAAGAAATTCCTAGTTTGAATAAGGTGGGAGGAATTATAGAATTTTGGAGAGGATCAGAGTGAGAGACCTGCCTGAGGGTAGAACATACACATACAGACAAGAACTACTAATCTTTAATATAATCAAAGTTACTTACCAGCTTCCCAGTAAAAGGTCCACCCACTCCTTGCAACACTCCCATCTGATCGAAAGAAGGCAACAAGTCTATCAGCGTCGAATAGGTAAGATTCTCCAGAGTATATAGATCCAGTTTTGTAAAGAAGTTGTTGACTTCCATTATTCCCTTTGGTTATCTACAGATTAATCCCAATACGGTCCATTATCATAGAATGTAAATTTATTAAACACCATAGTAATACAGATTCAATATAATATGCAGGTGTCTTTGTAGCATCAGATATTTTCACAGTCCAATTTGTATTTGCACTTTTTGAATGTGTGATGGATTTGCACAAAAACCTCAGCCTGCTGGGACACAATATTTTGTGAAACATTAAAAATATGATTGGTTTAGTCAATTTTCTACTGCATCACAACTTGAGATTTATGATCTTTCCAACATTGATAGCACTTTGCACTTTGGTGTTGATACCTTATATACATGTACTTACCGACAAATAATCATACCCTGACTCCATACGTCCTGGTTCTGTGAAGTTAATTCTAATCTTATGCCCAGGTTCAGCAGATACAGTCCAGTAGCAGTCAGCGTTGTTTGGATATGAATCAGGGTATCCAGGTGTAGAAATATATCCGCTGGAACCAGAGTAGTTTCCTCCACATGGAACCTCTGGAGTCAAAAAACATTATTTTTTACACCTTATCACATTCAGTTAGTCAATTACTGTAACTGAACGTTGTTCTGTTCCAAATATGAACATTTTCTGTACGTGTACGCGTACGTGTACGCGTACGAGTACACGCACGCGTACGCGTACGTGTACGTGTACGCGTACGTGTACGTGTACGCGCACGTGTACGTGTACGTGTACGCGTACGCGTACGTGTACGTGTACATAAGCACATACATGTAGATGCTAGAGATGTGTTTGCTTCTACTGCTAAATTTATTAGTGTATTAGTGCATTTATTAGTTTATTAGTGATGTGCGATGCATGTACATGTATATTCATCAAAGCTATATAGATGTAATTCAGCTGGATACTTACCTTGAGTTGTTGCTGGATGTGTAGTACTTGTTACCTCTGGTTTATAAGCTGTGAACATACAAGCCATGTGATATTCAATCTAGATATAATCAGGTGGCACTAGTAAAATCGCTTCACTAAAGATCACACAGCAATGAATCCTGACATTTTCAAGATATTAAATGTCACGTGCATATAAGACCTGTTGGACAAGGGCAGAATTATCCAACCATATAAATTATATCCACCAATTTCATGCCCTCGTAGTATTATTAGGTCTTTAGGACATTGCACAGAGCTCGTCATAAAATTTATTAAAACTTATTTTCTCTATCAAAATTGCAACTTCTCATGTATGAGCATATTTAAGTACTATTAACTCATCACAGCATGGCTCTATATAGCTAGATCCAGGCAAAATTTGTCCTGTGCTTCAGATAAAATTCCTTGAAGCCATGCAAGCCAGCATGGCTTTAAGGACACTCCTCTACCTCTACCTTTTCTAAAAGGGCCATACCATCCCTGCCTTTCATGCAGAGAGTGGGCCAACACTGGCATCTGGCAGTGCAAGCTGCATGGGGATACTCATGCTAAGGAAGAGGAAGTGGAAGAAGAGGACCCAATGCTTAAGTACTGATCCAATTCCAACACTCTCCAGTATCCACCTGGCCTAGTGTTGATATGTACAGAACTGAAACCTCTGGCAGTAACTTTCTAACACTAAATAGTGCTGTGTTGAATACTGGTGTTCAGTAGCATTGAACAGCATTTAGTAGTTATTAGTATTATAGGTTTTCTCACTTTGCAGGAGTTGGCAAATGTCTACTGTCAGGAAATTTTTGAAATACTGTAGTACTTACCTTCGGTTGTTGTTGGGTAGAAGGTACTCATTTCACCTGGTATATAAACTATAAATAGAAGAAGAAGAAAGTTAAATAAGTGATGTCAAAAGTCTTAACCTGAATAAATGCCAACAATATAATGTAGGTAATAATTTATGGATTGTACATCGGCAGCACACGGTCAGATATACAATACTGCTAGTACATGTACTTGTGAATGTACATGTACATGATGTATGTAGTCTACTATCCTGTGCTACTGATTTTACTACTTACCTTCCCATTGAATAGCCCAAGCATCAAAGTAAACTGAAGAGTCAGATTTGAACTGAATTCTGATTTTCCACGTGTTATAGTCAAATGACATGCCAACTGATATATCGCCTGATGTGAGTGCAAGTTGTCTACCACTATACCAATCAAATATCTATCAATAATAAGACAGAACGTTTAGGGCATAAAGATTTAAGACATGTACTGTATAAACAGTGTGTTGTAGACATCAGGTTTTCGTATTGGTATATTGAACTTACATGTAGTGACATCATTACTGATTGGCTGATTTAGAACTACATTGCATGTTAGCAGCAGATTTTAGATCTGCCTCAATTCAATTACTGCCAATCTTATCAAGTCAAAAAATTGATCAAAATCTATTTTTTCCATCAAACCGACAATGCCCCATGTATAGAAATATAATTTACGTACGATCAACTCATCACAGCATGGCTCTATATAGCTAGATCTTGTAAAGTTAATTCTGATCCCATAACCAGGAGTAACTGTGACCATCCATGTGCAATCAGCATTGTTTGAATAGTTTCCAGGGTAACCAGGTGCATAGATGGTTCCATTGAGTCCAGTCATGTTACCGCCACAAGAGAGAGCTGAAACATAAAAGCAATCTGCTGAGGGTGCTGCCAGATCGCTTTTACTGCTTTAATTGAATTACTCCTAGATTTCACATAATATGCATGTAATCCACTAGTTGTATAATGTTTTAGTGGTAGTTAATGCCAATTAAATGTGTGAATCTGTATATATGATTGAGTCTAGAAGCTATTAAGCTAATTTTATACTTACTTGAAGTTGTCGTGGGATAGTCAGTAGTTGATACCTCTGGTAAATACGCTGTGAACAGAATATACAGTCTGTATAACATTCAGTTGATCATTAGCTGCCTTAACTTGGTTTTACTAAGCAGTATGTGTATCCTGTATGCAACTTTTATGTGCAGCATCATACCACACCGGTGAAGCATGTAAAATAAAATTTGGCTACATCCTGTACCATTGTGAATTTCGAGAGACGTGTGATGAGTGTATATAATATGTATATAAAGGCAGCCACTACCTAGTGGCTAGGGTTCAAGGGTTTCATGTTAAAATATTCCTACTCACCGTTCCACCCCAAGGCCCATGACTCATAGTTCGCCAACTCATTAGAAGTAAAGAGAATCATTATGACATCAGTCTGGAAGACGTGCGACATATTGACATAGATGTGCCCCTGTTCTGTGGCAATAAGACGATGGGAGGCTCCATCGTAAAACTGCAAATAAATTTTGGCTAGCTCACTTAGTGGACTAGGACTATCACAGCGTTTCCATTGTGCAAACCAGTATTCAGTTCACACTAATAACAGCCATCCCATGAACAAACGTTGGCATGCAGCCTGCCCACATGAATGCATGCTGTGTAGCACACAGTATGTACTACACACTAAGTTCATTAAATGGGTGTGAGCTGAGTCCCCCCACCTTCCCCCCCCCCCCCCCCATAGCTCAACCTGAGCATAAACCGCACCAAGATCGAACCATAGGAATCGGCTGTGTACGCAAAAATAATATGTACGCTAACTGTCAGTAGTTCATGGAATGACTTAGTGCACATTGCTATCCATAGTTTGTTATTAGTAGAAGCTGTATGCACTGCCTGGAACAATGCAATCATTGTGATAAATTCAGACACTGATGCACATGTAGAATTTAGAATATTAGAAATTTTAATTTACCCATAGTCCGTCTCTGTGGTGTTCAATATAGGAAGATTTAATGAAAGTTATCCGCACATTATAACCAGGATTAACAGAGATTTTCCAGATACAGGATGAATTGTCTGAGTAATTTCCAGGATATCCAGGTGCATATATTGTACCATTAGATCTGCTTATCTCCTCTCCACATGTGCCGCCCACTTTAATCAAATTAAATGAATGTATATTTAATGAAATAAAAACTGCTAAGCGTTTGAGGCAGGTATTAACAGTTAATAAATACATATTTGATATTATATAAAATAGAAAAAATTCCTAGTTTGAATAAGGTGGGAAGAATTGTAGAATTTTGGAGAGGATCAGAGTGAAAGACCTGCCTGAGGGTAGAACATACACATACAGACAAGAACTACTAATCTTTAATATGATCAAAGATACTTACCAGCTTCCCAGTAAAAGGTCCACCCACTCCTTGCAACACTCCCATCTGATCGAAAGAAGGCAACAAGTCTACCAGCGTCGAATAGGTAAGATTCTCCAGAGTATATAGATCCAGTTTTGTAAAGAAGTTGTTGACTTCCATTATTCCCTTTGGTTATCTACAGATTAATCCCAGTACGGTCCATTATCATAGAATGCAAATTTACTAAACACCATAGTAATACAGTGTCGATACATGTACATGTAGATGTCTTTGTAGCAACAGATTTTTTCACAGCTCAATTTGTATAACGATTTTTGAATGTGTGATGAATTTTTGCAAAAACCCCGGTCTGCTGGGATACAATATTTTGTGAAACATTGAAAATATGATTCGCTTAGTCAAATTTCTTCTGCATTGCAACTTGGGATTGATAATCTCTCCAACATAGTACTTTGCACTTTGGTGTTGGTAGCTATATACATGTACTCACCGACAAATAATCGTACCCAAACTCCATCTCTCCTGGTTCTGTGAAGTTAATTCTAATCTTATGCCCAGGTTCAACAGACACAGTCCAGTAGCACTCAGCATTGTTTGGATATGAACCAGGGTATCCAGGTGTAGAAACATATCCACTGGAACCAGAGTAGCTTCCTCCACATGGAATTTCTGAAGTGAAAAATATTTTTTTCACAGCTTTTCATATTCAGTTAGTCAATTACTGCAACTGAGCGTTGTCCTCTTCCAAATATGAACATTTTCTGTGCATGTATGTGTAGGTGTGCGTGTACATGTATATTCATCAAAACTTTAAACTTTATCGATGTAAATCAACTGGATACTTACCTTGAGTTGTTGCTGGATGTGTAGTACTTGTCACCTCTGGTGTATAAGCTGTGAACATACAAGCCATGTGATACTCAATCTAGATATAATCAGGTTGCACTAGTAAAATTACTTCACTAAAGATCACACAGCAATGCATCTCAACGTTTGCAAGATATTAAATGCCACGTGCGTATAAGACCTGTTGGACAAGGGCAGAATTATCCAACCATATAAATTGTATCCACCAATTTTATGCCCTCATAGTATAGGACATTGCACAGATCTAGGCCATTACATAGGACATCTACACACCTACACTATGGTGAATAGGCTAGGAAGTCTAATAGTGTCTTTGCGACCTAACTTTCAGGCACATGTCAACCTGCTAATATTTTTTATTGCACACATCCGTCGCGAACGCACCGGCCTGGGCTGAAAGTAAAATCCTCATTGCCGTGCAAAAAACCCAGGGGTGCCGATGAGCTGGGGATGGTTTCGTCCAGCCAAACAAAACCCAAATCAATAGCCCTTTTGGCCTAAGCCGGACAGCTATCTTGTGACTTTTTATTTGTGACCCAGGTCTGTCCAAGAGGTCACAAAGACACTAAAATTTATGTTAGCTTTTATGGATTTCTTAAGAATACAAATACCCACCATGTGATAGGTGTTACACCTGCTCCTGAGCAAGGTGCATACTTGATTCCTAAAACCATGCTAAGACCCTCTTAGTTAATGTGACTCACCATTCCATTCAAGCAGCCATGATTCATAGTTCACCAACTCGTTAGAAGTAAAGACAATCACTATTACATCAGTCTGGAAGACATACGATGTATTGGCATAGATGTACCCTTGCACGTTGGAAATAAGAACATTTGTGTTTCCATTGTAGAACTACAATAATAAATGCATTCCATGATTAGGGTGTTTATGTCTACAGGATCTAGCTTTGGTATATTTGACAATAGAAATGCTAATAACCAATTTTTAATGTTGTAACTCTGTAAGATATAATCCCAGGATAGCTGGAAGTTAAAGTTGGACGATCAACGTTCATTACTATTACAGTGTGTGATGTAGCGTCACAGTTACTCGGGCTAGACCCGGTCTGCGCAGGAGGTAGAAACCGAAGGCACTTGATCTAGGACGAGAGGACTGGACGGAGGCGAGACCAGAAAACTCAAATAAAGTAAGTGCAATATATATAGTCTTACCGGTACACTACATGGTGTCAGAAGTAAACCAGGGAATAACAGTACAGCGACTGATAATTGATAAAGTGCTTTGAGAAGTGAAGTGGTTCATAAGTTGCGGTGAGAGAGATTGAATGATAGTTATAACTATAATAGTAGCAGTCCCAGTCGGAGAGATAGTGAAGCTGATAGTGAAGGCTAATAGAGAAGGTTATAGTGAAGAGGTATAGAATAGGGAAGGCTGAACAGAAGAGAAGGATAAAGAAGGGGAGATGTGATGTAGCGTCACAGTTACTCGGGCTAGATCCGGTCTGCGCAGGAGGTAGAAAGCGAAGGCACTTGATCTAGGACGAGAGGACTGGACGGAGGCAAGACCAGAAAACTCAAATAAAGTAAGTGCAATATATATAGTCTTACCGGTACACTACACAGTGTACACTGCAGAAAAACTTTCTCAATAAATAGTGAACGATCAAATTTAGGAAAACTTGTGTATTCTATGCTATAAACTCTCCAATCATACATTCTATACTATTGTGCAATGTACCCATTCTTCTTACAATTATTAATGTCTCGCAGACACTTAAAGATAGACATTTGCGCACACAATTCAGACACTGATGTGCTGTACAAGTAGAAAACAGAATATCAAAAACTTAAACTTGCCCATAGTCCATCTCTGTCTGGTTCAATGTAGGAAGATTTAATGAAAGTTATCTGCACAGATTTACTAGGATTAACAGAGATTTTCCAGATACAGGATGAATTGTCTGAGTAATTTCCAGGATATCCAGGAGCATAGATAGTACCATTAGATCCGCTAATCTCCTCTCCACATGTACCGCCGACTTTAACCAAATCATATGTGTTTACGAAGATATAAACTGTGAGGTATTCAAGGGTGGTAGTGTAATAGAGTGGATTAACTTGCTGTTTTGTATACTATAGGGCTACAGCTGTTCAAGTAGCGCACATCACAGAAAGTGAGCTCTTCCATTTTAAGCCCTGCTTCTCAACCTTCAGTTTGTGGGGTTTACATTTTGTGGGGTTTACAAGTATGCGTAGATAGGAGAACATTCTCTAACAGACAAAGCCTCTGTTCTGGTGTGCTATACAAGTACGTTGCAATCATCAGCACTAAAGGGTTCATATCAACTAACTCTAATGGCTCAACTCACTTGGCACTGTGGCATGAAACATGTTTAGATTGTAAATATGAATACATTTATTATTATCTTCTTTTCCTATTTGATAAGGCCCCATGCAAAACTCAAGTTCGATAACAATTAAATTACATGTACTTACCACCTTCCCAGTGAAAGATCCACCCACTGCTTGTAACAATCTCATCTGATTGAAAGAAGACAGCAAGTCTATCAGCGTCAAACAGGTAAGATTCTCCAGAGTATATAGATCCAGTTTTGTAAAGAAGTTGTTGACTTCCATTGTTCCCTTTGGTTATCTATAAATTAATACAATACAGTCCATTATCATAGACTATAATAATGTAATTGAGTACTACATTTCCTGTTTTATATTACATGTATGTTTATGTAATCTCAGTTTTGTTAACAGTTCTCCAAAGCATGATTGGTTTCAGCAACAAACCCAGCCTACTGCACTGGTTAAACCTCATAAATATTGTACACTTTGGCTAATACCCACACATAAATGTAGTATATACACTACATGTTCATACAATTTAGATCTACATGTATCGGTCATTAAATAATGGATTTCTCCCTCTCCTAGAACACGCTATTGGATAAGCCGTATTACCACTTCCAAGCGTCAGATTGATTGACTTGAATATCGGCTTACACCACCGTATGACTAAAGCTCATTGCAAGGAATCCCTCTCTGCAGTTATTAAGCCTCTAGAAAACTTTGAAAGTTGTGGGAATCAAATTTTGTCCACCCTGAAGTGTGGAGCAAAATTTCACATCCGCGTTTACGTTGTTGTTGTTTATCGTTTTTTTTGCTTTCTATCACCGGGTTGCCAAGATCAAGGCTAACTGGAATAGTTTACCTTCTATGGTGTATGTCTACATACAAACTACATTGTAGTTGGCAATTGTGGGCATTGACAGTATTTTAATTTTTAGCACTAATAATTTCAAGCTCCGGCATGCCTTATATGGAAAATTACTGGCTTTACAAGAAGAACGATATTACAACAAACTCGAATGTACTCACCTGTAAGTAGTCATACCCTGACTCCATATGTCCTGGTTCTGTGAAGTTAATTCTAATCTTATGCCCAGGTTCAGCAGATATAATCCAGTAGCAGTCAGCATTGTTTGGATATGAATCAGGGTATCCGGGTGTAGAAATATATCCATTGGATCCAGAGGAGTTTCCTCCACATGGAATTACTAGAATGTGTTATAGTATATGTTTCACAATCTGTCACAACACTCAACTAGTCAATAAAACCAGCAGTGCAAATCGGCTCCTGGAAGGGTCCCCACTACTCCAGGCTCATGTACACTAATAATAGTTCACATGATGAATGACCAGTAGGAAAATAATTTGGCAGTTAAAGTCAATATAATCAACATTAAATGTACTCGTATAATGGAGAACAAGTCTTTTTACTGGAATACAATGCAATAAATACAATTCCTGGTCATTGAGGATCTTTTGCAAGCCTATTAATGGTTTTAGCCACACTGCAACGTGTAACTTTTGGTACAAAAGTACTCTCCTGCCATGTTATAGGAAAGCTATAGAACTTACAAGGCGGATAAGTTGTAGATAGTGTTGGAGTTGTCTCCATCGGAACAGCTTCTGTAAAAATTGATAAACTCAGTAGAGCTGTCTAAATTATATGCAGCATGGACACCATTTGCTGGTAATAAGCTATGTACAAGTACATGTAAGTGCTAGTTTACTAAATAAGGTGAAGATTTTTTTTGAGATTGAATTAAATGATAGCAGCATAAAAATGTGTAATACTGTAATGGTACAGAACATTTGTATACGACTCCAGCTACCGGACAAAGCCTACAGCACCCCTAAGTGCCTAGTAGTTGTCACAGCGCTACTCAACTGACACTCAAACTCTCATAACTAGCTGCTCGTATACCTACATTCAACTGTATCGCATGTTAAACCATTTAATTACTGTCTATATACGTGCATCCATGTGTTTATACCCATTACATACTGATGTGCATTCATGTATGATTATTACTAAGTCTTTTGATGCCTTTAATACCCATGTACAGAGGCCCGACCTCTCAGAATCCATTGATATTCACTTTGTACATGAATTGGACCATTATAAGCAACTTTTGTAGAACCCGACCTATTTTGGGTCGGCCGTCGGGCTTCCGGCGGCCATGTTGTTGCGCAACTTCCGGACGACCTCACGTCGTCTTTTCCCGACACTACGTCGGGCGGAAGTCTTTATACTATATAAAGGGCATTGTTTCACTGTTCATTGTCTCAGTCTTCACTTGGCTTTCAATAAAGACACATCTATACTTGATACAGAGACTTTCACTTCCTTTTGTCAGGTCATTCGCTTAGCGAACCGCCTACTAGGTCGGATCACTCTCTCTCAACGTATAGTCTGAAGGTCAGACTTGGGACCAGATGGGTCGTCTCTGGTAGTTATTGGGCTACTGAGACCGCTCGATCTTTCATGTAATGCGAAGTCTTATTACCACTCATAGGCACTTCATTTCTGGGTCGATAGTCGTCCAAGGACGACCGCACCAAATCACAGAAACCATTACAATACACGTAGTTGTACTTGCTCCGTTGCAAAAGTTTTCTGTTTGTAAGCAAAAGGAGGATTACAATGAACTTGGCGAGCAGATAAGTCCTTATCTAAATCGTCATTAATTCTTCTAACAATTTGCTGGATTAAGGTAAAATAGTCAGTTGTTTATATTCTAATCATTGACTCAGATCAGATACATTTAATTGGATTTCATCTTGAAACTCCCCCAAATGTATTTTATTGATTTAATTTTAAGCCGTCCAGAGAAAACACCGGCCTGGGCTGAAAGTAAAATCCTCGCTGTCGTGTGAAAAATCCAGGGGTGCCGATGAGCTGGGAATGGTTTCGTCCAGCCAAACAAAACCCAAGTCAATAGCCCTTTTGGCCTAAGCCGGGCAGCTATCTTGTGACTTTTATTTGTGACCCAGGTCTGTCCAAGAGGTCACGAAGACACTAAAGTTTATGTTAGCTTTTATAGATTTCTTAAGAATACAAATACCCACCATGTGATAGATCTTACACCTGCTCCTGAGCAAGGTGCATACTCCATTCCTACAAGCATGTTAAAACCCTCTTAGTTAATGTTACTCACCATTCCATTCAAGCAACCATGATTCATAGTTCACCAACTCATTAGAAGTAAAGACAATCACTATTACATCAGTCTGGAAGACATACGATGTATTGGCATAGATGTACCCTTGCACGTTGGAAATAAGAACATTTGTGTTTCCATTGTAGAACTACAATAATAAATGCATTCCATGATTAGGATGTTTATGTCTACAGGATCTAGCTTTGGTATATTTGACGATTTAGAAATGCTAATAACCAATTTTTAATGTTGTAACTCGGTAAGATATAATCCCTAGATAGCTGGAAGTTCAAGTTGGACGATTAACGTTAATTACTATTACAGCGTACACTGCAGAAAAATCTTCTCAATAAATAGTGAACGATCAAATTTGGGAACACTTGTGTATTCTATGCTATAAACTCCCCAATAATATATTCTATTCTATTATGCAATGTACCCATTCTCTTTACAATTATTAATGCCTCGCAGACACTTAAAGACAGACATTTGCGCACACAATTCAGACACTGATGTGCTGTACAAGTAGAAAACAGAATATCAAAAACTTAAACTTGCCCATAGTCCATCTCTGTCTGGTTCAATGTAGGAAGATTTAATGAAAGTTATCTGCACAGATTCACTAGGGTTAACAGAGATTTTCCAGATACAGGATGAATTGTCTGAGTAATTTCCAGGATATCCAGGAGCATAGATAGTACCATTAAATCCGCTAATCTCCTCTCCACATGTAACCCCGACTTTAATCAAATCAAATGTGTTTACTAAGATATAAACTGTGAGGTATTCAAGGGTGGTAGTGTAATAGAGTGGATTAACTTGCTGTTTTGTATACTATAGGGCTACAGCTGTTCAAGTAGCGCACATCACAGAAAGTGAGCTCTTCCATTTTAAGCCCTGCTTCTCAACCTTCAGTTTGTGGGGTTTACATTTTGTGGGGTTTACAAGTATGCGTAGATAGGAGAACATTCTCTAACAGACAAAGCCTCTGTTCTGGTGTGCTATACAAGTACGTTGCAATCATCAGCACTAAAGGGTTCATATCAACTAACTCTAATGGCTCAACTCACTTGGCACTGTGGCATGAAACATGTTTAGATTGTAAATATGAATACATTTATTATTATCTTCTTTTCCTATTTGATAAGGCCCCATGCAAAACTCAAGTTCGATAACAATTAAATTACATGTACTTACCACCTTCCCAGTGAAAGATCCACCCACTGCTTGTAACAATCTCATCTGATTGAAAGAAGACAGCAAGTCTATCAGCGTCAAACAGGTAAGATTCTCCAGAGTATATAGATCCAGTTTTGTAAAGAAGTTGTTGACTTCCATTGTTCCCTTTGGTTATCTATAAATTAATACAATACAGTCCATTATCATAGACTATAATAATGTAATTGAGTACTACATTTCCTGTTTTATATTACATGTATGTTTATGTAATCTCAGTTTTGTTAACAGTTCTCCAAAGCATGATTGGTTTCAGCAACAAACCCAGCCTACTGCACTGGTTAAACCTCATAAATATTGTACACTTTGGCTAATACCCACACATAAATGTAGTATATACACCACATGTTCATACAATTTAGATCTACATGTATCGGTCATTAAATAATGGATTTCTCCCTCTCCTAGAACACGCTATTGGATAAGCCGTATTACCACTTCCAAGCGTCAGATTGATTGACTTGAATATCGGCTTACACCACCGTATGACTAAAGCTCATTGCAAGGAATCCCTCTCTGCAGTTATTAAGCCTCTAGAAAACTTTGAAAGTTGTGGGAATCAAATTTTGTCCACCCTGAAGTGTGGAGCAAAATTTCACATCCGCGTTTACGTTGTTGTTGTTTATCGTTTTTTTTGCTTTCTATCACCGGGTTGCCAAGATCAAGGCTAACTGGAATAGTTTACCTTCTATGGTGTATGTCTACATACAAACTACATTGTAGTTGGCAATTGTGGGCATTGACAGTATTTTAATTTTTAGCACTAATAATTTCAAGCTCCGGCATGCCTTATATGGAAAATTACTGGCTTTACAAGAAGAACGATATTACAACAAACTCGAATGTACTCACCTGTAAGTAGTCATACCCTGACTCCATATGTCCTGGTTCTGTGAAGTTAATTCTAATCTTATGCCCAGGTTCAGCAGATATAATCCAGTAGCAGTCAGCATTGTTTGGATATGAATCAGGGTATCCGGGTGTAGAAATATATCCATTGGATCCAGAGGAGTTTCCTCCACATGGAATTACTAGAATGTGTTATAGTATATGTTTCACAATCTGTCACAACACTCAACTAGTCAATAAAACCAGCAGTGCAAATCGGCTCCTGGAAGGGTCCCCACTACTCCAGGCTCATGTACACTAATAATAGTTCACATGATGAATGACCAGTAGGAAAATAATTTGGCAGTTAAAGTCAATATAATCAACATTAAATGTACTCGTATAATGGAGAACAAGTCTTTTTACTGGAATACAATGCAATAAATACAATTCCTGGTCATTGAGGATCTTTTGCAAGCCTATTAATGGTTTTAGCCACACTGCAACGTGTAACTTTTGGTACAAAAGTACTCTCCTGCCATGTTATAGGAAAGCTATAGAACTTACAAGGCGGATAAGTTGTAGATAGTGTTGGAGTTGTCTCCATCGGAACAGCTTCTGTAAAAATTGATAAACTCAGTAGAGCTGTCTAAATTATATGCAGCATGGACACCATTTGCTGGTAATAAGCTATGTACAAGTACATGTAAGTGCTAGTTTACTAAATAAGGTGAAGATTTTTTTTGAGATTGAATTAAATGATAGCAGCATAAAAATGTGTAATACTGTAATGGTACAGAACATTTGTATACGACTCCAGCTACCGGACAAAGCCTACAGCACCCCTAAGTGCCTAGTAGTTGTCACAGCGCTACTCAACTGACACTCAAACTCTCATAACTAGCTGCTCGTATACCTACATTCAACTGTATCGCATGTTAAACCATTTAATTACTGTCTATATACGTGCATCCATGTGTTTATACCCATTACATACTGATGTGCATTCATGTATGATTATTACTAAGTCTTTTGATGCCTTTAATACCCATGTACAGAGGCCCGACCTCTCAGAATCCATTGATATTCACTTTGTACATGAATTGGACCATTATAAGCAACTTTTGTAGAACCCGACCTATTTTGGGTCGGCCGTCGGGCTTCCGGCGGCCATGTTGTTGCGCAACTTCCGGACGACCTCACGTCGTCTTTTCCCGACACTACGTCGGGCGGAAGTCTTTATACTATATAAAGGGCATTGTTTCACTGTTCATTGTCTCAGTCTTCACTTGGCTTTCAATAAAGACACATCTATACTTGATACAGAGACTTTCACTTCCTTTTGTCAGGTCATTCGCTTAGCGAACCGCCTACTAGGTCGGATCACTCTCTCTCAACGTATAGTCTGAAGGTCAGACTTGGGACCAGATGGGTCGTCTCTGGTAGTTATTGGGCTACTGAGACCGCTCGATCTTTCATGTAATGCGAAGTCTTATTACCACTCATAGGCACTTCATTTCTGGGTCGATAGTCGTCCAAGGACGACCGCACCAAATCACAGAAACCATTACAATACACGTAGTTGTACTTGCTCCGTTGCAAAAGTTTTCTGTTTGTAAGCAAAAGGAGGATTACAATGAACTTGGCGAGCAGATAAGTCCTTATCTAAATCGTCATTAATTCTTCTAACAATTTGCTGGATTAAGGTAAAATAGTCAGTTGTTTATATTCTAATCATTGACTCAGATCAGATACATTTAATTGGATTTCATCTTGAAACTCCCCCAAATGTATTTTATTGATTTAATTTTAAGCCGTCCAGAGAAAACACCGGCCTGGGCTGAAAGTAAAATCCTCGCTGTCGTGTGAAAAATCCAGGGGTGCCGATGAGCTGGGAATGGTTTCGTCCAGCCAAACAAAACCCAAGTCAATAGCCCTTTTGGCCTAAGCCGGGCAGCTATCTTGTGACTTTTATTTGTGACCCAGGTCTGTCCAAGAGGTCACGAAGACACTAAAGTTTATGTTAGCTTTTATAGATTTCTTAAGAATACAAATACCCACCATGTGATAGATCTTACACCTGCTCCTGAGCAAGGTGCATACTCCATTCCTACAAGCATGTTAAAACCCTCTTAGTTAATGTTACTCACCATTCCATTCAAGCAACCATGATTCATAGTTCACCAACTCATTAGAAGTAAAGGCAATCACTATTACATCAGTCTGGAAGACATACGATGTATTGGCATAGATGTACCCTTGCACGTTGGAAATAAGAACATTTGTGTTTCCATTGTAGAACTACAATAATAAATGCATTCCATGATTAGGATGTTTATGTCTACAGGATCTAGCTTTGGTATATTTGACGATTTAGAAATGCTAATAACCAATTTTTAATGTTGTAACTCGGTAAGATATAATCCCTAGATAGCTGGAAGTTCAAGTTGGACGATTAACGTTAATTACTATTACAGCGTACACTGCAGAAAAATTTTCTCAATAAATAGTGAACGATCAAATTTGGGAACACTTGTGTATTCTATGCTATAAACTCCCCAATAATATATTCTATTCTATTATGCAATGTACCCATTCTCTTTACAATTATTAATGCCTCGCAGACACTTAAAGACAGACATTTGCGCACACAATTCAGACACTGATGTGCTGTACAAGTAGAAAACAGAATATCAAAAACTTAAACTTGCCCATAGTCCATCTCTGTCTGGTTCAATGTAGGAAGATTTAATGAAAGTTATCTGCACAGATTCACTAGGGTTAACAGAGATTTTCCAGATACAGGATGAATTGTCTGAGTAATTTCCAGGATATCCAGGAGCATAGATAGTACCATTAAATCCGCTAATCTCCTCTCCACATGTAACCCCGACTTTAATCAAATCAAATGTGTTTACTAAGATATAAACTGTGAGGTATTCAAGGGTGGTAGTGTAATAGAGTGGATGAACTTGCTGTTTTGTATACTATAGGGCTACAGCTGTTCAAGTAGCACACATCACAGAAAGTGAGCTCTTCCATTTTAAGCCCTGCTTCTCAACCTTCAGTTTGTGGGGTTTACATTTTACGTTTTACATTATGGGGGTTTACAAGTATGCGTAGATAGGAGAACATTCTCTAACAGACAAAGCCTCTGTTCTGGTGTGCTATACAAGTACGTTGCAATCATCAACACTAAGGGTTCATATCAACTAACTCTAATGGCTCAACTCACTTGGCACTGTGGCGTGAAACATGTTTAGATTGTAAATATGAATACATTTATCATTATCTTCTCTTCCTATTTGATAAGGCCCCATGCAAAACTCAAGTTCGATAACAATTAAATTACATGTACTTACCACCTTCCCAGTGAAAGATCCACCCACTGCTTGTAACAATCTCATCTGATTGAAAGAAGACAGCAAGTCTATCAGCGTCAAACAGGTAAGATTCCCCAGAGTATATAGATCCAGTTTTGTAAAGAAGTTGTTGACTTCCATTGTTCCCTTTGGTTATCTACAAATCAATACAATACAGTCCATTATCATAGACTATAATAATGTAATTGAGTACTACATTTCTTGTTTTATATTACATGTATGTTTATGTAATCTCCAAAGCATGATTGGTTTCAGCAACAACCCCTGCCTACTGCACTGGTTAAACCTCATAAATATTGTACACTTTGGCTAATACCCACACATAAATGTAGTATATACACTACATGTTCATACAATTTAGATCTACATGTATCGGTCATTAAATAATGGATTTCTCCCTCTCCTAGAACACGCTATTGGATAAGCCGTATTACCACTTCCAAGCGTCAGATTGATTGACTTGAATATCGGCTTACACCACCGTATGACTAAAGCTCATTGCAAGGGATCTCTCTCTGCAGTTATTAAGCCTCTAGAAAACTTTGAAAGTTGTGGGAATCAAATTTTGTCCACCCTGAAGTGTGGAGCAAAATTTCACATCCGCGTTTACGTTGTTGTTGTTTATCGTTTTTTTTGCTTTCTATCACCGGGTTGCCAAGATCAAGGCTAACTGGAATAGTTTACCTTCTATGGTGTATGTCTACATACAAACTACATTGTAGTTGGCAATTGTGGGCATTGACAGTATTTTAATTTTTAGCACTAATAATTTCAAGCTCCGGCATGCCTTATATGGAAAATTACTGGCTTTACAAGAAGAACGATTTTACAACAAACTCGAATGTACTCACCTGTAAGTAGTCATACCCTGACTCCATATGTCCTGGTTCTGTGAAGTTAATTCTAATCTTATGCCCAGGTTCAGCAGATATAATCCAGTAGCAGTCAGCATTGTTTGGATATGAATCAGGGTATCCGGGTGTAGAAATATATCCATTGGATCCAGAGGAGTTTCCTCCACATGGAATTACTAGAATGTGTTATAGTATATGTTTCACAATCTGTCACAACACTCAACTAGTCAATAAAACCAGCAGTGCAAATCGGCTCCTGGAAGGGTCCCCACTACTCCAGGCTCATGTACACTAATAATAGTTCACATGATGAATGACCAGTAGGAAAATAATTTGGCAGGTTAAGTCAATATAATCAACATTAAATGTACTCGTATAATGGAGAACAAGTCTTTTTACTGGAATACAATGCAATAAATACAATTCCTGGTCATTGAGGATCTTTTGCAAGCCTATTAATGGTTTTAGCCACACTGCAACGTGTAACTTTTGGTACAAAAGTACTCTCCTGCCATGTTATAGGAAAGCTATAGAACTTACAAGGCGGATAAGTTGTAGATAGTGTTGGAGTTGTCTCCATCGGAACAGCTTCTGTAAAAATTGATAAACTCAGTAGAGCTGTCTAAATTATATGCAGCATGGACACCATTTGCTGGTAATAAGCTATGTACAAGTACATGTAAGTGCTAGTTTACTAAATAAGGTGAAGATTTTTTTTGAGATTGAATTAAATGATAGCAGCATAAAAATGTGTAATACTGTAATGGTACAGAACATTTGTATACGACTCCAGCTACCGGACAAAACCTACAGCACCCCTAAGTGCCTAGTAGTTGTCACAGCACTACTCAACTGACACTCAAACTCTCATAACTAGCTGCTCGTATACCTACATTCAACTGTATTGCATGTTAAACCATTTAATTACTGTCTATATACGTGCATCCATGTGTTTATACCCATTACATACTGATGTGCATTCATGTATGATTATTACTAAGTCTTTTGATGCCTTTAATACCCATGTACAGAGGCCCGACCTCTCAGAATCCATTGATATTCACTTTGTACATGAATTGGACCATTATAAGCAACTTTTGTAGAACCCGACCTATTTTGGGTCGGCCGTCGGGCTTCCGGCGGCCATGTTGTTGCGCAACTTCCAGACGACCTCACGTCGTCTTTTCCCGACACTACGTCGGGCGGAAGTCTTTATACTATATAAAGGGCATTGTTTCACTGTTCATTGTCTCAGTCTTCACTTGGCTTTCAATAAAGACACATCTATACTTGATACAGAGACTTTCACTTCCTTTTGTCAGGTCATTCGCTTAGCGAACCGCCTACTAGGTCGGATCACTCTCTCTCAACGTATAGTCTGAAGGTCAGACTTGGGACCAGATGGGTCGTCTCTGGTAGTTATTGGGCTACTGAGACCGCTCGATCTTTCATGTAATGCGAAGTCTTATTACCACTCATAGGCACTTCATTTCTGGGTCGATAGTCGTCCAAGGACGACCGCACCAAATCACAGAAACCATTACAATACACGTAGTTGTACTTGCTCCGTTGCAAAAGTTTTCTGTTTGTAAGCAAAAGGAGGATTACAATGAACTTGGCGAGCAGATAAGTCCTTATCTAAATCGTCATTAATTCTTCTAACAATTTGCTGGATTAAGGTAAAATAGTCAGTTGTTTATATTCTAATCATTGACTCAGATCAGATACATTTAATTGGATTTCATCTTGAAACTCCCCCAAATGTATTTTATTGATTTAATTTTAAGCCGTCCAGAGAAAACACCGGCCTGGGCTGAAAGTAAAATCCTCGCTGTCGTGTGAAAAATCTAGGGGTGCCGATGAGCTGGGGATGGTTTCGTCCAGCCAAACAAAACCCAAGTCAATAGCCCTTTTGGCCTAAGCCGGGCAGCTATCTTGTGACTTTTATTTGTGACCCAGGTCTGTCCAAGAGGTCACGAAGACACTAAAGTTTATGTTAGCTTTTATAGATTTCTTAAGAATACAAATACCCACCATGTGATAGATCTTACACCTGCTCCTGAGCAAGGTGCATACTCCATTCCTACAAGCATGTTAAAACCCTCTTAGTTAATGTTACTCACCATTCCATTCAAGCAACCATGATTCATAGTTCACCAACTCATTAGAAGTAAAGACAGTCACTATTACATCAGTCTGGAAGACATACGATGTATTGGCATAGATGTACCCTTGCACGTTGGAAATAAGAACATTTGTGTTTCCATTGTAGAACTACAATAATAAATGCATTCCATGATTAGGATGTTTATGTCTACAGGATCTAGCTTTGGTATATTTGACGATTTAGAAATGCTAATAACCAATTTTTAATGTTGTAACTCGGTAAGATATAATCCCTAGATAGCAGGAAGTTCAAGTTGAACGATTAACGTTAATTACTATTACAGCGTACACTGCAGAAAAATTTTCTCAATAAATAGTGAACGATCAAATTTGGGAACACTTGTGTATTCTATGCTATAAACTCCCCAATAATATATTCTATTCTATTATGCAATGTACCCATTCTCTTTACAATTATTAATGCCTCGCAGACACTTAAAGACAGACATTTGCGCACACAATTCAGACACTGATGTGCTGTACAAGTAGAAAACAGAATATCAAAAACTTAAACTTGCCCATAGTCCATCTCTGTCTGGTTCAATGTAGGAAGATTTAATGAAAGTTATCTGCACAGATTCACTAGGGTTAACAGAGATTTTCCAGATACAGGATGAATTGTCTGAGTAATTTCCAGGATATCCAGGAGCATAGATAGTACCATTAAATCCGCTAATCTCCTCTCCACATGTACCCCCGACTTTAATCAAATCAAATGTGTTTACTAAGATATAAACTGTGAGGTATTCAAGGGTGGTAGTGTAATAGAGTGGATGAACTTGCTGTTTTGTATACTATAGGGCTACAGCTGTTCAAGTAGCACACATCACAGAAAGTGAGCTCTTCCATTTTAAGCCCTGCTTCTCAACCTTCAGTTTGTGGGGTTTACATTTTACGTTTTACATTATGGGGGTTTACAAGTATGCGTAGATAGGAGAACATTCTCTAACAGACAAAGCCTCTGTTCTGGTGTGCTATACAAGTACGTTTCAATCATCAGCACTAAGGGTTCATATCAACTAACTCTAATGGCTCAACTCACTTGGCACTGTGGCGTGAAACATGTTTAGATTGTAAATATGAATACATTTATCATTATCTTCTCTTCTTCCTTGATAAGGCCCCATGTAAAACTCAAGTTTGATAACATTTAAATTACATGTACTTACCACCTTCCCAGTGAAAGGTCCACCCACTACTTGCAACACTCTCATCTGATTGAAAGAAGACGGCAAGTCTATTAGCGTCAAATAGGTAAGATTCTCCAGAGTATATAGATCCAGTTTTGTAAAGAAGTTGTTGACCTCCATTGTTCCCATTGGTTATCTACAAATTAATACAATACGGTCCATTATCATAGACTATAAATGTAATTGAATACTACATTTCTTATTTTATATTGCATGTATGTTTCTGTAATCTCAGCTTTGATCACAGTTCTCCAAAACATGATTGGTTTCCGCAACAACCCCGCCCTACTGCACTGGTTAAACCTCATAAATATTGTACACTTTGGCTAATACCCACACATAAATGTAGTATATACACTACATGTTCATACAATTTAGATCTACATGTATCGGTCATTAAAGAATGGATTTCTCCCTCTCCTAGAACACGCTATTGGATAAGCC
Organism: Bugulina stolonifera; assembly: GCA_935421135.1. Classification (NCBI taxonomy): domain Eukaryota; kingdom Metazoa; phylum Bryozoa; class Gymnolaemata; order Cheilostomatida; family Bugulidae; genus Bugulina; species Bugulina stolonifera. Next base: position 11,813,723 of record OW285191.1, read on the forward strand.
GTATTACAACTTCCAAGCGTCGGATTGATTGACTTGAATATCGGCTTACACCACCGTATGACTAAAGCTCATTGCAAGGGATCCCTCTCTGCAGTTATTAAGCCTCTAGAAAACTTTGAAAGTTGTGGGAATCAAATTTTGTCCACCCTGAAGTGTGGAGCAAAATTTCACATCCGCGTTTACGTTGTTGTTGTTCATCGTTTTTTTTGCTTTCTATCACCGGGTTGCCAAGATCAAAGCTAACTGGAATAGTTTACCTTCTATGGTGTATGTCTACATACAAACTACATTGTAGTTGGCAATTGTTGGCATTGACAGTATTTTAATTTTTAGCACTTATAATTTCAAGCTCCGGCATGCCTTATATGGAAAATTACTGGCCTTACAAGAAGAATGATATTACAACAAACCCGAATGTACTCACCTGTAAGTAGTCATACCCTGACTCCATATGTCCTGGTTCTGTGAAGTTAATTCTAATCTTATGCCCAGGTTCAGCAGATATAGTCCAGTAGCAGTCAGCACTGTTTGGATATGAACCAGGGTATCCAGGTGTAGAAATATTTCCACTGGATCCAGAGGAGTTTCCTCCACATGGAATTACTAGAATGTGTTATAGTATATGTTTCACAATCTGTCACAACACTCAACTAGTCAATAAAACCAGCAGTGCAAATCGGCTCCTGGAAGGGTCCCCACTACTCCAGGCTCATGTACACTAGTAATAGTTCACATGATGAATGGCCAGTAGTAAAATAATTTGGCAGTTAAAGTCAATATAATCAACCTTAAATGTACCCGTATAATGGAGAACAAGTCTTTTTACTGGAATACAATGCAATATATACAATTCCTGGTCATTGAGGATCTCTTGCAAGCCTATCAATGGTTTTAGCTACACTGCAACATGTAACTTTTGGTACAAAAGTACACTCCTGCCATGTTATAGGAAACCTATAGAACTTACAAGGCGGATAAGTTGTAGATAGTGTTGGAGTTGTCTCCACCAGCACAGCTTCTGTAAAAGTTGACAAACTCAGTAGAGCTGTCTAAATTATATGCAGCATGGACACCATTTGTTGGTAATAAGCTATGTACAAGTACATGTAAGTGCTAGTTTACTAAATAAGGTGTAGATTTTTTTCGTGATAGGATTAAATGATAACAGCATAAAAACGGTTAATACACGTAGTTGTACTTGTTCTGTTGCAAAAGTTTTTTGTTTGTAAGCAAAAGGAGGATTACAATGAACTTGGTGAGCAGATAAGTCTTTATCTAAATCGTCATTAATTCTTCTAACAATTTACTGGATTAAGGTGAAATGGTCAGTTATTTATATCCTAATTATTGACTCAGATCAGATACATTTAATTGGATTTCATATTGAAACTCCCCCAAATATATTTTACTGATTTAGTTTTAAGCCGTCCAGAGAAAACAAGAAATTATATTATGCTTTAGCTTGCCCTTCCATTCCAGAGCCCATGACTCATGATGCACTGACTGGTCAGAGATAAATTCTATCAATATGTAGTCACTCAACAGGATGTGTGACTCGTTGGGTGACAGCAAACCATCTAGTGATAGTAGAAGGGCTCCGGTGTATCCATCGTATACCTGAAATCATACCGAAAATATTTAAGGTATGCTTAGTTCGAGTTTGCAGCAGAATGCCCCGGTCCTGAAAGAATGTGCACGTAAATTGATTACATCGAGTCAACCAGTTATTATACTTATCAGATCTTTTACTTCTGCAGTGATTAAGTGAATACATGTAAGCATAACAGTCTTTCAAGACCATGACAAAATTTACAATATATTATATAGCTCAAACTTATAATACTTTCAACAGAAATATTGGTTTTATCACATTTTTTCGTTTTAAATCTAGGATTCGTTCGTCAGAGTAAGATTTTTTTCCAATTTTCAGCTGATGAGAGATACATGCACTGTAAAGATAAAAGAAACTCACTGATAGGCTATCCCAAGATCTCTCAATGTAAGAAGATACAATGAAAGTTATCTCCACATTATATCCAGGAGTTACATATACTTCCCAGATACAGGATGAATTGTCTGAGTAATTTTCAGGATATCCAGGTGCATATATTGTACCAGTAGAACTGTTCCTCTCATCATTGCATGTTCCCTCAGCTGTAAGTATAATAACCACTCTGGGATTCCAGGTAAGCATTTCAAGTAAAGAAAATAATACGTTTCTCAATTAACCAATCAATACGCAGAGTCTATGCATTCAAAAAAGTTAACATGAGATGTGTCTACATGTAGCTAGTATATGTACAAACTACCTACAATGTACTATTCGCTTATTATAATAATGATGCACTGATCTCTGTTGTCTGCTTACCGGATTCCCAACTGAATCTCCATCCAGAGCTTGCTGAGATATCATTTGTATTATAGAGGATGCTAACTGCGTCTGTATTGAACAGATGGGTGTCCCCTTCTCTGATTGTGTAAAAAGGTAATAGCTGCAGTAGCTGTTCTCCAGTTATGTCATCTACTATCTACAAAAAGCTTAGTTTTGTCTGCCTACTAAATTTAACTCAAGAAATTTCTGGCTCACTCTTTTAGCATGGTTGTGAACACCCTGGCTTGAACCAGAAGCAGAATCCTCATTTTTCGCAAAGTAAAGTGCGTGTGCTAATGAGCCAGAGGTGGTTTCTTCTCACCAAACAAAAGCCCAAGTCAATAGCCCTTTCAGCCTGGGCTGATGAGAGGTTCAATTGGAATTTTATTTGCAGCCCAGGCTGCTCCAAGAGGTCGCGAAGGTACTATACAGTTAGCCCAAGTACAAGCTCCAGATTAAGTCAAGCTAGAGTGTTCGCTCCTTTCACCTTCTATGCAGTATCTTCAATATGCCTTTTTTTGTGAGTAGCCATTATTGGGCAAGTAAAAGCCTTTCTATCGCAACATTAAAACCTAGGGCTTAGTCTGCATGCTCATAGGAATTCTCGTTAAAGTATGTCATAAAAATTATAAAAAAGATAAAAACATTCTAAAAATACAAAAATAAGTACATGTACATTGTGTCTTGTGCATTACTTATTTTTACTATCCACCTAATTCTCACTATACAATGTGTTACAAGATAAACCTACCACTAGTTGTTCCCCATATTGTATCCAGCTCTGCTCTTCGAAGGTGATTTTGATTCTATATCCTTGTTCAGTAGACATTGTCCAGTAGCAGCTAACATTGCCATCGTAGTCAGAAGAGTAGCCCGGTGTAGACACATACCCACGGGTTCCCTTTATGTTCCCTCCACAAGAGGGAGCTGAAGATAGTATAGAAGATGCAAGATGTTTACTCAGAACACTCTGAAAACTACATGGTTAAATTTTATTCACAAAGCAATCTGTGCATATTTTACCTTCACCACACTTTGTCTCATCAGAACCATCGTAACAATCTTCTGTGGAATCACAACGATCAACGGGACGATAGCATCTGAACATTGTGTGAGACAATTCATTTGCACCATTCGTGCACTGCCTTTCTGTTCCATAGCAATCATGTACTAAATAAATACATAAAAATATATTTTACTCATAACAATCAGTTAACGAATTTATAAGAATTTTACATTCTGACCAATGACTCTGAACATCTGAACATGGCGGTAGGTTGGAAGATATTCTCAAGAAGATTAATCTAGCATTCACTGCTTCTCAAGCTTTTCATTGATACTGTCATACTAACAGTACACTGCTACAGAGATCTTCATCGCATTATTTCGGTCCATACGACCCTCACAACTTGTCGTTGCAGGGTTTACAGTGGAATCCATAAAATATTGTTCTTGTTAAGCAACATTTGAATTGACAGTACTAATTGTTATATCAATAAACTAATGTCTATAATAGCTTAAGCATGCGGAATCTATTAGGCCTAGTGTCCTACTCAATTTAACACAGAGGCCAACATTCCAACATAGTATTTACATTCTTGTAGAGCTACCCAAGTATCTCTGAAGCATTTTTTACCGAGTATTTGCCTGGATTTATTCTACTAGTAGTAATTAGGCGACCTACCAAACCTTAACCCTCATTCGAATGTAATATCGTTTCAATGTTTTTAAACATAATGCATTTTGGATCCTCAATGGCATCATTTCAAAACACTTTTCAAATTGCAACATTCTAATCACTATTATACATGTATAGAGTTGGTCGTGAACTCATTGAAAGAACTCATATTCAGATCCGAATCAACTACATGTAACTTCACACAAAATATTTTGCTTACCATTACAAGTTTGGCGATTAGAAGTAAAGTACTTGTCTATTTTAGTGACACACTTTCCTTGATAGCATATGGAGTTGTGACCACAATCAGTGCCATCAGCAGCAGCATTATATGCAGACATATAGCCAGAGATATCATCAGGGTTCACACACAGCAGATTTAGGCAAATCGCTGTGTTTAATTCCTCATAGAGTGACTGAAATTATCATAATAACAAAAGATGAAAACTTTGTTCACATTAGAGTAGCACCTAAAACTGAGCTTAATCTTCAATAGATCTAGAGAGCCATTCATCAGCAAATATGATCATATTCAAATGCTTAACTACAGACACTTTGGTGATATCTCTATTGCATACAAATGATCATTCTTACAAATGGCTTTTCAAAAAAGGTAGCACTAAGTACAGTGTACCAAGTAAAGATGTAGAATATGTGTCAGACTTTCCACATAAATTTCTTCTGTTTCCTATTGTAACATACTCCTATTTCAACATAAATTGGACTATGTTGAAATAGGAGTATGTTACAATAGGAAACAGAAGAAATTTAAACAAATTACCTCATTACACCACATCAGGTTTTGTGGTAAACTCTCCCTAACAGTATTTGCCTAAAATTAAGATACTACATTGACATCTAGAAGAGTAAAACATAGGGCCTTAATCTGTATTTACTACTCTATCCACTCACACTTGTATAGTTATAAGCTGAGGTGCCATAAGCAATGTAACACTGCTCATCAGCGTCAAAAATCTCTCCTGGTAGATTCTCTGTGATCCCATCAATGTCTTCATCAACTGGGAAGTCTAAATCTCCATCTAATGTATGCACACACTTTGCTTCCTCTCTGCATCAGAGATCACTGATATTATAATCGTGCGGTTTTTGCTTGATTTACGTAATTAGGATCATCAGACGACAGTTTCATTTTTACGATGACAAAAAGTTCAGTGTTTACTATTACAACATAGTGGAAGATATTAATTAAGCCTAATCAATTTATTTCTGACGAATATTCCAATACACTATAATACAATGTATATATATGTACATGTATATATTATATATATGTATATATATATATATATATATATAATATAAACAAAAACACTCTTCTAAGTGAGAATAGAATTTTTTGGTAAACCAGGTAAAGAAATCATTATAATGCTTACCCTTTAGCGTATTACTAGCAAAATGACCTCAAAATACATTATCCGGTCTGCTTAACTGATAAATATGATGGATCAGTTGTATGGAATTTCCATAATTTGTGAGGTGACCGGGAGGCACTGCCACTCCAGTTGGCAAACTAACGTGGCCTAAAACACTACTTCCAAAATTGTGGTACTGTGACATTAGAATGAAAGATTAGAAGCATAAAGATGGCAAACCTCCTCAAGTTGGCATAGAATGATCTCTGTGAGCAACAGGAAAAGAGAAATCTGTTTTCCAGGTGAGAAGACACACCAGCATAAGGTCCCATGATATAATTCTGATCATTACATTCAATGGAGGGCGACCCGTACTGGTCATCATGATGGGCTCCAAGGCTACAAAGCAAGAATAATGCTAATCTTTTTGATGTCTATTTTTCTAAATTCTAATACAGATTGTCTGTCAACATTATAATACATATTTGACATTAAAAACATTGATATTTGTAATAGAAAATTGTGGATGTAAATCCTTACTTATGACCCAATTCGTGCGTAGCAATTCCTGCGACATATGTTAATAGTCCATTGACCTCTAAGAATGAGGCGGAATTCTCACTGTCACAGATAGTGTTGAGCCATGCCACTCCTAGATCAGATATTTCATTTGATGAGTATGCAAAGACCACTTCAGAAACAAGACTAAGTTTTAGTTATTTGTACTCAAGTCATAACTGTAAGTACATTACAATGTACTTACCAAGCACTCCTGTCGATGGCCCATATGTTAGATCATATCTGAAATATAATTATAGGAGAATGACGTTTTGCATAATCATCTTATCTATAACTGTTTGTAAAATTAGACTGTAAATTACAAGAAAATACCGTAGATGATTCAAGGTTGACTTGACGAGTAGTGAAGAAAGAGATTTTGTTCACAGAGTTTTAAACACAATGTAGTGCATCAACGCATTCAAATGTACGCATGCAGGTTTTTGTTCTGTGAGTTAATAGAGAAATAAATCCTCTGCTTTTGCATAACTTGCAGTCTAATTGGGTCTGTTTGCTAATGGAGCAATGTATGGTGAGCATCACGCTTTTATCGCACCCCTTTCCACTAAATTTATTTCAGCTAAAAATCTACATGAAACTATTAGTATGGAAGGTGGTGACAGGGGTAATGACAGGTAGTGGCAGGTAGTGGCAGGTAGCGGCAGGTAGTGGCGGGTAGCAGCAGGTAGCGGCAGGTATTGGCAGGTAGTGGTAGGTAGTGGCAGGTAGTGGCAGGTAGCGGCAGGTGGCGGCAGGTGGTACCAGGTGGAACTGAATAATGGCTGATGAACTATTAGTATGCCATCATATCATTTAAATATTTTACCCTGTCATCAGCATCAGGTGGTCATGAGCAGGTAATATCCCTGATTGCGTTGCCCTCCATTCGGATACGCTGCTTAGTCCAGTCTCGGCCTCTATTAGATAACCCCCTCCTGACCAGTATTTATGATTCTCAGTCAGCTGGGGAAGCTGAAAGGGACTCTGTATAAACAACAAAATTATGAGCATCATGTTGTTCATGTAAGATTACTATTAGAATTTAATATGCCCCAACTACGTTTCCATTGATCGCACTAGCTTACAGCTCACATGAATTATAGCTGTGGTTAGCAGTGCGTACTAAGCCATCCCATGAACTAATAATAGCTCGCACTAATCGTTGGAATATAGCCAGCTTGCATGACTTCGTAAGAGAGTACGCATTGATTGAGCTTGCTAAATGGCTGCGAGCTGAGTCATCTCATGGCTCGAGCTGACCTTAAACTGCACTGAGTTCGAACCATGGAAACCCAGTGAATATATCTCACAGGCAGCAAGTATGCTTTAGTGAACAAAGAAGCATTAAGCGCAATGATTATATTGTAATGGTTTCTGTGATTTGGTGCGGTCGTCCTTGGACGACTATCGACCCAGAAATGAAGTGCCTATGAGTGGTAATAGGACTTCGCATTACATGAAAGATCGAGCGGTCTCAGTAGCCCAATAACTACCAGAGACGACCCATCTGGTCCCAAGTCCGACCTTCAGACTATACTATGAAAGAGAGTGATCCGACCTAGTAGGCGGTTCGCTAAGCGAATGACCTGACAAAAGGAAGTGAAAGTCTCTGTATCAAGTATAGATGTGTCTTTATTGAAAGCCAAGTGAAGACTGAGACAATGAACAGTGAAACAATGCCCTTTATATAGTATAAGGACTTCCGGCCGACGTAGTGTCGGGAAAAGACGACGTGGTGTCGTCTGGAAGTTGCGCAACAAGATGGCCGCCGGAAGCCCGACGGCCGACCCAAAATAGGTCGGGTTCTACAAAAGTTGCTTATAATGGTCCAATTCATGTACAAAATGAATATCAATGGGTTCTGAGAGGTCGGGCCTCTGTACATTGGTATAAAAGGCATTAAAAGACTAATAATCATACAAGTATATACAATAACATATAGTAAAGTACAAGCAGATATATACATGTATATGCACACAATAATGAGTGTCAGGTGTAGGAGACGACTGTGCGTATCATTACAATATTGTCAGGTCAATCAATACCTGATCACTCATAAAATAATGGCACCCGATATAAGCATTATGACGTAAAAGTATCCGTATTTATATCCTACATACCGTCAATACCACGATTCCAGTGAGATTAACAGATATTCTCAAGTTTTCATTTCTAATATTGCTGTATGTATCATCCATCTAAAACAATGATATGGTACTTTTGCTGCTTTTTCATATACATGTACATAGCACAAAATAGCACAAAAGTACAGCTACCAGCATAGCTAAAGGTGTGCTATCCCATAACCATGATCACAGTTCACTCCATTAATTGTCTGCAGGTCCTCATTTTAAAGAAATGAGGACCAAGTGAAATTCTTATTTGGACCCCAACGTGAGTTCCCTCCTTCTCTCTCTCCCACCCTTTCTCCTATCTACATGTACACCATGTTAATTCTCATCTATCTATCTGTTTGCCAGCTGCTGCTGCTGCTGCCAATCTGTCTAATTGTATCTGTCAACAGATCCTAGTTAGACAGCTATGCATTGTACTGTTTATACGCCATGTAGGCTACCTTATAAATTATATAACCTCCGGTATATATGCATTTACATGTATATACCAGGTTATACACTTTTGGTGATCTTTCCAAGAAGAAAGAATATTTTCTGTATACTTTTGATTAAATATGTCTTTAGTTCCACTGGGAATAGAAGAATACTTGAGTAAAGTGATAATGTACTCACAATCTGCACTAAGTGAGCAAAATATATAACAAGGTTGACCATCGGATCCGTGTCCTCTCCAGCTGTATGGACATCCATACTGGATATCCTGTTCCAGAGGGCGTTGTCTATGAGGAGACAAAGCTCTACAGTAGCAGAAACAGGGTCAAACTGTTCCATCACAGTTTCTCGCTTTCGTCGAATCCTTGATGAAGCAACAACTTCAAAATAAAATACACTGAGTTGAACTTAATTGAGGTCTCTGTTTTCTTTTAGAATGGCTAGAATAAATACTGTATCCCTTTCTTTGACTCCTACATGTTTTTTTGATCAAAATTGTATATATGGCATTAGTTCTATGCTTATATAGCCTACCATACCTCTATTGGTTTAATATCATTATGCAAAAGAGACTGAGAAAATAAGTGTGTTTGTATGGTTCGGAACATGCAAATCAGGGCTGGTTAGGATCCACTGCATGTACTGCATGTCCAGTCATTGGCATATGATCATATCTCGAGTCATCTTCTAAACCACTAAAGACTACACATATTACATGTAGATACATACTTCCATCAGCTCCCATTAGTATAGGCTTCTTCATCTTCTGTTTCTTGATCCGTCCTTTAGTTTTGTCTAACGGGTCAGATTTAATGTTAAACTCATGTTGTCCAAGTTGGAAATAGCCCTATAAAGTTGCACCATAAAATACAATTGTATTTTTCATTTAAATCTAATGGAAATGTAGGACTAAACTGGGAACACGATCTAATACACGTCTTTTGAACAAGGCCTCATTGTATCCAACTCTAGCTACCTTGAAGCACCTTGTTAGGCACAGAAGTGGAGAAATTTGAATAGCCTTATTTCTTTGCTTCTGATTGGGGTAAGTGAAGTTAAGCAATCAAACATGGAGAAGACAACTTCTTTCGTGTCAATTTTAAAGAAGAACCAAAGCGTTCCCAAATTCTCTATTTTTGTGTGTAACTCAAGTCAGCTAACCAATATTATTATAACATTATTATGTTTGAACCATGTGTGGTATTCCATATTAGTTCTAGTTGTATAGCTACATGTAGTGTACAATCACCTTGTAATTTTGAGGGATTGTTGCTTCATACTCTTTGGTTTAGAGTTTAAAGTTTAGTATAGACATGTACACATATTTATAACAATAATAACTAGCTTAGTTGCAGCACATCTAAAATGCACACCTCTGTCTCTCCTACTTGCTGTTGACACTGGACATCTACGCTTAATACTTAACATGCACATGTACACTTATATTGTACTTTCATGTGCTTTAAACAAAGCGAGTGAAACTTTAAACTGACCGATGCTCCCAAAAATTGTACAATAAACTGCTTCACCCGCAGCTTTTCAATGTACTAACGTTGCCAGGCACACTGCAACTCAGCCATAGGGTCAAAAGTTCAACATTTTAAAATTTGAGTAATGCCAGAATAGTGAATAAAGTCGGAATAGTAAAACTACAATGAGGTGGGCTATCCAGTTTTCTCCAGTCTCTGGTCTAACTGCACTCTAAGCAATATTACACACAGGGAAATCTGGATTTAATCTACAGCTGCTGTACTGATTACTCACAGATGATATACAATAAAATGTTAGTAATATGGCTATGCTCTAGCAGAAAATACATGTACATAAGCTCAATAACAAGACGGTAGAATTGTTAAAAAGAAAAATTTTGTATGTGTGTGTGTGTGTGTGTGTGTGTGTGTGTGTGTGTGTGTGTGTGTGTGTGTGTGTGGCAATTTATACCTACATCATAGGTATTGTATGCCCATTCCCCTATCTAAATGACTTATGTTCAAAAATGTGTACGCCTACATATTGACAATAGGATGAATGCAAACTATCAACACCATGCAATGCAGAGATGATAAAACTAGATATATATTGTAGAAAAGTATATCCTGGTCCTATACTAAAAGGGAATTGATACGTTACTGCAACCTGATATGTATAATATTATGCAATATTACTACTACATGTATAACTGTTACTAGCTGTGAGCATATACACACTGTAACACTGACACAAAACTGCTTCTAGCTTGTAGAAGACTTATAATTTTATCTGAGAAGACATCCAAGTTATAACTGCTTGTGTTCCAAAAAAATAGGCCTACATGGTACAGCATAGAATGAACGTAGAATATGGACTACTTGCAAATCTCATAAAACTTAGCACTGTAAAGTGGACACTCTTTTCTAATTGAAATGGTACATGTAGATATACTATCTCATACTTTCATCTATTCTTTAGTCTTTTTAAATACTCTCAACTAGTTACAATATACCCATACTGTCTACTGTCTAAGATATCCTAAAGCAGCTAATCTTAAGTGTAGGCCTAATAGCAGTGTTCGAATTGTGGTTATACGGGAGTATACGGCGTGTACCCACCTCAATTTTGGTGGGTACACTGTCAGCAGGCGTGTACCCTCATGGTAATTGACTAGTTTTGCTGAAGACACGGCAGTTTTCGCAATCGAAATAGGTTTACTGGTTGCTGAGTGACTGCTGATAGTAAAATTTCCCTCTAATCAAGCGATCGTTTGATTGATAACAGCGTGTTAAGTCAATCCCGAAATGTCAAAGTAAGTTTATAGTAGCTTGGACCAGCAACCTGCACACAAATAAATCTTTCTGCTTTACTAACAAAGTTAGTCATTGTATCAATGGTTTCATAGGACTTGAATATGGGTTCCACTTTCTTTAGTATTTTCAGTTTTCCAAATGCGTTTGCAGAGCCATGAAAACTTTTTGATAAGGACAGTGGCCAAACAGTTGAATCTAAAAGTTTTTTTAGCTCTAAACCTAAATCTCAAAAGTTAATTGTTGTACTCTATTGAAATTTGACGTTTGACTGAGTGATAAATATCGGAGATAGTTGTATTTTTCTGACTTTGCTAATAAAATATAAAATACACAAATTAAAAATAAATACTAATAATAATTTAATATGATCATCCATGATGTTGTATATAACAATAACATAAATATTCGTATTTGTTAGATTATCACTAGAGAAAGAATCTGCATTCAATAATATAACATATAAATAATAAATCAAGCATTATATTAATTATTATATATAAAAAAAATAAATAATTATTTATTATAGAAATGGTGATTATAATTATTATAAATAATAGAATTAGAAGTGAATCAATAGAATTAGATAATCAAATAGTAATCATATCATAATGATGACCATAATTATTTATATTTTCATTAATTTTTATATGAAATAAATTATTTTGATAATAATTGTTGTAGCAATACGCCTACATCAAGTATAAATAAATATATTGCTTACTGGATTGTCACAAGAACAACAGTCGATATTCAATAAATAGAAATTGAAATATAGAATAGAAATAAATCGTTTTTAATAGAACAGGGAATTAGATAATTAATTTATATTTAATGATCATTATTGTATCGAATATTTAATGTAAATAATATAGCAATTGTTGTATTGTTTTATATAAAATATTTTAATCTAACGTTGATATTTTTATTCTAGAATAGGTAGGAATACTATTTGTTTTTGCACATAGTATAAGTATTGAATTTCAACAGTTGTAGGTATTGCTCTACTATTGCAAACTACTTCCAAGTTTAGTAAGTGAGGCAAAGAGTGAGGTTATGACAAATTGAAATTCACAGAGAGCTAAGAAGAATCCTGTCACTGTTTAGTCTAGATGGTACTAGGAGAAACTATGTATTTGGATTGAGCTTGGTTTCACTGGTTGACTGCAATTAAAGTAATCGTTTTGTTTGTATTCTCTATTTTTGTTGTGTTGAGGTGATTCATTGCTTTCAGAAGTCCACAAAAGACCACAGGTAATGAAGTTGTATGCTGCCTATTAGTGTACTTGCATGCTGCATATTAGTGTACTTGCATGCTGTCTATTAGTGTTCTTGCATGCTGCCTAGTAACCTACATGCATGATAGTTTGTCGAGTATTTTAAGTAGCTGAATAGTCTTTTTAGGCAATACTATATTTTTAGTTTACATTGAATTTACTGTTAGTATGATTTGATATTTCTTGCTAAGGTTATATTCGGCAATGGATTTAACTTTGAGGCCAGTTTTTACTGGTGCTGCCAATTTATAAAACATTTAGCATTTTTGGAAGATGTTGTCACAAGTGGTGAGGATACTTGGAATACAGTGTTTAGTGATCCAAAGGAAGCTGGTGAGGAATTTAATTTTGCAGAAATAATACCCTAATTTATATTTTTCATATCTACTGCTCGCTGGTGAAGCTGTCTTTTTCTAACATTGCTGTACTGGTGTTGTGGCAATGTCTTCTGTTCACTTTTCTAGGCGATTAGGCACTGTAGAGACCATTGGTTCAAACCCCAGTCAGGGCCTGGTGTTTTCATGGATTTGATGCAAGACCTGACAGCTCCCACAGATAAATTCCTTAAATTAACAAAATTATAATAATATTAGAGAAAACCCAGTGAGTAGTACATGTATATATCCTAGATAAATTGGTAAAACTCCTTTACACAGGTATGTATGTTTTATAGGCTTCAACCTTTTACCTTTTCCTTATAGCTGTTGTTCAAATAACATTACTGGTGTTATATATTAAAGTCTACAGGTAGGTTGTGACAAGGGAAATACATGTATTTTATTGTATAATACTTTTGTTCATTATAATTTTGTTGATTAACTTCAACTCCTTCCCTTCTCTAATGTTGATGTCAATGTCATAGCTGTTTTGTTGAATTACTATAGTTTTCATACAGTTGCAGTTACATGCTGTTGTTGTTTGTGTTTATATACTTTTGACAAAATATACAACTGTGAAATGTTGTAGCTCAGCATTTTGTAATAAATAAAGAAGTTGTTTTCTCTTTGACTACATGTACTTTTATTACAGTGAAAGAAAGACAAGGGGAGTTGTCGTGTTTTAAATAATGTAGATCTATTCATTCTTACAATCAATGCAGCAGTAATACAAAATTAAAGGACACAAAGCACACTCAGTAGTTTAAAATATAAGGAATGGTCTACATTCATTGGTACCATGTACTCTGTGTAATGAGGTTACTCATTAGCTATCAACCATAATTAGAAATTGTCCTCCCTTGTTTTTGTCTTGCTTAAATGGGAGAACAACTTCTAATTATGATCTGCAGCTTCTGATTGACCAATGCACCCTTTAGGAAAGGTCCTAAGATTGCAGGTAGGTACCGTGTACCCACCTCATTTGTTCCACTTCGAACACTGCCTAATAGTAATATGGCATTCGCAAAATTATGTTGACTACTGCAATGGAGTAGATAGCGGAAATTTACTAACTGATAATAATATTATATGCAGGGGGAGGAAAAAACTAAAACTGTTTCATCTGGCTGATTCTTAAAGAGGAAATCGGTATTCTGCTGTTGAATAAGCAGTAACTTAATGGCACAGGACTAGGTACAACAATTACCTGTACAGCTACATCGTCTTTGCTTTTGTCCACTGCCACTGTGGCTCCCAGCTTCTTATTCCGTACCATCGTAACTTTCTGAATAAGGTTTACAAAACGTAACATTTATGACAAACCAGAAATTAGTTTTGAGGTCAAACCTAATTAAACAGTACATTCCCAGAACTTATAGCCAATGTCATCCAAAAGAATTTTTTCTTGTCTGCAGTTTCTATGATACATTTTCGGTAAGATGTCCCTCTTCTAGTGGCCAACCATAATTAAAGTTAACCGTGACCAAATACAACAGTAAATTATTATGACACAACAATGTGTAGGCTATAGTTTTTGTAAGATTTTCACTTTCAGGTAAAAGGTAAAATAATTGCATGTAATTCAAGCCCTTCAGAAGAAGAGGTCATCCTGTACGTTGTGTAGGGTAGAATGAAAATTTTTAGCCCAGCTTGTAGAAATCAACTAAATTGTAATTGATTGAATATGAAAAAAGATTTAATTGCGGGCTAAAGACCTTCACATAGATTAGGGTAATGTAAGACGAGGATGGGAGCAGCAATTATTACTATGTGAGTGTAAATTTACCTCCAGTCTGTCATAAACTCGTTTTACGTAGTTATCCGGTTTTCCTGGAACAACTAAACTTATCTTGGATAGGTCCAGTTTACTTTCTTTCAACACCAGACGGTGTAACTTCTGGTGAGAAAAGAACTCCAAATTCACTTTATGAGAAGATGTTTCCTCCATGACAGAGATGTCGGCAATTTCCTCCTCAAATTCATTGTCTCCATCTAATGGACTCTTCTTAGGTGGAATGTGTTCTCTTTCCTGCTCCGTGTCATCATAGCCATCGACTACATATTTTTGATCTAAAATACAGTTTATGATAGTATCAATCAAAAACCTGCAAATCTTAGGCATCCTACAATGCCTAAAGAACTGTAGCTAATGTTAAGCAAATATCGAATTTTGTACTTTCATCAACAATAGCTCCGTATTCAATGATTTAAAACAGAGTCATACAACTATTGAATTCTTCAAGTACAGTGCTATTCACAAACATGCATAACGCCTAATGACAACGGAGTATGTGACCTTATCATCTTAGTCTGTAAAAGTAGTAGGTCGGAGAATACTGTTCAGACTTTAAAAGTAAAACAACCAGAATGTGCCTGGAAATTCAGAGTAACTACATGTATAGTGTTATACACGCAGAAGTCGGGTAATTTACACGCTTTTTTCTGATGTTTAAAGCAATGGCCAACTTGTCAGGATACATATGTACGACTGTGTACCTTCAACATAAGTAAAGTACTCTCTCTTGTGATGTTTGTAACAAGAGCAGACCATTAGATGTTGAGTCACCCTCCAATGAAGCATTCCATCCAATGTTATGTTGAACTAAGTTAAACATTTGAACATTTTCCTAACATAAAACCTATTTTATCTGATTGTTGCAAGTGCTCAATCCTGCACTGTATCGAAATAATTAAGGTATTTAGTCTACGATTCTTAACAGAGCTGTTTTGTGTTGGTGCAGTCGCTTATTGTAGACATTGGTTTCATAGGCAGCATCGTTTATTATTGCATGGGATTTAGATTACATAAATTTCTAAATATAATGCATGAGCAAATACAAAAGAGTAACAACTAACACAATGTCCAATATGCACTGTAGTTCCTTGATTGAAACACGATATTGATCAAGTGATAGCTAAATACATTGTAGCTGATAACAATACAACATAGACACAAAATAAGTAATGGAATATTCCATTGGCTCACTGTAATAACAAACTGGGGTTGTTATCAATTGAACCAGAATAAATGTAGTGCATGACTGCGTGTGTGGGAAGGGGAAGGCTCTACACTCGAAAAAAGTGAACTGCATGAATCAATTGTTGTGTTTTAACTCAATATTGATTTTAGGATGATTATACCTATACATATGAAGTCCGATGCACCTATACGTAGCAGTCCGATATGGAGTGTAAAAACTAGGACTGATGGAAGTTAACAATAGAGTCACATCAACCAAGCATCATCCAATCAGGAATCAGCATAAACTTTGTTATGCGTTTTAGACTATCTTCTCTCTACATCTTCATCTTACATCTATGTGTTTATATTTAAGAGTTGTCCCATATTCATTTATAAGCCTAACTGGCTGAATTGAGAAGTTGAATCTTGACAGAAAACACAATATTTTGTTGACCAAGAGCAAACCTTATGTGCAAATTTTAAGACAATTGCAAGTTGTGTAAAGGTTCTCCCCTCAGGTAGCTCATCACTCAACAGAACATTGATGGACTTGAGCATACTCACTAATGATTGGATAGTCTTATAAGGAAGAATCTTCATGCTACCCTACTCTAGATGAATGCCAAGGTTAATATATATACATAGAAAATACAGTGTTACATGTCATGTAACACTGTAACACAGCGAATTTGAATAAAATATTATCAAGCTGGGATTCAGTTTCAACATATACCTGCCCTTATTATAGTGCAATAGAGCAATTTATGCCCCAATAACTATGGCGCCTCGATATATACATGTACATATTTAAGGTAAGTCACTTACGTTTTTGCTTGGCAGCAAGAGTCAACTGTAAGTTATGGAGTACACATATTGTGGCTATCACTATGTATATAGTCCTGCAGTACATAGTTTACTGCCCTAACAGCTGTCACAATTGTGGAATGAAACCTCGTCACCTCTCCCTCAGTGCTAACTAGCGTATGTTCATATTACACATGCACATGTAAGTATACATTACTCTACATGATTCAATACTATTGAATTTGTATGCATTCATTGAATGACAATAACAACACAAAGCACACTATTTTTAATGCTTTAGAAATTGTATGTCACGTACATAATAACTATTGATTCAGCGGCTACTATTGTTCATTCTATATTTCTATTCATAGTTACGTGAGAACAGAGTTCGAACCGCACCCAAAAATTAAGAAAATCGATACCCCAGTCGCCTGGTATATGAGTGCGTTGAGACTATTTCCTCATTTCTACAAATCCCTCTGCTCATATATTACCAAATAGTTGGACAGGTCATTGCAGTAATATAATGATGTAGCATGAGCATTGACCTCTTTAGTGCATTCAGAAGTGTGAAGCAAACCTGTGTAACAGTTCTATACTATGTTGCCAGCCTTTTTCTAGCTTATTAGTCAAATTGTGATGATACTTAAAGTACACAGGTCAACTAGAAATATGGACAAACCACACATACTAGCCGCACTTTCATTGTACACTGTATTATGTTAACTCTTATTCTTCATGGTGACGGAAATAAAGATATATTACTATTAGTCTTGCTTATTGCTATATCTACATGTATATTATAGGCAAAGTCATCTCTATTACTTGAGTAAAGGATCTAAGTCCCACAGATAGGTAGGATTAAAGCAAAACTTAAACCACTACTGTCGCACTATTCAATATTGCAAATAATCTTGTTCATCCTTTTTCAGTAAGATTGATGTGTTGTTTGTCTTTGGTAACCTAGCTGCTGCCAAGAAAACCCTATTTTAATATTGGCTGATTTCACCTTCAATCAGCCTATGTTGGGAATTTTGGAAGCACTCAAGCAGTTAATATAAAACTGTGCTACAGAGATAGCCATAGGACTTGCAATGCATTGCTTTGTTTTTTTATGGGCATGACTCTAACTTACTTATTCATCACTGTGCACAAGAGTTATTTATCGAATGATAGTTAGTGTTGACTCAATGAGATTTCTGGGCTATTTGATGTTAGTAGCTTACCTATGTACATAAGTTACAAGTATAGACTTAGGACAGGCATAGCCATAGGAACTTAACAGGTCTCAATGCTGAATGGAGGTCATAATAGCCAATATTCAAATGAGTTTATCTTGGCTGCCACTAGGTTTACAAAGACAAACAGTACATCAATCTTCATGAAATATGATGACCAGTATTCTTTGCAAATATTGAATGGTGAGACAGTTCACCATTTTTCCTTCCCTAAAAAATGTTAGATTTGAGAAAAGCATATTTAAAAATGAGTAGACAATTGCAGTTTCTCACTGCAGATCAGTTATGATTGCTATTCTTCAACTTCCTACAATATTACTCTTACAGATTTACTTCAAATCAAACAATTATTGGGTGTTGTGTTCCAACAAATTCTCCTCATCTAAGGGTTGCAGTAGATTAACATGGCTGTTAAGTAATATACACAGTATGCCATGTGAAGCAATACTCTATAAGTGAAAAAGGACAAGGTTTATCAAATTTTTGCTCTACATGTAAATTCAATTATTTATATAAGATACCGCCATGTTATGCTGGACTGCTATATAAAGCGTAAGGTCTCATTCGGAAGTTCCATTTACAAAATTTGTTGAGTATTAGTGATTTAGAACATCAAGCTTTTTCGCAAAACTAACATTGTTAAACCTAAAGAAGTGTCTACAAAACTGTACAATCATAATAATTATATTCTCCCCACCCACTTACAGTTTAATATACATGTACTTCAAGATTGCTTTTGTAACCTGCAATGGACATGCTATGAGAAGATCAAGTCTGTGGACAAGTACATGCACATCCTACAGCACATGCATTTTATTTACATTGGAAAATGTTGGTGTGTGCAAAAATGTTGATAATGGATAATAGAACAAATCACATATTTTATAATTTTGAAATGCATGTATTTCCATGCTTGTCCAAGCATCTCAGTCAGAAGATAAAGTTATCCTCCGATGATGCTTAGACAGGCATTGAAATTATTAGGAGTAAATCAAAACTGTAGAAAATGCGTCTTGTTTAGTTCATCTACATGTATTAGTAGAATTACCTATGTATACTGCATATATAAAAATGTATGTGAAGAGAATAAATTTTATCGTGCAATTACTATAGTTGTTTATAAAGTTACATGTACTATTTACTCTCATGGGGAGATAGATGGGGAGTTGTCACACCTTTTACCGTCATTTTCTTCTGGAATAGGAACTGGCCAATCACCTCTTGATCTCATTATAGCCATATAGGTGAACAATATGGATGCCTGTACAATACATACAACAGAAAATATTGCAGTCACTATTTAGTAAATATTGTTAGTAATTTGTTGCGCGATGTAATCTATTACTTTGGACTAGCCTAGTCTACCTACATGTACCTCTTCTTTACCATGTTATGAAGAGTTCATTGATATAGCACATATTATAATCTAGTGGGCATTTGGGACATAGCTTTACAAGGGCTTTCATAGCATTTAGTAAATATGCATAAACAAACGCATAATTCGTACTCCACCATTAATTCCGCATTTATTCTGCATCGGTAATTGCAACTTTTTACTACTAAAATCCATGTATATAACTTAAAACTCTCAATCTGAATCCAGCAAAACACTTACCACACCCATATCTATGAACGTGCAACTGGTAAATGACCAAGCAATCCCATATTTTTGTGCTACAACACCCGAATTCATTGGGCCAAGGAATGCTCCCAGAGAAAACCCAGATCCATAAAATCCAGAAAGAAGTCCATATGTTGGGAGATCGCCTGGAAATCCCTTATTTCTGAAATTTGATGTTTTACATGTACATAAGCACGAATCATTCAATATAACATGCAGTGCTCGTATCCATATGTACATGTAACTTGTGCATTTCCCCTGTAGAATATGTAAAATAAGTGGTAAGGAGCTAATAGTGTGGTTTTTGTAACACAGTCTATTACCATTTAACTTACCTGGCCAGTCTAACAAGCACTGGGTATGTTGGAACATTAACACAAACAGCTCCTACACCAATCAATGCCAATGCTATCATTGTTTCAGGTATTCTAAAATATTATAGTTGTAATGGATGGCACTGTTATTTTTAAATCAAATAAAACGTTATGTAAAAGTTCAATACATGGTAAGTGATGAGTGTTTATATATACATGTACATGTACATTACAATCACTTAAAGGGGTAGTAAAACATACTATTAATAGCTCACAACGTCATCATGTAAATATTTTGTGTGGAGTTGTCACACCTTGGATCATTGGACTAAGGCTTCATTATTCAGTGGGAAGACTCACGTTGGTGAAATAAGTTCTACAAGCCAAGGATTTGGTCCAAGCAAGAAGAAACCAGTAGAAGCAGTCAATAGACCTCCTAGACACAGGACTCCTTTAGACCATTGCAAACGAGTTTTGAAGATAGTTTACAGTATTGCATTTATATAATTATAAACAAAGAAGATGAGAAAGGATGCTTGAGCACGTTAATATTGAAGCGTTGATATTAAAGGGCATACTAACTGTCCTATATTAGTTTCTATATACACAAACAATAACAATATCCAGCGTTGAAGCTCATAAGTACACAAACTTTGTCACTGATATATCCTGCCACTGGCCCCATTACAGCGTATACTCCAGGTCCAATGGAGAATATTAAACCAATCTGTGGTATTGTAATCCATGGAAACTAAAATTATAAATTACATGACTTTTGGGCAATACTAATGGAAAGTTGAACTAAATACATGCACATGCTTATTGATTCAACATAGAAAGTATCACAAAAGTTATGACTTTTATTCTGAAGTAATATAAAAATTGGAATAGAGATTGCTTGACTGTAGTCTTGCATTTGTAATTCAACTTTTTGTAATTGGTAGCATGCACTAACTGTGAGATCATAGCAGTGCGCTAGTTGTGATCTACCTACATTGAAACATATACTGTATGCTGGATTTTATTCGTGTGATTTTAATTTAACGTTTTAACGAGTTGATTGAAATCGTTAAACAATAATTTGTATTAATAAAATGTTAGTTAACCGATAAACCATGTGAATATTATTCATGTCTTGTTTTCATTTAGTTTACAGTATTGATGACTAGTTTTCATTTGAAGCCACTGCTGATCGGATCCTGTAAGTGGTAGAGTGTTTAACTATCATTCCAATGGACATGGTTGAATCCTACTGGCGCACTACTTGCTCATTTCTTAACATAAAATTGGCGCTATACAATACTAATATCATCTGTAACTATCACATAGGATTAAAGGAAAGTGCAATTCTATATTCAACTATAGAATTGCATAGTGCAACGGACTGCAAGTCATGTAAATGACTACAATGGTACGTCGTGGCCAAGCCAAACAGAGAAGCACTTTTTTGCAGTATACTAATTTGAAGTCTACTATTTGTAGATTACTATGCAATGTTCTGTACTTTTGTACCATCACACTTTGTATCACCACATTTTACCACAACTCTCTACCTTTGTGGTCGTTTAATTAAGATCGATTTTTAGTGGGGTTCGTTAAATTAAAATCGCGTTATGCCCTCCTCAAGCCCATTTTTACCAAAATCGTTATCTCTAAACGCGTGCTGAAAATCCAGTGTACAGTACACAGACAGAATGGTTAGACCTATTACAAGTAAGTTCTATCTATATGTGTGCATGTGTGGTTGCAGGACCACTATTGTAGTATAAGTCTAAACTTACTGTTTTCAGCATAAATGGATTAAAATTAGGGTCTAGATAGCTCAGAGACATTCCACAGCACATAGCCACTAAATAAAATACTAAACATCCAGGTATTTTAAGTAAGGTGAGTATGCCTCCTGCAATTGGCTCTGTATTCTCTAAAGAATAAATACATATTATGCATCATACAAAAGCGTTATTATAATTAAATACATGTAATATTGTTAGTAATACAAGAAAAGGGATTTTTCCTAGACATTCAATTCAATGCAAAATGTGTCACAAATTTGAAGCTTTCTTATTATGAATTCATAGTAGAGAAATAGTTTAGAAAATTGTACATGTACTTCTGTTCAAATTGTATAACATAGTCATTAACTGCATCAATTAAAATGTAGGATAACTTTTAACTGCCATATAAAGTATACTATTGCTTACATACATGCACATGTCCATGTAATATGTCACACCGATATCCTTTAGCCTTAGAATCAACTTTCAAATTTTGGTACAAATTTAACCAAGAACTGTACAGTCTTGAGAAAGTATAATCTGGAGAACAACAGAACAACAGTTTCATAAATTTATCACATATGACAACAAACCTATACTGGGGAGGGTAAAGAATGCAATCACAAGAATCACCAACATCACGCTTCCAACAGATACGAGTGGTAGGAGCAAGCCTCCAACCTGAAACAAAAGATTGTAAACAGTCATACTAACTATTTTATCACTGACTTTACAAACATAATCAATGCATGCCTATAATGCATGCCAAAATTTGCCTCTGTCGCAGTTCCTGGCTGCTTGCTCTTTAGACCAACCTAAAATCCTTGCATAAGAACTAACATAAAATAATATGGAAAAATGGTCAAACACCTTCTAGTTACAATATTATTTGTGAGTAAACTACATGTATTTATAGTTTCTATTAATGAAGATGTAGAAATTACTAGCAATAGCTTAAATGAATGCTCATATACAAGTGTATAGAACTTACACTATATAAAGCGCCCCCTATTGCTGGTCCTAATACTATTCCCACACCAACAGCAACTTCTAGAAACCCCTGTAAAATAGGAAAAAATTAGTCTAATATCATTCTAAAAGAAATATGGGCAATCAACCAGAATTCCAGAGCTTATTAGACGGCAGAATGCTCAGTTTATAGCCTGAACACCAAATCTGTAAACAGGAAAGAGTAATGTTGTAATGGTACGCACAGTCGTCTCTTACACCTGACACTCATTATTATGTGTGCTTACATGTATATACCTGCTTGCATTCTACCTTGTGTAACTTCTATATTATTGTATATACTTGTATAATTATTACTAAGTCTTTTAGTGCCTTTTATACCCATGTACAGAGGCCCGACCTCTCAGAATTACTTGATATTCATTTTGTACATGAATTGGACCATTCTAAGCAACTTTTGTAGAACCCGACCTATTTTGGGTCGGCCGTCGGGCTTCCGGCGGCCATGTTGTTGTGCAACTTCCGGACGACCTTACGTCGTCTTTTCCCGACACAACGTCGGGCGGAAGTCCTTATACTATATACAGGGCATTGTTTCACTGTTCATTGTCTCAGTCTTCACATGGCTTTCAATAAAGACACATCTATACTTGATACAGAGACTTTCACTTCCTTTTGTCAGGTCATTCGCTTAGCGAACCGCCTACTAGGTCGGATCACTCTCTTTCAACGTATAGTCTGAAGGTCAGACTTGGGACCAGATGGGTCGTCTCTGGTAGTTATTGGGCTACTGAGACCGCTCGATCTTTCATGTAATGAGAAGGCTTAGCACCACTCATAGGCACTTCAGTTTTGGGTCGGTAGTCGTCCAAGGACGACCGCACGGAATACCAGAAACCATTACAATGTAAACCCCATCTCACATATGCAGTACATGTACATGTATAATATACAGTATATACAATGTAGGAGCAGGATGCTGTTAGGCCCTCTGTATACAG
This sequence comes from Bugulina stolonifera, assembly GCA_935421135.1. Taxonomy (NCBI): domain Eukaryota; kingdom Metazoa; phylum Bryozoa; class Gymnolaemata; order Cheilostomatida; family Bugulidae; genus Bugulina; species Bugulina stolonifera. The sequence continues at coordinate 11,837,391 of OW285191.1, forward strand.
TACGTTTAGTTACACCTTTATGGAGATGAGCATATTTCTCACATATTTCTCATAAAACAGTCATCTCTTGAAATCGGCGAGATTAATGTTTAGTATTTACCCTAGCCATGTCAGAAAATCTCTGTTTATTGAAACAGAATGACAAACAAGAGATTTTTGTCATGCAACATATTATAAAGAGACTTACAGCAACTAGGCCAAGATCATTTGGAAATGCTGCTGCCAACAGAGCAAACGCAGCTGTTAATATCATAGCTGCTCCATTTCCCTCTATTATTCGGCTAATAAGACACAGTGTTATATAAATAGGTCCATCTGGACATCTATCTAAAAATCTAAAGAAATGTGCCAATGCATTAGTAAGCTGTACTAAATAAAACATTACTTGGTATATACATTGTGAATATTGTACATGTACACTATAATAATACATGTGCATGTAAAGCTGGATATGTTTTCAGACCATGGGTTTAATACTTTATTTGGCCATGTATGACTGTAATGTAGATACAATGGCTTAGGATTTTTTAGGTTAGTATTATTATACAATGTAGATGATATAATATATACATGTACATGTACATGTACATGTACATGTACATGTACATTAATTGTATAAACATGCTTTTAAACTTAGAGCACTGTTTTAGAGCTCACATAAATTTCATATTTTAAAGATAGTAATTCCTATCCATAAAAGCGGAAAATCATCACTACCGAACAATTACCGACCAATTTCTCTACTTCCAATTCTTAGCAAAGTTATGGAGAAAATTGTTAACCACCAAACTTATTGCTCCTCGACAATTTGGTTTCAGAAGTGGTGCATCAACAGATCAAATTTTAATGAACTTATAAATAAAATTCGGTTCATGATTTCTAAACCCGAGTCTAAATTTCTCACTTTATCTGCACTAGATATCAGAAACGCATTTGACTGTGTCAATCATGACATTATTTTGAAGAAACTACCTTTAAAATTCAATTTTCATCAAAATGTTTCTAGCCTGATTCAAAATTATCTTGTGGGTAGAGGAGCAAGCTATGAAAGTCAATGGACACATTTCAGGCTGCCAAAAAGTGACAACTGGAGTTCTACAGGGGTCTGTACTTGGACCCTTGCTTTTCGTAATGTTCATTAATGACTTGATGATGCCAGACAATTGCTATTTATTTGCTGATGACTGTTTTTCAGTCACTAGTGATCAAAATCCAGCTATTTCTACTGGATTAATGAAGAAAAGTACTAAACTTGCTTCAGATTGGTACAGTGAAAACTGTCTGGTTTTAAACAGTGCCAAAACCAATGTCATGATAATTTTAAATACTAGTGGCATGGAAACCCCTGACCTAAAATTTAACAATCAAACTTTTAAGCAGTCCTCTAAAATTAAATAGTTATATTGGTGTTATTCTTGACAGCCGTCTAAATTTTAAGTCTCACATTAGCAAGATTAAACAAAAGCTTTATCCATTACTTACCAATTTCCAGCGCAACCGAAAGTTTTTAACACCCGAATTAGCTGATCTATGGTATGTAGGTCTTATACAAGCTAACTTAGAATACTGTGCCCCACTGCAATAGACCACAAATGATTACATTAAAAACAAAAATGAAATTGGAAACCAGTGTCTAAAGATCATAGACATTAATAACTCAAAACATAGCACCCGCCGAGCATTCAACATTACAAATTAACTTTTCGATTTGAATATCTATATATGTTGTCTTTTTATAAACTCTTTAACCACCTAATTCCAGTTATCGATAATAACCTTTTACCTGAAAAATCAACTAGTGAAACTCGTTTAGCAAAGAGCCAGGGTTAAAGACTCTCCAGGGAAAATTTTAGATTTGCCACTGCCAGTTTTGGTGCCGGGAAGTTTAAAGTTCTCCCCAACCACGTAAAAATGAGTCAATCTTTACAATCTTTCAGAAATGTCATCGGAAACCATATTTTTCTTCTCCCTGATTAAAACTCTGTCTTTTACTTTATTAGTTTTACTCTACTAAATGTTCAAAATTTTTTTATGTATCGCTTTTAACTTATTTAATTGTTTTTTACTCTACTAGTTTTATTTGCTACATGCTTGCAATTTTATATGTATTACTATAACTAATTTACCAGTAGTCGTTTACCATTTTAAAATTCAAACTTTAGCTATTTCCTTTTTTTCTCTTCTTTTCTCTCCGTTTCTTCTCATACTGTAACCTTCCTTTTTGTATTTTAACTACATGTACTTGTTTTCTGGACAAAAGTCCCCTGAACTTATTCTCCGCCAGAATAAAAATGGAAAATATGTATACACAATGTATATACTCGTACACTGTATAGTCATGGCTAAAAGTGCAAACATCCACCATCATCACCCTAGCCATGGAATATAAATAGGATGTATTATCACCGAACTTTTGTTTCAGCACTCACCCAAATGCAATGTTACACCCACCAAGCAGAAAACAACCATACAGACACATAGCCTTGGCTCCAAAATTGCTTATCTAAAGGCGAAAATATAATGTCATGTGAACTGGTAAAGGGATGTATCAGATTAATGATGTATGTATAATAATGATGTATACACAATAAAGGTGTATACATGTACATGTTTTACACGTCTTTATGTACACTTTACACCCTAAGCTAAGTTTTAAGTTATGTTGCCTACACATTTTGTGGCCTACAATCTTGCTCTGGGCACTAATTCACTCTGCTATCACTACAGCTGATCTATATATTATGTACATGACAGATCTGTACCTGAATATTTGTTGCAAGTTGGCCTGTGCCCAAAATTTAGGTTGTGAAGACACTAATACACATTGACTTACTAAGAGGCCATATATTGGTGATGCTATAAACACAACCAGTTGAAAGATTCCAAACACCAATCCAATGGCTACAGGTGATGCACCCTTCTTTGCAGCTTCACTTGGATAGAATGGAGAGAGAATACCAAAAGAGACGCCACGGAGCAGAAGCATAACAACTAGAGTAACAACTACTAGGAGTTGTTCTCTCGTCCAATGTCTCTTTGGGGAACATTCTTCTGTTAAATACAATGTGGTGTGAGTAAGTAATATATAATGGCCCTATACTTGTACATCCTACATGTATATACATGCACATGTACTATATGTATGTGCATGTGCATGTTTATTATTAACCACTAATAGATTACAATTTTATTTACCAGTCAGCCGACCGGTGGGTAGGCCGGTAGGTAGGTAGGTAGGTGGGTAGGTAGGTAGGTGGGTGGGTGGGTAGGTGTGTAGGTGGGTAGGTGGGTAGGTGGGTAGGTGGGTAGGTGGGTGGGTGGGTAGGTGTGTAGGTGGGTAGGTGGGTAGGTGGGTAGGTGGGTAGGTGGGTAGGTGGGTGGGTGGGTAGGTGGGTAGGTGGGTAGGTGGGTAGGTGGGTAGGTGGGTAGGTGGGTAGGTGGGTAGGTGGGTAGGTGGGTAGGTGGGTAGGTGGGTGGGTGGGTAGGTGGGTAGGTGGGTAGGTGGGTAGGTGGGTAGGTGGGTAGGTGGGTAGGTGGGTAGGTGGGTAGGTGGGTAGGTGGGTAGGTGGGTAGGTGGGTAGGTGGGTAGGTGGGTAGGTGGGTAGGTGGGTAGGTGGGTAGGTGGGTAGGTGGGTAGGTGAGTAGGTGGGTAGGTGGGTAGGTGGGTAGGTGGGTAGGTGGGTAGGTGGGTAGGTCGGTCGGTCGGTCGGTCAGCTCAAGAATGCATGTAAGTAACAGCTCTGCTTATACGCAATGTATAATTAATTATAGAACTTGTATGCTTGAAAAGTTGGGAACATGGTTAGCTGGAAGCAGTTAATAATATTTTCCGAGTTGAAATCTCTATACTATGTGCACAGTGTATGACTGTGTTTAGAAGGGCACCTGTTGCATAACCCTTGATATGCTATAAGTGCTAGAGCACCTGCTCTGAGATTTCACTAATCAAGGACATGTGATTTTCAAAGCAAACATGAAAAGGTTGCGAAATCGTTTCTATCAATGAATAGGAATATGTTACACTGATTACCTTCATAACTATCATGTTCAGACAACTTCTCTGATATAAGAGTGTTGGATGATGAACTCCTATTTAGAAGGTGAATATTCTCAGATACCATGTCGTCCGTCAGTCAATCAGTAACAAACCGCAATCTAAATCAACATTGTAATAATATGATCAGATGCTCTGCATTTTTTATGGTTGTGTAAATTAATGAATACTACACGGAAATACCTGCAAGAAACAGAATCGAAGAAATTATCCCCTCTAGCATTTCCAATTTGTTGAAAAATAAAGTAGTACACCATCAATGTACATGTAATGCTACTGTATTATTTGCGTAATTCTGTTGCATTATAGCGTACATTAGTGTCTACATACACATGTATATTGTAAAATAATTGTCATGATAGAATAAAATTGAGTTATTTATCACAATCTACTCACTGCACTTGTGGTTTAGCTTGTATCAAGTTGCATGTAATAAAAATACTTTCAGTCTTTCGAACTAGCACTGTTCATGAAATATTGTACCTGCTAGAAATTACTATGCAGTAAGTATTATATATAATATTGCATTATTTTATATTGCGTATTGCATATGCATGACCTATTAACATATTGTTACATTGTAGTTGATCAATCTGTTTCTAAGCCAATCATATGACGTGTAATATTTTTATAGTATATGTTATCACAGTAATAATAATGATGTATCTCATGATTTACTGTAAATGGTTGTATACCAAAATAAGTGTTACTGCAGGTTGCTAATGACATGCATACTTACAATGTATATCCATACATCATTGTCAGAAGAATGAAATTTCAGAAAATCAGGCCTACTTTATGTACTAGATACATGTAAGTGCTTCAAAGAGAGAAAGCTTAACATAATACATCCTCTTAGCTTTTACTCTTTAATGAACTTATCTAGTATATAAAGCAGCCTTTGATTTTCTGAAACTTCATTCTTCTGACAGTGATGTAAAATGTACGTGTATGTATGTACATTGAAATATTAGGAAAAGGGCTAAGCCAATTGCTTTACTTGGAGTGAAATTTGTAAAGAGCATATTGTAATGGATCGGCCGACTGACCCGACACCCAGGTCGACCTATGCAGAGGTCATCAAGAAGATCCTGGTACCTAAATGGATATAGTCACTCTTGAATGACTCTAAAAATGCATTCATATCTAGACTACGAGTGAACTAGCTACACCTTTATCTTACTATTATTATGAACTACTGCATGCATGATGCGTGTTATATACTATTAGCCAATCAGGCCTAAGCATTCATTGTTCAATTATGCTGTGTGTGCAATTACATATCATCCTGATTATTACTCTAAGTCTTTTTACCTGTATACTTTTGAGGCCGATGTCTCAGAGCACGGCTATACTTATATATAATTCATTCTGGTATATTGTCAGCACTTTTTGTGCAAGGCCGAACCTTTTGGTGGCCGACCTTGGGCGGAACTTCGCCATGTTGTTACGCAAGTTCTGGCCCGATACCTCATCGTACCTTTTTCCGGAAGTATCTTATGTATAAAAGCTCACGCATTTTGCTGTACAAATCAGTTGTTGATTGCGCTCTAATAAAGCACCATCTTCTAACTCAACCTAGAGTCTTACTCTTGCAGGCAGGCAGCTCCACCCCTGGTCTCTTCTTAGAGACCTCAGCGGCCGAGCTCGTCCTCTCACTCATTTAAGTACTCTTTCTACACTCCTTGTGAGTTCTACATCATCGGACTTTAGCCGATTCCGGATTCTTCATTAATCTAGCGTCGGGTCTAAGCCCTTAATTCAGCATTACTTCTTTCTACACTTCCTTGGAGTGTAAACCACCAGATCTACGTCGACCTCGGCCTACATCTTTATCAATAATCACCGAGCTTAACTAACTGTTCACTCTTTATGTAATGTGTGGACGTTACCTTGGCAGCCCACTACCAACTACCAAGCGCTTCCCGTACCCGTGCCTACCGCGGCACTTGTACGTCGTCATACACTAAAAACAATGCAATATTACAACGACAGAAAATCTGATTGCCAGTTGTGCAAAGAAAATGATGAATTTGCTGTCCCTGTGCTGCCATTCATGAGTGTCATGTGTTGTCCAAGGATTATTATACATTGCAGATGTGCAGCGGATAACAATGCTCGTATAATCATTTTGTTACAATGCCAGCATGTACATGACTGTATTCTCACTGGGCTGTATTTTAACGGGCGGCAGGGAGACAGATTTACAAACTATTCCAATAGTGGCCATCATATACGTATTGCGGGCCAGCTGTACAAATGTAGAATGTATCCTTTCTGATGTTTAGAGTTACCAACATGCACAAGTATGACAGACATTTTTCAACAAGTTTGACACACAATATTTTGAAAATACAATTGTGTTATTTTTATTTGTTAGCCGTGAAAATATAGTTGCCACTACACCGTTGCAGTGCGTATGCACTGTAAATTGGTTCTCTGGATTTGCCTCTGTAGGAAATTATGGGCATAAAAATGAGTGTTATGATGGTAAGCCTATCACGGTTTCTGATATATAACGCCAGAGTTATGTAATGGGCCTTCCAACTTTTACATTAATTCAACCATTTTTAAAATTCCATGAGCTCTCCTAATACTTTGACAAAAAATTGGGTGCACAAGGCAATAAATCTTAGAAACTTTGTACTAAAAATAAGCTACCAACCTTTCAAACTTGCTGATTTTGCAGGTAGTTGTAGAATTTAGTAATAATATTACAGCAAATCATAGATGTGACTCATGTGGTGTTATTTATGCAAGTGGTTTGTTTATTTGCCATAATCCGAGGGGCACCTCGTGTGTGGTTGGCTTAGAACATATCAACTGTTCACTGGCAAAGCTTCCTATTTAATGTACATGTAGGTTGCTGAGCTGGTGTAGCGGGTAGCCTGTTCTGCTTACTGTGCTACTAGGTGATTAGGTGCTGTAGAGGCCCAGGTTTCAAATCCCAGTCAGAGATTGGTATTGTCATGGATGTGAAACAAATCTCTGACTGCTCAATAGACAAATTCTTTGCATAAAGAATATCATTTGTGAGAAATAATGGCCAAACACCTGAACAAGTCATAGCTAGCTCTGTGTTGGCTGTTAATATATGAAGGTTTGTTGAAGTTGACTGAAAGAGGCTTACTGTAAAGAGGCTTACTGTAAAGAGGCTTACTGTAAAGAGGCTTACTGTAAAGGCTCGGCTCCACAAGAGGCCGTTAGCTTCGGCGGAGCAACTTCGTTTTTTGTTGGCATGGCTCTATATGCAATGTGTGGCACCAGTCCACAAGTGGCCCTGATTAATAACCCGCCAATAACAAAAGCCTATTTTAAATAAATTATATACACTGCAATGGGAGTCGTTGTATCTAATATTAACCAATCCCAACAGCGCTCCATGATGTCATGGACCAAAAAGATTTGCTCTAAAACGAGGCTCCGGAGACCAAAAAAGAACAATCGGTCTCTCGTGTAGCCGAGCCCTAACTGTGGGCTAGACTGCTAATTCCACTCCACTCTGAGAGAGGACAACTTCACATTATTATGAAGAGCTTATTTAACTAGTGCCCATTATTGACTTCCATTATCTGTGCAGACTACATTTTGTACTGCTAGACTAAATCTGTTTCTTCTGGATCAGTTGCAGCATTGTTTCACGTGTGAGCCTCAGCCAATGAAAATTTTACTCTCTTGCAGAGTAGTAGGCTATAAATTATACTACTATGTTGTAGATATAATTTATACAGTAGTTAACAACTCTGTAATATTAGTACTAATTATAATTACCTTAAAGATTTATTGTTGACTCTGTTGTAGACATCTAGACACGTCTGCCTTCGGTGATAGCTTGCATAAGGTTGCCTTCTACTTCTGAAAGCCCAAACGTTGCCAACTCAGCAGTTGGAATCTGTTGTACCAGCATATACTTCTGGTCAACTAGCATCTAAGAATCTGATGTCACACCATTATATAAGGAGCCTGTAACTACCTTATAACCAATAGTGAGTTACAGTCTCATTCTCTGCTGTATCTATATGACAACCGGCTATCCGTATAAGGAGAATGAGGTCAGCAGTTACTGTACCATGAACGCAGGCATCTTTTGTATATACTACTAATAATTATTATACACTTAGACTACCTTATGAGATGCTAATAATAATAGACCTATATCCTACATGTATCTCTCACAAATGATGATAAATAGTTGTGGTTATTTAAACATCAACATGTACATCATTGCTGCTGGCATACTGGTAGTAAGATAAATTCTTTCTCAATGCAATTCTATAACCATTACAATACATGATCAAGATACCCTACTCTAGTCTTGTTGAATTTAAAAAAAGTAGGCCGCCTGTGCTGTGGTGATACAATAATATGTGCCAATATATATAAATAAAAATTAAAAATCATCAATTCCACCTTTGTTATAATAGATTATATATAGCTACAGTCTTTATTGTTGTAGAGGACAACATTGAATGTCTCGTTTGTCGGCATTACATGCTGCGAAATATTGTATATTTTTAATTAAGATAATACTAGTTGGACAATAGCCTATGTATTGGCGCTAGGCAATTGTTAGTAGATGTGTATGTCATAACATACATGTATATGAGTATTTCCTGAACACTATGCATCACGCCACTTTTGCAACGTAATTAATATTGTAAAATTCCTTGCCCAAGTTCTTCAACTAGTCATCAAGTGAACTACATGCATACCATCCAGAAGATTGCAAGGTAAAACCTAAGCTAATACGACTTGCATGAACACAGTTAGCATAATTATGTTTCTAGTGTCATTAAAACCCCACATTTATCAATATTTAGTAAACTTAGATATGGCTCATTGAATCTTGAGTGAAATCCATGCCAGTTCATCTCACCATATTGTGATGGTCATGGCCAGCTGATGCAACTGAACCAAGATGGAGCTAAATTAAGGTTAGTAATCTAGCCAGTGTTCGGAGTGAACCAAATGAGGTGAGTAGACTCTCAGTCTATGGTGCAACGCACCCCAGCTAAACTGGCGGGGGGGGGGGGAGGACCCCAGCCTCCAAAGTGTTTCAGGGATCTGATATTTCGTTTGTCGGCATTACATGCTGCGAAATATTGTATATTTTTAATTAAGATAATACTAGTTGGACAATAGCCTATGTATTGGCGCCAGGCAATTGTTAGTAAATGTGTATAGTTAATCGCTAACTCGGGACGACATTCAAGTCTCGTTCCACCTCTAACTACTAGTCACCAATGGCTACAAAAAAAGAGGACAATATTTCACTTTTAAAGACTCTGTGTGGAAATCCACATCAATATATTACATTACCTGTATGTTACAATATTGTGGTGGTTTCGGACAATCTCACTATAATCATCTGTATAACACATGCGTATTTAATTATCATAATCACTCCATTTCGCATAGTTGCCAATACATTGTATTCTTGCTTGTAATGGCCTAGAGCCCGAGTAAATGTTCTAGCTGAATTATGTTATTAATTAATAGACTGTGTGCAGCATTTTACCTGCATATCTTTTTGGCACCTGACCTTGGAAGTCCGGATTTGTGCTATCAGCTCTCCGGTGCCTGTTGTTATGTCCCAGTTGCCTCTCCCGATGTCTACTCGTACCCTTATTTTTTTGAGAATTATTCTATGACTGATGTAGACCGACCCTACATGTAGGTCGGCCCTTACCGGAACCGACGGGTCGCAATGATCACAAGTAGCAACTCGGGTAGTCAACACTTAGTCATTGTCACTCAGCACTTGTAGTAAACTGATAGGGCCAATAAACCATGGTCGCCCTTAGTGTGCTAGGATTATTGAATGTTAAATAATTCCAGTTTCCATTGAGAAGCTGTGAATTGCAATGAATGCAAATGATCACAATCAAGATTACTGAAATTATAACACATTTTAATCTAAAATGTGAGATTTTGACTTGAAGTCTGAACTGTTGGCACCATATAGTTATAACATTTCGTCAAAACCTACATGTAAATAATAGCCCATTATAAGAACAAGATGTGAACAAGCAGGGCAGTCTGTTTGGCACATACATGTAGCACTACATTGGGATACTCTGTGATAAGAGTATACACCCAGTACAGTGACACATACTGTGGTAAGGCTATACATTGAGTGGGGTGTGAGAGGAACTGTATAAATCAATGATTAACTAACAACTATCAGTCTGTTTGATTTAGTATCTTCTCTGGTGTTGCTATTGCTTTTGTTTTTGTTTAACTTTTTAGAAAATGCAGATAAAGAAATTGTGTTCTTTTGTCCCACTGCTGACATCATTCAATCATAATAAAGCCATATTTTTATTTCCTACGTGTAGGTTGGGACATACATGTATGTACATCCATGTACAATGTTGCATTATAATGCTATAGTGTTTTTACTAGGTTGGCGAATACACCTTTATAGTGCTATAATTTCAGATAATTTAGCTGATGAATATGACTTCTGAGAATATTCACCTTCTAAATAGAGATTCATCATCCAACAGTCTCAGATCAGAGGAGTTGTCTGAACATGACAGTCATGAAGGTAATTAACATAATATTCCTCTTCACTTATAACATTAATCATTATTCTGCTAATTTTTGATTTGGAATTCAGAAGACCTTGATAAATGGCCCCAAAATTTCCCATTAATAGTTATATACTGACCTGGTGGTCTGATACTATTGCTATGGAGAGCAGTGATAAGACCCCAAAGTTATATACTGACCTGGTGGTCTGGTACTATTGCTGTGGAGAGCAGTGATAAGACCCTAAAGTTATATACTGACCTGGTGGTCTAGTACTATTGCTGTGGAGAGCAGTGATAAGACCCTAAAGTTATATACTGACCTGGTGGTCTGGTACTCTTGCTGTGGAGAGCAGTGATAAGACCCCAAAGTTGTTTTGAGATTAGCACTTTCAAAAATTCAAACCTGCATTTGTGACTTTATTTCCAAGTAGCATTATTGGAGTTGTGCAACTCAGACCACTAAGAATAACTACAAGGTCCCTTTTATTCTCAGTGACGTAGTGCCCTTTGGCTTACAAAATTTTGCCATTAAGTTCATAAGCTATTGATTTTGACCTACATGTAAGCCAATAAATGCTTACTGGTTTACCCCCATTATAAATCTACCCCAAGGAAAGAAAGCAATGATCTGAGGTGATCTGCATTTTTCTGGGTTGCACTGTGTGGTCCAGCATGGCAACTTGGCCAAGTAGCACAGAAGCTGTACAAGGTTGGATGCTGTTCCTAACACCATCAGTGACTTGAACTGAAATCAAAACAGAGCTCTACTCACAGAGTTCTAACCACTAGGCCAAGGCTGCTCCCTAATATAAGCCAGAAATTGCCTCAATTGGTTTTTTAAAGATAATAGTATTCGCGCTCCCGTCTCTCATTCGACTTGGTAACCCTTATTCCTGAGTGTCAGTTATATGTATTACAAGGTGGTTGGCCTACTGTTTGCAACTATTCAAGTCTAAAATTTGCAGTTTTATGTGTTTAATGATTGTACACAAAACTATGGGAGTAGGCTTGAATTGTGTGTGCATTGGGACAAAACCTGTCCCAATGATTTCGTCACCATCTTGGAAGCAGTCCCTTCCCAATTAGGCAATATTGCCCAGAAAATTTTGCAACAAGCCTTGATGGAGGGACCGGCTTCAAACAAGCCTGCTTTGATAGCCTACCTTGTGAGCGTTTGCACCCCTGCATGAGATCTTCCAGCAATGGGCTGTGACTCTAGATTTACTAAATTATCATATTGAAGTTTGGCTAAATCCATCACAAACACTGAAATGTTGAGGTTGTAAGCTAAATACACCATTAGAAAGCCTGGTAGCAGCAGTGCAAGCTAGCACAATACCAGCTGGGATACATGATGTCATCATGGATCTTAGTTTCCTATGTATGTTGATAGAGAATATCAACTGTCGCTTCCCCCAATAATTGAAATGCGCTAAACAACATAATTTAAACCAAACAAGATCAAGTATAAAGTTATGTGTCTGTAATTTAACACAGATAATAATTATGCACAGATATTGTACTAAACGCCTTCTTTTTAACAGAGGGAAATTCTCTAAAGAGAAGTTGGACGAGGGAGCAGGTTCTTACTGCTGTCGTCCTTGTTGTTATGACACTGGTTCAAGGTGTCTCTTTTGGTGTTCTGACTCCATTTTTTCCAAGTGAAGCAGCAGGAAAAGGTGCATCACCAGTAGCCATTGGATTAGTGTTTGGAGTCTTTCAACTAGTCATGTTTATAACATCTCCAATCTATGGGTCGCAAGTAAGTTACAGTATATCTACACACTCGGATATATTATGTATGTAGTGTATAGCAGTTTTCTAATAAACACTGAAGATAAAACCAGATGACGACTTTAATATTAAACTAGACGCAGAGGTGGATGTATTAAAAGACAGATGAATGTGCAGAATGGTGTAGTATACAACTTTGGACATACGTGTACATGTATATGCATTTATACCATGTCGGTATAGAATACCACTAAATTTTAGCATGACTGCAAATACACACAGATATACAATGTACGCATGTCATAGGCATTAGATGTACACATAATGCAGATAAACAGGTAAAAATAGGTGTAGATGCACATACTGATGCAAGTCTATGGCTGTTTATGGTTTCAACCAATAATTCTGAATCAATAGCATTTCTATTTTTAGATCAACAATTTTGGGGCCAAGGCAATGTGTCTCTATGGCTGTCTATTGATTGGTGGATGTAACATTTTATTTGGGTGGGTATGAGCCAACAGCCATGTCATTAGACTTTCACTACAGGTTTATCTGCTAATGAAACTGTTGTGAGTTAATATGGAAATATAAGGTAAAACACTGCAGATCTCTTACTACAAACTAAATGTCACATGTAAAATATAAATCATGGAGAGCACTGATATTTGACATATTATTTATCTCTGATTTATATAGGAGTTGTGATCCCATGTAATATTTCTATGAGAGCACAACTCTGAGAATCTTCTTTGTTAGCATTTATTATGGTACATAGACATAGGAAACTTGAAGTTGCCACACTCCACTAATAATGTTGCAATTTTTACCAGATTTCTAGATAGATGTCCGGATGGTCCTGTTTATATAGCCATGTGTTTCATGTGTCGGATTGTTGAGGGAAATGGAGCTGCGATGCAAGCGATTGCTGCGTTTGCTTTGCTGGCATCTGCATTTCCAAAAGATCTTGGTACAGCAGCAGTAAGTAGGCTTACTGTTCATACTCTGCCTGCAAAGGGTAGTGTGATGTGAAGATAGTTACGATCAACTTGGTGATGAACAAAACACATTCAAAATCTTGTTAAGATTAGGCTCACAGCTAGACCTATCCACACTGGACCGTTTTGCTATGACAGATAAAAACATTTGAGGCCAGTGCAGAATCCATCTACTATAGGTACCGCCCCACACTCACATGTGAAGGAGTTCTAACCAGACATTTATGCTAGAGATGAAACATATAATATTGAGTGGACAATAGGAGTTGTGTTAAAGTGGAAGAATCACCTAAGGCTGTGTAGTCTTCCTGGGATGTCCTCTCTTGCATGAACGAGAAACGTAATTGGAAACCAATATTTATGCTAATTTTAGTTATTTATTTCTCTTTTGCAATTTTAACCAAGTATATTATGGGAATTTTAGAAAGATGTAGGAAAATAGTTTGCCCACTGCCTCTATTCACTCATTGGAATTTATAAAAGATATAAAGAAGTTGTCTTCTCATTGCTACAAATAAGTTGTTAATAATAGCATTTGGTGCCTTGCCGTGCTTCAGGGTTTGTTGGAAACTGCTCTTGGCGTTGGAATGGTGCTCGGGCCATCAATAGGGGGTGCTTTATATGGTGTAAGTTATAAATACAAACCCATTACAAGCGTTACATACATGTACATAATACATGTGTTGTATTCTTATAACAGTTTATTTAATGTCTTATGTTACTGCTCAATCTCAACTCTCACTTTACCATATAGCAGAAGTGTTTATATACCCAAAAATATATCTAACATCTTACAGCTATAAGCTATTCTAGCCAAAAGCTAGCTTTGCACATAATATGACAGGAGGCGATGACTCCAACAAAACACAACAGTAATTATTGTCATATTATAATGTCTGATACATATGGGACATTTTGGCATGCAGAGAATGAAGCAACTGGCTCGCACTGCAGTCTACTGGCCTCGTATGGACAAGGACATTATGGAGATGACTCAGAAATGCACCACCTGCAGGGAACATCAGAACCAACCAACTAAGGCACCAATTCACCTTTGGATGATGCCAGAAAAGCCGTGGAGCAGACTACACATCGACCACGCAATCAACTTCATGGGGACCAATTGGCTGGTCCTAGTAGATGCTTACACCAAGTACCCTTGTATACATCCAAGAAGTTCTACCTCTACCAAAGCAACTGGAAAAAGATTTTGCTCACTTTGGTTACCCTCATACCATAGTCACAGATAATGGAACAAGCTTCACCTCAGACGAGTTTCAGCAGTGGTGTAAGGAGAGGGGAATCATCCACCTACGAGGAGCACCTTACCATCCAGCCACTAATGGAGCAGCTGAACGAATGGTGGGATCATTTAAACAGTCTCTAAAGAAGTCTACTCTTTCCACCAACCAAGCTCTTCAGGAGTTTCTAATGCAATATAGACGAACACCGCTATCCTATGGATTCTCTCCTAGTGAGCTACTGAATGGACGACAGATCAGGACAAAGATAGATGTGCTGTTACCTTCTCCGGCTCATTTGGCTCAAGGAAAACAAATGCAAGACGTCCAGAGAACTAAGAAGTTACATTGTTATAATGTAGGAACCCCTGTTATGCACTATATTGTGGACCTAGACGAAACAGGCAACCTAAATGGATAGAGGCGGTGGTCATCAAAGTTCTGGAAGCAGATCGGTAATGGTCAAGATTATGCCAAGAGGACCAGTCTGGAAAAGGCATATAGATCAGTTACAGCTTCGACATGTCAGTGCAGAGGATGGTGAACCACCAGAAGATATACATATACCTGAATCTCCTACAAGCAACACTAATAAGCAGAGAAGTACAGAACCTGAACACAATACACCACCAACACCACCAAAGATCAAATACTGGAATCCCAGGATGCCAGACCCAAGTGCATACACACGTTCTAACCCCAGACAATCCACAAGAAACCGGAAGCCCAAATAAAGGAATAATCAAATTTCAGGAAAGAGGTGTTGAGACATTATAATATGACAATAATTACTGTTGTGTTTTGTTGGAGTCATCGCCTCCTGTCATATTATGTGCAAAGCTAGCTTTTGGCTAGAATAGCTTATAGCTGTAAGATGTTAGATATATTTTTGGGTATATAAACACTTCTGCTATATGGTAAAGTCAGAGTTGAGATTGAGCAGTAACATAAGACATTAAATAAACTGTTAGAAGAATACAACAACATGTATATGTATTATATATATTACATGTCTACATATTTATATTACATGTACAATTATATATACAGTGCATATATTACATGTATTATATACATGTACATAATACATGTATATGTATTATGTATATTACATGTCTACATATATATTACATGTATAATTATATATACATTGTATGTATTACATGTATATGTATTATATATATTATATGTCTACATATATATTAAATGTATAATTATATATACATTGTACATATTACATGTATTATATGCATGTATATATTACATGCATATGTACTATATATATTACATGTCTACATATATATTACATGTATAATTATATATACATTGTATATATTACATGTATTGTATACATGTATATATTACATGCATATGTACTATATATATTACATGTCTACATATATATTACATGTATAATTATATATACATTGTATATATTACATGTATTGTATACATGTATATATTACATGTATATGTATTATATATATTACATGTCTACATATATATTACATGTATAATTATATATGCATTGTATATATTACATGTATTAAATAAATATTGAATTTTGTATCGCCAGGTAAAGTGCTCTATAGGATGTGATATTGTCCTAGAGCTGGTATAAAATATTATAAGAATAGATGAAATTGATGATGTTTGTTTATTTAATTCATTTTACTACTATAATATAGGTATAGTAGTAAAATGAATTAAATAAACAAACATCATCAATTTCATCTATTCTTATAATATTTTATTAGATGTATTATATATATATATATATATACATATACACTCACTTTGCAGACAGCATCCTGTTTCGGTGTATTTACACCTCATCAGTTCAGCTCAGAAATATACCCTAGGAGCACACCTTGGCAATACTGTGTATTCAGAGCAAAGCGTATTTAAAAGGTGTAAAATACACTGAGCCAGAGATCTTAAGCTGTATATACACATTTATACATGTATACATATATATATATACATACATGTATAATACATGTACAGCATATATATACATGTATATATGTATAATACAATTGTACAATGTATATACATGTATACATTGTACATGTATTATACATGTATACATTATACATGTATATACATGTATATGTATACATGTATTATACATGTACAATGTATACATGTATATACATTGTACAATTGTATTATACATATATACATGTATATACACATTTATACATGTATATATACATACATGTATAATACATGTACAGCGTATATATACATGTATATATGTATAATACAATTGTACACTGTATATACATGTATACATTGTACATGTATTATACATGTATACATTGTACATGTATTATACATGTATACATATACATGTATATGTATACATGTATAATACATGTACAATGTATACATGTATAATATACATTGTACAATTGTATTATACATATATACATGTATATACACATTTATACATGTATATATACATACATGTATAATACATGTACAGCGTATATATACATGTATATATGTATAATACAATTGTACAATGTATATACATGTATACATTGTACATGTATTATACATGTATGCATATACATGTATGATACATGTACAATGTATATATACATGTATAATACATGTACAATGTATATATACATGTATACATGTATATTACATGTATATATACATTTATACATGTATATATGTACATGTATACGAGTATATAATAGGTGTTGGTAGTATTGTTTACCAACTTGTGTTTATCAGTAATTTCCCATCTTCTATTTCAGGTCGGAGGCTTTCTTCTACCACTTGTATCTATTGGAGGTTTGATGCTGATGATTCTTGTGATAGCATTCTTTACCCTCCCCAGTATAGGTTTGGTTTCTTCCATGGTAGATCTATTAATCTGTTAGAACTGCTCGTGTCTTCCAAATACACTTGTATTGTCTACGAGTATACACTGCTTTAACGTAATTTGATTTTTAGAAAGGACTCCGCCAATCTCTGGAAGCATCGTTACTCTACTAAAAATACCTGGATGTTTAGTAGTATACTTAGTAATTATGTGCTGTGGAATATCACTGAGCTATTTGGACCCTAATTTCAGTCCATTTATGCTGAAAAGAGTAAGTTTTACATAGCATTAAGTATTCAGCAGAACTTTAGATAGTTTCACTAAACACTTATCTGCTTCGAAAAGATTGCCCAGCGGTAGTCGTGAAATTCCTAGAGTTGCTCAACAGTTTTAGATTTTGAAATAAACTTTATGAATATTGTGTTCCCTTGTTATATTAAGGTAAGAAGCATGTATTTAGTGAATTCCTTAAAATTAATTCAACATTATCATTTTCTGCTGTTTTAGTTTCCATGGATTACAATACCACAGATTGGTTTGATATTTTCAGTCGGACCCGGAGTATATGCTGTAATGGCACCAGCTGCGGGATATATCAGTGACAAGGTTTGTGTACATGTATTTTACTCATACTGGACATCTAAGTAAGCTTGAAAATGGTTTCAGTGGAGAAGCTAAGAAAGTTGTAGCAAAGAGTAGTATCTTTCATGCATGTGCACTATCAATTATGAGCCAATAATTATGCACATACCATGTCTATGATAATCGACTTCTGCAAAGCTGTCTGTTCTGCATCCCCTATTGACCCCATTAGTGCTATATACAAGTGTTAGACACTAGCACAAAAACCTTCACAGGAGGGTAGACCTACTGACAAGCTACTACGTCCAAGTGTATAACTGCTAATTCAAAATCCTAAGCATTTGATTTACTTCCACCAGACAAGCACGCTAACATCAGTCCAAGAGTGGTCTATGGCAGAGCAGGGATCTGCAGGGCACAAAACCCAAGATCACTCTGTGTAAGAATTACTGTTCAAGAAATAATCATGTAAACAGAGATTACTCCAGCCCTAGATGTGCTCAGTACTGTATTTAGCAAGCAAAAGACACTGTCACTCTAAGTTGCAGCTCTTGTGTAGTAGGGGTTCTGGCTTCGGAAAAATACATTAATTACATGACGTAAATAACGTCATGTACCAATTCTGGATCTACCCAGCAACATTAATGGCACAGTTACAACCACGTTAATAGATTTCAAAATCATAAAGGGACAAAGAATATCTAAAAATTGCTCAGTCAGCATGGTACTTAATACACGTCAGCAGCATTAATTTTAGGCAATAAAAAGTATCCACTACTTAAGACAAACAACAGCAGCAAAGTTATAAAAGGTAATTTTAGTAAAATCCAATACACAGAGCTACTGCTGTCTATTATACACTCGTATAATATTTGCTACACAATAATTGCTACTATTGAAAAATGTTAGTGCGGGCTAGTATTTTAATTATAAATAGTAATACGACACACATTTTTATTTTTGATTTATTTCTCAATATTTCAATGCTCGTCCGAGCGTTATCCTCTGATGATGACGCTCGGATGAGCAATAAAATATTGGGAAATAGCTGAAAAATAAAAATGTGTCTCATATTGCTATTTATAATTGCTACTATAATATTGCTGATGATTATATACTTGTCACACCGAGAGCTTATGGTCGTATTGGGCCATCGAGCCCCGACCTCATATCATATCCACAACAACAGTAAACAGACTGTGACTTGAAATTTGTACCGTAGTACATGCTGTTACTATCATAGTACGTGGTTAATGTTACACGCAGTAATAAGAACTGTATAGTATCATCGATTACATGCAAAGATCAGTTAATGTCAAGTCACTAGGAGTATGGCAATGTGGTCAATTTCCGCTATTGCCATAATGTATAAGTGGACAGGTAGGAACAAGGTGGACGAATTTGGATAGCTTAGATTCCTTTTTGTGGCAGAGGATTAGGGTTGGGGTCAAGGAAACCAGATGGTGTTGTGGTTAATTTGAGATATAGGAACCCAGACTCAATTTCTACAAAATTTTTATCCTATAGAAGGCGTATTGTTCCAGTGAGAGACTAGCTCCTGTTGCTCATATACCAGTAAGCTGCAGTTTCTGTACCCCATTAAATTAGATTGCTAAATACTGGAAAGTACCTAAGTACCTTGCTGTTTGCCGAACTGAATCGGAAGAAGTTTGTTTGGAGTGTTTAGCACTAAATGAAAGGTTCATGAATTTGAGATAATTTCAAATTTTTGGAATTAAGGCTATTTCTCAAATTATGACCTACTGCGAAAATGCACTTGAGATATTTTTGATAAAGAAATAAATGAAACTTTCTACTTTGTTTTTTTATTATAGGAGCACAATCACACTGGTTTATAATATATCTACAAATATAACGAATTATTTTTCAAATTTTGTTGCAGTGGTCTCAAGGTGTCTTGTGTCTAACAGGTCTGCTGGTCACTGCCTGCGCTTTTCTCCTACTCGGACCCAATCCTTGGCTTGCTAAACTTTTCTCAGCAACGTAAGATTTGTATAACAGATTTGTATGTTTCATTGCGTGTTTTCAGTTGATAACAATAATACTAGTAATGTTTGTAGTGCCAAACACAATTCTTTAACGCGGCTGCCCAATAGCAGAGCTAATTTAGGGACCACCGCAGCTTCTAGAACTGGATGTTATTATAGTCCGATATGGAACGGAGGGAAAACCTTCTTTGGGATGAAAACCTCCAGGTCATTGGCTGGACTCGGACCCACGTCCTTGCAGATAACTTGCATCACTGCTGCAAAACCAGAGTGACTAGCGCTAGACCACTTGACCACTAACACCTCGAATAAAACTTCATTTCATACAAATACATGCATGTGATATAATGTGAGCTTACAATCATAATAATTAATATACAAGTATGTGTAATACAGTGCATTCTGTTCTGTATAATGGACACCACTGAAACTACGTCCGCTTTCTTGTAGGATTAATTTATGTATTTTAGCTAGGTTCTAGATTATAGCAATTTACAACGTAGGTAGGTAATTTGTCTGGAGATATTATTATTGTAAAGAAACATTGTCGATGCTATTTTAGAATATCTGAAACAATTATAGCATTGGTGCTAACTGGTTTGGGAATCTCTGCCGTTCTAATGCCAATTTTCCCACTGATCTTCAGGCTAGCCAGGTATGTGTGAGTGCATAAATTCTGCCGACTGTGACATGCAAGTTAAATGAAACTGTTTCATCACAATAAAAACTCTATAATTGCCCTCAATGAATGCATGCTAAGAGCCTGTTTAAGTGATACAACCGCTGTCATTCAGGTACATGGAGCTACAATGTAGGCCTATTATATAATAACAGTAGGCCTAAGAATTAGACTAATTTGGACTGTATAACTAGGTTTAGGTTTTGGTTTATTATTATTGCAATCCATGTATCAACAACTGCGATAATTTTGAATTGTAACAAACTAGAAAAGAGAGAAAAAAGTCATCATTACTTGTTAAGAGCTGACCTGTAGCATATCTTGGAGTTGATACCACTCTGTTTCATTTTGTTGATGAAGATGGATGACTGCAGATGGTCAAATGCTTTTGGGAAGTCCAGTGATAATTGATACAATGTAGAGAGTAATATGAAATATCGTACGTGTATTTCAGAAATAAAGGTTTTCCAGAAGATATCCAGACATTTGGACTCATTTCAGGGTTGTTCTCATCTGCCCTTTCTCTGGGATCATTCCTTGGCCCAACGGTTTCAGGTGTTCTAACACACAAATATGGGTTTGCTTGGTGCTTCTCCACTGCAGCTTTCATTAATCTAGGTGTGGTAAGTGTCTCAGAAATATATTATTTATGTGGTAGGAAACAAGACAGTCAGCTAGCCTCAAGTGAACGCCATTACAAATACTACATGTAGCTATCTGTGGATATTTAAAATTTATTATTTGCTTAACAAGATTAGTACATTTTAACTGAACGAAATTCTGAGATTTAGAGCAAAAAGTGGATTCCTCCAGCCCAATTACTCTAACAGCAAATCAATGAACGGAATTCATTTCAAATTGTGTATAGAACAGGAACTGTTAGCCCAGAGATTTTACTTGAAATATTGGGAAGCGATCAGTATGCTGTATGAGAAGTTTTCCACACAAAAGTTATCCTTTTCGCACATAGTGACTCAAGTATTATTCTGTTGTAACATTGTATGTGTTACAGGCAGCCCTTCTATTCACCTACATGGCTATAATGAGATCAAGAGGTGATTGGCCAATTCCTATCCCAGAAGAAAATGACAGTGAAAGATCTGATAACTCCACAACTATTATCCCATGAGATGTTACTACAGTACTTACTGCAGCTATATTATAGTGCATAGTACATAGTACACCATGTGCACCGCACACAGCGTGCAGAACATAGTGCAATCATGGCACAATCATAGGCTACAGTACAGTATAGTATAGGTACATGGTAGTATATGGTACAGTAAATAGGCTTGCCACAGGTTAGAGGTGTGATCAAAGAATTATTTTCAATTTTGGAATGAATGCGGTTTTTTTTTCTTGAATTGTGAAAGGATCTTTACATGAATATATAATGTAAAAGCATCTATAAATCTGATAGATGTTATAATGGCCTGCCAATCTATGGACCAAGGAATATTTGTCCAATACATGTATTTTCCACAGACATTTTTTTAACAATGAGCACCACACTTTATGGGCTGTCTGCTGTGGGCACAGTTCTCAGTTACATGTAGCTACAAACTAAGCTGGTGAAAAATGTCTTGTTTCAAGTACATGTACTAGGTTGCTACAAATACCAGTACACGGAGTTGTTTGCCCGCACAAAACTAGTGAAGACAGCCTAGGTCTCAGATTAAGGCATCCATGATGTCTCATAGAAGTGTGAAGATAATATATATATTATGATAAAACAATAGAATATTAATTTAAATTGTTGCAATAAGTTTAGAGGCTGTCACATTACATTTCCCGACTGTCTGTAACCAATCTTGTTACTGTTGTGTTTTGAGGTGATTTACTAAAGACATTGAAGGAACATTATTTTCCATTATCTATATCTGATCCTGTGTATGACCAAGAGATACTAGGCGTATTTGGAAACTGTACTGGTTCACATAGGACTGCATTATAGCTAGGAATGTGTTATAGCTAGCGTTATAGCTAGGACTGCGCTATAGCTAGCGTTATAGCTAGCATTATAACTAGGACTGCGTTATTATAGCTATCGCTATAGCTATCGTTATAGCTATCGTTATAGCTATCGTTATAGCTATCGTTATAGCTATCGTTATAGCTATCGTTATAGCTAGCGCTATAGCTAGCGCTATAGTTGAGCGAACAATACTACCAATAAACAACAATCTTCAACTGCCAGTAAGACAGAAGTTACAAAGGACTATAACCACAGAGCAACATACCACAAGTCACGCCCCTACATTCTATTAATATAGCCATGCAAATATGCCAGAACTAACAGTAACAGTTCTCCAGTATACTGCAGTGTTTTCCTTAGCTAGCCAATAGAAATTAAATAGACAACCAAGCTCCCTGTGACACATTGGTATAACTAATTGTATAATTATGAACTAAGAGTTGGCCATGAAAACTTGCGTTTCCAAAATAAAACTTGCACACATCTCTGTAAGGTATAGACAAACGTTAAACGTGAAGTAATATATATTGGTGCTTGAGCTGGTGCCATATTGATACAGTTAAAGTGACGTGATGCTTATTAGTATAATTGTGGATTAGAGATACATGAGGATAATTTTAGTGTAATTGAACTTGAAATTCTTGGAGGCAAGTTGTATAATACTTGTTGAAGTAATTGTAATAATCTTGGATATAGATACGTATTATGTGCCCTTGCATTGTGTAATATATTGTGGATAATTCAGTGGATAATTTACGTACAATGATTTGTGAATTGTGTATAATTATAAAAATAGTCTTGATACAGATATTGGTTGACGGTACATAGTGAATAGTAACAGTGAGATTTACGTGAATAGAGCATACAGTCATATCACAACTTTACGCTCTGCAGTAACTTGTTTGTCGGGCCAGTGAACCGTTATCGTATTATTTAGAGTTACTTATTTAGTCATACTAGTTGCTGGTCGTCCTTAAGTTGCCCCCATCTTATCATATACACACAGTATTGTTTACACAGATATATCCTGAGTTATTTGACCGCTCGGACCTCCTAGAGAACCCACGCTGTTATCTCCCTCGGCATCGTTGATGGAATTAGAGTTGTGTGTCACATCAGACCTACAACGACCCATATAGATATTACCTACTTACACATTTATACAAGTATATTATATATCACACACACGCACACCAGATCACACGTTCCACCACGTTTCCATCACATGTACATGTATAATGTACAGAGAATAAATTGCATTGTAAAACTAACATTGTTTACAAATTTCTATAGTCTCATAGGAGAACAGTTGTGGAGTTATCACACCTTTGAGCATCATTTTTTTCTGGGATAGGAATTGGCCAATCACCTCTCGACCTCATTATAACAATGTAGGTGAGCAGAAGTGCTGCCTGTAATATATAGAATAGATATTGGGTTCGGTATGTGGTAGAATGTTGATAATTATACTTCTAACTAATAGCATTAGTTTGAAATAGAGTATCTACCTTCCTACCACCATGATATAAAGAGTCCATTTACTTATATTCACAAATACTCAATGGCCCCTGATATCCGCTGTACCCATTATTATTGAGCTAGAAATTTAGTGGGTACTTGAGATACAGAATGCCATTAAATAACTAATTGACAGTCAAATAAAAACCACAAACAATGCTAAATCACAATAATTGTCACCCACGGCTATCCTCAAGCTGTGGAAAGTTCCTATAGCACAATGTGTACTCTATCTGCTTGGCTTTACCGACTACCATCCATGCTGCCATTACATATATTTGTATTTATCTTGCATCAGTAATTACACTTACACAATAATGATCTTAAAAACACCTACCGCACCCATATTTATTAATGTGCAGCTGGAAAAGGACCAAGCAAATCCATATTTGTGTGTTATAACACCTGCAACGGTTGGACCAAGGAATGCTCCCAGAGAAAATCCAGATCCATATAATCCTGAAAGAAGTCCATATGTTGAGATATCCTCTGGAAATCCTTTATTTCTGAAATTTTATGACTTATATGAGCACAAATAATTCAACATAACATGGAATTATTTTATATTTTATGCACATATTTATGCCATTTTCATAGTTTGCAATGTTAATTGAATATGGGCAAAAATAATATTTTCAACCAAACTGACCATCAAATTCACCATGGTATGCATTTCATTCACTAAACCTAACAGCATCAGCAAGTCAAATTAAAATTAATTTCTAGGAAAGTTTATAATTTATATTTCTCAGACATGGTAATAGCAAGTAAATGATGCCATGACTTTGTGCAACGAATCAATAGTCAGCAAACAATGCATTATCCATCAACACATGAGTGCCATTCGAATAGTCAAGAGTGAACTGTGTGTGTGCACACCTTGTACTTATAGAAGAAATAATACAGAGCTGATAAGGTATTTTACAGCACAGTCTGTTATCGTTTAACTTACCTGGCCAGTCTAACAAGCATTGGGTATGTTGGAACATTAACACAAACAGCTCCCAGACCAATCAATGCCAATGCTATAATTGTTTCAGGTATTCTAAAATATTATTACTCATGATAAACTGTCTGGTTACATGTCGACAATAAATTAGGTAATATACCCTCTATACAGTTGGTCAGCCCATCTAATTTTATAGCCTGAATTCTCTGTCCATGTATGTGAGTTCACAGGAAGTGGGACTACTACCCTGTACCAATGGAAAAAAATATGAAAATCCCAGAGAAGTTACTCATTTGCAAATAAGTAATAATTCTAGTAATTATCTATCCACCGAAATAGGAGCAGCCGTGGCTTAGTGGTTAGAATGCTAAACCTTCATGCTGAAGGTCCCAGGTTCGAATCCTGGTCACGGTGGTGTTAGGAAGAGCATCCAGCCACAATTGCTCCTGCGCCTCATAAAAGTCCTTGGGGTTATGCAAGCTAGCATGGCTTCAAGGCAACTCCTCTACCCCTGCCAAAAAAGGCTATGTCATCTGGGCCTTTTCTCACAGGGAGTTGGCCAGCACTGGCACCTGACAGTGCAAGCTGCAGCTCATAGTATGAATAACCTACATGTAGATAACTTGTAAACAAGTAATACAAGAAGTCATGGAGCTACACTATTAGTAATACATGTATTTCAAATCATGTGAACCCTTCATGTGGAGTTGTGCTGCCTTGAGTGGTTGAACTTGAGCTTCACTATTACATTACATTATATTGAACTTACGTTGGTGAAATAAGTCTAGCAAGCCAGGGATTTGGTCCAACTAAGAAGAAACCAGTGGAGGCAGTCAAGAGACCTCCTAGACACAGGGCTCCTTTAGACCACTGCAAATGAGTTTTGAAGATAGTTTACAGTATTGCGGTCATACATGCATGTATAAACAAGGTGCGTTACAAATGTGATGACCACTGCTATACTGACGTGCACACTACCCCTCCAATATTTGCTGGGTCAACGTAGCGTTTCCTAGAAGGTATAGGCTTAAACCATAATAATATAATACGTATGTTGATGTACAGGGTATAGTGTAGACACAAGTAGTGTACATGTACATGTACATGAAAGTATACAAACGTTGTTACTGATGTATCCCGCAACTGGTGCTATTACAGCGTATACTCCAGGTGTAGTTGAAAATATTAAGCCTATCTGTGGCACTGTTATCCATGGAAACTAAAACAATAATAATGACAATGTTATAAATTATAATATAATAGAAAATTTTAGCTGTATGCAGTGTTCGAAGTGGAACAAATGAGGTGGGTACACAGTGCATGCAAATTGTTTGAGAAATTTAGATTTGTCTCCCTTGTTTTCCTGTCAATAGCTAAAATGTTATATACATGTATTTGTGGGTTAAAAGTAGTACTTGGAACTTTCTAATATAAAAATTTTTGCCACACAAGTCATATCATCACCTATTTTTCATGTGTTATTTTGTAAAACCGAGTAATATCAAAATGTAAAATACGTTAGACACCCACTCATAGTACATCATGGTACCCAGCTCTGTTAAAACTAATGAATTACATCATTGTGGGGAGTGAATGTCAGACCACTCATTATGTTATTATAATTTAATAATTTTAATTGAGATTTTATCCTTGTTGTACTAGGAATATCACAAAACGAAAAAATGAGTTTGTGGAACAAGTGCTAGTTAAGTAGTTAATATTCCTATCTTAGACAATAAAATACACCATTTGTTGCGAAAAATTATCAAACGACTTTTGAGTTTGCAATTTGGTTGGCCAATATAGGCTACTTGTTTATCTCATGAATAACATGCCTACTTATTAGACTGGTGTGTTGAACCTGTAGAACGTAGTACTATAATTGCTAGCATCTGTTTTATTGAATGAACACTGTATTTCTTATAAAACAGTTGTGGGAACTCAATATTGCTTCTATATAGCTTTGTCAGAGTTGAGATAATCAGAGAAGTCAGTTTTGAAAATTGACATAAAGCTAGGTGGAGATAACTCCTAATGCTGACATCACTATGGTTATTTTAGAAATTTTGGGGCTACTTTTTTGCAGTTTAGCATCTATTAGCTGCTACTAAGACAGTTTAGATATGTTTGTAGAGGTATCAAGTGATACTAACATAGTTAGTTTGGTGAAAATAATTCTGAAACTTTCAGTACAGTCCATCTTTAACATTTCTACAGCTAGCCCTCACATGAGGGTACATTACTCACTAAAATTGAAGTGGGTACACGCCGTATACTCCTGTATAACCACACTTCGGACACTGGCTGTATGTATGTTTATAAAGAGAACGCGAGTCATAATATTGATTTTTAAATCTAAAAAATTGAACAACCCTAAGAATAGTATGATCGTTGACTGTTCCTTTTAATTGAACTCACAGAGTATCACTGGAAGAGCTTAGCAGAGCAGTGGTGATCCAACCACATGATTGCAATGAGATACCTTACAGGAAGTGTAAAATACCGAATACATATTGTGTAATAAATCTACATGTGCTATCAGCAACAGAGTCCAAATAACAGTGAAAACTTAAACTCACCGTTTTCAGCATAAATGGGTTGAAATTAGGGTCCAAATTGCCTAGTGATATTCCACAGCTCACAATAACTAAGTATAATATTAAACATCCAGGTATTTTTAGCAAGGTGAGCATGCCTCCAGGGATCGGCTGTTTCCTCTCTAAAGAATACATGTAGATAATGTGAAAAAACGATATTATTGCAAAAATATAAAAAACATCCCCTAAACAGTCTACTCAATGGAAAATGTGTCACCAGAGTAGAATTTTTGCTTTCAACACAGAGTAAACAATTGCAAAAGCCATACCTACTTTGTAAAATTTGCATAAATAGTCATTGGCTTCATCAATTTAAAAGTAAAACAACTTCCAACTGTAGCCAAAAATCTTCTAATAGATATATACAAGTGTACATGTACATTGTTGATACCTAACATATTTCGTGGTGGTAAAAACATTTTACATTGGAACACAGCTGGCCAAGAATTTGGAGGATACTGCTACTATATTCTGAGCTGGGCCCAAGTTTTTGTTTCAACTTGACTTACCAAGTCAAGCTAAATACCAAGTCAACTTAACTTTGGAATGGCCTACTTGATGGCCAGACATGACTTGACTTAATATCAACTAGTTATTTATAGAATATACAGCATAATACAATCACCCAAGGAATGTGACATGTTCACAGCTACCTCATTAAGTAATACAACATATGCAATGTACACACACAGCCTCTCAGCCCATAAAAAGATAGTAATTGAAGTTAGTTACAATAAACTCTTGGAGTCATTCAGTAACAATCAATCATGGAACTAGTAAATATTTGTATATAATAATATTTTAGTTGTATATTAGCTTGACACATGCAATGTCAGTAGGCCAATTATGCCGCAGATATTGTATTCACAGTAGAGGTGGAACAGGACGGCATTTTTGAATTCGAGACGAGATTGGAGACATTACTTCTTAAAACTTTGAGATGAGACAAAACTGTGTTTCAGGATTCAAGTGATTTTTCCTAAAAAAATTGCATGTTAGAATTCCCATAGTTCCAATTGCTACTCTGTAAATTATTTATATTTATGCTTTGTAAAACTATCATATCATTATGCATTTTAATAAAGGGTGAGCAGAAGACTAGTGGCATTATTTAATATTAATGTGGAATGCATTGCACATGTACATAATTATTGTACAGTACATGGATGCAATTATTTTAGTGCAATTTGACAACTAGTAAGGAGTTGTGTCTCCATTACTGAAATAATCCCATGAGTAGACAACTTTTAGTATGTACATCATATTGCATTGTGGGAAAATTGAAATGCGTTAGTAGTTCTGCATGTTGCAGTGATTGACCAGTAGATCAATATTAGCTGCACTGCTGTTACTAGGAAATTAATGATGAGAATGTACATGTAGGTAGTATGACTAAGCAGTCATAAGTTTCTATTTTATAGATTTATTGAAACAAAAATTATTATGTGCTATTTGTTTTTCAATCTCGAACATTAATTAGCACTCGAAATGACTTTTGAGACATAACAATTCAAGAATTGTTGCCTCTCATGTGACTTGCATTTTAACTTTACTTGACTTGACTTTGGACTTGCACTGCATGGTGACTTGACTTAACTTGAGGTAGCACAAACTTGCCTTTGACTTAAATTGCCTCTACAATTTTAGAAATGGCTTGACTTAATGCCTTCAAGTCCAAGTTGGACCCTGCTCTTGATAAATTCATAGATTGGCCATGTAGAAGAACAAACCTATGCTGGGGAGGGTAAAGAATGCAATCACAAGAATCACCAGCAGTGCACTTCCAACAGATACAAGTGGTAGGGGAGAGCCTCCAACCTGAAACAGAAAATGAGTAAATTCTGATGAGAGAATGGTAAAAATTCTATTAGTATCAGCAGTGTAGTTCACTACAAACATGTTCTCAATCTCAGTACATTTAAGCCCTATTTTCCACATGCAAAATGGGGTATTGCATCGGAAGCCTTACCAACTAACAGAAAACTTAATAACTATGATCTAAAGATTAAAATGGTGAAAATGCTGAATTTATTACAATCTGTAACATGTCCTGCTTATTATTTAACATAATAAATCAAAGAGTTACATAATGACTTAAAAGGTTACATAATAATCCAAAACTTAATAACTCAAAGACTTAAATGGAGGAAACCTCATCTGTGTCCTACCTGTTACTCCTTAGAGTCTGCTCGCCCTACCCCCACTCTGCATTCTTCATTGCAATTCCCATGCCTTTTCCTAATTTGATCATTTAATTCATTTGGGTTATATTTTTTACAGAAAATGCCTCAAACTGACTCTTGGTCCCCACCAGCTATAATTGAGAATTAACGATTTAACTGTGATTAATGATTTTGCATAAATTAGTATTACTGGTTATAGCCAAAATGGATATCCGTACACTAGTGTTTAGAACTTACACTATAAAGAGCGCCCCCTATTGCTGGTCCTAACACTATTCCTACACCAGCACAGACCTCCACCAGTCCCTGCAAAGTAACAAAAGTCAGTCTCAAAACAAACTAATAGACAACATGTAATTCTGCACACTTTAAATTTTCACATAGCGTGAAGCAAAGAGTGAATTAATCAACACAAGTGGTGTATGATCAAACAGTAGAAG
The DNA here is from genome assembly GCA_935421135.1 of Bugulina stolonifera. Taxonomy (NCBI): domain Eukaryota; kingdom Metazoa; phylum Bryozoa; class Gymnolaemata; order Cheilostomatida; family Bugulidae; genus Bugulina; species Bugulina stolonifera. Next base: position 11,867,728 of record OW285191.1, read on the forward strand.
TAGAAGTTTTGGACTTTATAGACTTTCAGGTAACCCTTTCCAACCTTATTGTCTCAATCAAAAACATGAATCTTAGTCTATCAATTTAGCTACAGTTTACTGCACCTAGGTTGAAGAATCGTCCTTCACTTATTGAAAGCACTTACAATGTAGGTGTGTAATAAATCAAACAGTTGACTTATGCATGCAATAATAAACTATGATCCTTCTGTCAGAACTGGACATCAGAAGGTCCATAGAAGGCCAGTAGAGCCTGCTTAAATTATAAAATTTTTCCTACTTCAAAGTGGCTATAATTCCCACATTTATTATTATAGTTTATCTTATACTATCACCCCATAATAAATATGATATGTTGCTACATATCATATTTATTATGGGGTGATAGTATAAGATAAACATAATTATACATACAATTGTGACTCCTGCTATCAGAATAAGCTACCAAGAGAGCCAAAGATCTTTTGTAAAGTTCAAATTTGACAAACTATAACCTCAAATTATACAATATTTGCAAGAAATATTGTTTGATAGCAAATACCTCATTATGCTTAATTTGATTGTGTATTTCAATTTTAAAGTATGTGGATTATTAAATGAAGATTCCAAGATTCTACACTGGTCTTTCGAAAACTGCAAATTCAGAGAAGTCTGGCTTTGATATTATATGGTTGATTCATATCTACTAAAAGACTATATCATTCTAAACTAAACTTGCCACAGGCTGGTGAGACAAAAACTTCATTCAACACCAAGTAAAGCTATGAAGCACTATAATATGATAATTTGACTAAATATTGTAGGATTCTGCTATAGGTCACTGTCACTCTTTCTAGGACCAGTAGGGCCTAGTATGTACATGAACTACAGTACATGTAAAATATTAACATTTGTCTAGCAATTTATGTTATGGTGGATAATTAATCTAACATTTGCAAGAAATTTTGTTCAGTTAGGTGCTTACACAACATGAGGATACTTACAGCAGCAGTGCCAAGATTATTTGGAAATGTGGCTGACAGCAGAGCAAATGCTGATGTTATCGTCATAGCTGCTCCATTTCCCTGAATTATCCGGCTTATAAGGCACAGTGTTATATAAATAGGTCCATCTGGACATCTATCTAGAAATCTAGTGAGAAAGTACTAATGCTTTAGTAAGCTAAATTAGGTACTATATTATAGAATATTATTTATATACATGTACATGTAAAAGGTATTATTATAGTCAAACTGAATGAATGTGTGGACCATATAAAGTTACTGTATGTGACTGTAATATTTTAGACCGATTGGCCCCACAGAGCAGTGAAGTTCTACATGCACACATTTGTTATACAGTTTACATACAGCTCGAGCAATAATTTTTTTTGTAAATTCTGTCTAAATTGAGGAGACCTGGACAGTGGAAGAATAAGATAAAGCAGGCTGCAGAATACAGACATACAATATACATATACAGTGTAGATATAAATTTTATATACATGTATGTACACTGTACATATCATACATGTACATGTATATGTACATGCATACATGTATAAGTAGTGTAGATTAGGCCTGCAACGATGAATCGATAAAGATTCTCAATACGATTAATTTGCAGCATTTTCAATATCGATTCATTGCACTCAATTTTCGATTCTTATTAACTATACACTTAGTCTTGGGAATCCCAAGTTATCACCATAGCATGGTGGCAGAGCACTCGCTTTACAAACGTGTGGTCATGGGTTCGAATCTCAGTGAAGCACAATTTTTTTCTAGTAATTTTGTTGGCAATAAGTGGATAGCTATAAAATACATCATGTGCTAAGATGTATTACTAATATAAGTCTATAATAAAATAGGTATATAAATGCCCCAAACATACAATTTGTATTTGATATTCCACACAATTAGAAGGGTATGCTTCTGGAATCTACTCATTCTACTCTTTTTGGTGATTCTAAAATGGAATTATCAACTCAATTACTACAACTGACAGTGTTCTAAAATACTGTTGCGAAGAACTACTGCAACGTAAATAATGCCAGGGTAAATGATTCAAATAAATAGCAACATTGATAGTTGTGCTCACTGTCTTCATTCACTGTTCGCTTGGGGTTACAGTAACACACTTGCCTATATTGTTGTACTACATAGTTACATTATTTCAGTAAAATTGTGAGATACTGTTATTGGTCTAATTGACCTCACTAGTGTATTTTCTGTTAATTTTGCGCATTGACTTATCGAATCGAAAAAAATCGAAAAAGTTAATTGGCAGAATCGAAAAAATCGAAACAGTATTTTGTGAATCGTTGCAGGCCTAGTGTAGATACATATGCATGTATGTACATATCTGTATTATATTGTATGTATTATATTACATCTACATGTATATATCTATATTACATTGTATGTATATACAACTGATGAGTGCAGAAGCACAAAACTCTGGAGTATTGTACAGATAAAAGCAGTATGCCTTCTTCACAAGGCACTTATTTAATCCTATTTAACCCATTAGGTCCTATACCGCCCGTTGCCGCCCTGGCAACTTTTTCCTGTAACGCCCGTAGCCGCCCGCTCCACTGAGGTTTCACTTTCATTTCTGTATGAGCTTTTATCAAGCTGAAACTGCTATAATAATTGGTTGCTAGGATACTAGAGCTATCCAGCAGTATTCTAGGAGTAGAAAATTATATAGGTCAGATGAGAAAATTTTGAGAACAGCGTGTTTGAAAATTGGAGATTTTACCGCGATGGCTGCTTCCATTTGAACATTGCCAATGATTGATAATGACATTGCTGGTTGTGATAGAGCTTGTGATTATAGCTGATTGAGAGTATGTAAGTATTATGACAGCTATAAAGCATTTGCTCAGCTATTGGAATAAAAATTACAGAAATAGTCATAATGGGGATCAATGTTCCAGCTATTACTATCACACTAAATCACTCAATGGTTTTGATGAATAATCCAGGATAATTCTAGCACCTTAGTAGCAGAGTTAAAACATAATGCCCTACTGCTATAATTATTATAAACATGTAGCTAGTCCCAGGCTAGTGGCCTTGCAGATTTATTTATTTATTATTATATTTATTTTATTTCTATATTTATATCTGCTGGCTACTAGCTGGTACTCTGGACTGGCATACACAATACATCTTACAATTATTTACTCAATCTTATGACATGGTCTAAAACTACCAGAAATAATAATATACATGTAGGCCTATGTTATATTAGTTCTAAATTTAGAAGGGGCATGGCCTATAGTCTGTGTATATGCAGCATATCCACTTCCTGGTCATAGTAGTTTTACACGACTGTGTACCCTCTTCCTCTGTTTCCACATCTAATGTACAAGCACAGGTTCACAGGTTCCATGCAGGTAGCCAGGTATCATTATTCACTTTCTGGTTAGTAGTGGGAACTCATTTCTTCCCTCTGCGTTATTTATACTTCTAATAGTACACAGTTGATGTCCTAGTAGACTAGTAGGAACATGTGCATCTAGGTGGCCAGGTACCATTGTTCACTTCCTGCTTAGCAGTGGAAACTCATCCATACGCCTTTTGTAATCTGTACATGTACTGGTACACAGTTAGTGTTTTGGTAGCTCAGTAGGTGCAGATGCTTGTACATGTAGGTGGTCAGGCAAAAACATTCACTTCCTGGTTCATAGTTTCTCACCAGTATTTTTTTCTGATATTTCGTACATGATTTCATGTTCAAGTCGCCTAGTACGGAAGCCCAAGTGTACATGTATGTTGCCAGACAACCAACCATCTAGTTAGTCACTTTTGAATTATCCATGGTTCAGACTACATCATATAGTACACAGGTTCACTTGGTAGCAAGTTCCAATATCATTGTTCCTCTTCTTGTTCTGTTGTGCTCACACACCAGCCTAGTAGTTAGACCCTTCCTTCTGTAAGTACATGTACTAGACTGACTGCCTCTGGCTCTGCAATCATTGATCTTCCCAGTGTAGGTCCTATGTGCTGTGTGGAGGCTACATGCACTAAATTGACAAGCTTATAGCCAGCCTTGTAGTTATGAATCAAGCTTTACCCCATATACTCTCTCTAATTGCTCTTGTACCTGTAGGTGCACAGCTATCATGTTCACTTTCTGGTTAGAAAGTTAGTACCAGGTTCACTGTTATAGCAACCTAGCAGACACATATGCATGAGGGGAACAGACTAAGAATTCACTTCCTGGCCAATAGTTTCTAATTCATAAGATTATTTTTTACCCAAAATTTTGTGTAAATTATTATTATTTATTTGCACAGGCAAAGGTAGAGGTACTAACAGTAACAAGCCATGAACATTGATCCCATCATTAGCAGGCATTGCTTGTGACATTACTTTTCCCTGTCATTTGCCACATGCATATCCACCTGTTATATTATTCTGTTTCTAACATTTATGTACATATTATATGTAGCTACGTATCATCTTCTCAACTGTATGACATATTTTATATAATACCATATTATTTTTATCTGCATTGCACATACTAATTTTTCTGCTTTTGTATGACCATAAATAGATCACATGTAAACATTGTGATGTAGTATTGGTTTTATAAGGTAGCACCTCTAATATTATATGACATAAAACAGTTATATTATACAATGTACATGTACATGTATAAAATGTATTCATGGTAATTTTCAAATCGACATACCCAGAAACTCTTCCTCTGTTGAGCATTACGCATAAGACTTGGAGAGCTATTACATATATCAAATTGTAGAGAATTTTTTGCAGATTCAGAATAAGTAAGAAAATAGAATACATCTAAGAGAGAATTCAAATTAGAGGATATGATATGTGAGCCCTTAGCCTTGTGCATTGAGGGATATGATAAAAATGATATAGCTAAAGTTCATTGCCCTCTTGGATGTTCAATATAGGTAGCACAAGGTTGGAATACATGTCAAAATGTAGAGAATTTTCTGCTGATTTGGAATATATGCATATGTGTATATGAAAATGTTGATATTTTTAACACAAATTGCATAACAATGAAGCTATGTCCATAAGCCTGCTAAACAATGAATTCTCTTAGGACAGAAATGCCCATTGAATTAGAACACAATAGGACCTAATGGGTTAATTATGCATATATATTATGCTGTATGCTACATGTACTTGTAGACGACCCACAAATCCTTTCACATCCACTATTCTTAAAAATATACAGAGTTTGGACAACTTTTGACATGGAATGAGGTGATTATAATAAATCAATAGTCTATACTCACCCGAATGCGATGTTACATCCACCAAGCAGAAAACAACCATACAGGCACATAGCCTTGGCTCCAAAATCGTTTATCTACAAATAGGCACATCACTTAGTGAGATCAACATGCAAATTGGTTCAAGCAATAAACAGAGACAGCAACATATCAACATTGACAATGTACATGTAGTTCTCGTATTTTACTCAACCATTTTATGGGAGACACGTTTAATTTTTCCCGCGTGAAACATCATTGTCCGATGCGATTTTGTTTCCGACTATTAGTAGACAGATAGAAAACAAAAATGAAGCCAAGATGAACAATTTTACCTCCACCAGCAAAAGAGGCAGGAAATACACTCGTGTGTGTGCAAAAGGTCGAAGAATTTTAATTCTATCTTACGAAAGCCTTTTAAATCTCTATGCCTTTTTGGAAATGCAACGTCTTCCAGTCGGAGGAGCCTGACCCTACGACGCGCAGAAAATAAGCATTTTCTGTTGGTTCCATCCGCCGTATTATGCAATCTGCCATCCTTATGTAGAGATTTATAGCAGACAGCACAGTGTAATTGTAGGAGTTTTAACAAACTCCAAAACTCTGTTAGGGTCTAAGGGGAGGGACTTTACTGATGTGAGATGCCTTTCTAAAATCCTTTATTGCATCAACAACACGGCGAAGCCTAGTGAAATAACAAATATTTGACAACCATTATGTAATTCTAATTGCTCACAATTAATAGAATTTACTTAACATCAAGTAATTGAACATCAACAATTCAAAAAATTACAATTAATCAAGATTGTTACAATAATTATGATAATAGTACTGACCTGTTCTCTCTCTTATTAACCCTTCTGCTTATTTATTTATCGATTTCTGTTTATGTACATGTAAGCAAGTACTTGTAATTGTGGTAAGTGTCTTTCACTACATCTTGCTAGCATGCAAGTTTGCCTATGATATGAATTTAGCTACTGCTACAAAAAAAGGTATAAAACTGGGTCAGCTAAAAATATTACTGTCCAGCAACACTCTTAGCCTGGTCATTGGTCATCAGCTGAACGTCTGAACCACCAGGACCAATCAAAGGGAAGGCCCCGGTATTTGTCTGGTATCTGCCACATCCTGATGCAGATGCAAATTTAGGCCCAAAATAACTTGATGGTCAAAAGTTGATGAATATGCATTGGTCATTAATTATTTCACCACAATAATTTATATACATGTATATGCTTCAACTTACTAGGAGGCCATATACTGGCGATGTAACGAAGACAGCAAGTTGAAAGATCCCGAATGCTAGTCCAATGACTACAGGAGATGCACCTTTTTCTGCTGCCTCACTTGGAAAGAATGGAGTTAAAAGACCATAAGAGATGCCACGGAACAATAGCATAACAACTAGAGTAACAACTACAAGGAGTTGTTCTCTCGTCCAAGATTTCTTTGAAGAAACTTCCTCTGCTTAAATAAAAATGAATGTAATGTACATGTACATGTAAATAATGTGAAATTTGTGTTCTTGTGCCAAGCGAACAAATATTCAAGTCAAGAGTCAAGTAAAAGTACATATTCTCGCTTGCTAAAGTGTCATTTAGAGTCATCAGATAAAGCAAGTATCAAATAGAGTAAGAGTAAATATAAAGCAAGTAAGTGTTAATTAATTAGTACAAAAAGGCTTGAGTCAAAGTGAAGTTAAAGTACGAAGAAAGTTAAAAAATGCCAATTAAATTCATCATTACACAGTATTATGTGGATGGCATTTGGAAAATTCCGTACAATGATTCGTATAATGATGGGGAACAAACTCCTTTCTGCAGGCCTACAAGGTGTGCACATCAAAACGGCTGTCCGAACAATGACAAACAATGGGACATTTGCACAATGTACATGTAAATAGCACAGCGGAGGCTTAGAATATACAATGTAGCTGGAGGTTGGAGGCAGCGTCCACCTTAAAAGTTGACCTCACAGGAAGGAACCAGCCTGACTATTCACTGCACTCACTGGTAACTAGTAGATGCTTGCCACAATTGCATCACCTTGTCATCGGGGGGGGGGGGGGGGGGGGGGGTATGCCAGATAAGCAAGGCGAGTCGTGAAAAACCATAACTGTCTGTAGTAGCAGACACCTGTGTGGCACCTGTACAGTAAATCTCAGAACTGTATGCTACTGTTCAAGTGTATACATTGTAAAAGTCCCAGTTATGATCACAACTACTCCAGGTATGCTAGACCTGCGTTACTTGGTTAATTCTATCACAGAGTAGGAATATACTATTTATTATAGACTGATTACCTTCATGACTGTCATGTTCAGACAACTCCTCTGGTACAAGATTTTTGGATGATGAACTCCTATTTGGAAGGGGAATGTCCTCAGAAACCATATCTAACAATAAATTAATACCGGGCAGCAATCTAAATCAACATTGTAATAATATGATCAGATACTGTAGTGTGCATTGCATATGAGTGCACTATTGAATGCTGCATGGACATACTTGCACGAAACAAAACTCAAGGGAATTACCTTCCCATGGCGTTGTGACTAGAATTTCCACTTAAAGTATGAGTTGCGATTCATTAATCAAGAAAAATTTGCTAATACATGTAGAATAATATTGTGTTTACTAAAAGTGATTATATCTTGTTAGATAGAGCAACCACAATTGCATTATTATATACACGTACAATGTAGGGACTCAACCTGTTTTAAAACTAATAAATAAGTATTTACAACGATACCTGTATAAACAACTCACCTCATAAGACGTGTTACAGCAGATTTCTAGCTATATCCGTACCAAGTCTTATCCCTCAGTGCCCCATGGTTGAGTGTAACTAACGATCTCCCTGTACATACCAATAAGTCAACCATTTTGATTTATAACATTAAAATTTTGACAATGTAGCTAGTTTAAATTTGACATTGTTTTAGCAGTCTGCCAATGGGACATGTCATTGACAGTGTTGCCAACAAATTATAGTGAAAGGTCTAGAAAACTTTTGGGTGGGAGGGAGTGGGGTGCGGGCACCCCCCTCGCCTTGGGCACGCAGCGAAGATGTTTTGACATTTTTTCTCATAAATCAAATATGGACATTGACTTGACTGTATGTGTGGCAAAAATGTTTTGACATTTTTTCTCATAAATCAAGTATGGACATTGACTTGACTGTACCACTGTGTACATGTATCTACAGCCTATATCTTGGCTAATGAAACGTATGCTACACATGTCAAGAATAATATGCTACACAGTTAAATCCTAGTACTAAAAACTGTCTTCACTATCATCAGCCGGATCCTCTACGACAGGGCTGGCCGAACTGTGGCCCGTGGGCCACATGTGGCCCACTTACTCACTTTTGGTGACCCACTTGAGCTTTGTGTAAAAATCGACATTTTTAGTGTTTTTATTTGGTGCAGCAAACAAAATGAATTTGCAGCAGAAACCCATTAATTGTGTCTCAAGCATCACAGAGCACTGCACAATATAACATAAATAGAAATTGAAACACACATTGGCCAGTTCAAAAATTTACATAAGCTAGTTGACCTGATTAGGTGTCCAATTTAGACTGAACAAAATGTACATGTAGTATAAATGGATTGTGATTTCTTGTATGCGTTTCTTTTAAACCTGTCCAACAGTCACTTTATTTTCATATTCATGTAAATAAAAATCAGTGTCTGGAATTTAGTCAGTAAGCAAATAATAAGGTTGCAATAATTTCCATGCCTTAATAATCATTGTTAAATGTACCTTCTGCTTGTTGACAGGTCCCAGGATTTCCTTCACCAAAGCTGTTGATTTAGTCCTTCCTGTAGTAAAAGAAGTTGCAGTTTTGCTGTCCGGAAACACCTTCCTGAATAACTTAGATGCATGGTCAGCTACATTAAAACTAATGTCATGCTCCACTAAGAAATTGGCAAAGGGTAGCTCAGCTTCGCTTGTCTACAAAATATTATAGGTTAACCAGAAAGCTGTGAAATACACATCCCACTGTCATATACAGCGTAGGGCAGGCTGTATAATATTGTAGAAAATATTCCTTTTAAGCAGTGTTCCAAGTGGAAAAGTTGAGCTGGGTACACGTACATACAATCTTGCAGATTAGTATTGCATAGCTATCCACTTAATTTTATGGTAGCTAAGATATTAGTGAATTACTAAAAGAAAAAAGGTTATGCTCTGGTGGGAATTGAACTCAAGACCTGGGTGAGTGTCAAGCGCTCTACCACTACGCCATCAGGCCCACGGCAACTGTATGAGGAAAACTTGCTATTAAAATGAGGGTACACATTGTATACTCCGTATAACCACACTTCGAACACTGCTTCTAAGGTTTGCAGGAGTTTTATTCAAACAGGTAGTATAATAACAGATGATAATATTATTGTATTGACATACATGACGTGTTGCCTATATGCTTGTCATGATAATATAATTGTCACTACACGTGGTCCTGTGCAGTGCAAATGAAACGATGGGCCTCCATCTCTTGCTGTGTGAGTCATTGCAGACGGTCTCCGAATTTGGTTCATGGTGGTGTCATGCTTTCTGATACATACTACCAGAATTATGTGATGGGCCTTCTAAATTTTTTAAGTTTGAACAGGTTTAATATTCAACTAGCCCTTTCTGTTGTGCTAACCAAAAAATTGGCGGTGCTTAGCATGTACCTTAGAAACTTCATTCAACCTACCAGCCTGTCAAGTTTTCCAAACGGAGAGGAATTTGCAGGTTGTGGTAGAATTGAGTAATACTACTGTGAGTCGTACTTTAGCTTTGTGTCAGCTGTCAATAGTTTAGTTCAAGTCGACTGAAGAAGGTACACTATAGCTGTGAGATTGATCGATATTTGTACTCTATTCTGTTTCATTGCCTCTATGAAAGTGAACATTTATATATGCATGAATATCAGAGTTTAGCCTTCTTGACTAGAAAAATACATATTATTGTAAAGGTCAGGATATTCGCTTATACGACCTCAGCTTGCCTGATGGACCTTGTAGCACCTTAAGTGCTAAGTAGTCACAGCTCTACTTGTTTAGTGCACTTAGCTGCATCATGACTCATACCTACATTGTTATGCATGTTTTGACCATACCTTTATAATTACATATCGTTGCGTTAGTACCAAAACAGTCTATCTGGACAAAATGTAATTAACGGAAAATCAAGTTTAAAGATTTGAGCCTTTGCAGCTCGCTATCTAAAGGAGCTAGCCAATTAAAATTTTCAAGTCTTACATTACTTGTTCTTCTTAACTGGAAAACACCAAAAAATTGAATACTGGATCATCGGAACATAGTAAACCGTGAATGCCATGAAACCAGTTAGCCTGATTAGTCACTGAATTTTGCTGATAAAGGATCAAAATGGGCTATCTGGCATATCATTACAATGTACATAATAATGTTTACTAATAGTTTTAGCTTTTATTATTCTATATTGTTTATGCAGGTATATTATAAGTAAAAAAGATGTCAGCATTATAAATTGTATCAGTTTTATGATGTTGGCCAACAGTAATGTGGCTCGACCACTGGGAAAATGTCAATGTGGTCATGCGCTCTACGGCATCTGCTTTGTTCACTACAGAATCTTTTACACAGCCTTCTAGGCGATACAAGAATTTCATTGTGATTGAGGTTTATGTGAGTTTGCGACTAATTGAAACAGGGCGTTTCGAAAACAGACAATTCGCAACCGCAAATCCCAGATTTCAACCAATTATTATTTTTAATATTATAATTTTTTGGTTTTACTACTTCTATTTCTAAAAAAATAATTATCTGTGAGGTGTGTTCTTCTAAATGCAATCTATACAGTTTCGAACTGGTCGGTTTCGAACTGTCCAGTTTTGAAACGTTCTGTTTCGAACTGTCCGGTTTTGAAACGTTCTGTTTTGAACTGTCCGGTTTCGAAACGTTCTGTTTCGAACTGTCTTTTTCGAAATGTCCCTTTACCAAGTTGATGCTGTATTTTCTCTTTAGGTAAAATTATATTCTTATTGCATGGAATGTAAAAGAAATTTATAAAATTTAATATTTTTACTATTGGTGAATTTGTTCACTTTAACAATGCTGAGCTCTTACTAAAAGGACCTTAAGCCTACATGTAATTAAGATAATAATATTAACCATAACTCATTTTGATAATTGAATGGCCAGGTTTGAAAGCAAGTAGCCAGTAAGCAAGTGCTAATAGTTAATTCTGATTGTGACAACACTGCTACTATAAATCTAATACCAACAAATACAGTGCTAATACCTCATTTCGTACAGAGCTGTAGTAATGCCATAATTTTCTCACAATAGCTCTACAGGATGCTATTTATTGTAAAATAGAGAACTTTGTACTAGTTTTACTCACTAGGTGCTGAAATACTAAGTTTATCACTATTATAAGAATCAGAGAATACAAAATACTGTGTTCCCTCCATGACTTGATGACTCATCAGTGCAAGAATCCTGTTATTTCATTGGCTAATGCCAGTTAGCCTGGTTTGGTTCTACTGTGAACCAGATAACCTGATTTGTTTTTGGGCAATAATTCAATGCCAGGTTGACGGAATGAAATGAAACTTTGGGAACATAAACTTGGAGAGAGAAGCTACCCAAAAAGTTGCTTATCTCCAAATTTTAGGGTGCAGCCAGATAGCCCATTTTGGTACTAATGCAACGATATCACTTATATACTTATAATGTGCATTACTGAGCAATTACGTCCTTTTTGTACCCAGCAAAGAGGGCCGACCTCTCAGAACTACTTGATATTTGTTTTGTACATGGATTGGATGATTTTAAGCATCTTTTGTTGAACTCGACATATTATGGGTCGGGCATCGGCCTTCCGGCCGCCACCTTGTTGTGCGATTTCCGGACGACACTGCGTCGGCCTTTTTACCAGAACTTCCTCCGGAAGTTCTTATAATATATAAAGCACATTGTTTTCATGTTCATTGTCTCAGTTGATGCTTGGATCTCAATAAGACATTTCTATACTCCTTATACAGAGTATTCACTTTGTAGTATTGGTCATTCCAGTCGTCTAGGTCCTCGACCTTGCTTCCCGAACTTCCTGCTAGGTCGGAACATACTCTATCTCAGTATAGCAAACAAGCATTGACTTGGGACCACATGGGTCGTCTTGAGTAGTCATTGGACTACTAGTACCTGTTGATCTTTCATGTAATGAGAAGACCTAGCACCACTCATAGCTTTTTCATTTTGGACACGGGGTCGTCTTAGAACGACATACAACAACTCCCCAAAACATTGCATTATTACACTTTAGCGGGTATATTGAACTTTCTTTTTGTAGCGTGTAGACAGATCTCAAGGCTCGATTTCAGTATTTAACTCATTTTTGTCCTCATTGTAAATTAATTTTAATACGTTTGTGCATCCTAACTACACAGTTTGCATTAGCATTTTACCCATTTACAGAGGTATCCTAACTGCACATTTGGGATTAGCAATGCATTCTTTCATTCATTGATTAAAACATGGCAACATGCTAGCAAATCAGCTTATACTATTTCATACAGTAACTAAGGCTTCAATCAAGCAGTTTGTTTTGAACTATGCATAATATAAACTGTGGTTTGCAAAACCTTAGTTAGTGAATTGGTATATAAAACTAAACAATTAACTGCTACATGCATCGATGGTCATGGCCAATGATAATATAATATGTCTATATTATCATTGGTCATGGCCATGTAGTTATTGTAATGAGAATAAAGTGAAAAAAAGAGAGAGGATAACTTTATCTACATGTATAAGTGATTTTCATTGTCTGCTTAAATTCCACGCAGTACGATTAGACGAAACTCTCATTATTTTGATCAGTTGCAGTGTTGTTTCACATGAAAACCTTACAGTTTGCTCCACTTAATTAGCTTCCATATCCATTTTATACCATAATGCTGCCTGTTAGCTAAATTATGTTCAACCCACTGCTACATCGTAGAAAAAATAATGCTACAAACAGATGCAACTAAAAAACTGTTTAAGCCATCTAAATCAGCTCCAGAAAACACTGTCTGCATAGGTTTGACAGGGCAAAATTGTCAGTGTTGTCTTCCCATTGACTTGAATTCCAAAAAAGATGACTTCAAAGTAAATGAAAGTATGTTACTAAAAAAATTGTAATCCTAACGTGTATTAAATTACAAAATCTTATGGGGAGCATTGTATGATTGTAGTTTCACCAAATAGACATTCCAAACCTGCATGTTTCGATATATTGCAAAAGTAGTAGAGATTTTAATCTAAGCTAAAAGAGGGCATATGCATCAGTACCCCTAATTATCCTTTGTAGGTTCACAGACTACGTTAATCACTCAGATTTGTCTACCCTTGTCGAATTAATGAGTAGACAACTTCTATATTTTACAGGAAAAACGCAACAAATATGCAGCACCTAGCGACGTTTTCCTGTTTCTTCAACTTGTGATATTCGTAGTAGTTGTGCACCCAAAATATTAATAATGCTGTGTAAGGTGTTGATAATAAAATATAGACTACTGAACAATATTGGACATTTAAATGTAGTAGACCAGCAATGGGACGTCACTCATTCAACCTGCTCTCTGAGCTCCCCATAATTTGAGTGTATCTGTATCTGTTCGTAGTAGTGCGAAGCATGAAAGCCAGTGTTTATGTAGTCATGTGTTTCATCACCCCTGATCTTGTAGATCAAACATCAATATAGGTAATATAGTCATCTAGCTACCATGCTGGTGGCCTGAGATTAAATATGTGATTTGGCTTGATATAATTATGTAACTCTCTTTTGTTCTCATTTGTTGTGCAATTAACTTAAAATGTATTACAAGTCTTGGTTTATTTGTGTATTGGCTGTCTAGCTGCATAGTATAATCTTCTACTAAATTGGCAAGAAAATCCAAAATTTACCAAAACCTAGAGCTATTCAACAAGCTCTGGCATAATCTGCTACAAATTGATCTCAAACAAGGGCTGTCCATGTCTATGTACATATCGAAACGTACATGTATCTAAATGTACATAGACTTGTGCATAGACATAGACATGTACATGTCTATGCACATTTAGATAGTAGACATGGACTGCCCTTGATACATAATAATCCAAACCTTAATAACTCAAAGGTTGAAGTGGAGGAAACACCATCTGTGCCCTACCTGTTACTCCTTAGAGTCTGGCCGGCCTACCCGCACTCTGTATTCTTCATTGCAATTTCCATGCCTTTTCTTAATTTAATCATTTAATTAATTCCTGCCGTTATATTTATACTGAAAATGCCTCAAACTGACTCTTGATTCCCACTAGTTATAATATTGTTAATTAACGATTTAGCTGTGATTAATGATTTTGCATAAATTAGTATTACTAGTTATAAGCAAATTGGATATCCGTACACTAGTGTTTAGAACTTACACTATTATATTGTGGTGAAACAGCCTTACTTGGTCGGCCTCTACCACCTTCCAAGCCTTCACATACTTGTAGCCCTCGGCTCCTGTATGTAACTTACTCCAAAAACATTACAATATAGCGCTCCCTATTGCTGGTCTTAACACTATTTCTACACCAGCACAGACCTCCACCAGTCCCTGCAAAGTAACAAAAGTCAGTCTCAAAACAGACTAGTATACGACATGTAATTCTGCACACTTTAAATTTTCACATAGCGTGAAGCAAAGAGTGAATTAATCAACACAAGTGGTGTATGATCAAACAGTAGAAGTAGAAGTTTTTGACTTTATAGACCTTCAGATAACCCTTTCCAACCTTATTGTCTCAATCAAAAACATGAATCTTAGTCTATCAATTTAGCTACAGTTTACTGCACCTAGATTGAAGAATCGTCCTTCACTTATTGAAAACACTAGGTGTGGAATAAAACAAACAGATGGTTCATACATTCAATAATAAACTGAACATGTTATATGCATAATATTATGTTTATCTTGTACTATCACCCCATAATAAATATTATATGTAGCAACAGTTATTATATAAGTTATACTGACTGCATTATGAGTAGTTTGGATAATGGAGGACTTGGCATTTTTCCCATTTATCTCTTTCAACTAGCACATTAATAACTTTTGTCTTCAATGAGGTATGAATGACTTCAAAGTTTACATAATTGATATTATAAATGGTTGATTCATATCTACTAAAAGACTATATCATTCTAAACTAAACTTGCCACAGGCTGGTGAGTCAAAAACTTCATTCAACACAAAGTAAAGCTAGGAAGCACTGTAATATGATAATTTGGCTAGAATTTAGCCAAAATATCATATTATAGTGATTACTGCATTATT
This sequence comes from Bugulina stolonifera, assembly GCA_935421135.1. Classification (NCBI taxonomy): domain Eukaryota; kingdom Metazoa; phylum Bryozoa; class Gymnolaemata; order Cheilostomatida; family Bugulidae; genus Bugulina; species Bugulina stolonifera. The sequence continues at coordinate 11,883,308 of OW285191.1, forward strand.
TAATATTGCAGAATTTTACTATACATTGTATTGTAATGGTTCAAGACATCTGTATATACGACTCCAGCCACCCTGATGGATCTTATAGCACCCTAAGTGGCTAGTAGTTGCCACAGCACTACTCGTCTAACACTTGTTCTCTTGCACTTAGCTGTTCTTATACTTATACTTGTCTCATATTGCTTGTCTAACCATTTGCTCGATAACTGCATACTTGTATATAGCATACTGAGACATTTCACTGCTTTTTATACCCATGTAAAGAGGCCTGACCTCTCAGAATTACCTAATATTCATTTTGTATATGATTTGGATGATTCTAAGCATCTTTTGTAATAACCCGACCCATTTTGGGTCGGCCATCGGGCTTCTGGCCGCCATATTGTTGCGCAATTTCCGGACGACCCTACGTCGTCTTTTCCCGACACTACGTCGGCCTTTTTACCGGAATTTCCTCCGGAAGTTCTCTTACTATATAAAGGGCATTGCTCTTACGTTTGTTGTCTCAGTTCTTGCTTGGATCTCAATAAAGACACCCTCTATACTTATATACAGAGACTTTCACTTTGTAGATAGGTCATTCTAGTTGTTAAGGTCCTCGACCTTGCAACACGAACTGCCTACTAGGTCGGATCACTCTCTTTCTCAGTATAGTAAACAAGCATAACTCGGGATCACATGGGTCGTCTTTGGTAGTTTTTTGACCACTGACTCCGATCAATCTTTCATGTAATGGGAAGGCCTAGCACCACTCATAGGCACTTCACTTTGGACTCGGGAGTCGTCTTAGGACGACCATACCAGAAACCAAAAACCATTACAGTATATCACTTTCACCTCTTTCTGGTACCAGTAGGGCCTAGTATAGATTATGTACTTGTACAACATGTATAATATTAGCATTAGCTAAATTAGGTACTATATTATAGAATATTATTTATATACATGTACATGTAAAAGGTATTATTATAGTCAAACTGAATGAATGTGTGGACCATATAAAGTTACCGTACATAACTGTATATTGTAAACCGACTGGCCCCACAAAGCAGTGAAGTTATACATGTAGGCCTACACATTCATTGTACATACAGCTCGAGTAATAATTTTTCTCGCAAATTCTCTCATAATTGAGGAGACCTGGACAGTGGAAGAATAAAATAAAGCAGGCTGCAGAATACAGAGATGTAAATGTATACAATACACATGTACATGTACGTGATTATATACAGTATTGCTAAGGTGTTCTCCCAAGCATATCTCTGAGCTGTACTGATGAGGTGTTAAACATCGAAAGAGTACATGTACATGTCTGTGTACATGCCTATGTACATGCCTATGCACACGCATATGTACGTGTAGGCTACATGTACATGTTGTACATGTATATGTTGAAATTAATTATCTACAAGTTGTGTTCTTCTAAATGTAATCTACCCAGTTTCGAACTGTCCTGTTTCTATACTGTCCAATTGTGAAGCGTCGTGTTTCGAACTGTCTTTTTCGAAATGTCCCTTTACCGACCGAACCTGAAATAAGTTTAGTAATCCAGTTCTACCTTATTTCAGTTATGTATTATGCGGGTTAATCAACTTTCTATTAAGTACATACATTTACCATTTTTGTAACATGCAGGTAAAATATTTCATCACAGTCTATGTTACTGATATTTATCTTCATGCAATTGTATAATTATGTAGTTCTCCCCTATCATGTTTTATTCATTATATTAACTGTCTATCAGAATCAGACAATGGGAGGGCCAAAATTTTTTTGTAAAACTCCACTTTGACAAGCTCTAACTACAGATAATATAGGATTTACATGAGATGACATTCAATCACTGATGAGTGTAGGTGGCTGAGTGATCTAGGTTAGTCACTCTGATCTTGCAGCAATGGAACAAGTTATCTGCAAGGGCGTAGGTTCGAGTCCTGCCAAGGACCTGGAGGTTTTCTTCCCAAAGAAGGTTTTCCCTCTGTGTCATATCAACTATAATAATATCCAGCTCTAGGAGCTGTGGTGGTCCCTGGACTAGCTCTGCCATTGGGCAGCCACGTTAAATAATTTTGTTTGGCGCCACGGATATTAGTATAATTATTCATGATGTTTCTTTATTATGTGTATCCCACGCCTCAAGCCTGTGGATTAGTAGAGGTAGGTTAAGATAGGTCCTAACTGCAATATTATTTTACTTTTTTCACATAAGTTTGTGACAGGACAACAATAATATCAGGTATATACCTACTCCTGATTTGTCCAAAATCTGGACACTTGGCAAGTATGGATCAAACAGTATTTGAGATGAGAAGTGGAACAAATCTCATCTACTATTTAAACTCCTATAAGTATTCACAATCTACTATATATGTCTACCTGTCCTCTAGCAGACTAGCCATTAATTGTGGTTAAAATTTTGCAACTTTAGATATGGTTGACTGATTAGTATGAACACCGGGGAAGAAGCAAAAGAACATGTAAACCTTCCTAGTTGCATGAAGACCATGAGGAACTGAAGGCGCAGGACAAGTGGATAGGAATAATTAGTATGACGGTGACCTGCAATGTGCTATAAAATTTTATTGTTTACAGGTGAGTGGCATTTCCATTGTTATTTCCTATCTATCAGTTTTAAAACAGATTCATCAACTGTATGTACGATGAAATTATGGCAAATCCATCTAACAACATATATAGCCTTGGATACAGCATTAAAAGCTATTGAAAGTCTTTCTATACAAGTCGTGTGAATTACTACATTGTACACGCTATAAAAACCATGACTCCAACTTAATTCAGGTCTATCAAATCCTAACTATATCTGTCCATGCAATAATATTGTAATGTTTTTGAGTGCTAGATCATACGAGAGCTGAGGGCTACACGTATGTGAAGGGCTTGGAAGGTGGTAGAGGCCGACCAAGTGTACCTTCTGCTCATTACATAAAAGAGTGAACAGTTATGGGTGCTCTTTATAGTGTAGATTGTAGATTATCTTAGACGTAGGCCGATGCCAAAACTCATTGGAGCTCAGGACCGACGTAGGTCTAGTAGAGTTTATACTCCAAGGGAGTGTAGTGAAGAAGATCTAACCTTGAGAGCCTAAGTCCGACGCTAGGTTCATTAGAACCCGGGATCGGCCTAAGCCTAAGGGGTGGATAGAGATGTGCTTAGCTTAGGATGAGGTGAGCTCGAGCCGTACTGAATCCAAAGGATTCTCAGGTGGAACTACCTGCCTAAAGAGTAAGCCTCTGTAGGTTGAGTTAGAAGATGTTGCTTTTTTCAAGCGCAATCAACAACTGATTCACAATAGAAAATGCACTGCCTTATATACATAACAAACTTCCGGCAAAAAGGGACGACATGGTGTCGGTTAACCGACATGGGGTCGGCTCCGGAACTTACGCAACAATATGTCTGGTTCCGCCCGACTCGGCCATATGAAAAGGTCAGCCATTGCACAAAATGTGCTTACAATAGGTAGAAAAATGTCGCCTGTAAATATGAGCTAAATCCATAAGGTCGGCCACGTGGTTACAATATAAAGTGGCAAAAAGATTCTAATAATTCACAATCAAGTAAGGATAGACAATTACTAAATAAGTAAAAATGTGGGAAAAACCAAGTTGCAATGGAACGTAATTCCAAGGCTTGATTGCTAGTACAGACATGTATATAAGACACGCAGTGGATAATAAGGTAATGAATGCATGGATAATATGGATAGACAATGCATGGATAAGATATTGAATGTCAGCTAATAATATTGTCAGTGTGGCTGGCCTAGGTGCCATTACCACGGAGGCTGTTTCACCACAATATCACATACTTGTAATGTATTCGGTTTATAAGACTCCGCTTACAACACACATAGATGATAAAATGTATATCGATCTTAAAGCTTGTACATGTATGTGTCCTATGCTGCTGAGCTGCATTTTTCTTATGTACAAAGGATCATTAGACCTGGATTTTTGTGAGAAGTATAGTTGCAACTGCAGGAGGGATCATTTCAATCAGCTCCATTTTGTTCAGAAACTTCCCTACATCATTCACTAGTTCACTCGTATACAATGCATAGTATTTCTATTTAGCTTTCATAGGTTACTAGTATACAGTGTCTGATCATACTATTATAACACTGTTTTAGATTGCGGTATGTTCCTGATTAACTGATGGATATGACTTCTGAGAACATTCACCTTCTAAATAGAGATTCATCATCCAACACTCTTAGATCAGAGGAGTTGTCTGAACATGATAGTCATGAAGGTAATCAGTATTATAATATTGTAATCTTTCTGCTGAAGGTGCACACCGGTTTCGATAAATATACTACGAAATTATTTAATTTTAGAATATAGGTGTATTTGTGACCTCTTGGACGGACCCGAGTCCCAATATGGCTATCCGGCCTAGACCAAAATGGTTATTGGCCTGGATGAAACCATCAGCACACCTGGGTTTTTCGCATGACAATGGGGATTTTGCCTTAGGCCCAGGCCAGTGCATCCACAACTCTGTGGGGCAGTGTGCAGGAAAATATTTTAGCAAATTGGCATGCGCCTGAAATTAAGGTCGCGCAGACACCTTATGTACAGGTACATCTATTTGGGTTGAGTAGCCCTTTAGATGTAATCAATGCGTTACTAGAAGCCTTTTTCCAATAACAAGACATTTAGATGATTTATATTCTACTAATGGAGCTCTGACTCCGGTTTCAGTACTACCAGATTGGGGCTTGGTTCAATGTGGATATGCTAATTTTAATCATTTTTTGTTCCCACATAATTGTGTTACCGAACCATATCTTGACTGAATAATCTGCCAATTGCTGGATTATAAAATTTTCACTTATAAAACATGTTATTATATATGTAACATTTCATGTGTAAATTTAATAAAATATAATGTACATGTATCACAAAGCGATGTACACGTCAAACTATCTAAGTAAAACAGTTATTATAGTAATATTTCCTTTTACTTAACAGAAGAGAATTCTCTAAAGTCAACTTGGACAAGGGAACAGATCCTTACCACTGTTGTTCTTGTTGCTATGACACTGGTTCAAGGTCTATCCTTTTCTGTTCTGGCTCCATTCTTTCCAAGTGAGGCAGCAGAAAAAGGTGCATCACCTGTAGCCATTGGACTGATATTCGGAATCTTTGAGTTAGTTACATTTATAACATCTCCAATCTATGGGGCGCTAGTAAGTTTCTCTATAACAATATCTACATTACTGTTGGATATACAAAACACTGAATATATAATCAAACTTCAACATAAAACTACGTGTAGACACAGAGTTAGATGTAGATGTATACAAAGACATACATGTACATGTAGATTTTAGCCAGTCCTTGTACGTGTAGATGTAGATACAAAGGTATATATACATGTATGAGCGTAGAGATAAACAGATATGTAGAGATACTTGTGCTTTCAGTTGTAGATAGTGTGCGGATCATTTTGTAGGCGCCAACATTTTCGCAGGCGTAATGCTGTAGTTAACATATTATTTGGGTAGATATATAACACAGATGTTCATGTAGATTTAGGTGTAGTTTTACATACCATGATCAAGCCTATATCTGTTTATGTTTTCAGCCAATAATAACATTTCCATTTTTAGATAAGCAATTTTGGGGCCAAATCAATGTGTCTCTATGGCTGTATTCTGAGTGGGGGAAGTAATATTTCATTCGGGTGAGTATGAGCTTACATCATCTCATTAACTTGTAATTGCGTGTGTCTTTTTAAATAATGACATCGTGAGTTAATAAGGAAGTATGTGTATCAAGTACAACACTAGAGTTCTCCCAATGCAGACCCTACATGCACTTATCACCAGTAAAATGTAATAATATATAATTATTTTACTGGTGATAAGCAAATAATATTGGAGTTGTACTCCCAAGATAGAAGTCTTGTATGAGAACACAACTTCTATCAAAATTGAACCACAGAGAGTAATTAATTATTTTAGTATTATTATACTAATTATTATAAATTACTCTCTGTGGTTCAACTGTGATAGGAATTGTGTTCTCATGCAAGACTTCCCTCTGGGAGTGCAACTCCAATATTATTTATATTTCGCAAATGTTATTATGAAACATATACAAGGAAAGTTGGGTTTGTCACACTCTATTAAATTATAGAAACTTGGAGTTGTCATACTATACTAATATTGTTACAGTTTTGATCAGATTTCTAGATAGATGTCCGGATGGACCTGTTTATATAGTCATGTGTTTGATGTGCCGGATTGTTGAGGGAAATGGAGCCGCTATGACGGTGACGGCAGCATTTTCTATAATGGCATCTGCTTTTCCAAAGGATCTTGGTACAGCAGCAGTGAGTACTCACCTTTCACCTTAGTTGGGTTGCTTACACAGTAAAACTGTGGTCTCTGCTTAACCTGCGAAGAGCAGAGTTACCTCAACAATGTTGGGAATGATAAATAAAACTTATTCAAAATCGGACTATTCCTAGGCTCACAGTTACAGTGTATAAAAGCCTGCTAAATACAGGTTCACTGGTACCTGGACTTAGTAGGTACAGATACCAGGGACTAGCGAACCTGTATTTAGCAGGTACAGGTACCAGGTACTAGCGAACCTGTATTTAGCAGATACAGGTACCAGGTACTAGCGAACCTGTATTTAGCAGGTACAGGTACCAGGTACTAGCGAACCTGTATTTATTTAGCAGATACAGGTACCAGGTACTAGCGAATCTGGTTTGAGCAGGACAACCTGTACTATGTAATCTGTATTTCAATTCTTTCCTAAAGTTATAGCTTCACTGAATGCAACAGCTTTTCATTTGGTGTTTGAAAATTAAACAACAGTTTAAAACTCAAACGTTATATCAAAACATACAAGCAGTACATTATCTCAAAGAACTACATAGCGTAGTAACCTACTTTGACAGTGTTTAGTAATGATATTGCAAGATTTACTATGCTTCAGGGGGTTTTGGAAACTGCTATTGGTGTAGGAATGACGATAGGACCAGCAATTGGGGGAGCTTTATATGGTGTAAGTTATCAATGCAGTGCAACTAGATTTCGGTAATGGGACATTTCGAAAAAGACAGTTCAAAACAGGACGTTTTACAACTGGGAAGTTCTAAGCAGGACATTTCGAAACTGTGTAGATTACATTTAGAAGAATACAACTCACAGATAATTAATTTTAATTAATTAATTTAATTAGTTACATAAAAAATAATATTAAAAATAAAAAGTAGTTGAAATCTGATAGTTGGGGTTTGGGGCTTGGTGTTTCGAACTGTCAGGTGTTGAACTGTCCACTTTTGAAACGTCCTGTTTCGAACTATTTTTTTCCAACAGTCGCAATTTCCTAGATTTCGTGTGTGCTATGATACAGGAGGTAAGACATTAACTATTCAAAGTTTCCAGTGTTTCAGCATTAACTTGAGAGTGTAATAGCTTAATCAAAAATATATTTTTGGAAGGAGTTTCTTTGTTAGTTGCAAAGGATTTGACAGCTGTAAAAGTAGCCCACCTCTGACCTTAGTAGAGCTTGAACTAGACCCTCAGGCGATGAATGTGCATAATACAGCTTACCTAAATCTATTAAAATAGACTACATATTACATAAGTTATAGTTATCTACATACACATTCATATAGCAAAAATGTAAATGCGACATAAATTAATGTTCTAGTAGTGGTAGTGCGTCAAAGGTTTCGGTAGCATTGTTTACCATCTTCTGTTTACCAAGGAATCCTTATATTTCTGTTTCAGGTTGGAGGCTTTATCCTACCACTTTTAACCGTTGGAAGTGCACTGCTGGCATTTCTTGTGATTGGATTCTTCACTATCCCCAGCATAGGTTTGTTCTTCTACAAGATAGATTTGCGATGACTTTAGAGAAGCTACCGTCGTTCAAATACTATAAAATTATTGCATTAACTACAACTTATATTTATGACACCATTTCATTTTATAGATAGAACTCAGACTATGTCTGGAAGCATCTTCACTCTACTAAAAGTACCTGGATGTTTAGTAATATACATAGTAACTATGTGCAGTGGATTATCTCTAAGCTATTTGGACCCTAATTTCAACCCATTTATGCTGAAAAGAGTGAGTAAGAATGTTTCTACCTTGTTAGGGTTGTGCAGGGACAGTTGGAAACTTCTTGGAGTTGTTCAAAGATTTAGAAATTGATATAAAAATTTCATGGCTTGTGTTCTATTATTAAGTTGAAGAGAATAATGATGCACTTGCAATAAAAAGTTTCAAAAATTTCTTTCAACATTATTTATTATTTTCTGCTGTTTCAGTTTCCATGGATTACAATACCACAGATTGGTTTAATATTCTCCATTGGATCCTTAGTATACGCTGTAATAGCACCAGTGGCAGGATATATCAGTGACAAGGTTTGTGTACTTGTATTTTACTTATAACTGGTATCCAAATTCTTGCTATATTAGGTTTAAACAGAAACTCATTGTGTGGTTTTAGTGGAGGCCACAAATGAAGCTAGGTCATATACATGTCCATATAGCAGTACCCTTTAGAAATTATTAATCATAGGCTGATAATTTAGCTTACGCCAGATGTAGGCACTCCAGTAATTTTGCTATGCTCAGTAAACTCAAGCTACAGCTGCTTATTCTACTGTACCTTTAACTGGCTTCTGATGCTGCATAGTATAAAACCGGAGTTGGCGTCTACTACTCAATTACTGTTATTTAGACACACATGAGAGTCTTGGAATGATAAATAACCTGTTATTGAGACACATTCGGTAGAAGGAAATTTTGAAAAAGACGTTCGAATCAGGACGTTTCACAACGGAAAATTTCGAAGCAGGACAGTTCGAAACTGTGTAGATTACATTAAGAAGAACACAACTTGCAGATAATTAATTTAATTAATTAAATAAAAATAATAAAATTAAAACTAAAAATTGGTTGAAATCTGGTGATTGGGGTTTGGGGTTAGAGGTTTCGAACAGTCCGGTCCTGAACTGTCCAGTTACAAAACATCCTGTTTCGAACTGTCTTTTTCGAATAGTCGCACATTCGACACATTTACAGGGTTTCTATCATTGAACCAGTATACAGCTAACACTGATAACATCTGTAGTTAGCACTGATAACAGACTGATATCATGTATCTAACTGAATCTGTAACACATTCTGCACAGTCTATCTAGCTACCAGGCCCTGTGCCGACTCTGAGGGCATCGACTGTGTTTGCAGTCCTGCAGAGTTTAACTTGTCTCTCTCTCTGAAACTCTTGGCTCCTGTTGCTTGATCAGCCTGTTCTGGCTCCCTCTTACCTGTACGGCTGCGCCTCATCTGCCCAGCCGTGCACAACACTAAGCTATCCATCAACTAATCATTAGCATATAGCCAGCTCGAATGACTGCGTACTAAGAAGACGCGCTGACTGAGCCCACTAACTGGGTGTAAGCTGAGTCATCCCATAGCTGAGTTTGAACCATAGGGACCCTACATTTGATGCTAGACGAGTGTATAATGCTTGGGTTAAACCTCAAGAACACTAACACTCCTAATAAGAGTGATTGGTTCAAAATGAAAGTTTCATAAACTTGAGACCATCTCAATTTTTAAAATTGAAGTTTTCTATCAAATAGAACTTACTTGTAACATTTGTGATAAATGCTGCTGACTTAACTTTCCTAATTACGGCAGCACATGCTAATTTGCAGCGTATCTAAAAGAAATACCAATTTTTTTCTAAATCTGGTTGCAGTGGTCTCAAGGAGTCTTATGTCTAACAGGCCTGCTGGTCACTGCTTGTGCTTTTCTCCTACTCGGACCCAATCCTTGGCTTGCTAAACTTTTTACAGCAACGTAAGCCCAGTATAATAGTTCTATATGGTTATATAATTAGTTTTATTATTTTATTTATTTTTAATACATAGACTGTATGCTTGCTTATGAATATCAAATGTAATGTAATTAATATTGCAATGCATTTAACGTATGAATAATGAAACTGCAATGTATTGGATCTTTAAGAGGGTTAATCACTATCTATTGAGTAATTCATGTGTAGCCGATAACATAGTAAAGGCAATCTTTGATGCAATTTTAGAATACCTGAAACAATTATAGCATTGGTGTTGTCTGGTTTGGGAACATCTGCTGCCGTAATGCCAACCTTCTCATTGGTCTTCAGGCAAGCCAGGTATGTGTGATTGTATTAACTCTTGTAACGAGATGATGGAATCATGTAACCCCAAGAACTCTACAAATAATATTCATGAATAACAACCAGCCGATGGTTTAACATCTTCATTATGAGTGTACATGTACATGTATTCTAGTTACGTATACTAATATATAGCAGTTGGTGTAAATACTGGAACAGTCAGTATTGGTACAACATTGCATAATTATGCAATGTATAATTTATATATAATAATTTAGTGCTGCGGATGTAAAAATTCAAATATATCAGGTACCACTTAGTATTTTATGTTACATAATATTACTATTGTATGCTACATACTATTGTACAATATTTATGTTATATGCGACACTTACGCATAGAGTGTAGTGTATTTACAACTTACATCGTCACCACACAGGAAAAAATTTATAATTTATGCAGTCATTACCTCATGAAAGTAATTGATTGTATAAGAAAATGGTATAGACATGGCACTATGTCATGTCATTTTTATGTAGACGGTTATGTGAAATTTTGCGCGTGTATTTCAGAAATAAAGGCTTTCCAGAAGATATCCAGACATTTGGACTCATTTCAGGATTTGTCTCCTCGGCTTTTTCTCTGGGATCATTCCTTGGTCCAACAGTTTCAGGTTTTCTAACACACAAATATGGGTTTGCTTGGTGCTTCTCCACTGCAGCTTTCATAAATCTGGGTGTGGTGAGTGTCCCAGAGATATATTATTTATATGATCAAAAATAAGACAGCTAGCTACATGTAAGTTCAAATGCATGCAATTACAAATACTAATCGTCTGTAGTAGTGGAACCTCTTGAAGTATTTTATCTATTTGGCAGCATTAATTTATGTTTGAATTATTACCATTGTTTGCTATCTACATGTACTTCTTTTAGTTCAGTGACTCCAAAAATATTATTTGTGGTATGTATTACAGGCAGCTCTATTGTTCACCTACATGATTATAATGAGATCAAGAGGTGATTGGCCAATTCCTATCCCAGAAGAAAATGACAGTGAAAGATCTGATAACTCCACAACTATTCTCCCATGAGATGTTACTACAGTATTTACTGTAGCTAGATTATAGCACATGGTGCATGTACATGCAGTACTTGTATATAGTGTACAGTGCATGTACTGTACATTGTAGGCCTCCATGTATGTAGTGTATAGTACATAGCATATGCTCATAGAACACATTGTATAGCGCACAGCGTATAGTAGGCTACATAGTGCATAGTACATAGTGCGTGGTGCGTGGTGCGTGGTGCGTGGTGCGTGGTGCGTGGTGCGTGGTTGCGTGGTGCGTGGTGCGTGGTAAGTGGTAAGTGGTGCGTGGTGAGTAGTGCGTGGTGCATGGTGTATGGAACGTGGTGCTTAGTGTATGGAGCGTGGTGCTTGGTGTATGGTGCGTGGTGCATGGTGCATGGAGCATAGTACATAGTGCATAGTACATAGTACATAGTGCATAGTACATAGTACATAGTGCATAGTACATAGTGCATGATGCATAGTTCAGAGTCCAAAGTGTATAGTACAAAGTGTAAAGCGCATAGGATAGACTTGCAGGAAGGTAGAGGTATGAATGTTATCAAGAAACTATATTATTTTCCTCAGAATGAATAATATCGTTCTTTTATAAATTCTGAAAGGATCTTTATTGTGTGAAGTGTCTCTAGAAATCTAATAAGTAATATATACTGTGTACATGTAATAGCCTACAGGTATATGCATATTCAGGAAATACATGCGCTTTTTGCAAAAATATCTTAACCTAACAGTGAGAGGACAAATTATTATATGTCATCTTCTAGCTGACATGTTTTTATCATTTCTAGATAAGCATGACAATCGTACTTGTAAATAATTATCATTCACTCCTGTCAATCAAAATACAATTCAACAATGTCATGTGTTTTGAGATATTGGTGGCTAGATTGTACAACCCTAGATACATGTATGTATATGCTAGTACTGTAGTAAACCGCATGTTTAGTACTGACCAATGTTTAGACTTCCAATAGGACTTGTCATAGAAAACAAGACTGGTGACATCTCTAATCATAAAATACAGTAATCAATCAGCGAGTAACTGGTAACTAACTGTTAGTAACTAGTACTGTCTTTCTGTTGCAAATTGTTTACCAAATTGTTTCTATTTTTAAAAACTGCTATGTGAGAACCAAAAAAATTGGACAACCTAGTATTTTATGATTAAAATACAGCTTCTTTTACCAAAAAGCTGTGAAATACCATTTCAAAGGTTTTCAAGTTTAAAGCGTAATTATCCATCATGTAGGGCAGGCTAGCAGTTGAGATTAGCTTCTATGTTAATTAAATAAAGCCATTAAATGGATTAACTATTAATTTATCCATTTGTAATATATTCTACTAACCGCAAATGGACTAAAGCTGTATTAATAGCTATGTTGATTAAATTAATCCAACAAATGACAGGTGCTATGAAAAAAATTCCATCTTAATTATAAAGACACCAGGAGAGTAACATAAAACAGCTGTTAAGATATTGTATCCATTCTCAACCATGAGTTCAAGTCAAACCTTTCAGGTGTATGTTGCACATGGGAAACATGTAGCTGAATATTAGTTTCACCAAACAGACATAATTATTTTAAACCTGCATGTTTCGATGTGTTGTTAAATAGTGGAGGTTTTAATCTAAACTAAAACAATGGGGGAGGGGTGAATCACAAAGAGACTGGAGGTAAATATATTAGTACCGCTAATTATCCCTTGTAGATTCACAGACTACATCAATTATTTAGATTTATCTACTCTTGCCCTTCATTCAATGAATGAGTAGACAACTTTATTTCACAAGAAAAAGATGTATTAAATTTGACACTATTTTAGCAGTCTGTCAATGGGAGTTGTCATAGAAGACAAGACCTGTGACATCTCCAATCACAAAATACAGTACTCAATCAGCAAGTAACTGGTAACTACAGTAGTAACTAGTACTGTCTTTCTGTTGCAAACTTTTTGCCTATGCTCGAAACATCAATTCTAGAAATTGCTCCTTAGGAGCCAAGAAAATTTGACAACCTAGTATTTTATCATTGAAACAGAGTTTTCTTTACCAGAAAGCTGTGAAATACCATCCCACTATCATATACATCGTAGGGTAGGCTGTATAATTGTAGAAAATATTCCTTATAAGGTTTTCAGGAATTCATTCAAGCAAGTACAGTATAATAACAGACAATATTGTATTGATATATTATGATGTGTTGCCCATATGTTGAGAAATATAATTGTCACTACACCGGTGCAGTGCATAAACATACAGTGACATAATATTGAAATGAAAAGATGGGCCTCCATCTCTTGCTGTATGAGTCATTGCAGACGATCTCCAAATTTGAATCATGGTGGTGTCACACTTTCTGATACATACTACCGGAAATATGTGATGGGCGATCCAACTTTTTTAAGTTTGAACATGTATAAAATTCAATTAGCCCTTTGTGTTGTGTTAACCAAAAAATTGGTAGTGCTTAGCATATACCTTGGAAACTTCATTCAATCTACCAGCTTGTCTAATTTTCCAAAAGGAAAGGAATTTGCAGGTTGTGTTAGAATTGAGTAATACTACTGAGTCATACTGTAGCTGTCACACTGTAGCTCTCACACTGCAGCCGTCATACTGTAGCCGTCATGCTGTAGCCGTCAGCTGTAGCCGTCGTACTGTAGCCGTCGTACTGTAGCCGTCGTACTGTAGCCGTCGTACTGTAGCCGTCGTACTGTAGCCGTCATACTGTAGCCGTCATACTGTAGCTGTCACCTGTCAATAGTTTAGTTCAAGTTGACTGAAAAAGGCGCACATAGCTGTGAGATAGATCGTTATTTGTACTCTATTCTGTATCATTGCTTCTATGAGAATAAACATTTATTTAGATACATGCATGTCAGAGTTTAGCCTTCTTGACTAGACAAATACATACATGGTATATTGACCTTTCGTTTTGTAGCATGTAGACAAATTCCTAGGCTCAATTTTGTTATTTAATTTAATAATTATAACTCATTTTTGGCTTCATTGTAAATTAATTTCACTATTTTTTGTCTATTTTACCCATTTACGGAGGTATCCTAACTGCACATTTAGGATTAGCAATGTATTCTTTCATTGATTGATTGAAACATGGCAACATGCTAGCAAATCAGCCAATGCTATTTCATACAGTAACTAAGGCTTCAATCAAGCTGTCTGTTTTGAACTATGCACAATATAAACTGTGGTTTGCAGAGCCAAATTGAACTGTACCTTAGTTAGTGAAATTTTATGTTAAACTAAACTAGAGCAACTAGGCATTGATGGTCATGACCATGTAGTTATTGTAATGAGAATAAAGTGAGGACAACTTTATCTGTAAGTGATTTTCATTGTCTGCACAAGTTCCATGCTGTATGACTAGACAAAATGTTCAGTGTTTTGATCAGTTGCGGTGTTGTTTTACATGGGGAGCTCACAGTTTACTCTACTTATTTAGCTTCTATATCCATTTTATACTATAATGCTGCCTGTTAGCTAAATTATGTTCAACCCACTGCTACATCGTAGAAAAAACTAATTCTACAAGCTGATGCAATTAAAAAACTGTCTAAGCCATCTAAATCATCTCCAGCACTGTCTGCATAAGTTTGTCAGTGTTGTCTTCCCATTGATTCAAAGTCCAAAAGAAGACAACTTCAAAGTAATTGAAAGTCTATTACTAGTAAAATGGTAATCCTAATTGTATCAAATTACAAAATCTTATGGGAAGCATTGTATTAGTGTAGTTTCACCAAACCTACATGTTTCTATATATAGCAAAAGTAGTGGAAGTTCTGATCTAAGCTAAAAGAAGGCACATGCATCAGTACCCCTAATTATCCTTTGTAAGTTTACAGACTACATTAATCTCTTAGATTTGTCTACCCTTGTTTTTAGTCAAATTAATGAGTAGACAACTTCTTTATTTTACAGGAAAAACGCAACAAATATGCAGCTCCTAGCGACGTTTTCCTGTTTCTTCAACTAGTGATATTCGTAGTAGTTGTGCACCCAAAATATTAATAATGCTGTGTAAGGTGTTGATAAAAAAATATAGACTAGTGAACAACATTGGACATTTAAATGTAGTAGACCAGCAATGGCACTTGACTTATTCAAACTGCTCTCTGAGCTCCCCATAATTTGAGTACATCTGTATCTGCTCTTTATAAGACACAGGCATTAGTGATGCAGTTGCAAAAAGAGTGAAAGGAAAGAGGGATCACTCAATGGTAACACCCTGTCCCACCAAATGCACCCAATTTGGCGGTCCAGACGTACAGCGACAGCCTTCCCGCCATTTGCCTACTGATATTTTGGATAGCTGTTTGACTGTAATCGCAGTTTGACGATTGTTATATTTAGGATCATGTATTGATATCACATTATTGCTAATGGAGAGTTTATACGAGGTCGTTGTAAAGAAGTGCTTCTTATTGGTCCGCGGAACGTCAATAATCATAGCGGATTTGTACACAAGGTAGCACAACTCCCTACTTAATCGGGACCGCATTTGGAGGCGGGGGAGGGACAGTTTTTGGCCGGAGTGATCCCTCTTTCCTTTTACTCTCTTTGGCGGTTGTATTATCTAGGCTAGGGGTTCTCAACCTGGGGTACATGTACTCCTAGGGGTACATTTTAGAAATCTAAGGGGTACAAAACAAGTTATCAACTTAATACATTTTTGGACAGTGATTTTCAGTTACAGGTTATCAATTATGAATTATCATTATCTATCACTGAACTGATCATCAAAATTGCTTGCTGATACAAATGAAGTTGGGCTAAACCAGTGTGAAAACCATAAAACACTACAATCTATGAAAGTTGCATTACATAGTTATCTGTGACGAAATATGCTGATTTGTGTATATCAAACCGTTTGGAATAACAGTTCGATGTACAAGGACACAAGATTAGCACCAATCACAGGTTCCACAACATGAAGTTGTGTACACCCAGTGATTAGTGCCAATAACCTATGTCATCAACACATTCGCAGCGAGGTGCAGAGATATCAACTTGGATGTTGGGTTGACCTTTTGGGTCATCCCTACTTCCATTATGACATCCACAATTATTATAACACTAATTTTAGCCGCTGATATACTTGTAAATAACATTGATCTGATTGGTTTACCATAATACACTTAGCACATGTAGTAAATAATGGTCATAGCACACGTCTAACTAATTAGCATATTTTGTCATTTGTCCCTACTACTACTAAGTGATAATTCAGGTTCCATGTGCATGTAACATACATTGAGATTGCTAGCAACTCTAGACTCTTCGCGACTGCATTGTCTACATCATGTACATGTACTTGTAATAGCAAATTATTCATTACCTAACTTATTATTATATAACAGATATCTCTGACTGACTATCATCTAAACCCTGCAATCTGAATTCAAATGGCGTGTATTAATGTCTGAGTTATTATGTTCCTTAAATTACATTCAGAACCAAATGTGAGATTCAAAGTTCAATTTAATATCTTTATTATTAAAAGTCTAACTATAAAATATAATACATATTATAAGCTATAAAGTTAATAACTACATGGCAAAACTTACAGTTTCAGTCCTTTTGGTTGCTCTGCGTTCTTGCGAAAATTATATAAAAAGTATACTATAAAAGTGTAAGATGGATATTAGTAAGCTCTATGTAAAAGTTTTATATCCTTCTATCCGTCTCTCTCACTCTCTCTGTGTGTCTGTCTCTATCGCATTGCCTCTTTTATATCAACCAGATTTGTATGTCATATAAATGCCAGACTACATGTACGATGTATCCAGCAGACCCGGGTATATCTAGATGGTACTAAGCTCCGGTTTTTTGTTTCTGATGCCATACTCATGGCGCCATACTGGGTCTATGTTGCCCGTAGCACACTAGGATATTCTCATGATATGACTTGTGCTGTTATATGAATATGATGTCATACCCATCACATCATGCTTGATCTTAACCAATTCTAAGTTTTCTGTCTCAGACAGTAAAGCCAATGTTCTGTGCTGCTTGTACTGCACCAGGATATTCTCACGGTAATTAAATAATTAAATAACTAATGTCATCTTTTTTTGTGTGTGTGCTTTCTGTAGCACACCACAAACAAGTTCAGAGCAAACCATAATTGACGTCAACTTATATTGCCATGTAAATTTATAAAATAACTTTATAAAATGTGTATACTACATGTACATGTATATGCATGCAACATCCCATCACATAAAACAATGCTACGCTTTACCAAATTTCAAAGCAACTTTATTTATGTAGTATTATTCAATATTCAAAACCGCATATAATAAATAATGCTCAAAACCATGTATTTATAAAGCTATGCAATAATATCCACAAGCATGTATTTATAAAGGTATAATATGTGTATAAAGGTATAATATGTGTATAAAGGTATAATATGTGTATAAAGGTATAATATGTGTATAAAGGTATAATATGTGTATAAAGGTATAATATGTGAGTAGTATAGTCAGTGCACTTCTAGACAGACACGCACTCATTGACCCCTGTTTTCAACCAATCACAAGCCGGTATTTCCGATTTCAACCAATCACAGAAGAGCACAAAAATTTTGCACACGACCTTGCCAAGGTCACCCCAAAATCCCCCCTTCTGATTGGTCGAAAAAACATTTGCACACTTGACCCCGAACCCGGCCACGACCCCTTCCCTTCCTCCTTCCCACCCTCCTCCCCTCCCCCTCCCCCACCTCCCACTCCTCCCCCCTCCCCGCCACCGCCCTCGTCCCGTCCGCGCCACCGCCGTCGCCGCC
Organism: Bugulina stolonifera; assembly: GCA_935421135.1. Taxonomy (NCBI): domain Eukaryota; kingdom Metazoa; phylum Bryozoa; class Gymnolaemata; order Cheilostomatida; family Bugulidae; genus Bugulina; species Bugulina stolonifera. The sequence continues at coordinate 11,901,377 of OW285191.1, forward strand.
GCCGCCACCGCCGCCCTCACCACCGCCGTCGCCGCCGCCACCACCACCGCCCTCACCACCGCCGCCGCCACCGCCGCCGCCGCCACCACCGCCACCACCACCACCGCCGCCACCACCACCACCGCCACCGCCGCCGCCGCCGCCACCACCACCACCACCACCGCCGCCGCCGCCGCCGCCGCCGCCATCACCGTCATCACCGCCACCCCTCCTCCACCGCCGCCCACCCTCCCCACCCCGCAACCCCCACTCACCCGAACGACCAATCGTTTGAGGCGGTCAAGCCGCGTCCGCCCACGTTGCGTGCGGCGCCGACCGTACACGTGGAGGCGACGCCGGTGCCCCGTATCCACCGGGCCAAGCGACTAGGCAGCGGCCCGCCGCCCATTCCGAGTTCCACTGGGGTGGGACTATAATGTAATATATTAAATTGTTTAGCCTCCCTATAAAAATATATAGTAGTAGGGTGTGAGTTATTTTTTAGCTTGATAGCATTTTATACAATAAACACTTCACAATTGCTGCCAATTACTCCATTTAACACTAACCTTATGTTCTACTTGTTGACATCTCTGATCAGGCACTGACTAGTAGGTAGCTGTCTCTGTTTACTCTCACTCTGTTGACTAGAGGCTGATTGTTCATACTGCTAGAGTGAGAAACTTATACCTTAAATAGTAGTATTCAGTGGGCGGAGTCTAACCATTTCCCCACCCCGATGTGAATCCGAAGCCTCCCGATGTGAATCCGAAGCCTCCCGATGCACCCCGATGTGAATCCGAAGCCTCCCGATGCACCCCGATGTGAATCCGAAGCCTCCCGATGCACCCCGATGTGAATCCGAAGCCTCCCGATGCACCCCGATGTGAATCCGAAGCCTCCCGATGCATCCCGATGTGATTCATCTTCTACATCACCTAGAAGATCCCCACCAGCTTCACGAAAACGTTTTGCTGCAGAGGATTTGAAGTTCTCTCCCTTGATTACATCTCCCAGAACCGAAGCTCCAGTAGTCAATAGCTTTTTCCCAATAGTTTTGGCACCATTCTTTAGCATGGGAAGGACCCCTCGGGCCAGTCCAGAAAAGAGTGAGCCGATCCCATTACCCGTCATAATAGGTTTTCCCCTGTACACACTCATTCCCTCTCCCACCTGGTTTGCATAATAGTCTTCATACATCTCACCTGACTCATCAGGAAAATATGGAACTATGCGAGGGGCCATGTTATTTCTCTCCACGCGGTCTGAAACGAACCGTCAGCACAACCTTTCCACTGCGAAATGAGACCCTTTCTCCATCATCACGTCTTATATCTACCTCGATGAGGTCTGTGCTTGTATTAGACACTGGAGAGTATTGAACATTCGAAAACTCAAAGAAAACGGTGCTATTTCTTTCACTCTCTGTTATAGGAACTGTGCGAAGTAGGGGGACTAGACTATCTCCAACATGTCTTGGTGAGACTACGGAGGAGTAGACATAGAGGGATGTGAAACCAGCATTGATGTCTGGAGGGTTTTGACTCCTGTTGATTTCCGCAGCATATTCTACATCAGGTTCGAATCCCAACACCCACGCAACATCACGTGACATCATGACAGAGTGTTCCTGTTCTCTCAACATGAGGAAGGTTTCATTCCGTAGACTATCATAGTAAAAGCTCACTACTTTTTCTAAGTCGTAGTTTATTAGTATTCTATTGATCTCACTCAAAAGTTCACCCATGGAAGCATACCTTCCACTCCTGATTTCACATTTTCGTTTGACTCCATCTTTTGTATTCGTAACCACTACATAGCCATCTTCCACATTTCTCCAGGATGCAGGGTACTGAATGTCAAGTAACCCAACCTCCCACTGTGATGAGTGAAGCTTCAATGTCTTGGCTAGCTTCGTAATGAAGTGAGCATTGGTGTTTGTGTCACTCCCACCGATGCGTACATTTGAGGTAAGTGTGACATTGAAGGCCATCTTTGAGAGTGAGCAAAACTGAACTTACATATCGAATTTATACTACCTTTGATCTTACACAAACTGACTAGAATCTATCCAACTATTAAATGAAGAGGGATAACCACTCCATTTCACGAAACTCTCTTCTTTTCCTCTCCTTCTCCGTTTACGTATGACTTTCTCAACTCTAAAGATTTCAGGTAGGTTAACATGTTGCAATTCTTGTGCATAGAATGTTCCATCTACTCCTTCTTTGTTTAGGTCTTCCAGTGTATAGACAGGAGGTGAGGTATGTGCCTTGACTGCTTTTATGGTGAATATCTCGGTTGACCAGTTTGGTGTGAACCCTCGCTCAAAGCTACTACGAGCCATCGAAATCCGAACATGATCACCTGGTGAGTATTTTACTCTTGTTTTCTTTAACCATCGTTTAGGTGAGAACTCATTTAACCGAACCCAAACCTCTTCTTGATTATCGTAATCAACCTCAATAGGTTTCATTCCAATTGACCTATTAAAACTGTTGTTATATCCTTGGACTAGGTCTTCTACATCTTCTAAGTAGCGTCCATCCCCTCTATAAGTGAGTAGACGATGAATTTTCCCTCTCAATGTTCTATTAAAGCGTTCAACAAGAGCAGCCTTGATGATCTCATTCTCAGAGGTGAAATGGCTAACTCCATACTTCTTTAGCACTTCACTCACCCTTCTGTTTAGGAACTCCTTACCTTTATCAGTTTGTATTTGTCTAAAGCTTTCATTTTCGAATAGAGAGATGAGTGCATTGGACACTTCCAGACCAGACTTGGAATGAAGAGGAAAGACCCATGCTTTCCGTGAGAAGGCATCTATGCAGGTGAGCAAAAATGTTACTCCATCATTTGAGTCCTTGTGCGCACGCACATCCACGAGATCTGCCTGGAGTTGTTCACCAATCCCACTCACAAACGTTTTTCTCCTTGTAAACTTCATTCTAATCGGGCGATGAAGAGTGTATGCGTCTTGACTTCTCAACCACTTCTCAACATCATTCTCATTAATACCAGGAGGAGAAGCTAAAACTAACTTTCTCTTTCCTCCAAAAGATGGTGGTTGAGGAGGGGAGAAGTAAATATCACGTAGACCTTCATCTATATCATCCATCTTTCTGTTTTACTATTGCTTGCAAGAGGGGTTTTAGGAAGCTTTCGCCTAGACCTAGTTTTGATAGGACTTCTATTTTCACCCTTCCCACTCCAACGTGCGCCAGCTTCTGACCTCTCTGGTTTTGTTTCTCTCCTATATGGGTGTGGTAGTGGTGACCTTGAGCCACTTCGCCTCTTTTCATCATCTCTTTTTTTCTCTCGCCCTCGCTCTTGTGCTTCTTCTTCTCTTTGTCTCCATGTATGCATTTCATTAAACCTAGTGTTAATTCCCTCTAATGTATTATACAACTCCTGCTGCGGATGGCGTGATCTCTCCAACTCTTTTAGGAACTTATTCATTTTATGAGCATGTTGCTCTAGCTGAGAGTAGATGTCTGTATCAGAGTTTTTGAGGTTAGATATTACATCTTTTCTGCTTTTTTCTGCCAGGAGTAGATCCCCATTTGTAGAGAGTGAGGGTAGATGCTCTCCTTCTTTTTTGTTGTTTCTACTATTCATTGATTCATATGTATGTTTATCCATAAGAAGATACTTTTTAGAAAACTTGAGACTCATTTCACCTTCGTCCACCGCCTAATCCACCAAGCACACCTCCAAGTAAACTTGCCAATGGCTTCAAAAGAAGACCTAAAAATCCGCCACGTTGTAGGATTAACTTTTTCTGCCTCACACTAGTACGAGAGTTGGTGAGATCCTCAATGGCCCTTCTATGTCGACGTAGAGAGTTCAACTGAGCGGTAGTTAGATGAACATTACCTAATAATACATTTCTAGCACACTCAACAAGAGCGAGTATAAGGTCTTTGTTAGCCTCAGCAATGGTTGAATCTCTGATGGTTGCAGATGCTTTCGTCAGTGCATATATACTCAAGGCATTCCTCCTCAACCTTGGAGAATACTCGGGTGAATTAATGTATCTCATGCTTGATGATGGATGCGCTCTCTTCGAGTCCAAGACAGTTTATGGAGAGAGTAGAGATGTGAATGCTACTTATATTCCAGGGTATTCGGGATATATACAGTCATGGGAGAGTGCTCAGAAGCAAAATTACCGATCAGTCTAGCCCACTCCGGGGTTTCCTGGCGAAGATTCAAGAATAGAAAAGAGTGTGGCTTACGTGTAGCATCACTAAAAGCTTCTTGAACAGCTCTTGTACTCTGAGGAAAAGCCTGCTTTGCAAGATTGGTAACAGACATTCCGTCTCTGGGATTCTTGAACAAGAAAAAGTACTGCGAGTTTATTGACACTGTTCTATTATCTTTCGGGAAAAGGTTCTGTAGTAAGAAAAAGACGCTTATGTTCAGGTGGTGACTGAACTTTGTAAAGATTGCATTAGTAGTCTCTTTCCCCCCGACTTCACCCATCAAGTCATCAATGATGAGCCAGCGATTCTTCCCATCACGCTCTATATCCATTTCTACATCAATGAGTCCTGAATGAAACCTTACTTTATCCTTGTAATCCTCAAAGCGGCGTTGCCAAACTCCATAGCAGTAAATGATTTCAACAGGAGTGGGTGAAGCAATTTCATCAACTCTCCTAATAAGACTAAATAGTAGTTCCGTTTTTCCACTCCCTGTTGGACCACAGACTAGAGCTGTGAAGGGACTCTGCAAGCGAAGATCGATTTCTTGGTGTGGACGCATGCTGATCCAGTTGAGTAGCTAATAGAGTTGTGTTTGTTTTTAAAAAGTGTCCTTGCTTAAGTACTCCTTTGTCTTTGCCATTGGGTGGTTCCCTATCACTTAGATATGTGTAAACTGATGGTGATAAAGATGAGCAAGAAAGTATAAATAGTATTATGATTATGTAGAATGTGAACTTCTTTCTTTTGTTGCTTCTCTCTCCTATTCGCTCCCTTCCCTCTTCAGCAGAGATAGCTACTACTTCATCTAAGAGACCATCAGCCACATCTTCATAATTCTCATTTCTACATACTACCTCTTGCTTTGACATCTTGCCCTTGTTTGAGAGAACGATTGGAATCTATACACTTTTATTCATCATTACTTTCTCCTGTTGGAACCCACTGTGGCAGTTTACTATCTTCCCCTTCTGCTTTTGCATCATTATCATCTAGTTTGTTAGCCAGGTGGGGAATTATGTGATCAATAATTGATACACTATCCATTTTTTCTTCTTCTTCTTCTTTTTGCAAACGCTCGATTTCCATCATTAACCTCTCTTTTTCCATTCTTTCCTCTGTTAACTTTTTTTCTAAGAAGGCAATGCGATTTGTTCTTCTCTCTTTTCTTGCATCAATTCTCTGTTGCATCTCTAGTGCTTCTTTCCACCCCAGTGCTCCTGCCAATTCCACTTTCTTTAGTGCCAATTCTTGTTCTATCTTTCTAATCTCTTGTTCCCTTTTGTCACACATTTCAACCTCTTCTTTAGTTTCTACATGAGTTCGCTCTTCTATCATAATCTGCTTATTCTCTCCTGTAGAAGTCTCTCTCACTTCCACCCTAGCTTCTCCTGGTGAAGGGCTTCTTATCTCCTCTAACCCGTTTTTGGATGAATCTAGTTCTCCAATGTCACACATTTCAACCTCTTCTATCATAACCTGGTTAGTCTCTCCTGTAGAAGTCTCTCTCACCTCTAATCTAGCATCTCCTGGTGAAGGACTTCTTATCACCTCTAACCCATTTTTGGATGGATCTAGTTCTCCAAACAATCGCCCTGCATATAGCGTATTACCTCTACTAAGAATTAAACCAGGGATGCTTTCTTCATTGTAACTCCTCTTCGCTCGCGATTTCTCCTTCCCATCCTCAAAGCGACATCTTCTTGCCCCATCCTTTAATATGTTCAATACTCTATGATAGAGTTCATTCTTTGAACCTTCCCCACCAGGTTCATTATCCAGATATAGTAAGAAGTGAGTGTTAAAAGTGGCCTCCGCTCCCACACCAGTTTCATCCCAGTTTCTATCTTCAATAATCTTCTCAACCTCCACTCTACACCAGGTTGACAACTCTGCATTCCTAAGAAGGAGTAAGGGAGAAGAAACGGATGCGTTTTTTGTTTCTACCATAGATGAAAATCTTGACCTAGCTCCTGTTAAGTCTTCATAACAAAGTGCCATTTTCCTCAACTTTTCCTCTCCTATCTTAAAAGGGATATTCATAGAGAGTGAAAGTGTTCTAAAATAGATGGCAAGCTCTACCACTAAGGAATTATGAGCGAGTCTGTCAACCCAATACCACATCCATGGACTATTCGCTTCTTCGATATTACTTTTGATCATATAATCCCATACAGACTTCGGGAGGACTTCCTTTAAAAGTACATATCTCCCCGCTGCTCCTTTGGTGAGAAAAGACATGTTTGCTATGACTAAGTCTTCTTTGTATTAATACTATCATCAGTCAAACTTATCTTTTATAGTCCCACCCCAGTGGAACTCGGAATGGGCGGCGGGCCGCTGCCTAGTCGCTTGGCCCGGTGGATACGGGGCACCGGCGTCGCCTCCACGTGTACGGTCGGCGCCGCACGCAACGTGGGCGGACGCGGCTTGACCGCCTCAAACGATTGGTCGTTCGGGTGAGTGGGGGTTGCGGGGTGGGGAGGGTGGGCGGCGGTGGAGGAGGGGTGGCGGTGATGACGGTGATGGCGGCGGTGGCGGCGGCGGCGGCGGTGGTGGTGGTGGTGGTGGCGGCGGCGGCGGCGGTGGCGGTGGTGGTGGTGGCGGCGGTGGTGGTGGTGGCGGTGGTGGCGGCGGCGGCGGTGGCGGCGGCGGTGGTGAGGGCGGTGGTGGTGGCGGCGGCGACGGCGGTGGTGAGGGCGGCGGTGGCGGCGGCGGCGACGGCGGTGGCGCGGACGGGACGAGGGCGGTGGCGGGGAGGGGGGGGAGGAGTGGTAGGTGGGGGAGGGGGAGGGGAGGAGGGTGGGAAGGAGGAAGGGAAGGGGTCGTGGCCGGGTTCGGGGTCAAGTGTGCAAATGTTTTTTCGACCAATCAGAAGGGGGGATTTTGGGGTGACCTTGGCAAGGTCGTGTGCAAAATTTTTGTGCTCTTCTGTGATTGGTTGAAATCGGAAATACCGGCTTGTGATTGGTTGAAAACAGGGGTCAATGAGTGCGTGTCTGTCTAGAAGTGCACTGACTATACTACTTATGTGTATAAAGGTATAATATGTGCTGTGTATTATTTATATCACTAAATTAGTACGACACTAGTGTGTCAAAGGGTCGTCATATAAATAAATACATGACATTATCATTAAATAATTAATAAATAAAACTTTCTTTACTTTACTTTACTTTACTTTATTTACTTGTTTAGCTGACACATTTAGATAATGCACACAATCATGTAATATTAATCGAATTAAACCAAAGATATCCTTGATTAAACACAGTTTTAAGAAAGGGGTACGTTGTTCGCTACAAAGGGCTACAAAGGGCTACAAAGGGGTACGTTGTTTGCTACAAAGAGGTACGTTGTTTGCTACATGACTGCTAAGGGGTACTTAAGCTAAAAAAGGTTGGGAACCCCTGATCTAGGCAGACATCATTTTAAAGCAGGTGTCCATGTAGATTTAGGTGTAGTTGCACACAACAATAACAAGTCTATGTCTGTTTATGGTTTCAACCAATAATAACTATCCAATAACATTTCTATTGTTAGGTACACACATTTGGGGCCAAATCAATGTGTCTCTATAGTTATATTCCAAGTGGTGGATGTAGTATTTCATTCAGGTAGGTATGAGCCTATAAACAGTCATTTCATTAGACTTTAGGCTACACATTTATCTGCTAATGATAATATTTTGAGTGAATAAGGAAACATGAAGTAAATTAAAGGTGAGCTCTTACTGCAGGCCACATGTCACCCGGAAAATGGGAAATAAGCATCGTACCTTCTATTACATCTCAGATTTTTATAAGAGTAATGTGTTTGATCTACGTGTAGGTTTTATGAGAGTACAACTGCAAGATTATTGTTATTTTGCTAATAGTCCAGGAAACCTGAAGTTGTCACACTCATCTTATACTATTACTACTCTAATTAGATTTCCAGATCGATGTCAATATGGGCCACTTTATGTAGTCATGTGTTTCATCACCCCTGATCTCGTAATAATTAGCAATCAAGTAAATATGAGAACGCACTCAAAGAGTGTTTTTATAGTGTATACATGTATACATGTATACATGTATACACTTATATGACCGAGTTAATCAGATAAGAAAATCCTTCTACTGCCTGCTTCATTTTCCCAGTCAGCTTTTTAGCTTCATCACAAATAGTAATCTTTCTTAGGTGACTAATATTCATTCATACATATGCACATGTATACACTGTACACTTGAATGAGTGAATCAGATAAGAACACCCTTTCACTGTCCATTTCATTTTGTCGGTCAGCTTTTTAACTTTATCACAAATAATTATCTTTCTTAAGTGCATACCTGTCAACTATCCCGATTTGAGCGGGACCCTCCCTATTTTAAACTCTCACTCCCACCAGCTCCCTATATCCCAATATGCTCCCTATTTCAGGGCATCAGATAGGTATTTTTCATTCTTGTATTATCCAATATCCAAGATTATCCAATAAATAGCATCAAATTAATACCCTTACTCAGTCTCATTTTTCTTTATCTGGTATTTTGATACAGCTTTGAAGTTATCAGCTACTACATAGCTTATTTTGTGCATGTGTATATAGGTCTAACATATTTGGGCAAATTGCTTTCACCACCAGCCTTTTTTTCAGCTTTTTTGTGATTTAGCTTTGTCGTTGCTAAAAGTACAAGCATGGTAGCTAATTTACATGTATTGCTGATTATCATTATGTCAAGAGATAATGATTGGTGCTGTGATAACAGTGGAGCTTGGCACCCATACCCTCCCCCCTCCTCCCACAGTTCCAACTCTCCAAATATATTTTCTGCAGTTGGAAGTTAGGGTCTTGCAAATTTCACCTGTGCACTTGGTAGTTGGGACCAGAGCTGGGCCCAAATCATAGATTTGACTTGACTTGCCAAGTCAAGTCACAAGTCAACTTGACTTGGACTTGCCAACTTGCTGACTTGACTTTGACTTGCGCATCAATGTGATTTGACTTGATTTGACTTGACTTGACTTGACTTTGACTTGACTTGACTTGTGACTTGCATGACAGCTGACTTGACTTGACTTGAGTTGAGGCATCACTGACTTGACTTCGACTTGACTTGCCTTCAAAATTTTAGAAGTTACTTGACTTGACTTGAGGCAGCACTGACTTGACTTCGACTTGACTTGCTTCCAAAATTTTAGAGATGACTTGACTTGTTGACATGCAAGTCGACATTTATCCTCATGTAATTGTACATGTAATTCTCCCCTATTATATTATTCTATTTATCAGAATGAGACGATGGAAGGGGCAAAAATCTTTTGTAAGCTTAAAGGTGCAGACACACGAGAGTGTTTTGGGACGGATTTGACGCTCGCAAATCACCAGAGTGTTAACGCTCTCCAAACGCTCACGCTCAGCCAGCCGAGGTATTGAGACGATTTGCTCGAGACGCTGATTGGCTGCTAAACAGAGTTAGTAAACATAAACACGTAGATTATCGCAGAGTGAATAAATACCGGCATGTCATTGACTAATGGTTAAATCGCCGTGCTCTTCGTTCGCCCTGTGTGTTGATCAAGGGCATTCGACGCTTGACCAAAAAACGCTCGCCCCAAAACGCTCTCTTGTGTTTCCACTTTTCCTTTGACAAGCTACAACTACAAACAATACAGGATTTACATGAAATGGCATTTAATCATTGGTGAGTGTTGGTGGCTGAGTGATCTAAGCTAGTCACTCTGGTCTTGCAGCTATGGAACAAGTTATCTGCAAGCACGGAGGGGAGGGGGTTCGAGTCCCGCCAATGCCCTGGGGGTTTTCGTCCCAAAGAAGGTTTTTCCTCTATGTCATATCAAACTCTAGAAGCCGTGGTGGCCCCTCGGCTATCTCTGCCATTGGGCAGCCACGTTAAATAAGTGTGTTTGGCGCCACGGATATTAGTATAATTATTCATGATGTTTCTTTATTATGTGTATCCCACGCCTCAAGCCTGTGGATTAGTAGAGGTAGGTTGAAATAGGTCTTAACTGCAATATTCTTTACTTTGTTCACATAGTTAACTAACTGCAATATTCTTTACTTTGTTCACATAAGATAACTAACTGCAATATTCTTTACTTTGTTCACATAAGATAACTAACTGCAATATTCTTTACTTTGTTCACATAGTTAACTAACTGCAATATTCTTTACTTTGTTCACATAAGTTAATCGTTTCTGGCAAAACAACAACAGTATTAGCTATAGACCTACTGCTGATTCAGATCCTAACCATACTTGCCAAGGAGCAAGAGCAAAAAGCCGGGATTTGCCTGCACAAATTTTCTGGACAAATACCAGAATCCCTGGACATAGTTTGAGTGTATGTTATTTGAATAACACCTATTTGTAAAAAGCAGACATGGACACTCTAGTGAATTCACTCTACTGAGTCAGCTGGAGTAACACCTTTTCATTACTTTGAAAAAAAGTATCGAATCATCTGCTTTAGTGCTATTTATTAGCTTTTAAAATACCTTTTTATAATGTAAATAATTTTTAAGTTTTATGAGGTTTGGTAACATTTTCACTATAGATCAAATTCAGGACAGCTGGCCAATTAGTAGGGCCAGGATCAAAAACCAAAATCTGGACACTTGGCAAGTATGGATCAAACAGTATTTCATATTTGAGATAAGAATAGTGGAACAAATCTCATCTGTTATTTCCGTTCTTATAAATATTCACAATCTACTATTTACATTGTATGTCTAACTGTACTCTAGCAGACTAGCCATTAATTATAGCCAAAATTTTGCAAATTTAGATATGGTTGACTGATTAGTATGAATACTGGAATAAACAAAAGTACGCATTGTAAGTATAAACCTTACTAGTTGCATGCATTCCATGGGGAACTGAAAGAGCAGGACAAGTGGATAGGAATAACTAGTATGAAGGTGGCCTGCAATGTGCTATAACACGTATTGTTTACAGGTGAGTGGCATTATCATTGTTATTTTCTATCTATCAGTTTTAAAACAGATTGATTAACTGCATGCATGATGAAATTATAGCAATTCCATCTAACAACATATATTAATAGTCATGGATACAGCATTAAAAGCTATTTAGAGTCTTTCTATACGAGTCATGTAAATTACTACATTGTACATGCTATAAAAACCATAACTCAAACTTGATTCAAGTCTGTCAAATCCTAATTATATTTGTCCATGTAATATGTACTATACATTTGCTTTTGTAGTGTATTCGGTTTATAAGACTCCGTTTACAACAAACATGGATGATAAAATGTATATCAGTTAAGCTTTGCTTAGCTGCACATGCATGTACATGTGTCTATGCTGCTGAACTGTATTCTTCTTATGCACAAAAGAATATTAGACTTAGCTTTTTGTGAGGAGTTGCAACTGCAGGAGGGGGATCACTTCAATCAGCTCTATTTTGTTCAGAAATTTCCCTGCATCATTCATTAGTTCACTCATATACAGTGCACAGTATTTTATTTAGCTTTCATAGTTTACTAGTATACAGTGTCTGATCATACTATTATAACACTGTTTCAGATTGCTGTATGTTCCGGATTAACTGATGGATATGACTTCTGAGAACATTCACCTTCTAAATAGAGATTCATCATCCAACACTCTTTTATCAGAGGAGTTGTCTGAACATGATAGTCATGAAGGTAATCAGTATATAATACATTACAGTCCTACTCTGTAATGACATCAGTTTAGTAACGTGTTCATGTTTGATTCATAATTGAGATAGTCTTGATTAGCTCTAATAGATCTCATTACTGGTTAGATAGTCTGGTAGTATCACTACTATTAGAGATCAGTGCAAAGACCTAAAAGTGACGCTTAGAGTCTCATAGAATAGCCCAACAAAAAATTTCAAGCCTCCACTTGTGGTTTTTTTCTCAAGTAACAGTTGGAGTTGGCAAAAAATTTACCAGTCTTACTTGTCATAACTAATCTCAGGTAGGAAAGCTACATGTAGAATCTGAAGAGATCAGCATTTTTGTTAATTTGGGATAGAAAAGAAGGGTGAAGGGGCACATGAACGCTACAAGATTGACTGCTCTTCTTAGCATCACCAAAGACTTTTTCTAGAATTAAACCTGGATGTCCTACATTGAAGTCCATAATGCTAGCGACTAGGCCATAGCTGAGCATTTGAAGTTGACAAGCTTATTGTTTTATTGATAATTATGTTATTCACAGGTATACTACAGAATTATTTAATTTTAGCATAGTATGTACAGTAGTAGATTGATTTGGGTTGAGTTGATGTAATCAAGTCGCTACTAGTAGCCTCATCCAAACAAAAAGATCATAACGATGTATTTTTTGCAAGAAAATTATTTTTGAGCAATCAGAGACTTGTTCCCAATCGGGGCATCTACAGCACCTACTCGCCTAGCACAGTGAACAGAACATGCTGCCACTACACCAGCTCAGCAACCTTAAAAAGGAAGCTTCACCAGTGAGCAGTAGACATGACATAATACTCTGCTAATGGGGCTCTGGGTCCAGTGTTTGTATTACCAGATTGAGGCTTGGTTCAATCTGTGGAATTGCTGATCTTAATTAGTTATTCCCACTCATGTTACCGAACCATATCTTACAAATAATTGAGTGATCCGCCAGTTGTTGGACTGTAAAATTTTCACTTAGAAAACATATAGCAGGTAGCCTATATGTAAAGTTTTATGTGTAAATTTAATAAAATATAATGTAAATGTGTCGCAAAGTCATGTACACGTCTAACTATCTAAATAAACTGTTATTATAGTAATATTGTGGTGAAACAGCCTCCATGGCAATGGCTTCCCTGGGCCAACCACACAAACATCGTATATAACACTGACAATAATCTAATCCATATTCATTCATGCATGATGCCTTACCTTGTATTGCATTATACTCATGCGTGTTACCTTATTATTATTCAATTGTATTATATACTACACCTCTTTTATATATTAACAATCAGGCTTTGGAATTACACTTATATTGCATCTTGGGTTTTCCCACTTACATTGCTAGTAATTGCGTGCTATTGTCTGATTAAATTAAATAGAGTCTTTTGCCATTTATATTAAGTAATCTTGTGGCCGATGCTATGGAATGGACTCATACTTATATGTCATATATTTTACACTATTGTAAGCACATTTTGTGCCAAGGCCGACCCTTTTTGTAGCCGACATCGGGCGGAACCATCCATGTTGTTGCATCAGTTCCGGAGCCGATACCACATTGGCCGGCCGATACCATGTGTGGCTCTGTTGGCTAGAAGTAGTTGTAGTATAAAAGGCAGTGCATTTTCTGTATCAAATTAGTTGTTGATTGCGCTTCAATAAAGCAACATTTCCTAACTCAAACCTATAGAGGCTTACTCTCTTAGGCTGGTAACTCTACCGGAGGATCTTTGGATCCAGTACGGCTCGAGTTCATCCCCATCCTAGTTTAAGCACATCTCTACACTCTTTCTTAGACTTAGGTCGATCCCGGATTCTATATGAATCTAACGTCGGGCCTAAGATCTTAGAATACACAATCTTTCACTGCACTCCTCTGGAGTCTAAAGTCTACATGACCTACGTCGGTCCTGAGCTCCAATGAGTCTCGGCATCGGGCTACGTCTGATATAACATACAATATTCCAATAAGAGCACATATAATAACTGTTCACTCTTTATGTAATGAGCAGAAGGTTACTTGGTCGGCCTCTACCACCTTCCAATCCCTTCACATACTTGTAGCCCTCGGCTCCTGTATGTAACTTACTCCAAAAACATAACAATATTGCCTATTATTTACAGAGAGAAACTCTCTAATGAGAAATTGGACAGGGGAACAGATCCTTACCACTGTTGTTCTTGTTGCTATGACACTGGTTCAAGGTCTATCCTTTTCTGTTCTGGCTCCATTCTTTCCAAGTGAGGCAGCAGAAAAAGGTGCATCACCTGTAGCCATTGGACTGATATTCGGAATCTTTGAGTTAGTTACATTCATAACATCTCCGATCTATGGGGCACTAGTAAGTTTCTTTATAACAATATCTACATTACTGTTGGATATACAAAACATTGAATATATAATCGAACTTCAACATAAAACTACGTGTAGACACAGAGTTAGATGTTGATGTATACAAAGACACACATGTACATGCAGATAGAGCATGTACGTGTAGATGTAGATATATACAGGTATGAGTATAGAGATAAACCTATATGTAAGAGAGATACTTATGCATTCAGTTGTAGATAGCATGCAGATCCTTTTGCAGAAACAAACACTTGCACAGGCATTAGAATGGTCTAGTTGTATTATTTGGGTAGACATATAAAGCAGATCTTCATGTAGATTTCACATAGCTGTATTAATAGTCTCCCAAAACAGTTTTTGACTATCGCAAAAGTAAGGTAACTGCTAATTTTCCAATTTTATAAAAGCAGTTCTAATTTCATTAATTGAGACACAAAGAGGGCTATGAAATACAATTCTTTTGTTATTAATTATAGAACATAATTATTTTATTTAAATGTACTGTACTATAATTGTTTAAATATCTAGTTTAGAGCAGTACAAAAATCAACTTCAAAGTAGGACACCAGTCTCACATACCAAATGCTTTCAACCAATAAATCTCAATCAAAAACATTTCTATTTTTAGATAAACAATTTTGGAGCCAAGGCAATGTGCCTCTATGGCTGTATTCTGAGTGGTGGAAGTAATATTTCATTCGGGTGAGTATGAGCTTACATCATCTCATTAACTTGTAACTGCGTGTATATTTTTAAATAATGACATCGTGAGTTAATAAGGAAATATATGTATCAAGTACAACATTAGAGTTCTCCCAATGCAGACCCTACATGCACTTATCACCAGTAAAATATAATAATATATAATTATTTTTCTGGTGATAAGCAAATAATATTGGAGTTGTACTCCAAGATGGAAGCCTTGTATGAGAACACAACTTCTATCAAAATTGAACCACAAGGAGTAATTACTCTCTGTGGTTCAATTTTGATAAGAATTGTGTTCTCATGCAAGACTTCTCTCTGGGAGTATAACTCCAATATTATTTATATTTTGCAAATGATATTATGGAACATAGACATGGAAACTTGAGTTTGTTACACTCTACTAAATTATAGAAACTTGGAGTTGTCATACTCTACAAAAATATTACGACTATGATTAGGTTTCTAGATAGATGTCCAGATGGACCTATTTATATAGTCATGTGTTTGATGTGTCGGGTTGTTGAGGGAAATGGAGCCGCTATGACGGTGACGGCGGCATTTTCTATAATGGCATCTGCTTTTCCAAAGGATCTTGGTACAGCAGCAGTGAGTACTCACTTTTCACCTTAGTTGGGTTGCTTACACAGTGAAACTGTTGTCTCTGCTTCACCTGTGAAGAGCAGAGTGACCTCAACGATGTTGGGGATCAAAAATAAAACTTATTCATAATCGGACTATTCCTAAGCTCACAGTTACAGTGTATAAAATCCTGCTAAATACAGGTTCACTAGTACCTGGTACCTGTACCTGCTAAATACACGCGCTGGCCGAGTTCACAAATGTGCCAACTGGCAAAACGGAAAAAATGGAGTTATCAGTTGCATGTTGTAACGAGTGCCAAACTTCATCACCACAGAAAATTTTGAAGCTCTAGTTAACTTATTGGCTCTGTTATGCCGCTTCAAATATTATAATTTACTATATAACTTCATTGTGGCTTTGTCACCAAATGCCTATTATCTCAGTTTGGCCTTTTGTCCAGTTGGCACAATTGAGAACTGGGCCAGCGACAGGTTTACTAGTACCTGGACTTAGCAGGTACAGATACCAGGTACTAGCGAACCTGTATTTAGCAGATACAGATACCAGGTACTAGCAAACTTGTATTTAGCAGGTACAGGTACCAGGTACTAGCAACCTGGCTTGAACAGGACAATCTGTATTATGTAATCTGTATTTCAATTTTTTCCTAATGTTATAGCTTCACTGAATGCAACAGCTTTTCATTATTTTGGTGTTTGAAAATTAGACAACAGTTTAAAACTCAAACCATACATACCAGCAGTAACCGGTACATCGTCTCTATGAATTACATAGCAACTTACTTGGAAAGTTTTTAGTAATGATATTGCAAGATTTACTATGCTTCAGGGGGTTTTGGAAACTGCTATTGGTGTAGGAATGACGGTAGGACCAGCAATAGGGGGAGCTTTATATGGTGTAAGTTATCAATGCAGTGAAACTAGATTCCGGTAAAGGGACATTTCGAAAAAGACAGTTCGAAACAGGACATCTCACAACCGGACAGTTCTAAACCGGACCTTTCTAAACTGTGAAGATTACATTTAGAAGAACACAACTCACAGATGATTAATTTTAATCAATTAATTTAATTTGTTACATAAAAAGTAATATTAAAAATAAAAGCAGTCGAAATCTGGTAGTTGGGGTTGGGGGTTTGGCATTTTGAACTGTCCGGTGTTGTACCGTCCACTTTTGAAACGTCCTGTTTCGAACTATCTTTTTCGAACAGTTGCAAATTTCTAAATTTCATGTGTGCTATGTGTGCTATTCAAAGTTTCTAGTTTTTCAGCATTAACTTAAAAGTGTAATAGCATAATCAAAAATATATTTTTGGAAGGAATTTCTTTGTTAGTTGCAAAGGATTTAGACAGCAGTAAAAGTAGCCCATCTCTGACCTTAGTAGAGCTTAAACTAGACCCTCAGGCGATGAATGTGCATAATACAGTTTACCTAAATCTATGAATATAGGCTACATATTGTGGTGAAACAGCCTCCGTGGTAATGGCACCTAGGCCAGCCACACTGACATTATAATAGCTGACATTAATTACCTATTCTTATCCATGCATTGTTATCCATACTCACCTATGCATTCACTATTATCTTATATACTGCGTGTCTTATATATATATCTGTACTAGCAATCAAGCCTTGGGATTACGTTCTATTGCAACTTGGTTTTTCCCACACTTATATACATATTTAGTAATTGTCTGTTCTTGCTTGATTGTGAATTATTAGAGTCCTTTGGCCATTTTATATAGTAACTTCGTGGCCGACCTTATAGATTTAGCTCATAATTATATATGACATGTTTCTCCTTATTGTAAGCACATTTTGTGCAAGGGCCGACCTTTTATGTGGCCGAGTCGGGCGGAACCAGACATATTGTTGCGTCAGTTCCGGAGCCGACCCCATGTCGGATAACCGACACCATGTCGGGCCCTTTTAGCCGGAAGTTTGTTATGTATATAAGGCAGTGCATTTTGTGTTGTGAATCAGTTGTTGATTGCGCTTGAATAAAGCAACATCTCCGAACTCAACCTACAGAGGCTTACTCTTTAGGCGGGTAACTCCACCTGAGAATCCTTTGGATTCAGTACGGCTCGAGTTCACCTCATCCTAGGCTAAGCACATCTCTATCCACCCCTTAGGCTTAGGCCGATCCCGGGTTCTAATGAACCTAGCGTCGGACTTAGGTTCTCAAGGTTAGACATTCTTTCTCTACACTCCTCGGAGTATAAATTCTACATGACCTACGTCGGTCCTGAGCTCCAATGAGTCTCGGCATCGGCCTACGTCTGATATAATTTACAATCTACACTATAAAGAGCACCCATAACTGTTCACTCTTTTATGTAATGAGCAGAAGGTACACTTGGTCGGCCTCTACCACCTTCCAAGCCCTTCACATACTTGTAGCCCTCGGCTCTCGTATGCAATAGTACTCAAAAACATTACAATATTACATAAGTTATAGCTATCTACATACACATCCACATAACAAAAATGTAAATGCGGCATAAATTAATGTTCTGGTGGTAGCGCGTCAAAGGTTTCGGTAGAATTGTTTACCATCTTCTGTTTACCAAAGAGTCCTTATATTTCTGCTTCAGGTTGGAGGCTTTATCCTACCGCTTTTAACTGTTGGAAGTGCACTGCTGGCATTTCTTGTGATTGGATTTTTCACTATCCCCAGCATAGGTTTGTTCTTCCACAAGGTAGATTTACAAAGACTTTAGAGAAGCTACCGTTGTTCAAATACTATAAAATTATTGCATTAACTACAACTTATATTTATGACACCATTTCATTTTATAGATAGAACTCAGACTATGTCTGGAAGCATCTTCACTCTACTAAAGGTACCTGGATGTTTAGTAATATATGTAGTAACTATGTGCAGTGGATTATCTCTAAGCTATTTGGACCCTAATTTCAACCCATTTATGCTGAAAAGAGTGAGTAAAAATACGTCTACCTTGCTAGGAATGTGCAGGGACAGTGGAAAATTCTTGGGGTTGTTCAAAGATTTGGAAATTTGTATAAAAATGTTATGGCTTGTGTTCTATTTATTATGTTGAAGAGAATAATGACGCACCTTGCAATAAAAAGTTTCAAAGATCTCATTCAACAATGTTTTCTGATGTTTCAGTTTCCATGGATTACAATACCACAGATTGGTTTAATATTCTCCATTGGATCTTTAGTATACGCTGTAATGGCACCGGTAGCAGGTTATATCAGTGACAAGGTTTGTGTACTTGTATTTTACTTATAATTAGTATCAAAATTCTAGCTATATTAGCTTTAAACAGAAATTCATGGTGTGGTTTTAGTGGAGGCCACAAATGAAGCTAGGTCATATGCATGTTCATAATTATAGCAGTACCCTTTAGACATGATTAATCATAGGCTGATAATCTAGCTTACGCCAGATATAGGCACTCCAGTAATTTTGCTATGCTCAGTAAACTCAAGCTACTGCTGCTTATTCTACTGTAACTTTAACTGGCTTCTGATGCTGCATAGTATATAATAGTATAAAACCGGAGTTGGCGTCTACTACTCAATTACTGTTATTTAGACACACACGAGAGTCTTGGAATGATAAATAGCCTGCTATTGAAACACATTCGGTAAAAGGTAATTTTGAAAAAGACAGTTCGAATCAGAACGTTTCACCACTGGAAATTTCGAAACGAGACAGTTCAAAACTGTGTAGGTTGCATTTAGAAGAACACAACTTGCAGATAATTAGTTCTAATTAATTAATTTGATTAATTAAATAAAAAGAATAATATTAAAAATAAAAATTAGTTGAAATCTGGTGGTTGGGGTTTGGGGTTAGAGGTTTCAAACTGTCCGGTGTTGAACTGTCCAATTTCAAAACCTCCTGTTTCGAACTGTCTTTTTCGAACAGTCGCACATTCGACACATTCACAGGGTTTCCATCATTGAACCAGCATACAGCTAGCACTGATAACATCTGTAGTTAGCACTGATAACATACTGATATCATGTATCTAACTGATCGGTAACACATTCTGCATAGTCTATCTAGCTACCGGGCCCTGTGTCGACTCTGAGGGCATCAACTGTGTTTGCAGTCCTGCCGAGTTTAACTTGTCTCTCTCTCTCTCTCACTCTCTCTCTCCCAGAAACTCTTGGCTCCTCTTGCTTGGTCAGCCTGTTCTGGCTCCCTCCTACCTGTGCGGCTGCGCCTCAGCTGGCCCAGTCGTACATAACACTAATCCATCCATCAACTAATCGTTGGCATATAGCCAGCTCGAATGACGGCGTACTAAGAGGACACACTGACTGAGCCCACTAACTGGGTGTAAGCTGAGTCATCCCATAGCTGAGCTTGAACCATGAGGACCCTACATTTGGTGCTAGACGAGTGTATAATGCTTGGGTTGAACCTCAAGAACACTAACACTCCTAATAAGAGTGATTGGTACAAAATGAAAGTTTCATAAACTTGAGACCATCTCAATTTTTAAAACTGAAGTTTACTATCAAATAGAAATTACTTGTAACATTTGTGATGAATGCTGCTGACTTAACTTTCCTAATTATAACAGCACATGCTAATTTGCAGTGTATCTACAAAAAATACCATTTGCTTTTCTAAATCTGGTTGCAGTGGTCTCAAGGAGTCTTATGTCTAACAGGTCTGCTGGTCACTGCTTGCGCTTTTCTCCTACTCGGACCCAATCCTTGGCTTGCTGAACTTTTTACAGCAACGTAAGCTCAGTATAATAGTTCTATATGGCTATATTATTAGTTTTATTATTTTATTTGTTTTTAATACATAGACTGTATGCTTGCTTATGAATATCAAATATAATGTAATTAATATTGCAATGCATTCAACGTGTGAATAATGAAACTGCAATGTAATGGATTTTTTGGAATAATCACTATCTATTGCTTGATTTATGTGTAGACGATAGCATAGTAAAGGCGATCTTTGATGCAATTTTAGAATACCTGAAACAATTATAGCATTGGTGTTGTCTGGTTTGGGAACATCTGCTGCCGTAATGCCAACCTTCTCATTGGTCTTTAGGCAAGCCAGGTATGTGTGATTGTATTAACTCTTGTGACGAGATGAGAGAATCATGCAGCCCCAAGAACTCTGTAATTACCTTTCATGAATAACACGCAGCCCATTGGTTTAACATCTTCATTATGAGTGTACATGCATATACATGTATTCTAGTTGCGTATACTAATATATAGCAGTAGGTGTAAATTCTGGAACAGTCAATATTAGTACAACATAGGCTGTACATGTGCATAACTATGCACTGTATAATGTATATATAATAATTTCGTACTGCAGATGTAAAAACTGAAATATATCAGGTACCATTCAGTATTTCATGTTACATAGTACTACTGTATGCTACATGCTATTGTACAATATTTGTGTTATATGCGACACTTACGCATAGAGTGTAGTAGCCTATATTTACCACTTACGTCACCACACAGGAAAAAATTTATAATTTATGCAGTCATTACCTCCCGAAGGCAATTGATTGTATAAGAAAACGATATAGAGGATGGCACTATGTCATGTCAGTTTTATGTAGCCGGTTGTGTGAAACATCGTATGTGTATTTCAGAAATAAAGAGTTTCCAGAAGATATCCAGACATTTGGACTCATTTCAGGATTTGTCTCATCGGCTTTTTCTCTGGGATCATTCCTTGGTCCAACAGTTTCAGGTGTTCTAACACACAAATATGGGTTTGCTTGGTGCTTCTCCACAGCAGCTTTTATTAATCTGGGTGTGGTAAGTGTCTCAGAGATATTATTTATATGATAGAAAACAAGACAGTTAGCTACCTTCAAATACATGCTATTACAAATACTAATCTTCTGTTAGTAGTGGAACCTCCTAAAAATATTTTATCTACTCGGCAACATTATTTTATGTTTGAATTAGTACCATTGTTTGTTATTTACTTCTTTTAGTTCAGTTACTCCAAAAATATTATTTGTTGTATGTATTACAGGCAGCCATATTGTTTACCTACATGGTTATAATGAGATCAAAAGGTGAATGGCCAATTCCTATTCCAGAAGAAAATGACAGTGAAAGATCTGATAACTCCACAACTATTCTCCCATGAGTTGTTACTGCACTATATGCTGCAGTTAGACTGTAAATCATAGCACTGTATATGTAGTACATGTATATGTAGTACATGTATATGTAGTACATGTATAATATAATTATAGTACATACGTAGTACATGTGTATGTAGTACATGTACATGTACATGCATGTAGTGTATAGTACATGGTAATACTGTAATGGTACGCACAGTTGTCTCTTACACCTGACACTCATTATTATGTGTGCTTACATGTATATACTTGCTTGCATTCTACCTTATGTAACCTCTATATCATTGTATATACTTGTATACTTATTACTAAGTCTTTTTATGCCTTTTATACCCATGCACAGAGGCCCGACCTCTCAGAATTACCTGATATTTATTTTGTACATGAATTGGATCATTATAAGCAACTTTTGTATAACCCGACCCATTTTAGGTCGGCCGTCGGGCTTCCGGCAGCCATGTTGTTGCGCAAAGAGGAAGTAAGTAACCCCAAAGACTAGGTAGTTTTTCTGAGTTGTCCTCTCTTGTATGAGCAGATAAATATAATTGGGAACCACATAATTATGCTAAATTTAGTTATTTATTTCTTTTGGCTCTAACATTGTTGAAGGAATTTACAAGCTTTTGGTTAATAGAAGAGTTATTGAACCCATGTGCTTTATAGCAAGGTTAACTGGGTTACTCAGATGATGTAAGACTTCTATAGGAGCACACAACTCCAAGAATATTTTTCATTTAAAAATATTGCAGTACATAGACATACACTGTAGGAAACCTGAAGTTGCTACACTGACTAATACTATTACAGTTTTGATTAGATTTCTAGATAGGCTTCCAGATGGACCTGTTTATATAGCCATGTGCTTCATGTGCCGGATTGTTGAGGGGAATGGAGCAGCTATGCAAGATACTGCTGCTTGTGCTATGATGGCGTATACATTTCTAAATAATGTTGGTACAGCAGTAGTAAGTAGGCATCCCTCTTTAGCTATGTAGTGGTTGCTTGCATGGGAACCTACTACCTCTGCTACACCTGTGACAATCAGGCTGGCTTGAGCAAAGTAATTCTTAATTGGGAGTGATTGATGTCAGAAAGTTCAAGTTCAGTGACTAAGTACAGACAGCAGCAGCAGCTCAATCTGCTAAGATCAGCTTCCTATTACCAATAAAAATAATTAGTGTAGTATCTGTGGACAATTTGAAAATGTTAGTGAAAAACAAGAGATTCTGAAAACGTCTTTGTGTGGTTGGAGATTTGGAATTCGAACGTTTTCGGAACGTCCTGTTTCTAACTGAAATTCCGAACAGCCGTAAATTCAGTATTGGTAGTTTGCAGAATGGTGCTAATATTATTTTAGTATTGAATAATTATGGGTATTTGCACTTTGCACAAAAATTGAAACAATATTTTATAGAGCAATAAATTACTTATGGCACTAAATCAATATATTTACATGTAAATACATGACTGTGCTTTTATTCGACAGAAGTAACTTGGCAAGTGTGACTGGAAATTGCATATTGTATAACTCAGAGCAGTGTTCTTTAATATAATTATAACATCTGTTCCATTTACTGCGCCACAGGGAGTGTTGGAAACTGCTCTTGGTGTAGGAATGATGATAGGACCATCACTAGGGGGCGCTTTATATGATGTAAGTTATAAATACTATGATTGTATAGTCAATCTCATGTGTACTATGAAGTGAAAATATGTTGCTGATGCCATTATTCAACAAACCGCTAAGTCTCAGCAACAATTTAATTGCACGACATTAATATTGCTCATATTTCTCTTGCAAGAAAGTCTTTGTGTCACTTGCCAAGAACTTAGTTAAAAAGAGTAAAATGAAAAAGGGATCACTCCGGCCAAAAACTGTCCCTTCCCGCCTCAAAGCGCGGTCCGGATTAGGAAGGAGTTATGTCATCTTATGTACAGATCCTCTATTACATGTACCATTGGCGTTCCGCGGACCAATAAGAAGCGCTTCCTTACAACGGCATCGTATAAACTCTTTATTTATAGTAACGAAATGTTACTGCAGGGTGCTATATATCACAATCATTAAATTGCAGTACGAGTCGAACAGATATGCAAATTCTTAGTAGATAAATGGTGAAAAAGTGAATTGAGGAAAGCCGGGGCTACCAAAATGAGCGTATTTGGTAAAACAAGGTATTATTATTGAGTGACCCCTCTTTCTTTTTACTCCCTTTTACTCTCTTTTACTTGGTTACACAACTAGACAGTCCCTGGCTCTGAGTTGGGTTTGAACCAGTGCCATGTGCCATGTGTATATATATAATAATGGTATGAATCTATAAATACATATACATATATAAGTTATACACATATGTACATGTAGATATACATTCGTTGTGCTAGTACTGTGCCAATGGCGCCGGTAGTATCGTTTATCAACTTCTGCTTATCACTAATTTCCCATCTTCTGTTTCAGGCTGGAGGCTTTCTTCTGCCACTTGTATCTGTTGGAAGCGTGATGTTGGTGATTTTTGTGATTGCATTCTTTACCCTCCCCAGTATAGGTTCGTTTTTTTATATGGTAAATCTGTTAACATGTCAGAACTGTCCTGCAAAGACTTCTGTGTTACCTACAAGTGTGCATCGTTTATTATTGTTTTATTCTCTAGAGAGCACAAAGTCAATCCCTGGAAGCATCTTCACTCTACTAAAGGTACCTGGATGTTTAGTAGTTAGCTTAGTAATTATGAGCTGCGGAATATCGATGAGTTATTTGGGTCCCAGTATCAATCCATTTATGCTGGAAAGGGTAAGTTCAGTGATATTAAGACTGTGCAGGAACTGTTAGTACAATTCCTCGAATTGTTCAAAGGCTTTGATTTTGAAATAAATATTATAAACCTTTGTATCTCTTTATCTTGAAGAAGATGGGCATGCATTCATTAATTTAATTCAACATTATCACCTGCTGTTTCAGTTTCCGTGGGTTACAATACCACAGATTGGTTTAATGTTCTCCATTGGATCCTTAGTATACGCCGTAACGGCACCAGTGGCAGGATATATCAGTGACAAGGTTTGTGTTCTTGTAATCTGTCTACAATATAGACATTCAAATTGGAATTTATGAATTACATGTAGCTTCAGTCAAGAATCTAAGAAAATTGGGGCTTAAAGTAGAACCCTTGGATGTTATTGCCTGTGAACATTATCTTGTATGCCATGCAAATCATACAGCAGCAGAGTTCTGTATCTGCCTACTGACCTATATTTTAGTGCTGCATAAAAAACTAGAATGCACATTACTCCTATTGACATCTTCTAATCAGCTATTCCTGTCACAAAGCTACTTATCTTGGAATTATAAATAGTCTGCTACTTGATATTTAAAGTATACATCATGTGTGCTAAGTAGATGTATATTCATTGGATAATTGGTTGTAGTTGTTGCCAATCAGCACCAGAAAGTCTAGATCATAAATGTGTGGTAATGTGATCAATATCGACTATTGCCAGCTGAGCTCAGGAGTGGGTAGATTTAATAGCTTGCACACCTGCAGTTTAACCACAAGTATATTGTTATAGTGACGTGTTCCAGTGAGTACAACAAGCTGAACAGTTTAGTTAACCACATTGTGTTGCTACAAAGACAACCTGCTGCACAGACACACAGCTAGTTCTTTAACCACAAACAACACTGTAGCTAGGCTGTTAGATGCTTTTTGGGGTTTGGGTTTGGGTTTGGGATTGGGCGGCAAACAGAGAAATGAAGAAAATGATTTCGCCTGCATGATTGTGCAGTGGTTAACCTTTTAATTTAGTAGACTTTCAGTTTTACCAGTTCAAGTCTCACATACACCTGACATGAAAGGTGAGCTCTTTCACTCAGAGCCCAGTTCCTCTTGCTCGTCTAAGTTTCAGCTTCTGAGATTTGTCCAATAAGGTGGCTTGATGTCCTAATGATAGCGAAAAGATGAAAATCAAAAAGCTTAAAAATTCTGGTTCAGTTTTGACAGAAGAAAGGCTCACAACTAACATACCAATAGTATCAGTTTGTTAAGAGTGCTTGGTACCAAGCGAAAAGTTCATGAATTTAGGAGATTTTAATTTTTGAAATTGAAGTTTTCTATCAAAGTATGGCTTACTGTGAAGATTCTTTTAACAACTAGATACATGTACATTGCAAATAAAAGGAGCTGTTGAGTTAATTTCCTTAAATTTTAACAAAACAATTTTCTCTAATTCACTTATTCAAAGATAATCCAATATTTTCTAAATTTTGTTGCAGTGGTTTCAAGGAGTCTTGTGTCTAACAGGTCTGCTGGTCACTGCCTGTGGTTATCTCCTACTTGGACCAAATCCTTGGCTTACAGAACTTTTTCCGGCAACGTAAGATCAGTTTAACGCTTTATACATGTTTCTTTGTGCATGGTCTGTTGATAATACATACTTTCATGCAATTATTTAATGTGATTTAGGCTTGCATAACAATTAATAGGATGTAGTACGTTACACATTTGACTGGTGAACGCTATCAATATGATGTCGAAGTTTGTGAAGGATCGATCGTTGTTAAATCTATTTGAAGACTATTTAATACTGCAAAGAAATTATTGATGCCATTTTAGAATACCTGAAGCCATTATAGCGATGGTGCTGACTAATTTGGGAGCACCTGCTGTACTAATGCCAACCTTCCCACTGGTCTGCAGGCTAGCCAGGTATGTGAGCATGCATAAATTTCACCAATGTTGCTGTAACCGAATAATTAAAACCATATTATCACCATAAAACATCTGGCATGCTGATTCATGGAGATACAATCAGTGTTCGAAGTGTGATTATGCAGGAAGATGTAGCGTGTACCCACCTCAATTTTAGTAGGTACACCTGGCGTGTACCCTCATGTGAGGACTAGCGGTGGAAATATTCAGGCTTCTTCCAATAGCAGCTGAGCTAATCTACATTCATTCCCAACCCATTAGTCTGCTAATTGTTTTAGGAAAGGTATTATAGCGCCCTTACTAACTGCAGCCAGTCAGGCCGCCTGTCTTTAAACATTGAGAGGTCGCTAACCTAGTCAATTTAATATTTGAATCAAATGGATTTCTAAAGTATTTTCCATTTCGATAGTAATAGGCTTTACAAAATAACACATGAAAAATAAGTGATAATATGTGTGGCAAACATTTTTATATTAGCAAGTCCTAAGTACTACTGTTTACCCACAAATAGTATATAACATTTAAGATCTTGACAGGAAAACAAGGGAAACAAATCTAAATTTCTCAAACATTTTCTGCCTGTACCGTGTACCCACCTCATTTTTTTCCACTTCGAACACTGGATACAATATATATATAACAATAGTATAATATTACAACATACCCATTGTCATTCAACACTGTGTGGTTATACATAGGTCTACTAATGTGCATGCATATATGGTATGTAATAATTACAGATAGCATGAACTGTGTCCACAATTTTGAATCTGCACAATTACATGTATCTATTGGATGTATGAAAATAATAGAGAAGACAACTTCTACTGATCGTGTAAAATTTGCACTTTATTAATTTTAATTGGCTCAGCAGAATTGGTACAAGTGGATAATTACGCAAAATGTTGCATCTGTATTTTAGAAGTAAAGGTTTACCAGAAGATATACAGACATTTGGACTCATTTCAGGGTTGTTCTCATCTTCTCTTTCTCTGGGTGCATTCCTTGGTCCAACAGTTTCAGGTGTTCGTTCTAACACAAAAATATGGATTTGCTTGGTGCTTCTCAGCTGTTGCTTTTTTCATTCTGGGTGTGGTGAGTATCTCACCACTGCTATCATAATCGAACATTGAGAGGGCCAAAATTTGCTTGCATAGTTCAACTTTGACAGCCAGTAACTGCTGGTAATACAAGGATTAGACACTATAACTTTTGATAGATCACATTCCAATTTGAGCATATGAATCCATTATTTAGGAGTATGCAAATTTTGCTGATTGAACGAAGCCTCGCTGTAATTTTATGGACTTTGTGATGCTTGATTTTGAAAGAAGGGTCAAGAATATAATTTATATGTTGTTATGGGAGAATACATGAAAGTTATGTAGCTTTTAGTGAACATTGTTGCAAGATTTTTAACTTGCTATGAAAATACTGACATTCCTTATTTTCTAAACTACCGATCAAGAAACAGGAACTACATGTAGTTTAAACTGTTGTATAAGATTTCACTTTGTTAGTCAGTTAGATAAGAATTTTTACTTCAAATGATGTACAACTGGTCTAAGTTGATAAAACTACACATCTGGTATAACAGTGGAGCTCTAGCTCACATGGAGTCAGTCATTTAATACTCTACACATGTATTTACTATTTAGTCCATATCATGTACCCGTACTCGACCTTAATTACTTGGTCCAAGCATGTGCAATCGTCAAATATGTGAAGCAGATCGTCAAAATTATAGGATGTTGGCATTTACAACAACTGAGGGCATACGTTTTGTTATGTAGTATATATTAAAATATCATAATACTGATGACAGTGGTATGAAATATTAGATTATGTATTACAGGCAGCCATATTGTCCACCTACATGGTTATAATGAGATCAAGAGGTGAATGGCCAATTCCTATTCCAGAAGAAAATGACAGTGAAAGATCTGATAACTCCACAACTACTCTTCCATTGAATGTAGCTACAGTATTATTTTACTGTTGTCAAATCGTAGAATATGACTGTACACTCTATATACATGTAGCACATAGTATACGGTGAACAGTGCATAATGCATCATGGATAGCACACTGCACATAGTGTATGGTGCATTGAGTAATAGTACATAGTACATAGCAACATAGCAACATAGAACATACAAGGTACTAGTATTTATCCATGCAACAGGTTAGAGCAGGGGTTCTCAACCTTGTTTTGTCTAAGTAGCCTTTAGCAGTCATGCAGTAAACAATGTACCCCTTTGTAAAACTGTGTTTAATCACGGCTATCCTTGGTTTAATTCACCTAATATTTCATGCCCGTTATCAAAATGTATCACTTAAACAAGTAAATAAATGCAGTATGGTATGAGACATGAATTATTTAATGATAACT
This sequence comes from Bugulina stolonifera, assembly GCA_935421135.1. Taxonomy (NCBI): domain Eukaryota; kingdom Metazoa; phylum Bryozoa; class Gymnolaemata; order Cheilostomatida; family Bugulidae; genus Bugulina; species Bugulina stolonifera. Next base: position 11,930,145 of record OW285191.1, read on the forward strand.
ATGCCATGTAACTCTCATAGGTTGTAGCATTTTATGGCTTTCTCACTGGTTTAGCTCAACTTCAATATGGAGACGAGTGTCGATAGCTTGATAGTCCGTAACTGGAAATCCGTGTTCAAAATGTGTTAAGTTTAAGAGTTGAGTTTAATAGTGTTATTGTACCCCTAGATGTCTAAAATGTACCTCAGGTCAGGAACCCCTGGGTTGAGATATGGGAATAATCAAGGAAGTATATTATTTTCAGAATGGCAAAACATCAGTTTTTATAAATTTTGAAATGAATTATTTATCGTATGGATCTATAAACCTAATAAATATATAATAGCCTACAAATTTATGCACCCAGAAATATTCATGCAATACATGTACTTTTTGCAGAAATATCTGAACCTACTGTGGAATTGAATGCAGTGTTTGCTACAGTCTGTAGTAACAGTGCATAATATTATTATAATATTATAAATTATAATATAATTTACAATACCGTTATACAATTCGAACTGAATGGTGTAGTAATGGAAAATTCAACTGTTAACTAGAATTGTCCATACTGCTTAAAAATGTTTCAAAATTATACCTCTTATCTAAAAATTATTAAATGTATGTTTTGTATAGTTTTACAATGAGCATGCCAAAGCTGTAATTGAAAGAAGCTTACAGAGGTTGCTAGATGTATGTATCGCATTATTTTAATAGAAAGGTCACGATACTCTTAGTGAGCAGGTAGCTATGAAATAATCTGAGGTCAATAACCAGTGAGTTTCAAAAGTTATCTTAAATTAAGCAAAGCGAAATTTCTTGGAATTGAACATTTAAAAATACATGTATAATTGCATACATTCTAAGTATTGTAAATTTCTGACTATGCAGGGCAATTCTATGGCAGTTAGCTAGAGTTCCTAATATACATGTACATGTGTATAAATACTTGTACGCAGTCGATGTAGAAAATGCACAGGAGAAACACAGTGAACTATTAACCCTCCCTCCTACTTTGAGATGTCTAATATCTACTAGAGAACATGAATATCACTCTTATGATACTTCAAGGCAGTCCTCATCCTCAGAGTTGCGTTTGCAAAAATCTGTTATTGACTTGAGAATATTTTACCGATATCTATGATGTTTTTTGGACTGATTTTTTGACTTTACAGGCTTAAAATATTGCCATGAATTTGTGGCTATATTGTCTGATAACTTAAATGTGAATCCGAGCCAAAGTTTTTTAAGAGCGTAGAAGATGTATATTTTGATGTAATATTAAGATTATGCGAAACAATCGTTATACAATGTAGTTTGTTTGTTTTATTTGTTATTATTTCATCAGAAGCTATTAGGTTAATTATAACCAATACAAGAGGGATAAGAAAACATCAACAGCAGCTGGTTAACATACCAAGCTAGGTTGGTTAATTTAATTATGTACAATAACATGTAGTAGGGCTGGAATACATTCGATGCTCACAAACGACACGCTATATACAGCTCACTAAAAATTGTATTAGGCAACAGACTTGGGTTCAGTGAAACAACTCTAACAAACAAATTTTTTGATATGATTTCAACCAAAAATAAATACTTTAATCATAATTTTTTATCTGAAGCGTTTTGCTGTAATGTAATTGTCATTGTGACAATTCAAACTTTATAGATCAGTGTAGATAGCGTAGATAGTAGGGGCATTGCGGGCAGCGCAGGTAGCGTAGGTATGTTTAGAGATAGATAGGAGATTCTACAAGCTATTACTGTTGGTAATTAAATAATTATGGTCAGTACAATAGTGCAATTTTATCTTTATGAAAAATACATGTTAGTAATAGCTCAGGTTTCCTTTATACCCTTACGAGGAAGCTGCCAAAAATGAATGTGGTTCAGAATATTTTTTATTTTTGGTTGGCTTCAAGTACAATAATAAATGTGATTAATAGCACTGTAGCTTGTAATAATTATATAAGCCCACAAATACAAATCTGTTGACAGCAACACAACCATTTTTTGCATTGCTCTACTATTGCTACACTCTAATAGGTCAAAGAACACCCAGTCTGACTAGCCCTATTATAAATTCCACTGGGAATTCCAATTATTACAACAAGTGCAATTGGCTATATACCATACTGTATACTATAAATTTAATTATTTTATTTTGATTTCTCCTTGAACTATTTGACCTCAAACTTGAGTCACACTATGCCTACGCAATGTTATACAGTATTATATCTCATTCAGTACCAGCATCGGATATATCCAAGGCAAAAATTATACTCAAATTTCTTACCACAGCCTTTACATCAAGAAGCAAATTACTAAACCCACTAATCCTTCAAGCTTTAGGATTGGTTATAAATAATCCAATAACCCCTAGCACTAGAGTAGCTGCAGGAAATAGCTACAACCAATATGCCTGCATGTAGGTCCTACGCTGAAATATCAGGGTGGCCAGCAGCAAAGCAGCAGGAATTCTATAATTTGGTGGTTCAGCTTCATACACTTCATACTTCATGCCACTGAGCAGTATTGGAGTGTAAAATATGTGGTGTTTGAGTTTAAGTAGTCAGATGTTTTGAAAAATACTAAACCTTCATCAAAATACTGATATGCAGGCAGAAGTGGGAGTTTCATGATATTTTCCTATTTTTCAACAATAGCAATTGTGTTGCTATATTTGCTCTGCGTCACCCTCTATATCTGTTTTGCTATTAGAGCTATCAATATGAAACAGACCAATTTTTTAGAACAAGACTGGCTGATTCCAGATCTATAATCAACATACACTTCATACTCCATGCCACTGAGCAGTATTTGAGTGTAAAATATGTGGTGTTTGAGTTTAAGTAGTCAGATGTTTTGAAAAATACTAAACGTTCACCAAATTACTGATATGCAGGCTAAAGTAGGAATTTTATGATATTTTACTGTTTTTCAACAATAGTAATTGTTCTGCTATATATGCTGTCCTTCATCCTATATATCTGTTTTGTTATTAGAGTTATCAATATGAAACATACCATTTTTTTAGAACAAGACTAGCTGATTCTAGATCTACTGTACATTGTATAATCAAATTTAATGTAGCCTAAGGGTTAAGATAGAGTAGGCCTATAAATATGTCTCATTTTTCAAAAATTAGCTGGTACTGAAAGAGATGTAATACAAAACAGCTGAATTGATTTCATAAAGCTGTAGTAGGCCTATTGCTACACAAAATATAATAAAGCAAATATTTTATATTGGATACAAGACTCTAACTTGTATTATAATTAGTTCACCTTAGCTGCATGTAAACAAAAATAAGTATGGTTTACTATGAATTTTATTTCTGTTGAGCAAAGGAAGGTTGGGACAACATCTCCAGACCTTGTTCTGTCGAATGAAAACAGTTGAACTTCTGAGCATTTCTGTACACAATGAATGGAGGCTGCTGCCAATAAAGAACTTTTCTGTTTGCAGGTGCCCTATTACCAACAAACCAATTTCTAAATTGACTACATGTATTTGGAAAGTCAAGCAAAGGGGAATCAATATTGCTCATAGACTGCCCTGTTTGAGTGATAAAAAATGCTAACAGATATAAACATTCGCATCCTAACAACAAGATGACAATGACAAAATCTAGTGAGGAAATTACAAACTGGCTCCTTCCACAGGTCAGGATATAACATAACCATAAGGGAGAAAAAAATTAAACATGATATTGACTATTACATTTTAATACCTTGTAGTGGAGCAGTGATGGCCTAGTGGTTAGGACTCGAAATTTTCATGACAGAGATTCAGGTTCAATTCCAGTAAAGGTAGTTGGTGGTGTTAGAAAGGACATTCAACCTTATACTGCTCTTGTGCTATTTTGTTCCCCTTCTCTGCCCCAAATTAGAAGAGTTGTGCTCTCTTCAGATATGCACCTTTTTACCTGAAATTAATTGCGGGAAGTAAAACTGGCAAGTTTCTTTACAACCTGTAGCACCAGTCACAGTAGGCATATTATAGGCACGCTGGAAACTGAATTCAATACAATGTACATGTATACCTTTAGCTGTAGCCTAATACTAAACTTATTGATATTTACATTATAACAATCACTTCTCACATCTGGGTCAGAGCAATATGAGGCAGCAAAGAGCAGACTATTGGCTTTCTAGTGATTGACTAACAGCTCATGTGAAAAATTCCCATGTACTATATCTAGGAAATTTTAGGCAAAATACTTTAGGACCACCCCAAGCTCCCAGTCAAACTCCTAAACATTGGTACTTCTGGCCAGGTGTTAAACCCTTGGAACCACTGTCCAGTGCAAAGTTGTTGACATTATGACAGATTTCACAATGTAGACAAGACTTGTTTAAATTGTGTTAAGATTAGTAATGTAATTAGATAATGTACTAAAATGGCAAGAGGAAGCAGCTAGCACACTACTTTGATTACTTCTTTGAGTCAAGCTATCTTTGCAAAAAAATATATGTATTGCATAAACATCTCTGTTTACTAATAGATCTGTAACAAGCTATCTATATTTAGATGAAGAACTGCAAAGGTCTAACCAGTGTTACACCAGTGTCATTCAGGGTTAGGTTTCACAATTACTTCATCTATTTTAAATTGTATTACTATGTGTAGTAAAAATATAATTATATTATACAGTTTAAAAAGTAACACACATTCTACGTGCTATATATAACAAGTTAGTCAGTATAATATATTAATAACTGATGTGCAAATTTACCTACAAAAAATGCTCGTACATTCATTCACAAACTATTGTACACATTTACTATATTGCTTTATATAGCAAGGACAATTTCACAATTTATAAAAAATACAAAATGTGGCCTACTACAAAAATTTAATTTATCGACGAGCCTATATAAACAAAACACCAGTACGATATCAATCATAACTTGCTCTTAGCATAGCATTGCACACGTTTGAACACATAAATAATTGTTATTAATTTAAATATGCTACCCCCACTACTGAAGAAATTGCCAGGTAGGTTATATTTCTCATTTATTTGTTTACAATTTACAGTACATAGATAGGAGTAAATACTAACATAGGATCGTACTTATATACACAGTGTAGATGCATTATGTAATCATGAGCATGTACTTACACACGTATTGCCATGAATGATTTCAATATTAATAATAACTTATAATAGTAACAGCGTTTTATGCTCCATACTGACAATAGGAAGTATATACACACAGAAATGATTGAATAGAATATTATAAACCATGTCGATTATTAACCAAGATTGCGTAGTTATTTTGTTATTGTTCATATTACTATAATATGGTATTAAATATACTGACAAACAAAATTAAAGTCTCCTACTGCATGCTAACATAATACATTACTGTATTTCTCCTATATTATATACATGTATGCTGTAGGCCTAAATAATTGCAACATGCATGTACATACACTATTCATATCTACCTGCAATAGGTGCTCACTGGACTACAATAATATGCTGTCTAGTCATATCTACACTCCTAGATAGCTGTCTGGGTGGTCCTGCTATACAGGAGGTTCCATCTGAATGGCGGAAACACCAGAATTCTTCTAATCTGTGAGTATTTGAGAGAATATCTACACGTATGTGCTCCTATTTCTTTAGTTTTATTTTTCAGAAAAAGTCCCAAAAATTGATATTCAATAATCCTTCGAAGTGTATGAGTATGAAACGAGTTCTACAAGCTATCAGCATTCTTGGTTATCATATACGTGTAAATGTATTTGTCTCTTTCGAAGTAAAGAATTTTTTTATTCTAGTTTCATTCTGAAGTTGTCCTCTCTTTAGCTGTCTTGACTCACAAGTTCACTTACATGTAGTTCAATCTATTTAGAGAAATAACTTCATAATTTGCCTTAATTTCAATTTTTTATCATGCATTTTACGTTTTAGCTCAAACGACAAAGTTATAAGAAGCTGGATATCAGCAACAATCAGTAAGACAAAGCGATCAGTTTCTCCAATAAACTATATAACTGATTGTCAACGAAAGAATAGAGAAATGATATCTGCATACAATCTTTATGCACATGTAAGTACTACATGTATGTATATATGTAATAAATGGTAGAACAGCGACTCTCTCATATTTAGACTATTAAAAGTTAATTGCAAAGTAACCAATGATAACATTTATACAATTCTAGTGTGGAGGCAGCAGTTGCACAGACCAAGATCTCTCCTGTTCAGAACAACACAGATCTAAGATGGTAAGTACTGGGCATGTGTATTCGTAATCTTTAATAGCCTTTGCTGCTCTCAATCATTAAGTTGCTTTAGTATACATTTATTTATGTCAGTAATAATACCAGTTAACAAATAATAGTATACTGATTTTTTGTACAAATTTGATTTCAAACACTGGAAAGTTTTGTCAAATATTTTACATTTTGACCTATTAGTATTTATTACTGAAGAATTTCTTAACCTACAGTACACACAACAATATCACAAGCTTAAACTATGCTTTAAAATTGGGGTTGCCAATAATATAGGCTTGTGATTTTGGACCGGATTTCAAGCTACGGTATTCTTTTCTTTATTAAGCACATAAATTATCATTGAATATTGTTTAATTGTATGTGTATTTTGTTACCAATAGTAGTAAGCAGTCAAGACAAGCCACAAAATTTGGCACCGACTAAACAGTAAAACATACCACCACAACTATTCTCGCAATAAACCGCTGTACTGCAATGTAAGTAATGATAACATTTTTTTTCTAGAGTAGTAGAGGCAGTCTAAGAAAACACCTGCAGCATTTATACTGCCAAATTTCAAATGATGTCAATATCATGATAGCAGGACAAGGCAGCAGGAGGGTTGACCTGCTAACTTCCATCAGTACAATGTTGTGTGAAATAAGCAGTAACAGCTGCCGACGAGAGAGTTCTTGTCAAGAGGTAAAAATAATATTCTGCACACAACTATCACTCGGTACATCTGATTGGCTGAAGTAAATGAATTAAAGTGTATCACACCACCTGATTGGCTGAAGTAAATAGATTTAGGTGTATCACACCACCTGATTGGCTGAAGTAAATAAATTAACATGTATCACACCACCTGGAAGAAATAATATTTAAGAATTGCAAAATAAAACGCATTTTCAACTAAAACTTTGCATCTCCCAAATTTTTATCAGAAATAAATTATTAACTTATTTATTCTCATTAAATTTTAGCTAAGTTTTCAGTCATGTTAAATTCATTTGGTAGTTCAAAATCACCAAGGGTAATGCTGTTTAATTATTGTACAGGATCTTCAGTAATTCTTAATTTCCATGTTGCACTCACTGCACTGCACTGCTCTTGTTCAAACTTATACCTCCTAAGTTGGATATGACACTAACATAGGCCCATTTGTATTTTAGCTAATGGAAACACCTGGAAATGTTATGTCTGGATATGAGCTTGGCTTGAAGCCACTTGCTAACACACTTCAATGCATGCTTGATTTCAGTGAAACAACAATTAGCTACTTCTCATAGCAAATTCTGATTGTACATACATGTAAGTTTAATTATTGTAGCCTTAAAGAAGCTATTTATTGTTTAGTTTTAATAGTTACAATCTACATGTACAGTGTACATGTAGATGTACAGGCAGATGTAGTAGTTTTCACTAATTTATTGGATGGAATTCAGTTGGGTAAGGCAATGTTTGTTAGGAGTTAAAAAAGTATTTAGTTCATTTTAGGCCTATTGCTATTCTGGAAACACAGTTGAAACCAATGTGATACTCTTGAACTTTGAATTATAATAATTTATTAATTTTTATGGCAATAATGTTGCGGATATGGTTATTTATATTATACATTTACATGTACAATTCATATGTATCAGGGCGCTAGTCATGTGACAATCAATATATGATATATACAATGCATAGATACATGTACATAATGTATATACATGTATAATTAATACTAAATGTTTCTTTTAACCTGTTATAATCGGCCAGACCCTGATTTATGTTTTTTAACTAGACGCTTGAACCACTATGGCTTGTTTTCCACTATATACATGCACAAACATTGTAAGTGTTGCTTCACCAGGGAATATAACCGTTCTTTATTTAAATACGGTCTGTTACATATCATACAAACGTATACTCCCTACCTTAACTACTATAGACAGTTTTCCCAGCATTCAATTAAGTCAAAAGTTAGGAGTTGTCTTTCCTTACTCCAGGTACAGTTTATGCTGGAAGAAACCTGTCATAGGCCACCAAACGGGACGTAGAAGAAAATCTGGGGGTGACAAAATTAATCGGAGGGCATATTTGAAAACGGGATAAAAAATAACTTCTAGGGGGGATATTTCTGCACATTTTTGTTCCATAGAATGCATTTTATAGCAGCATTTGTCCAGAAGGTACCACTGGGTAGCTTGTAATTGCTTTTTAATTGACCATGAATGTGTTCACTATACCACATAGCTCACATTACCAGATTGTCACACTTCAAGTTGGCAGCATTATCATGATTATTCATCAGTAGATACTGCTACTATGATTGGATAAACAACATTTTGCTTAGTTCAAGCAGCCAATGGAATGCAACCATTAGGGTATTGGAATGTGGTTATAATTCAAAGTTTTGTTATTGCACAACTGTCTGTCTCTGTGCTTTTGTGGCTTAGTGTCATAGCCATTCACACAGCATGATGTGGTTTAATTCATCCAGTGTTATTGGTATGTGTTAGTCAGCAATGAAGTTAGTCAGCTCTTGAACATCCAAACAACATAGGGTAGTACTGCAGTACATGTAGGTTGAATTTTAATCAAATTGGTGGTACAGACTTGGATATTCAGTGTTCGTATTTTTGCGCTACATTATTTTTGCCAAAATTACCACTAGCCAGCAATGATTATTTTCACAACAGTGCTCCATAGTAACCATGCCTAAATTTGCTTGCTCAGTATTTGAATGCATGAATGCATGGGGGAGAGAGTACAAGTGAGGAACTGAGTGCCGGGTAATATGTTCTTTATAACCAGCAAGTACATGAAAATCCAACAGCAGTAGAAGCTATTTATAAAGAAAGCCCAGGGTTTGCTGTTGATCCTAATCGATTAAAAAATGGATACTGGATAAAGAAGGGATATCATGCTGGCCTCACACAACATATTATATGACTTGTAGAAATTATAAAATGTCTACAGCAAAAGGTTGCTCTCTATCTGAATATGCATTGACATCATACATAAGATTGGCAAGGCATATAGCCTGTTGATGTCATTAAACTTGCAGCTCAATCCCATAGCAGTGACACATTCTTTGACAAGTTCTAGCTCACTGGCAAGCAATTATCAGATATAGAAGTTGCAACCAGAGGTCAAAATGACAACCCTATGTGGAAGGCTGCCAGAACAGGTACACTCACTGCCTCTAATTTCTACAGGATATACACCAGAGTAGAGACGTTGAAGACTGACACACATACAGATATGGCTAATATTGTCCAATCATTTTGAAACCCTCCGAATTTAAGCCATCTCCCTCAAATTATCAGGGGAAAAAATTTGGAGAAAGAGGCATCTGAGCACTTTGTTGCACAATTTTGGCTAAAGCATAATGGCCTATTTATTGATGAGGAAATGCCATATCTAGGTGCATCACCCGATGGCATCATTGAGTGCAGCTGTCATCGAAGGGTACTGGTAGGAATCAAATGTCCTAGCAAGTCAATTGCTGACCTCAATTATTTAGACAGCCATGGAAAACTCAAGGCGAGAAACAATTATTTTGATCAAACACAGGTTCAAATGATGGTCACAGGTGTCTCAATAACCTACCTCTATGTCTATAGGACTGATGGGAGCATCAGATGTTATTCCAATAGAGAATAGACAAACTGTTTATCAAGTCATTGAGGTCAAACCTCCATATTTTTATACTCAACTCATAGCACCATATTTGCTGTCCCAACCTGGTGTAAAAACTAAAAAAACTAGTGTAGATGATGAAGGCAGAGTGTTTAGTGTTCAGTAATATTCCGTAATATTTAGTAGCATTAGATAGAATACAATAGGACATTGAAAACTATTCTCCACATGTGCATTATTTTGTATATTTTAATCATTTTATTACTTACTGTCACAAATTCATATATTGTATTTTATCCTATAATATCATAGTGTATGTACTTTTGTATATGTTATACAAGTTGTTACTAGGAGGCCTATAATTGGACTTTGTACATGTAAAAAGCTTACTGTATTTTTTGTATAGGCCTAATACGACATGTAATGTTTTAATTGTCATGGTCATGTGCCTGTAGGACCTGACACCATATTAGAGGGTCAGGTATCTTTCTATTTATAGTCGGTCTGTGCTATTACATAATAATGTGTAATATTCTAGAAACATCTTTTTGTATCATATATGGTCATTGTAAACAAACTTTTCATAGATGTTTCTAGAACTTTTTGCAGCCAGTATATAAGCACAGGTACAAGACAGTATAGTCAGTATAGTTCAAAGTATGTGACAAGAAGTATAACAATTATTATAGTAAGTTCAGTAAAAAATAAAGTATTCGCAATATTCAAAGACTGAGCAATAAGTTCCTGGGAATCACAATACAGTAAATTGTGACACTAACATAATATAATACACATATTACATGAAGTGCAGCTTCCAATAATATATTAATATTACATTACTATACACTACTAATACAAATATCACATATTATGTAGAATTACGATTACCGTCTTGTTGCTAATACAGTTGTAGATGACAACAAAGCTAATTTATAGTGGAAGTAAATGTATGTAGCATTATGTTAAACTATAACACTGAGCAAAAAGTCGGTTCGTATGTAGCACTGACACCCAGTTTTGGTAGAAGTAGTAATTTACGCCCATACTGTTAGTGGGTAAAGGGATAGTTCGAAGAAGACAGTTCGAAACAGAGTGTTTCACACCCAGACAATTTGAAACTGTGTAGATTACATTTAGAAGAACACAACTCGCAGATAATTCATTAAATAAAAAAAATTATATTGGAAATAAAAATTAGTTGAAATGTTGGGGTTAGGGGTTTCGAACTTTCCGATGTTGAACTGTCCAGTTTCGAAACGTCCTGTCTCGAAACGTCCTGTCTCGAACAGTCGCAAATTCCCGTTAATGGGTTGTCTTACTCCACGAGCTTACTAATGGGCCTTGCAAATTAGTAATGGCACCACCTTGGTCAAAAGAGAATCAAAATGGCCTACTGAAGAAATGGGAATGGTTTGCGATAGAAATCTAGAACACTTTAGTAATTTTGTGGATAGTGCATTTTTATCTTTCTTAATCTTTGGCTGTTATTCACGCATCCAAATGCTGAACAAGCAAATTTAGGCATGGTTACCATGGAGCACTGTTGTGAGTGTACCTGTTCTGGCAGCCTTCCACATAGGGTTGTCATTTTGACCTCTGGTTGCAACTTCTATATCTGATAATTGCTTGCCAGTGAGCTAGAACTTGTCAAAGAATGTGTCACTGCTATGGGATTGAGCTGCAAGTTTAATGACATCAACAGGCTATATGCCTTGCCAATCTTATGTATGATGTCAATGCATATTCAGATAGAGAGCAACCTTTTGCTGTAGACATTTTATAATTTCTACAAGTCATATAATATGTTGTGTGAGGCCAGCATGATATCCCTTCTTTATCCAGTATCCATTTTTTAATCGATTAGGATCAACAGCAAACCCTGGGCTTTCTTTATAAATAGCTTCTACTGCTGTTGGATTTTCATGTACTTGCTGGTTATAAAGAACATATTACCCGGCACTCAGTTCCTCACTTGTACTCTCTCCCCCATGCATTCATGCATTCAAATACTGAGCAAGCAAATTTAGGCATGGTTACTATGGAGCACTGTTGTGAAAATAATCATTGCTGGCTAGTGGTAATTTTGGCAAAAATAATGTAGCGCAAAAATACGAACACTGAATATCCAAGTCTGTACCACCAATTTGATTAAAATTCAACCTACATGTACTGCAGTACTACCCTATGTTGTTTGGATGTTCAAGAGCTGACTAACTTCATTGCTGACTAACACATACCAATAACACTGGATGAATTAAACCACATCATGCTGTGTGAATGGCTATGACACTAAGCCACAAAAGCACAGAGACAGACAGTTGTGCAATAACAAAACTTTGAATTATAACCACATTCCAATACCCTAATGGTTGCATTCCATTGGCTGCTTGAACTAAGCAAAATGTTGTTTATCCAATCATAGTAGCAGTATCTACTGATGAATAATCATGATAATGCTGCCAACTTGAAGTGTGACAATCTGGTAATGTGAGCTATGTGGTATAGTGAACACATTCATGGTCAATTAAAAAGCAATTACAAGCTACCCAGTGGTACCTTCTGGACAAATGCTGCTATAAAATGCATTCTATGGAACAAAAATGTGCAGAAATATCCCCCCTAGAAGTTATTTTTTATCCCGTTTTCAAATATGCCCTCCGATTAATTTTGTCACCCCCAGATTTTCTTCTACGTCCCGTTTGGTGGCCTATGACAGGTTTCTTCCAGCATAAACTGTACCTGGAGTAAGGAAAGACAACTCCTAATTTTTGACTTATTTTAATGCTGGGAAAACTGTCTATTGCTACGTATAGCTTAGGAGTCTACACTTGTCAACACAGAAACCATAGGTAGCTGCCCCTGTTTGGTAATAGGCCTGGGTGACCTGATTAGGGCATAATTACAAACCTGTATTTCAGTATTTGTAATATTGTAATGAAACGCACGAGTACAGATGAGAGGACGGGTGCGGGAAAGGTCTAAGAGTGGTCGACTAAACCTGCTTCCAATCGCATAGACTGAGCATGCAGTGATTATGTGGTAGATTGCATTGCGTGTTCGCCCGATAGGTCCGAGTTAATGCTTAGCTTAGTCACTTCGGGCTTCTCAGTTCAGTGGAACCGAGAGCTGGAACATGCTATTCTAGAAAAGACAACTCCAGATGCTTCTTATAGTAGATGGATCTTTATTGAAGTCCAAGCAATAACTGAATTGTAACATAACAAGCGATTGCCTTATATAGTTTTACTTTCCGGTGAAAACTTCCGGTAAGGTACGACCGCATCTCGGTCTTAAGTGTTGTGCAATAAAGCAAAAAGGTACGGCGTCGGACCCCTTAGGGTCGGTCATGTACAGAAAAACATGTATAATCATGTAGATGCATAAAATACAACATTGCAACTACATTGTTAATAGTAGGCTCTCGGCCTTATAAAATGCAAGCATTCAGGTAAGATTTACAACTAAAATCAGTCAAGTTACAACTGATGTAAGATAAGTGCACAGTATAAGACAACTATATACAATATACTGATGGGTATGCACAATGTAATACCATATATACATATACAAGAATATTAGATAATGTATGGCAAAAGTATACAAATGTGAGATGAGACAGACAACTGCCAAAGCACTAACGTGTTTGATCGGCGAGGGTCGAGGCTATAATGTCAGTACAAAGGAATGTCCGTCTCACCACAATATTTCAAATTATGAATAGATAATTTATTGCTAATTGCCTGTTTTAGTACGGGAGTTTTTATTTTATTGTATAAAAGAAACAACTTCTTAAGAGAGGACAACTTCCAAATGCTACAAAATTTCTAAGAACAATCATCATTTCCCTTACATGTAGCTAAGCTAAACACTGGCATTTACTTTCATAGATATGAATTCTGCACCTGAACATCGGCATTAGTTCTCTTCCTTGGCATGACTTCATAGTGCATTCATTTTACTTGTTGTTACATGCTTACCAGTGCCTGGCCATTGACATTATTAACAAATTGGAAGTTGTGCTCTCCTACTTGGGAGAGGACAACTTCGAATTATAAGTTATGTATAATAAATCTCATCATTTACATGACTTGTAGTATCCAGCAAATAAGTAAGCAGCAAGTAGTAAGCAGCAAATAATGGCTCAACATGTTCAAAATTTAAACAGTTGATTTATTATATATTGCCTACCACCACCGAAGTATTTTGAATAGAATGGGGGTGTAAAGCATAACAGTATAATGCGTATAACAGAACATGAAAAATGTGAATGAATAGAATTTACAACTCAAATAAGGAACTAAATTTGACAACATACTCTTAGAAATGTACACATAGTGCAAACTCCAAGAAGTATTTAAACAAAAAACTAAATAAATAATAACAAAAACCTAAACATAGCCCAACCATCCAAGTAAAAACCTCATGTTCACATAAAAATAAACACTAGTAGAATTTTAATGCACATTGAATGAACTTATCCCTAGAGACCTGTTAGAGACGAAAAGGAATGTTAACTATAAAATAAATATAACTCTGTCAACATACATGTAAAAATTAGTAATTCTAATTGAAATAGGTGAGCGAATCTCTATAGAAGACTACATAACATGACCATATGGTATGACTAAATATGACGTCACTTCATGACACATGTGTATAATGTATTGCACTGGATGTCCATAATAATAAAATTCTCTACATCCCCAAAAATTGAGTAGAAAGACATGAAAATCTCAGTCTGTATTCTTACACCCTATTAGAGGAGGGTGTAAAATTAGGTCATTGCTAGACTGCATAGTGATTTGATTTAACCCAACCATATATTACTATAAGGGAAACTAACTACTCAGCCTTGACCCTGCCGTTGGTGTGAGCAACTGCCTGATCACCTTTAGCCAGATCTACAGTAGTTGTCTTCCCTTGTCTCCTGGTAGGAGATAGATAAGCTTTAATGTAGAAATTAGTGAAGAAAAACAGCATAGAAGCTCCATAAAAAGTACTCCATATACAGAAACCATGGTAGAGCATACCTATAGTAGAGTACACCATGTCTATCAGGAACTGAACCATCTGAAATAGAATACAACAGTTGTTAGAATTATCCACTCTTTTAATCAAGATTTACCTCCCTCATATGTCACAGAGTCCTTACAAGAGATGAAGTCAATGAAATCACATTTGCAAATAAATCAAAAATGGAAAACAGAAAAACCAAACCATTAATTCTATCCATGTGGGTTGCAGTACAAAAAAAATTGCAAACTAGTAGTACAGGCCTACAACTACATGCAGTAATAATATAGGCCATCTACGGACTTAGCAAATAGATCACTGGATGACCTAGTAATAATACAGGCCTACAAGCATACAGGTCGCTGGATGACCTAGTAATAATACAGGTATATATTTGTAGGTCACTGGGTGACCTAGTAATAATACAGGCCTAATAGTAAATAGATCACTAGATGACCTAGTAATAATACAGTTCATTGACTAACCTGAAACTCTGTTAGTCTTCTCTTCCAGCTTGGTCTGAATGCAGATTTAACATAGCCTGTGTACCCATAATAAAAGTACATAACCACGTGCACCAAAGAGTTTAGAGCTATCCCTGGAGCTAAGGCTCCCCATGCAGAGTACCTGCAGAGCAACCATAACAGTAATCTATGAGTAGACGATTCCACATTGTGTGTTAATGAGAAGATACAAAAGTAAACCTAGATTAGTGTACACAATAACAAAGGCAGTATGAAACATTTGGCAGCTCTATGTAGAAATGTATGTTCAAGTGGAAAAAGAACAAAAAATATTTGTATTTGAAAGATTGCTGGTCGATAGGCTTGGCTAATTTCATATATAACTGTGTCTTAATCATCTCTCTGTGGCCAACTTCAAATTCAAATGGACCCAATCTACATATTATAGTTGCAATTTAGTTTTGAAGTTATGCTCTCTTTCACCATGAAAAGACAACTCCCATGAAAGGTGAAAATGCGGACAAGCATTGGCAACCAACAAATGCCGTGACAAACATATTGGGTGAGTATGAAACGCTGTGAGCTCTCTATTAGCAAATCATAGTTCAGCCACTACGAGTCAGGTCACATGCCCATGTTCACAAAACTTCGAGATTTTTAGGCACATTGAGGCCTGGGTGATTAGAGACTTCACCCACAAGTGCTCTTGTGCATTTTCACCTTCAGATAACATTTTGCTATATATTGAATAGACATGGGAAGACATTGACAATGACATCTACAGTTACTGCAATTATTTCCAATGAGATCTAACCCAGTTGCTATAAGCACTTGATACTGCAGGTTTTAACACACACCTGAGAGCATAGAATACTAGGAGTATCATAGTACTGTGATGATATACATGTAACACAGTTATCTGACGTCCTTTATTCCTTACAACCATAAATACTGTATCCATTAGCTCAAGGACCTTTGTATAACCATACACCCTATAGAAGGGCGTCATCTGGGGGTTATCAGACATGTTGTATATCCTCTCAGCATTATACATTGCTACACTGAGTCCCACAAATGTGTATAGACTTAACAATGAGCATATCATATTGTACACCAGAAGTGGCTAGAAATAAATAAAAAACACCAATTTGTAGTAACAGGTTTTGCATACAACTTATTCCTATTAATCCCAATACATTGTATGGATATAGGCCTACATAGTATTACCACACATATAAAACACCCAGTTATCAAAACGGCTGCAGTTAAACTTCAGGCAGACTAAAACAAAAATTAGAAATATTTGGCATCAATTAAAAAAAAATTTAGAATACCTGAAGTATAAACAAACATGATTTATCCGGCTATTGTGGTAACTAGTAAGTACAAACTTTTAACATTATTATTTCAAATTCAAGAGCAGTTAAATGTGGACAGTCCACAAACATTGTATAACACCTAGTACACGCCCACGAGCCAATCAGCAATCAATAAATTGTCTAACTGATCAACTTATTTCAGCCAGTATATATTGTAGACTGCCAACAGAGCGCTTGCTACATGTACATGTATATGCTAGAACAATACAAGAATCAATATAGGTTGGCTGGATAGGCTCAGTTAAAACAACGTACAACTCTTTCTAATACAGCTCGGCCTAGTGTATCAAAACCGTAGCCCATGTCACGTTCTGGTGATGCCCTGGTTTGGAATTTTAGTCATTAATGATTTTTCATACAAAATATTTGCTATTTTCGTGACCAGATTGGTTACAAACAGTCAGGATATGTAATATAGCAGCCTCTAAACTAATTGTAACAATTTTCATTTTATCGCATAGCCTATTATCTTCACACTTCTACAAGACATCATGGTTGCCTTAGCTTGAGACTTAGCCTGTCTTGATTAGTTGTGTTTCGCAGAGTTGTTTGCTCACATGTGCGAGCAAACAACTCCGCATACTAGTACTTGTAGCAAACTAGTACCTGAAGCAAAAACATACCCCACTAGCTTAGTTTGTACCTACATGTAACTGAGAACTGTGCCCAGAGCAGACATGCCATAAAGTGTGGTGCTCATTGTCAAAAACACTTGAGGTAGTTTAGCAGCCAAAAGAGTCTGTTGTCTCACGCATGAAAGAAATCTCCCTCTTTGATGTCAGCCCCCAACTTGTCATGTATGGAGCACAGCAATACTGTGGAGTGTGAAATCAGAGTCAATGTATTTTTGATCTAGCTTCACCTTTCTAGCATCTCAAGATTCAAAGATAGATTTGGGTACTCTTAAATTTCACTAGTTCTGCACCTAACCTAACTCACCTTTGCTAGCTCCAAAGTTTTCCCATATTTTTTCCACAATAAAGGACCAAACATAGCCATCATAGTATAAGCAGCATATACTGGAAACACATCCAGTGCCACCAAACGCCAGAAAAACTCTAGCATGTGCATTGCTGTTTTATGCTAGGAAAACAAATGTATACGAAGCAAAAACCTGGAAGACCAAAATGACCAAAGGGCGATCAGGAAAACCTAATGCAATGTTGGATTTAAAAACATCTAACTTGACTTGCTTCCCCCGTTATATTCTACTTACTAGAATATGCTATGTATTACTTTGGTATAAAAGTATATACTTTGCAAACTAGTATATCGCAGGCTAATAGATAAAATGCTATAAAGTTTAAAATAGTCAATTCAGGATCTCTACCGACGATATGAGCGGCTAGTACTTGTGCTATCGCAGGCTCTTTTGCGCTAGGAGGACACTTTTGTTCAGCAACATATCAACAACATGGCCGATAAAATTAAAAATAGCGGAGAATAGAAATTTAGTAAAGTGATGTATTTGTCTATTTGATGCATTTATGATAAATCGTATGTTATGATCTCGATGTGTTTAGTTAGAAAGGTGCATTTTTATTTTATTCCAATAACAACAGCGTTAGTGTAGTACCATCAACATAGCACTGACTGAGGTGCTCCCTTTATCAAAAGAAAATTAAAGAGCCCACTATTTCGTCAAAGGTATTCAAAATTAATTAGGCCTGAATTTTTTAACAAGCAAATAACAATATTAATTATTATTATTATTAAATGTTAGTACTAAAATTCCAAAATTAAATATGCTGTTCTGGATTCACAAGAGCCCAATAAGTTGTAACCGTTTTATGCATTGTCAGTATCCCACTGACACATCCAATCTCAGCTGAGCTAGGACCAAAAACTAGAATATTACTCTAGTCAGTCGCAGGTACCTGACCAGTATTCCTTCTTATTCTCACTCATAATAGTTAGTCATTGTAGCAGTCCAAAACTACTCCCATAGAGTTAAGTACATATTATTCTCTATTACATTATTTTGTTTTCTAACTAACCGATAGACGATAGAACTACTCGAACATGTATACTACTCATCTATTACAGAGAACAAATCAGAAAAATTACAGTTGAAGACCAGCCAATCTGTACTAAAACAGCTGATGACCATACATGCGAGGTAAGATTAGATATATAATAAAATAGGATACGAAACTCGTATCTATTGCCTTTATAACATAAAATATATACATATATAATTACTATTATACAAAGCACAGCCATTATAACAAATCAAATATAGGTAAATATTTGTAAGGTATAAAATCTGCCGTTAGGGGAATTTGTACAATTGGATCGAGCATTTGGTGCGTATAGTCTGCACTCATCTGGCGATATTCGAGGGTCATCTCTTTCAATAGCAAGGACAAATTAAGTAACTCCGTTGTTATCATTATGGCAAGGGTCCTTGTCACGGGAAGTTCCTGAATTCAATAGATAAAAGATGCGTGTCACCTGCTCACCAGGCTCTGGTACATTCAATGGTAGTTTACACCAGACTTGTAAAACATCATAAGACTGGTTGTGAATGCAGTGTCACCATTACAACCACTAACTCAGTGAGGAAGCCACTAATGACTATGGAGTAATATTTTGTAGGACATAATAATACCTTCTTGAAGAAATAATATGTCAGTAGAAGGAGTTCAACAGAGGGATATAGACTCACCAACTGAGGTCACCTATGTTCCTATCAAAGTTCTCGGAAAGGGGGCTTTCGGCGAAGCTACGTTATACCGACGAGTTGAGGTACACTGTTGTTTATCAACTAAGGCATCTTAATTACAGCCGTTACTTTCTTTGTTTATTTCAAAGGACTCCAAATTATAGAAAATGCCTATTGCTTATGATTTTTTCATTGTTAGGATAACTCCCTGGTTGTGTGGAAGGAAGTGAACTTGAGTAAGTTATCAGCTAAAGAGGAAAGTGATTCAGCAAATGAAGTTGATATACTCGCTCTACTTGATCATGCTAATATAATAACTTACTACAATCACTTCATAGACGCTGGCATGCTACTCATAGAAATGGAATATGCTAATGGTAATTTTATAGATTATGGTTTGTAAATGCTGCACACAAGTTTACCCTATTAACTTATCTGTTCTGCCATAGCTTTGTATAATTGTAAATTACTTAACAGCGTTGAGTTAATGAATGTTATATTAACTGCTCAGATCTCATCAATATGCTGTTGTTTTTGATAAGTTTAAAGTCAGTGGTAATTCTATTTATTGCTGATACGGTTAGCAGATATTTTCTGTTCTCTTCTCATTAGTTCTGCTGCTGCTTCTCTCACTTTAATTCTCTTTCCCATCAGGTGGAAACTTATACCAGAAGATTGTACAGACTCCAGACTTGCTGAGTGAAGATAAGATTATCTGGTATTTCTACCAATTGACCTCTGCAGTTTCATTTATACATGACATTGGTATTATACACCGAGATATCAAGTCTCTCAACATATTCCTGACCAAAGGAGGTCTCTGTAAACTAGGAGACTTTGGCATCTCTAAAGTGATGGACTCCAAAACACAGATGGCTGAATCGGTAAGTTAACTATACACCAAATCCTAGGGTAGAGTGTGTTTTATCCTCTGCCATTGTCATAACTGAACTGAAATCTACACTGGAAATTGCGGAGATGTAGAATATCAAACAAGTCTGGTCATTTCAATACGTTTTCCTGACACACACTACATTTCTTGTTTTTCATCATCTATTGTTGTCTGGGTATCTAGCATTTACTACATACTGTGTATATACACTATTTACTTACATGTATATTACAATATAGTAGTAAGATGATATTCTATTTTTACCTGCAATATGCCTGTTGGAAACTCTCAATAGTGTTCTGATAGAGCGTCTTCACTCAGCACTGTAAGACTGAAATACTGAAATGCTCCCAGAAGTGAATGTATAACTGCGTACTTTTATGCTATATATTTACCTGCAGTATATCTGACTCCTGTACTATATTTACCTGCAGTATGTTGGAACTCCATACTACATGTCACCTGAGCTAATCAAAGGAGAATCATATAACTCCAAGTCAGATATCTGGGCATGTGGTTGTGTTCTGTATGAGCTCTGTACTCTCAAACGAGTATTTGAAGCTACAGTAAGTCCACTATTTATATTACTTCATTAGACTTACATGTAGACATTGCGTAGAAATTTGAAGCTACAGTAAGTCCACTATTTATTTTACTTTATTAGACTTACTAGTTGGCCACTGTGTAACATAATGTTCTAATCCAGGGTACTATATGATTGTAAATTGTAGTTGGTGCTTTGGAGTTGTTACACCTTTATAGCATGTGCAAGATCACATGCTATACTTCTTCTAAAATTATCTTGAATTTCTACTCTCTATTACAATATGTGGATATAACCATGGTTAGCAAGTCTAGATTTTTTAAGTAGTGTGATGTGAGTAATCAGCTATGAAATACGCTCGACAACTGGTGTGAGATCAAAGTATGATATACTGTAATTATTGTTTTAGAACGCACTACGATTGGCTGCAGTCATTGTTCAAGCTGAATATAAACCAATCAGTGAGGACCTGTACTCTTCTAGCTTGCAGACCATGCTAACTGATATATTAAACAAGGACCCTGTGCAACGACCCGCAGCCTCAGATCTCTTTCAGTATGAGTGCATGCAGAAGTATGCCAAGTATGTTATATGGAGCAAACAACTCCTAAGTAGTTCTAATATTCTTCTGGACTTGATATTCATGCTGTGCACACATAAAATAGTATTTAGATATGTTTTAGTAACTAAACAATAGCGCTGTTGAAGTTCTGTTTAAGTATTTACAAAGTAAGGTGAGATTTGTTTAATGACCTAATGTATAGGATATTGAACTTGGACTGGAGTATTGATTGCTTCTACAGTGTGCTATGCATATAATACTCTCTGTATGTGTATTATATGATATTATTCTATATTATGTTTGTGAGCTTATATCTGCTATTGTTTAATCAGTGGTGGATCGCATATCCTAATGCTAAACGAGACTAAACGTCAATATTATTCTCCAACAATGCACAAAGATTTTTAACATACATGTAGATTCAACATGTTACTTACTCTTCAAGTAAGCTCGTTATGATTGAATTTTTAGAGTAGATTATAATATAATATGAATTTCTGCATAACTTACCCCCAATTTGTTTACATCTCTATCCACCACTGTGTCAACTTTGAAAAGTTTATTTTATGTGTATTAAATAGCTGATGTCAAGTCAGCACATTAACTCAGCAGTGCACTCTATCACGCTGCCGCTCTCTCTTACAGGGACATAGAGACATGCGTTTGGAAACTGAATGCGTCAACACGTCTAGCTCGTCTCTCCTCCATGGCAGTAGAATCTCAGCCTATAGTCATCTCTCAGTTTACAGAGGTGAGGACTGTTTACATTGCGTTCTACCAGTCTACCATGCTCATGACCGTGTATATCATCTTTAGCTGTTTTATATCTTAGTACTCCCAATGTATGGCCTGTCGTCTGCATGTATCTACAGTGTAATCAGGTATGTGGATAAGACAATCATCTATAGAATGTTATTCTAATTGGATACGTCCAAATTTGTTGATACCTTAACTCTCTGGCAAGTCACAGCAGTTAAATCTACTTATATAAATTTTTTGCCTGCGTTTTACTAATTTTAAGTAAAATGCTGTGGTGGTAGATAATCGTACTCCCTGAAAACTATCTGAGTCAAATCATGCTAGAACCATATAAACTGAGCTGGATTAATTGTGCACTAAGTTAGTAGCACTCTTGTGGCTCAGTCGAAGCTGTTACTCTCTCTCCATAAAACATTCCTGAGTTGTTCTGCCTTAATTATTAATATATTGTTGTAAAGGAAACTGATGTGACCAACAATAGACTTTTTTCCATACCTTCTTTAGGTGTTTGTATGGGGCGGTGGTAAGGTCATCCCTAGAAAGCTGGATGTTTTTAAGGATGATAAGGCTGCTGCTCAGATTTCATGTAATAAGAATCACTATGCTGTGGTCACAGTGGAGAAGGAACTGTTTACGTGGACTGTAAGTCTTATTCAATTGAGGATCATTTTTACCTTTTTGGATGCTATATTTACCCCTAAGATCTGAACCCTTGCATACATCTGTAATTCTCTCAATATTCTCCCAGATACACATCTCATTGTTTTATTCTCTAGAGTTCACACATCCAGGGATCTACGGTAGGTCAACTGGGTCACGGTGATGTCACAGCATGCAAGAACCCGAAGAAAGTAGAGGCATTTGAAGGTGTACCAGTAAAACAGGTGGCATGTGGGGAGGAGTTCACTTTGTGTTTGGCAGGTCTGTGCAGTTGATTTTTAATACTCTAAATTATTGCCACACATGGCAGGTCTGTAAAGAGATTGTGCCATGGATTGTGCTCATCAGGTGACGTTCAGAGATTATGTGACCGACAATGCTATCAGCTGCATACATACATGTAATTTGGGAATTATTAGTTGACTTTGACATTGAATATACAAATACATGGTCATGTACATCTGACATTTACTAAATCCAAACCTACTGAGATATTTGTGTTATAAGATTTGTCAGTAGTTGATAATTTGCAAATGAACATTGTGTTGATAAATCATATCTTGTCATACGTCTTGATTTCATTATAAACACCTCCACAACTAAATGGCATGAACCTCTGCAGCAGCATATTCTGTACTTCCCCCGGTAAGCAATAAGTAAAACATATTGTCCCCGTTCCAATATGTTAGAATATTATCTGGTTTATGATGTTGATCTCTCGTTATAGACGATGGAACCTTATATTCATTTGGAGGGGACTATTATGGATGTCTTGCTCAAGACACGGATGAACAGGTGCTCTCTCCTACTCCTATAACTCACTTTGACTATTCTGTCAGTCAGGTGTCAGCAGGTGACTGTCATGTGGTCGTGCTGACACAATGTGGCAAGGTTCTCACATGGGGATGTGGAGAATTTGGTAAGCTGACAAAATATTTCCACTATGCGCTGTGATCCATAGTTTGAGATCTTTGTGATAGCAACAATTGACTTAGGGACACTCGAACCACATCGAGAAGGCAGCATTTCCTGCTTTGGCTCTCATGTGTTACCAAGTATATATCTATTTTTCCAACTGCTACATTAAATCATTCGCATGGTTGTTACATAGGACGGCTCGGTAACGGCTGTGAGGATGATACATCGGTACCGCAGCAAGTGACTCTGCCCGTCAAACAGAGTATAGAGTCAGTAGTAGCTGGTCCTGATTGCACATTTCTTATAACTAGCACAGGTAAGCTACTAGCCTGTGGAAACAATGAACACAACAAACTAGGATTGAACAGTGAGATCAGAGGTATCACTAAGAGGAAGGCTAAGGTGAGTGAGATCTAAAGCTATGAGTTATTTGTGAAAGCGTCATAACTTCATGTCAGTTTACGTAACAAAATAATCATCCACGACTAAGTTTCTTGTTAGATTTTTGAACGGATATCAAGAAGGACAACTCCAAAGTTATTATTCATGGTTACTCTTGTTACTCTCCAAAGTTGGTCCCGCAGTCTAAACTCATAATTCTACATGTAGTTGTTCCTGGCACTATTTGGGGGGTTAGACATGTTAAAGTGTATCTATGTGAACTTTAAAGAGGTTATCAAGTTCCAGCCTCATTCCTGTGTTGAAATTGATTTAATTAGATTATTTTCCCTGTATATTATACTACGAAGCCTGGGGTGGCCAACTATTCCTATCAATTATTTATATAGACATGCTCTCGACACTGTAACTCAGGTGTTTGTTATATTATATCATACAGGTGTGTTATGACACCCCATGTCAGTACAGTATGGCAACAGTCAAACATCTTAGAAATAATAGAATAACACAAATTAGCTCTGGGCCCACACATACTGCTGTAGTTACAAGTGAGTATATTGACATCACAGTCAAGTGTTTTATTTATTTGAACATGCAAGTTGAAATTTTATTCAAATAACTCATAGTTATGTAGATCTAGAACATCTTGCATGAGGTTCTGGAATATTCAAATGAATCCGTATTTACAGGAGCAACACTTGAGGTGTTAAACTTGGACTGTATAACTTCATGAACCATCCCGGTCCTGTTGTAGATTTTGGTCAGATGTTGACGTTTGGTAACAATAAGTATGGTCAGCTGGGTTTAGGTGACTTCAGGGAGCATCCTGGTATTAACCTGGTGAGTGGAGTGCTAGCGGGAAGGAAGGTTACACAGGTGGCATGTGGTGACATGTTCACAGTTATAGCTACAAATGGTAAGTGTTTGCTATTTGAAATTTCTATGTGGTACATATTAATATGCACTGTTACATATAATGTGCATACAGTAGAGCATTCATGCCCTCAATACTTGCTTATATAAAATGTATGGTAAAAATAAAAACTTTTGTTTTAACTGGGAATCTGAGGCTAACACACTCTGCTCCTCCTTTGAATTCAAATATCATTTTTATCTGTATAACTATTATCCCACTGCTATAGCATTATGTGGGTCCATGAAAACCATCATGAGTTATTCTACACATTAGTACTAAGCTAATCTTCATGGGAACAGGAACAATTATTTTATTAGTTTATTATCCAATGAATTTATTTGACTTTGTTATTTTTAGACAACCAGGTGTTTGCATGTGGGAGTTGTAAAGATGGCCGTCTCGGAATAGCGGTTTGTACTCAGAATATTGCCCTGCCTCGACCTATATTTGGCTCTCTGCATGCAGTGTCCAGTATTTGTAGTTCTCATTGGGGTACCATCTTAGTAGCAGGTGAGTGACAGGTGCTATTTTCTTGGTCTTAAAGGGATTGTGAATGTCATGTATGTGCATATTCAGCGCCGCCTCTCTTAGTATGCTTTTCAGCAAATGGTATAAAAGTTTCATATTATTGTTCTCTTTGTGGTTTTGTTATGTCACTGTTTTGGGATTTTTATAGCAATGCATTCTTGTGTATTGATTTAAAGGGTGTAAGTTAAGACTAAGATTGCCTCAAGTGAATACATGTACATGTATGTATTACTATCGCTAGACTGATATAATACATGTACATGTATTTATTACTATCGCTAGACTGATATAATACATGTACATGTATTTATTACTGTCACTAGACTGATATAATGCATGTACATGTATTTATTACTATCACTAGACTGATATAATACATGTACATGTATTTATTACTGTCACTAGACTGATATAATACATGTACATGTATGTATTACTACCACTAGACTGATATAATACATGTACATGTATTTATTACTACCACTAGACTGATATAATACATGTACATGTATTTATTACTACCACTAGACTGATATAACACATGTACATGTATGTATTACTATCACTAGACTGATATAATACATGTACATGTATGTATTACTACCACTAGACTGATATAATACATGTACATGTATTTATTACTACCACTAGACTGATATAATACATGTACATGTATTTATTACTATCACTAGACTGATATAATGCATGTACATGTATTTATTACTGTCACTAGACTGATATAATACATGTACATGTATTTATTACTATCGCTAGACTGATATAATACATGTACATGTATGTATTACTATCACTAGACTGATATAATGCATGTTGTGTTATGTAGATAAAGTACTGAGTCAGAAAACCATCAGTAGCTCAGCCTCTACCAAGTCTCTAGCCTCAGTTTCAGGTGAGTAATGCAGCCTGTTAGCCTTAGTACCATTACAAATAAACTTCCATCAGGATAGCATATATTGCCAGTATTGTCAAGCTGTTCGCCCCTTACATATCGGAATACTATGAAGTTGTCCTCTCTTTGGGAATGCAACTGGAAAACATTATAATCAATAGCTATTTAGTATTTACTACCCATGGACCAATGAAATGGGTTGGCTGTTGGACAGGCGCACATAATTGTTATCATTAGGCAAGCAATATGCAGAAGCTGTCTTTTTATCAAATGCATGACTTTGAATACTGTGGATTTTGTTTACAACAAATACAATGTACGAATATAATTTGCACATGAACTGCGTGTGTCATCACTGATGAGTTTATTATTATAGAAGTATCATTCTAAATAATATGTACATGTATATAGTATAGTATTCAGAGTGATCCCCTCTTACATAATAATATGTTAAGTTGAGAGTTGTGCTCTATCTCCTTGTATTCTTATTCCACCAGATACTGAAGAGTATAATAGAGGAGATAGTGATGACTCTGCATTGACCTCTAGTACCAAGATGATGATGAGTTCTACCCCAGACTGGATTAAACAGGTAGCGCATTTCTACACCTCATTGTTTACCTCTTAAAGCAGATTAATATTAAAAATCATTAATATACATTAGTGTTATTGCAATTAAATTTAAAATATGCTTTAATGTGACTCTTAATTCCTTGCAGCATACTAGTAGTGATACTAGTACGCAATACAAGCAATAGCTGTGTTCTCACCATTCCTAACATATCCAGTAGGAGCTACGTAGTATAGTAGTGGTATTCACTAATATCTACATCTATGTTACTAAGCTCTGATATTTGAAATAATGTTATGATAGGCGTTCCAAGAAGCCGGTGACACCCCTCTCCAGGCACCACCAAATGTTCCAGGGTTGAGGCTAGAGTTGGGGTCATTGAGTGAGACAACTTCTCCTACTGGTGAATTCTTGCCAAACAATAACTTTAGCGAGGTATGGAATGGGATATATCACTGGTTATATATTATGTTATAGTGTTATGCTATGCTATGTTATACTGCACTTTACTGAGTCATGCTATATTCTGCTATACTGTGTTATGCTATACTCTGCTATACTGTGTTTTGCTATACTCTGCTATACTGTACTATTCCTTGCTGTGTGATTCTATACTGTGCTATGATATATATCATGCAATGCTATGTACTATACGTAAGTTACATGTACAATGTACATGTATATCCTTGAGTTAATAGTACTTGTCCTATGCTCAATATTCTCACATCTCGCCTATCCTAAGCAATTTTTATATTATCCTGTATTACATTATATACAACATTATACATAATTATGTTGTATTGCATTGTATTGTGCCATATAAAGAATTTATTGCACTATAACATTTATACTGATTTCCACAACTGCTGTGAACTCAATTTTATGCTATGATACTTACCATAGTTTACAAATGTTCACCAGGTATTTTCCGGTGAAATCAAGCCAGATATAGACAATGGTGTAGACGCTCTAAACAACAATGACCTTGACTGTGACCTTGAGAGTTCGGCAGCTCTAATAGCTAAACTAAGGAATAGAGTGACAGACTTGGAGAGTGAGAATTCCCGTCTGTTAGCTGATAATAATAAACAGAGGAAAGTCATATCTCAGCTAGTCACCAGGTTGGAGGCAGTAGACTCAGATTTTAGTAACTGGAGTAGTCTTCAACAGTTGGACTGATCCCATGCTAATAATTAACCTACCTAGCAAATGAAATGAGTTGGAATAACGTTCAACGCTAAATAATCCAGTCATATACATATACATATACATTCCGTCCATCATTCTTTTTGTATATTTTGAGAACAGTTATATTATTATGTGCTATGTATAGTGCATATTATAATTTTTTACACATACTGAATGTAATAATCCCTATTCTATGTGTACTAAGATGGTGATTTGCATGCTAGAACCAGTGGTTTCATCTCCACCAGTGAGTGTTGTATTTACAATGTAGATCTACGTTCACAAAGTACATGTTGTATATCAAGTCAAACTATGTTATGCATTTAACCACACCTTTGTGTGCAATATCTATTTGTTTTATTATATGCATAAAATATTCTCCCCATATCATTTTGAACCAATGAGAGTTATATTGTTTTTTCTATCTTGTTAGTCTTCATTGTGACTTCTGTTTCGAGTTTTGATAAGATATTGTCAAGAGTTGATAGGATATTGTCATATTTCTATGTATCTATCTGTAACATGTACATGTACTTCTCACCACTGTGCTAGCTTTTGAAGCAATAGCATTTTTTACTAAAGCCTCACAGTTTTTATATGACACTTGATCATTTGGTACTATCATGTTATGTTTTATGTGAATGACTTATGTATAGCCAGTCATACATACATATATATTATTATACATGTACACTTTTTACTAGCACTAACAGTTCAATGGCTTTTTTGTTAATAAAATTATTGTTACAATAATACAAATAAATTAAGTTTTGTTGGATATTTTGGTTATATTTGAACTATAACTGTGCAAGTATTATTGCCAAAATATGTGTCTGTGAAATAGAAGGAAATATTGCATTCTGCACCAACACATTTGGTCTAATTCAGTTGTATTGAGAAAATGAAAATCAGCAGAACCGTGAGTTGCGAGTTATCCTCTCTTTTTGTAGCTATTGTTTAAAGTCCGAGTTGTGCTCTCACTACTTGCATTTAATTGGCTTATCATTGGCCAATTGAAAATAGACTGTGGCCGACTCAACCAATCATGCATTAAATCCGGTTTTAGCACTTCTTTACCAAAGAGGTCCCTAGAGATTCACAAAATGGCAGGGGAATGCCTTAGTTACGGTGCCTTTGGGGCATATAATACGTTTTATGGGCGAAATAATAACTGCTACACGGCCCCTTCAGTTCAGAATTGCAGGATACGACGCACAGATAGTTGGAAAAATTATCTGACAAACACCAGAAAAATTCAATCACCCACAACAGATGATTATGATGGAAGAAAATCGGCTGCAGCTGGCGAAGAGTACGACCATGAAGCACATGCAGGCCTCCAAGGTTCGTTTGTATTTAAACAGAAAAGTATCTACTTTAAATCACGGACATTTTGCATTTCACTGAAACTGCCGCAGTGGCAGATTATGAATAAAATGCAAGATAACTTCAGCAAAGCAAAATAACTATGATAATTTAACCCTACATCACTCAGACTTTCAGTTGAATTTCCAAATCTAAATTGATGTTTAGTGCATTTACAAAAAATTAAATCAAAGTCAATATTAGTTTTATTAAAATCATCAAATAGTCTTCATTTCAAATTGAAGTAAGGTGTCTTGCTTAGACGCTGGCTAGTGCAATTTAGTCAGAATCATCCACTTTGACTAGCTTAACTACCTTTATGGTTGCATACACACGCTATGTTCACTACAAGCATTGCACATAATGGGTCGATGACTATCCTGTCCATGTTGTCTCCAGCTAGGTAGCCGCGCAACATTTGAGCAAAATGTGAGAAATAAGTACCAGTTCTAGTGCAGTGTCAACCAGAGAGATGTTGAGTATAGTACAAGCTTAGCCTAAATGCTGGATGCTGGGGGAAGATGGCCTCACACTAGTGACATACCTGATGTATGGGCCAACTACTACAGGGTTGTCACTGGCATTACAAGGAGAAGCAGAAGGTGCTGTTCTCAACTTGCCTACCTGTGGGGCAACACCTAGTTAGACTGTGATATATGCATAGGTTGTCTACCATAAGGTATAGACCCGGCATCTCCAGGCGTAATAGACGTGGCACCCTTTATGCATTGGAATGGGGGAGTTTGAATAGAAGCCCTGGTTGTGCTAGGACCACCATGTTAGGCAAGGCTTGTACATCGGTTGTGGTGACCCAGGTCACGACACATACATGACTACTGATCATTTATTTTTGTAGATTTCAATCCTGATGTAACGTGGGTGGTTAAGAGGTACCTGCCCCTTGATGAAAGGACCTATGCCCCAGTTCCTAGACACAAATACGTGTTAAGGCCAAGTGGAGTACCACCACCTGCTCATTGGATTCCACCAAAGGCAGATAGTTTTCCAGAAGGTATTAAATTTTCAAGACTTCGAGCTGAACGACAATCATTTAGGTAAGGGATTACCTTCTGGCTTTGCTGAATTCAAAATCAAATGTTTGATGCTGCGACAACTTACTGATCTTTTAAGCTGTGTCTTTATAAATGATAAAATAATTTGCAATATAATTAGTGTCTTGGAAAATCACTATTCCAATACCATTATTAATTAACTTGCATGCAATGCTGTGTGGAACTACAATTGTAATACGCCTTTAATGCATGAAGTAT
The DNA here is from genome assembly GCA_935421135.1 of Bugulina stolonifera. NCBI lineage: Eukaryota > Metazoa > Bryozoa > Gymnolaemata > Cheilostomatida > Bugulidae > Bugulina > Bugulina stolonifera. The sequence goes on from OW285191.1 coordinate 11,960,992, forward strand.
GGTCCTACATTTCAATAAATTATGTTGCACAACATACCTAATTTAATGAGATCTTGTAGCATGCAATATTATATGAATATTTTAGCTCGGCTCCATATACAAGGGATGAGAAATGGTCAACATTAAGAGAGATGCTACCCTCATCAGGCAGGGCCATCAGGACCAATCCACCAGACTGGGGTACAGAGACGAGTATCGCACCACATATGACACCTGCAGTTCAATCTCGCTTCCCCATTGTACAGAGTCCAATGTCCAGGTGTGTATTGGTAGCATGTAGTAAACCTTCAACCTGTAAATCCTCCATATTTTGGATTAGCAGATGATATACACTACAAGACAAAATCGATGCAACTGCCTATATTCTCAATTGTCAAAAAGCTACAGCTCATTCTAATTCAAAAACAGTTTTGACTACACAGTGCACTTTGCTATTGTAGGTTTGTTTCTGATATGCATCTAACCAACAGGGAGTTTAAGCTGTTCTAGATATGGAATGCACTTCAGATATGCAGTAGATGGAAGGCCATGATCTAGCTGGACATGGGTAGCATCAATGTGATATGCACTGTACTATTCCATTATTAACTTGCTCATCAAATATTCCCTAGTCCCCTCTTGCTCAATCATAATAATATTATAATTATAGCACAGTATATTATTGTCTTAATTATATAATATATAAAATATAGCTTCCTACTGTTTGGTTTATCTTCCCCAAGGCTACCACTATTTATTGTACTAGATGTAGATGTTTAGTCTGTCAGCAACTGACAGCAGTTTATTCGTCTTCATCTTACCTTTGCTCAATTTTTAATGTACCACATTCCAAAACTAGAAAGTAGAAGTTCTCTGCAATTTATGTAATATTTTCTGATAAATTTACAATAGTAATTTATGTAGAGATTCCATAAATTGTCATTGGTTGTTGTATTTTGGTGATTTTATTCAAATAAATTTTATTTCGCTCAATCAATAACCTCCAAACCTAAGAGTAGACTTTTGATAAGAATTTCCAGCTGCTATTCATTTGGAGACAGAATTCACATGTAGCTCATAAATAATGAAACATACAAACAGGCATTTCTGAACCATACATGTATTAGGAAATGTACACCAGGCACACAAAACCACCAAAAGCAAATACATATACATGATGTAATTGTATAATAAATAAATAAAGTGAAATGGCTAAGAAAATATTTTCAGAATAGAGAATTTGAGATCATTTTATAATAGAGGCTATTAATAAGAAGTTGAATAGAACTACAAAAATTAAAAAAACTAGATGTAAGACTGTAAACAAGTACATAAAATAACATCTTAGAAAAGCATAGATATAGAGATCATGGGTGGAATGGAAGGTAATATAAAGTTGATTATAAAAATAACTGAGGAAGTGTCAAATTTTGGGGCCAGAAGACAAACAAGAGTCAAAACAACTAAAATGCATTTCTTCTAATATCGCAACGGATGGGAAAGGTTAAATTGACTGTGTATGTACATTAGAATGAAGACATCTAGCTCTACCACAGCACATCAGACTTTATCTAGCTACATATAACAAGAATCAAGATCCAATGTGTGGCCTGGCAGTGTAGAACATCTTGATCATCAGAATAGTTACGCCTATCACCTACACTAGGACTCACAGGCTATATTACACCCACACTAGGACTAATAGACTCACAGGCTATGTTATATCTCACTCCCACTGTCATCATCAGACTCATAGTCTGTTTCCCCATCGATATCACTGATTTCTATATCCGGGCATTGTACTTCTTCACTGGCATGATGAAAATGACAGTCTATTGGACACTGCTCTACAAGTGGGCGGTGCTTGTACATTCGATCATCTACCAGGTCGTTGAATGATATATAGTTGAGCAAGGTGTGAGAGAGAGGAAGTCTGGTATACCGCTTAGGGAAGTAAGGCGTGTGATGAAATATAGCCGATCTACACAGCTGTTTGAGCGAGAGAGGGGAAGATGAAATCTCTTCTAGCCAATCACAGAGCAACATCTGTAATGAGGAATTTGCTGTATGCCAATATGTACATACACATAAATGACAACATGTACATACACGTAGATGTTCATATTTTAAACAAGAGCATGACTTCATAAAATTGCAGCAGGAAAAAACAGTATGGTTAATACAATGTACATGTAGGCATACTAACTGTAGTTCTTACTTGCTTATGTAACCACAGACACCTACTGTCTACTGACCTTCTGTATTTAGGGCCCTAGTATGCTGGTAGTTATTCACCAGATTTATTAGTACTTGCAGCGTTTGTGTAATATACTCATTACCAATTAGTCAGCTAAATTTGTGAGTCAGTTATTAGTACTTTAATTTAGCCTGATAGTTACTACTGTAGTTTGAAACATCAAGAACAAATACATGTTTCGGCATTACTTCAGTTGCACGTCGATGTATTGTGAACTTACCTTGTTGTGTAGTGCTAGGGGCCAGTCCCTCAGCTTTATCCACTCAGTATTCAGGTATGAAGGCTTCGCATACACTAACAGTTTGACAAGCCTGGTAAGCCCAGCATCAGCAGCTAGAGTCAGATAGTTGAGGGGGGTTAGAGTGCACCCCCAATGTACTAGTACCAGAGCACACTCCTGGTTATGGAGTGATATAGCTTGCTCAAGTGGTCTTTCCTTCCAACTGTATGACTGAAATAGAGATTGGAGTCATTAACTAATTTAGTATGCAAATCTACTTGTATACATAAGATTACGAGTATATGTTTACCAAAGACATTAATAGAACCCTATCAGTGGCAGTATTTTGGTTGAGGTAGTAGGCAAGTCACTCAGGTCATTTCTAGTCAACCTATTAGAGGAGTATATTATTTACATGCAGCATCCAGTGAGTATAACTAGAACTATAGTGTTCATGTAGTCACACCTCTAATACATGTAGGTTAGAATCTTCAAAGGGTACAAATGACTGTCTCAGCCCCAGGCATCAAACAGTAGCAAATGCAGTTAGGGTAATAATTGTACAGCTTCCTAACTTGAAAGGGTTTAAATGCAAACACTCAATGCAAATATTTGAAAAAACAACACAGTTATAAAAATAATGTAGTTTAGCAAAACAAACAGTTCATGTAAAATGAGACATTGTAACTGTTTGTGTAACTGTAACTGTTGTTACATAAACAAGTACACTGTTAGTAAAGGGACTGTACCTTGTTCATATTATATCCATATCTTATAAGACATCTAACCATTGCAGGGTTGAAGTGTTCAATAGCCACAGACATGGCCGTCACCCCACTGTGTGATGCTGTGTGCTTGTCCATTCCACTCTCTAACAGGAACTCTACTATAGAGTATCTGTTATATATAACACAATTAATATACAACCATGTAATTACACTTGTAAGTACATTGCATAAATATTCTGTCAACATGTGAGCTGTCTTTAGTATCTCCCAGATATTAAACACAAACGTAACATACCAACCTTCTGTAGGCTACAGCATAGTGCAGAGCTGTAAACCCCTCTTCTGTTTTGTATCCCAAATCACAGAGAGAGTTGACCAGAACTTTGCAGATCTCTAGATTGTCCATCTGAACAGCTCTGTAAAATCACACCACACAAGTTCACAACAGATATCACATCACTGGAGTTGTGTTCCCCACAGATCAGGGTACTTCAAAACATACACTGGTCACTTACACAGTGAGTGATAGACCAAACTGAGGACGAACACAAGAGCATGGCAAAGCTGGACCAAGTACAGCACACAGTCCACAGTACAATCAACCCAGTAGCGGTACATAACAGATTGTCACAATCTTCTGAACTGACTATAACTATATACATGTACATTAGGCTACAGCGTATTGCTTTTTCATTAGTATGCAGTTTATACACAGTTGTACATGTACTATGTTGTTTACATATATTATATTATTATGTAGTGTTTTAGTGCACAACCATGTACTTGGGAAGACATGACTAAATTGTAATGAGTCATGTACGGTCTATTTATAACCAAGTATCTAATTGGATGATGTTATTATGTAATAGTGGTGCAATACCGTTCTAGAATATTCTCTTTTGACCATATATGGTATTATGATTCATGTTGGCTCTGGAATGTTCTAGAACTTCTAAGCTTTACTATATAAGCAGGGGCTGGGAGAGAGCCCATAAGTTTGGAGTTAACTTTTAGCAATAAACAGGACATATTACACTACACACTACATCTTCTCTGCACTAGATAGACCAAGCTGTGTGTCACTTGATTATCTCTGACTACAGTGACTTCACCGAACTCTCACAAGTACTACTATCTTGTGACAATTGGGGGCTGCTCCGGGAAGTCATCAGTCGCAGACAGGGAGATTAACAACGTCGGCATACACCGGATACTAATAGCTGCAGTTAAAGATGGTGTTATTGGAAAAAGTAAGTCAAATGGGCAAGGACCTTGGACTTACAGATCAGAAGCAATCCAAGATAGGAGGGATTGAACAAGTGGCAGAAGATGCTGACCGATATTTGGCAGCTCATGGTAGAAAGCTCTTCATGGAGAAGAAAGCTACCGCACACAAGGATGAAGAAGAATCCCGTAGATGCTACATCTGCGATGAAGTAGGGCATATTGCAGTTATATGCCCCAAGAGAACACAGAAACACTGTTCCAATTGTAGAGTTACTGGACACTCAACTATGGAATGTAAGAGGTCCAGACAAGGAAATATGAAACCAGGCAAGGTAGGAGCTATGAAAGCGATTGTAAAAGGAGGAGATGACAGAGAACCTCAGGAGGTTGAGATGGATGGGAAAAGATATGTCACTATTGTTTGCTGCAAACAAATAGGGGCAGATGAAAATAATGTTGATGTCAAAATGGGCTACGTGAATAACCAACCTGCGGAAGTCGCAAGAGACACAGGTTGCACAGCAGTCGTAGTTAAAGGAAAATTCGTTAAGCCAAACCAGTACACTGGAGCAAAGAGAGAAGTTATCGGGACACCGTATTACTCAGGGATGGTACAGGCGATAGTAATGGACGATCCTATGTACGACCTGGTGATTGGAAACGTACCTGGTGTGAGGTCACCAGCGGATCCTGACCGAAACTTTCACAGAGGAGACAAATACAAGACAAGTAAACGAGTTGACAATGGATAAAGGGAGATGGACTAAGGCTTGTTCAGAAGATAGTAGGAATTATTGACTGAAATTAAATTAATTTCATCTGGAAAATGGGGTTGTCACAATCTTCTGAACTGACTATAACTATATACATGTACATTAGGCTACAGCGTATTGCTTTTTCATTAGTATGCAGTTTATACACAGTTGTACATGTACTATGTTGTTTACATATATTATATTATTATGTAGTGTTTTAGTGCACAACCATGTACTTGGGAAGACATGACTAAATTGTAATGAGTCATGTACGGTCTATTTATAACCAAGTATCTAATTGGATGATGTTATTATGTAATAGTGGTGCAATACCGTTCTAGAATATTCTCTTTTGACCATATATGGTATTATGATTCATGTTGGCTCTGGAATGTTCTAGAACTTCTAAGCTTTACTATATAAGCAGGGGCTGGGAGAGAGCCCATAAGTTTGGAGTTAACTTTTAGCAATAAACAGGACATATTACACTACACACTACATCTTCTCTGCACTAGATAGACCAAGCTGTGTGTCACTTGATTATCTCTGACTACAGTGACTTCACCGAACTCTCACAAGTACTACTATCTTGTGACACAGATGTATAAATACAAATAATCTCATTGTTAATAGGTAGATGTTACTTCATAAGAGGTGACTCTGCTCCTGTGTTATACCCCAGCCTCCTTAGATTAACGTTGGCTCCTCCGTGTATGAGTAGTGTACATACTTCAGCTGACTCAGTTACTATGGCTCTATACAGTGGAGTGCAGCCTACAGGTAGGGATAGGAGTGATAGCTGTTATGGGATATGTAGACTTGAAGGCTATCAACCAGCAAGTCATTCGATCAATAGTATTAAAAGACAAGTAGACAAACGTAATACACTGTGCATTGATAATCATTACTGCCGACCTTAAATTATTCAGGTACAACAATATACAGTAAGTCATTTCTAAGCCATGATTGATACAGCAGTCAGCTGGCTCACATACATGTATGTAGTGACGACGAGCGTCACAACTGTCACAACACCGACAAACGTCACAACAATTTTTCGACAAACGTCACAAAAGTGCACCGACAAACGTCACAATAATTTTTCGACAAACGTCACAACAATTTTTCGACAAATGTCACAACACCGACAAACGTCACAAAGGTTCAACGACAAACGTCACAATGCCAACAAATATCACAAATTTTCAATAAAATAACACCATAACACCAAAAAATAATGCTTTTTGCTTTGATTTACCCTTCAATTTGATTATTGTTTGCTGTGTTTTGAAAACAGAAGAAAACCGAAGATAGTTAAAAGCAGAACGTGACAACTCCCAACTGAGAACATGGAATTAAGGATTCAATTTTTTCGCTAAAAATCAAGACAGCTGAGCAGAAGCAGATCTACTTCTGCACAGCTGTCTTGGTTTTTAGCAAAAATTTGAATAGATAATTTAATGTCTTCTATGTGGAGTTGTCATACTCTACAGTCTATATAGTGATTATAACCATTTAATACTAACTACATGTATATACTCGTATAATAACACACACGCATATAACATGTTGGCTAAAACTGAAACAAGTTTTTACTGGATGTCAACAATGACTGTAGCAAAATACGAATAGCTAGGATCACTCAGGTAAGATAAAAACACCAGTTATTGCCGGGAATGTCAGGCTAAACAAATTATGGGATAGAGGTTACTTCCCAATATGATAATTGCATCGAGTTGCATCTCGGTTTTTGATACAATTTTCTATTGGAGAATTTTGTCGATTTTGAATTGAGAGCAAATAATTTCCGAAAAAACAAATTATATCAAAATGTTGTGTAGCACCATGTCTAGTAGTAGAGTAGCATATATTTTTAATTTTATGTAGATCCTTGCATTTAGTTATACAGTGATGTACTTTGTCAGCAAGGAATTTATAGTTATAGTTATAGATTTAATAGTGATAAATAGGCAGGAGAGTTCCACCTGTCTTCATATTCTAGAAGGAGATGGTTCTCGGACTAAGGTATCATAACATATTCCCTTTAGATCTGTTGCCTGCAGCTGCATGGTATTTTTAATTTAGAGAAGACATAGTGGTGGTGTATGTGAGACCTAGGCTATGTGTACAAATGTGATGCAAAACTTCGGCCCTTTGACCAGAATGCGATTCAATGCAATTTTCATATACACTGTACATGTAGTTAAATGGCTATTAAAGGATATTTCGTTTAGCTTGCCCATATCTGGTAATAGCTGGTGTTTTCATCTTTATTGAGTGATCCTTGCCATTCATATTTTGCTACAATCATTGTTGCCATTCAGTAATGACTTGTTTCAGTCCTAATTAACATGTCATACTTACATCATGCATGTACATGCATATTATCAAAATATGTGGGGTTACAGTAGTATTGAATGATTATAATTTATTAAATGAATTCATTATATAGGCTGTATAGTTAACAGCAGAGTGTGATAACTCCCAATAGAGGATACTAAATTAACAATTCAATTTTTTCGCTAAAAATCAAGATGGTTGGGCAAAAGCAGATCTACTTCTGCTCAGTTGTATTGGTTTTTGGCAAAAAAATTGAATTGCTAATTTCATGTTCTCTATTGGGAGTTGTCCCACTCTGCTTTTAACCATCTTCGGTTTTATTCAGTTTTGAAAACACAACAAACAAAAATAATCTAATTGAAGGGTAAATCAAGGCAAAAAGCTTTGTTTTTGGTGTTATGGCGTTATTTTATTGAAAATTTGTGATATTTGTTGGCATTGTGACGTTTGTCGTTGAACCTTTGTGACGTTTGTCGGTGTTGTGACGTTTGTCGAGAAATTGTTGTGACGTTTGTCGGCGTTGTGACGTTTGTTGAAAAATTGTTGTGACGTTTATCGAAAAATTGTTGTGACGTTTGTCGGTGTTGTGACGTTTGTCGGTGCACTTTTGTGACGTTTGTCGGTGTTGTGACGTTTGTCGAAAAATTGTTGTGACGTTTGTCGGTGTTGTGACAGTTGTGACGTTTGTCGTCGCTACACATGTAACAGGCTCAGTAGCCAACCAGTAGCCAACTTCTACATTACCACAATATAATGGGCAAAGAGATAAGGAAGTCAGGAGAGGCCATACCTGTCATGCTGTCCATATAATCAACTTCACATTTGAATTCCTTTATTAACAGTTCAGCCAACTCAACATTCCCATGCTGGGCCGCCCACCTTCAATATAAGGATATACATGTACTGTAGATATCACACTCCTTGCAATATTGGAATGCAGACAGTCTAAGTGAATTACTTATGTCATGTTACAGTAGTAGGTAAAACCAACTTCCTCCGAGCTTTATTCGGATAATCTCCTGCAAGACAAAACGACAATTCTAGCTACGCACACTACAAAGATAGCCCCTAGATTAACCAATACTCACCATATTGGACGCCTGCCTTTCCCATCAGCTTTGTTTACGTCAGCACCCTGAGGTTTAGCTTTTAGCAGAGTTCTAGCCAACTCTATCAACTGATTTTCACATGCATATATTAAAGCAGTAGGACGTGACGGTTGTCTTACATCAATGGTGTCAGGGTCAACTTTCTCCCGCCTAGTCAAAAATCTCACTCCATTAAGTTGATTATTGTACACAGCGTCAAAGAATCGCACAGACGCTGGTGAGAGAGATGAGTGAGGTGAAATCATCTACTGCATCTACTATTCTGTTCTTCTCTACATTTACAAAAGTGGAACAAAATTGAAAATTGGTAACATCTCGCAACTTTCAGAATATCTTTTATGACAATTATTGAGAGAATGGGGAACACTACGCAAGCCTGGGGAATGGAATACTAACATGTAGAATACACAACTCAGCTTTCGAACAGTTTAGAACTGCAAGCTAGAACTGTTGACGGTATGCGACAGAAAATGTGTGTGGCGATAACAAAGTCAAAGTGCAGAATATTTGATTCTGATTCAGTGTTTGTAATGTACAGGAAGGAGTTGTTTATTACACTTACAGTTTATAGCAACACAAGTATATCATAGTAGTCTCTTACTAAAAACTATCAGAGACACCAGAGGAAACACAATCGAGCCTAGCAAACAGAACATCAACATGGCGTAAAGCATTAAACAGAAGTTTGTAGTTCAACATCCTGTAAAGGTGGACTACCACACTACCAAAAAGTACCAACAAACAGCAGATTGCTGTAACCCTTGAAGCCAAATAAATCGCACCCTGTTAGCGAAATGAGCCACCCCCCCCCCCCTCCCCCCTATACATTTACTGTTCCAGAGTGTACGACGATGGCTCCAAAGGTGTTCAAACTCAAAGGTACTTACAGCAATCTACTCTAGAGTCCATTCAGATCGAGTGGCCTCCATTCAATAGCAAAGTGGTACCACTTTGGACAACAGTAACTTTAGCGAACCGGTCCAGTGAGAAAGTAGACTGTAATTTACAAAGAATCCACTATTTTTGCAATTTGAATTCGGGCCAAAAATTTTTGTTTTGGTTACGCATACATGTAGGTTACCTTTGTTCGACCTTGCACCTGAGAGGTGTACAGACACAATGGTAAACTGATTGATAAAAAGCTAATTTTTCCTTTAATGCGAGATAAAAAATCACAATATGTGGTTATTGTAAAATGTGAATAAATGTTTAAAATATCACAATAAAATTGGTTGAAAGTCGTTGGTTGAACTAAAAAAAGTATTGTGTAGCCGTTTGCATTGTATCACCATTGTAACGCCCCAATGTGAAGTTCACACACATGAGCATTCTATTCTTCCTTTTTATTCTTATTAATAATTAAAATTATTAATTATATTATTGTTGTAATTTATAATATTATTCTTTGATTGCAATAAATATAAATTTTACTTGCTTCCACTTCTGAATTTCCTCCTCTCTGCTTCTGGCTAGTGGCCCGTGTTGCACCATTCTTTGTACTTTAAGACGTGTAGTGTCCAATTATTTTTGTGCTCCAATCACTACTGATTGCATAAGATGACAAAACATTGCAGGTTGCTCATCTTTCTTCATATTTGTCTTAGGTTTGGTGTTGATTAATTATTATGAAGTTAAAATACAATGATTCTTAGCTCCGTAGATGTGACTTTAGTCTTGTATTTTCATGTCAAATAAAATATCTTTTTAGTTATTTTAAAATAAAATTTAAAAACTTGAATAAGTCTTTAATTCACTAAATAATTGATTAAAGAATAAGTGACAGGTCAACTTTCACTTTATTAAATCATGTTCTCTGTCATCGATGCAACAATGGGTAAGCCTACAAAAAGACAGGTGTGTCATGGCCGTAACTATCTAGGCGGCCCTAGCCGCCTGAACTTTTTGTTAAAAGAAGAAAAAATTAAGCTGATATCGGAAGGCATAGTTACCGTGCCCCACACGATATAAACATACTCTAGTGAAAATGATGCTACTATGTGTATCATTACATTGATGGCTAATTTTTGCGTGAAGCCACTGCTGATTTGATAGCGTAATTGGTAGAGTGCTTGGTCTTCATGCATAGAGACACGAGTTCGAATCCCACTGAGGGACAATTTTTTTTCATTTTAGTAATTCACTCGATTTGTTAGCTATACAATGACAATACTAATCTCATCTGTAAGATAGGATCACTGCATGTGTAATTCTGTATTCAACTATAGGGATGCCATAAGATTGCATGCACAGTGTGCCCACCCACCTCATTTGTTCCACTTCTAACACTGTTCTTCAGGGTTTGGAAACCCTAGAATACCACTCTCCATCTCTATCCATCAACTAAATTTGCACTATTTCCCGTCTTATTAATGTGTGTACATTTTTAGGCCTAAGTCATGTAATGATGTAAAGGACTACAATGGTACGTCATGGCCAAGCCAAACAGAGAAGCACTATTTTGCAGTATACTAATTTGAAGTTTACTATTGGCAGATTACTATGCAACATTTTGTACTTTTGTACCATCACGTATAGCTCAAATATGCATCAAAATGGCTGTTATTGTGTGAATTTTCAAAAGTTTTCTTGTGGGAGGTGCCCCACCCTCCTTCCCCCATCCCGCACACACCCTCCCCACACCGCTACTGTTAGCCAGTCCAATTTTGGCCGCCTCAACTTTTTCAAGAAAGTTACCCCCCTGTGTGTTGGGAAAGCTGTACTACATATAGATGTACATTATTCACAACTTTTTATGGTTGCAATAGCGAATAAGCTATACAATTCACTGTTAGGTGCAGTAGTGGAGAATTTAGGATAGCCTTAGTTCCTTGTTTGTAGTTGGGGTTTGGGGTAAGGGCGGTCAACCAGAAAAATATAGAGAAGACAACTTCTCCTGCTTCATTTTTGGTGAAGAACAAAGGCTATTTCAAATTTCTCCACTTCTGCACCTAACTCGCAATTCAACGAACCAGCTAACAAACATTCTGGTTATCCAAAAGGGTTCTGCTTCCGTTAGCCCTCTAATTTTTTCAAATTTGGAACTCCAAACGTCGGATTTATAGCTGTACATTTGAAATTAATATTTCCCACCGTTACATCAAGGTGTGCGTTGATAAATTGCGGAATAGTACATTTGTTGTATCTCTAACAGCCTTTAAAAGAAAATATGAAAAACTCTCGTTCCAAAATTTTCATTTATATATGACCCGACCCAGGTATGAAATAGTGAGTTACTGAGTTTTAGCTTGGTGCTTCTCATCAAATAGCACATTTCTCCTCCCCTTTCTTATCAGAGGAACTAATTGACTATGATATCTATGTGTTTCATTGTTTTAGTTTTTAGTTGCCCTACTGTTAGCTGCCCACTGTCTCTGTTGGGCCTACTAAGTTTTAGTCTAACTAGATAGGCTTCAACTTAACAGCACAGTGCAGAATAAGTTGATTTTGAGCATACAGTTTGTTTTTGTCAACCTGTTTATAACCATTTCTAGTCTATGTTACCAAATTCCAAACTTTTTTAAAGTTCACAGTTTTAGTGTAACCTAAAGACCATTTAACATGATAATATTTAAATTCACATTTTGTAGCAAGCAGACCAGATTTTGAAACATATCACGAAACAATTAATATTGTATAGCTGGGTAGAGGTTGGAACTAGATATCAAACGACATGTTGCATAGAGGCTGTGTTCTTGGAATCCGAACATTCACTTGACATGCTTTTAAGAACAATGGAAAAATAAAGACTATTAAAGAAGAATCATTCAACTATGCAGAATCTACATGTTATGTCATGTCATACACTGTAGTTGTTATTGCTCTATAGAACTCACAGCCACCCAATTAGTTGTTGTATATTCCCACATCAACATTTCAGTTTCAACGATTTCGGTCAGAGATTCGTTAGCAATTATAGTTTTGAGCTGTTGCTCTTCTGTGTGTTCTTAGCTTCATGCTGCTCTGTCTGCAATACAAATTATAATTACACTATTTATGTGAGCCAGGTGTTTGGTTGTATTTAACAGTAGATCGTGTAATGTAACTGGATTCTGCAAGAATATTTTTATTTTGCAGTTAATTCAGGTTGAAGGTATGGCAAATACTCTCTCTGCAGAGGATGAGCATCAGAATAGAGTAGTTGATGAAGCTGCACTGGAGAAGGCTGAGAAACTCAAAGAGACTGCAAACGACTACTTTAAAAGTTTGTTATTTGTGCCGGCTATTGCAATGTGTATTAGATGCTGTTTCTTTGTTTGCCTATTAGCATAAATGGTCCACATGATGCACAGGGTGCATGTGTTGTATAATTGTCCTAATTGCTTTTAGAACAAAACTACGATGAGGCCATAAAGTACTACTCCGAAGCCATTGAACTAAACCCAAATGCTGTGGCTTATTATGGTAACCGAGCATTTGCCTACTTAAAGACAGAATGCTTTGGTTATGCTCTACAAGATGCCAACACTGCCTTGCAGTTGGATAGGACTTTCCTCAAGGTCCGTACACATATTTTATGTCGCTTTCATGGTGTTTTGTTATGAATTCCACCCATAGTCTCATATTCCATTTGTTTCAACTGGAGTAATAATACTTTTATGTGTTTTATTCTCTTACTCTAGGCTTACTACAGAAGAGCGTGTGCTAACATGGCACTAGGAAAATTTAAATTGGCTCTAAGAGACTTTGAAGCTGTAAGTATACCAGGAAGGCATCAGTCTTCAAATAAATTAGATTAATATAAATACAATAGTGTTAGCATAACTCACTTGCAATTCCAATTGGATTTTATTTAGCCAACTTATTCAAAGCCTGCCAGCACCGCATTCGATTAACTAGCCAACGACCTTGCCAGTAGTCTGGTCTCTAGGTGGCTTGACCATGATTACACATTGGCTGACATAGATTTGAAGGTTTTTAGCACATTGTCCTTAGCCTAACTCTCTGCCTTAGGCTACCATTATGATACTAAATTGTCTTTTTGTATTTTCAAACCACCTGGAAGTTATTATTGTTTTTAGTTTAGGATTTTAATTCTTCAGGTACATAAAGCCAGACCAAATGACAAAGATGCTAAAATGAAATTCAAAGAGTGTGATAAGATAGTTAAACAAAAGGCATTTGAGAAGGCCATAGCAGTAGAAGCAAAGACTGTAGATATTGCTCTAGAAGTAGAAGCCACCCTGGAATCAATTAGTATGTTTAATTACTTGCACCAATATATGCTTGTGTACATGTATTTGTTACCTGAAACTAAATCTGGGTTCTAGCTCCAAATATGATATCCAATGTCTTTTAAATAACTATTTTATAACAAGTCGTGGTAGAAATAACACACACTTCCTGACCAGAGCAACAATGTGCCCATTTAGTTGGATTCGCATTGCTTTGGCATACGGTAAGTACATGGGCCTGTCTGTTGACTTTGTAAATGGTGGCAACAATTTTCTAGTTCAAAACAGACTCATACACCTTCATACTCCACCATGCTCAAACTGATGTAAGCTCACCTAGGGTGAACCCTGAGACAGATAAACTTACCTAGGGTGAAACCTAAGATAGATAAGGGTGCTATTCTATTTATTGTAGAAATACCAGCAGAATACGATGGACCTCATCTCCATGACGGTCAGATTACTGAAGAGTTTATGACTGAACTACTCACAGCCTTTAAGGATCAAAAGAAACTGCACCAGAAGTATGCATACCAGGTGAGCTGGCTGTCTCTGTAGCTTGTATAAGGCTTAGCTACATGTGTGCCATTAGCTACATGTATGTTACATATTCTTCTTGGTCAGAATGTTAGAGAGTTCCATTCTTATCGAACATTTATAGGTTATCTGTTTCGGCTTCCTCTGTGATTAGGCTACTAGTGTTGTATTAGTCATATGTGATCATCATGTATTATAGCTGACCATGGGCATTCCCTTGTTGTTTATCCAAATCACTGATGGTTATATAGGTCAGCTAATAAGGTTATATAGGTTAGCTGCTTGGGTTATATAAGTCAGCTACTTAGGTTATATAGGTCAGCTTTTAAGTTATATAGGTCAGCTACTTAGGTTAGCCTATATAGGTCAGCTACTTAAGTTATATAGGTCAGCTACTTGGAACCTTGTTTTTCTAGATAATGATAGCTGCCAAGCGATACTTTCAATCTCAACCCTCATTGGTTGATATATCAATCCCTGAGAAGACTAAGTTTACAGTGTGTGGAGATATACATGGCCAGTTCTACGACCTGCTTAATATATTTGAGTTAAACGGCAGACCTTCAGCTGATAATCCATACGTATCCTTTACAAACTTACTCAATGTTATACCACATGCCATAATACACATTGTATATCTGCTGGTATATAATGATGGAAAGGACTGTGGGTACTCCCAGTCCTTGTCTAATCATACCAAGTCACATTTTACCTGTCAATCTATTTTGTTAAATCCACATCTCAATATTTCCACCAGGTACCATACGTAATAATGTTATGAAATATAGACTACATCAACTAGTTGTTGTTCCCTGAACTACCATTGTAAAGCTGTTCAATGGAGATTTTGTGGACAGAGGGTCCTTCTCAGTAGAATGTATTCTCACTCTGTTTGGATTTAAACTTCTCTACCCGGAGAGATTCTTCATGTCTAGAGGTATGTTGTATACAGCCGATGGGTTTTGTTAGCAGATTGAACCAAGTTGCGTTATTTCAAAGTTTTGTCGTATCTTGCATTCTAATACAGTAATCACTCAATTTGTACGAAAGATATGTCCACCTTTTCTATTCTCTCTGGCTTCTCTGGCAATCTGTTTCTATAATTGTCTGCATTATTGACAGTGTGTCAGGTTGTGTCCTGTTTATGGATTGTCATTCTCTGCTGTGCATATCCAGGAAACCATGAGAGTGTGAACATGAACCAGATGTACGGGTTTGAAGGGGAGGTCAAGTCAAAGTACTCTAGTAAGACGGTGGATCTGTACACAGAGATATTCAACTGGCTGCCTCTCTGTCACTGTATAGAGAACAAGATATTGGTGAGTTACTTGTAATATACATTAGTGTAAATGGGCAGATAACTCCCTGTTATCAGCTATAGCTGCTGCTCT
Organism: Bugulina stolonifera; assembly: GCA_935421135.1. NCBI lineage: Eukaryota > Metazoa > Bryozoa > Gymnolaemata > Cheilostomatida > Bugulidae > Bugulina > Bugulina stolonifera. The sequence goes on from OW285191.1 coordinate 11,976,706, forward strand.
TCTATAGCAGGTAGTCTTTCATATAATATAAACACTGGGCCCACAGTCTATTTTACAAAAACAGCATTTCCTGAGTCATAGAAATGATTATTATATTATACATGTACGTGTACATCCATTATTGTAATATGTACATAGAAATGTCTATTGTTATGAAGCATAACATTGCATGGATTAGCTGCTACTGCAAGTAGGCGAAGTGTGGCTAAACATCCAGTGCAAACCAACATGTCTATGCAAGCTGCTACGCTTACCATGTCTGTTTGCTATTTCACGCTTCTTATCATCAACAAGCCGTTATCAAACCATGTTATTGGTAATTCAGTCATATTGGCATGATGCGCCATGCATGACTCAAAAGGGACTCAATAAAGCATAAATTAGTATATAGGGTAAATGATGTCATTGTTATTGTCTACATATATGTTCAGGTATTGTTATAGCTGATGTAAATCTGAAATATATGATAATTATATGCTATATGGATGTACATGTGTAGCCTTCTTTCCATGTAGGTGATGCATGGTGGACTGTTCAGTGAAGATGGTGTAACACTAGACATCCTTAGGAGTATTGACAGGAATAGACAACCACCAGAGAGTGGTAAGACTATCATCTATGTACTTATTGTCTATTTATATACATAATATAATGGGTTAACTTCTTGTTCTCTATTGTGACTACAACAATAGTGAGTAATATTAAAAATTATAACATATCTAATCTATAGGTATACTATTTGCAACCAGGCAACTGTCTGGTGAATATTATTGGCGTAGTCAAAGCCCTCTGGCAATGTGATACAAGCACTATTGTCTATAGCAAGCTCATCAACAAAAGGGAGTTTGATATCTACACTGCTATTTGCTGTTGATCACGTAACATCAGTTGGCCCTCACCAATCTGATATATTATTCATTATATTATGTTGTAGGTCCCATGTGTGACCTGATGTGGTCAGATCCACAGCCCCAGAACGGCAGGTCTGCTAGTAAAAGAGGGGTGGGTACACAGTTTGGTCCCGATGTCACCAACAAGTTCCTTGAGGAGAACAAACTAGACTATATAATCAGAAGCCACGAGGTGAAGAGTGAAGGCTATGAAGTGATGCATGATGGGAAGTGTATAACTATATTCTCCGCCCCCAATTACTGGTAGGTTGGGTTAGATGGAGTATTCATGTGAAACTGCGCATTTCAGAATTGTCTTCTACTTGTATATCTTGTCTATGAATTTTATTTCTACTTTAGTAGATCGCTAATATGGTAGGTATACCTTGAACTATAGAATACAGAGTTGTCCCCACTACGTATGGCTAAAGTTTCACTTCTGCATTAAATGTGTCTAGATATACAATGTGTTATGGTCTCAGTATACATACATTTCTTATTATGGTATAGTTAGTAGATTTGTGTGGTACTACTTAACCTGTAGCTGATCTGGAGACGTCATCTAACTCACACTAGCCATGAATCCTGTAGCATTACCATCACACACGCAGGTCCATAGCCTGGCTAATATTACTCATACTGGTCATCTAATGATGTGTGTAGTGTCTACTGACAGTAAAGTACATGTATACTGTTATCATTCTAGTGACACTATGGGTAACAAAGGCGCTTTCATCACTCTAACAGGTGGAGACCTCACACCTAAGTTCACATCGTACTCTGCAGTAGTAAGTATACTCTACCAACATGCATGCAAATGCATGTAATATCAACTAAGTTTACGCTGCATTATACCATTTGTTACATTCTGAACTGTTACTATATATAATGTGTGAATATATGTTTCTATTTCAGCCACATCCCAACGTAAGACCTATGGCGTACGCTAACCCTCTCCTCAGTATGTTGTCATGAGTTGCCCCCTGGTGGCTTTTTCTCTCAGCCTCTGCATCAACCAAACCGCTCAAACTACTCTGAGATACCCAGTGTATGTACAGTTTAAGCTACATGTACCCAATGTTGTGTGTCTAGGGCTAAAGCTTAGGCCACACTGACGCGAATTTTTTTGTGAATAGTGAATTTTGGCCAAAGGCGAATTCGCAAATTATAATCGAGCGTGCCACACTGCAAAAGCTATAAGCGAATTCGCATTGATTTCACCCAATGAGGGGTCAAAAATTATTATCCTCGGTCACGTTTCTCATTCACTGCAGAACTAGAACTCCGAAAAATGTAAAATAAAATTATAAATAAAATAAAATAATTATTTTATTCTTACTTTTATTCGTTTTACACAATTCTTGCAAACGGAAGTAGTCATTTTATTCATCAGTTAAAATGAAAATTTTAACATAATAATTGAAACTCATAATTGATTGAAAATCCGTGGCTTTGAACACGTGACAGTAACGTGACAAGTAAAAATTGGCCAATCACAAATTAGCGAGTTGCGAATTAGCTGATTGGGATCAGCGAGTGCGAAATCGCAAATTTTGCACGAATTCGCACAAAATTTGCGATTTCGCCACTGGCCAAAATTCGCTTTTCGCTAAAAATTCGCTGCAGTGTGGCCTACGCATGACCTATTGGGTATCATATTCAGTTAAGGAAGTAGACAACTCTACTCATTATTCTACATATTGTATCAATAGAGTACTCCCATAGTTTAACTAACATCTACATTCAGTTGATATTAATAGTAACTCTATTGAAATCGTCTCCCCAAGTTTTATAAAAAATAAACATTGAAGTGTAAATACCACTAGTTAGTTATAGGTTTTATTTTGCCAGTATTATTGTGCAACTATCAGTTATTCATTCATCTGGATATATCTATGATCTCCAAACTATCTAAGTAATACCTCTTTGCTGGATGGTATGTTTTTGTTTTTTCTAATTTCATAACATTTTGAATAATCTTGTAACTCAAAACTAGTAGACCTGTTCATTCAGTTTATTCAGCTAGTGCCATGAAGCTTGCTCTGACAAAGTTGTTATTTTGAAAATGGAAGTTTAGTGATTTTTTAATGTTTTTGTTGTTTTGATTTCACCTTGTGTTGTAATTGCATGTATCTCTCTGTAAGAAGAGTTATTTGGTCGTTTCAATCGCTTGATAATTATTAGGAAATTTGTTTATCCCAAGATAATGCTGTTGAATATCCCTAAAGAAGTTTAGTATTTATTCTTTTTACCTTGATTTCAACCTTGTAATGAATGTTCTTTATTTTATCATCTGGTGAAGTAGCCGAATACACCAATACATTGTGGCATACTAGCTGTTCCAATCACTTTGCTAACAGCAGTTGAGGAAAAATAGAAAATATAAATTTTTGTAGCAGGTAGTTGAATTTATAAGATTTTAATACAGTTTGACTTGACTTATTGCACTCAAATTAGGGTGGGGACAATTTCCAAGAGAGGGTGCATTACATTTCTACCTATAGCCAACGCTTAGATATAGTTTATGCATAGCCCCAATAGTTTGTATGTATAGGTTATGCGTATCTTAAACACTGATGCCAAATAAGCTATTGGTGTAATGCTGTGATGATTTGGCAGTCCAACTTTATTATGTTCACAAACATAATCTAATGAGCAGCAGATCTCAGAAACAAAACTGTATGAAAAAAAGATAAATACAACAGTTCAAAAATAGACACAATATAAATATATAATTTCAGTAAAATTTTCTGAATAATGAAGAGATTGAATGTCAACACTCCAACAAGAAATTATCCCAAGAAATAACAGTTGGCAAATTATTATGCAAGGGTAACCAAATCTGGTTCATTATGCATAATTTTATGCTGTAATTTCGCTTCTATTTGCAAGTCTTACTTATCCTTGCAGTAAAATAAACGTCTGTTTCAGCAACCCCAACCTGCTTTGTTCTGACTCAATCTTTTATCACCTGCAAAACGGGAAAATTGTTGAAAGACTGCAGTTGGCATCCCATTCTAAGAACAACACATATAAGTTTAGTTTCCCTAGCTGCCCATTGTGGGCACTGAACAGATATAGAAGCTTAGAAGACTTCGACGCCAAAGACATACACTACACATTATTTAAAATGTTACTGTGGGCTGAGATTTTGACACTAACGTGAAATTCCCAAGATGCATTCTGTGACAAACCTATAAAAACATATTTCCTAAGGGGGCTGTCCATACTTATCATCTGAATTTTTTTCTTTGCAAATCATGTAAAATTATTTCTTACCACACGCAATGTTTACAGTTTCTAAAAATAAATATGAGATTATTCGACTTACGCTGCAGTAGGTGTGACTAATGTCCACCACTCTGTAGATATTCATTCATACCGTCACTTTCTGTATCATGCAGAGGTGTCTGAGATGGATCAGGCAGCTTCATATCTGATGGCTCTACTCCCCAGATATCCTTAGCATACTCCTTGATGGTACGATCACTGGAGAATTTTCCAGAAGCAGCGATATTGTACACACACTTCTTAGTCCACAGATCTGGGTTCTGGAGAATGTTATATAACATAATGTACTTATAGCAAGGCTGTCAGTTATCTCATTTATATAAAATCAAATATGAGCACATGGACTACTAATAAATACTAAGGGTAGAAGTATTACCTTGTAGAGTTCGCTAACCTTCTCCTGGCACGCTACGTATGATTCAAAGTCTGCCAACAGGGCATATCTACAGCATATTATTCCATTATTATTCAAAACATCGAGTTTAAAGTTCAGGTGTTTGAAGTTTTCATCTTTTATATTTAAGGAGATGCTACAATCCCCAACTCTTTTTCTTCTATTCACAAATTGTTTAAGAGAGTTCCCTCAATGATTGCATTTTTTCAAATTTCCATCCTTTTATAAGGCTTGCAAAATTCACATGGTATTTGTGCATTGTTATGGCATGGCATGGCATAGCATGGAACACAATGTAAAGTACAATAACCATTATATAGACTCACACTCACCTATCATCATTCACTAGTGAGTTGAATAGATCTTTGAATAGCCCAGGATCCTCAGCAGAAAAGAAACCATCATTGAGCATGTCTAGAGCTTTCTTCAACTCAGGTATTCTTTCATAGTACTCCCTCGGCTTGTATCTGTTTCAATAATATTATATACAATCTCAAACATGTAACCAACTCATACTATAGACATGCACTGCAATAAGTTGGTGTGAGCCAACCATCTATAACTAATATCAAAGTGTGGATATTGTTTACAAAGATAGTGGAAGGAAAGATGGTTCATTCAATATTGATAATCTATGTCTCCTTTCACTATCTTAGAGATATTCTTTGCTATATGCTATAAATACGCAGATACATACATACAGCTTAGATACTCCAAGTGATACATATTGGTATTGGTATATAACTTACCCTTTAGCCCAGAGTTGTGCCACCTCGTCTACTGTCATACCAAATATGAATATATTTTCTGCTCCCATCTCTTCTCTCATCTCCACGTTAGCACCATCTAGTGTTCCGATAGTCAATGCTCCATTTAACTGTATACGTATTAGATACACACATATACATGTATATAACATGAAGATTATTATATTTTATAATCCACATGTCACACCCCGAACACGGCTACCGATCTTATAGTTACAACCATGTTATTACACATACATTTATAATTATCAACTTTTCAACCTAAGCGGATGTCACCGGCCACAGCTCACCTGGAACTTCATGTTGCCAGTACCAGATGCTTCGGTGCCAGCAGTGGAGATCTGCTCACTCAGATCTGCTGCAGGTATCACCTTCTCGGCCAAAGACACTCTGTAATTCTCTATAAATATGACCTTTAGCTTATCTCCAACTATGGGGTCATTGTTTACCATCTGAGAGATGTTGTTTATCAGTTTTATGATCAACTTGGCCATGTGGTACCCTGGAGCAGCCTGAAATAGAGCAGACACTGTGCAAGTACCTTGCATATGATGTAACTCTGACATGAAGGGAAGTGCATACAGTGCTCCATACTGTTACACAAGTCATACCAATATTGCAAGCTGGTAGTGATACATAAAAATATGGTGGTATGAGCTTGGTGTACAAAATATTATAAAAGAGATTTATTGCAGCTATACGACCATCCCACCCTCCCTGACACTATTGGAATGTGATATACACAGCAAATAGAACTCCAGCTACATGTCTAGAACAAATTTGCCAACAAACATAGTTTAACACCTGTCACTTACACACAAGCACTTGACATACCTTGCCACCTACAAACACAGTCCTTGGTACAAACTCTTTCATGGGATTTTCCTTGATTCTGTTGTACATGACAATCATGTGGAGACAATTCAGGAGTTGTCTCTTGTACTCGTGTATACGCTTGACGTGAACATCAAACATAGAGTTGACATTGATGGACACTCCATACTCCTTCTTCACGTACTCAGCGAACTTCATCTTGTTCTCCTGTCATACAGCACAGTCAAATAATGGCGAGTTAATAAATAGTCTTTATACATCTTAAGGAGCACAGAAATCTAATTTTGTAATAATACACAGATAATATAATATCTTTGTAGCAACTTTATAGAAAAGCGGATATAACTTTGTGACAAGAACTTTATATCTTTGTAATGACAAGAAGAAAAATCTGCAATGTAGACAGACTGTAGTATAACATTATATTACTTTACAACACTTTCACATACCAGGGAATATTCTCGTTACCAAATTTTATTAGCCAAGTCAGATATGAATATTTATTACCTAAAGTAGAGATAAAACCATCAGGAAATTAATTATCAAACCACCTACTTGCTTGACTTTTCTGACAGCAGATAGAAAGTTTGGGTTGTCTACTAGAGGTTCAAGTTTACGAAGTTCATCCAGAGCCACAACCCACCCGTCACCTACAGGAATAACAGAATAATCGTTACACTAGACGAGTACAGACAGCGCAATCAATGAGGAATTGTATATCCTTACATAAGATAGAACAGACAACTCCAATGCAGTTTACAGTGTTACAGCTCAAAAGTACTAACACATACACGATAATATTATGATAATACAGTATATTGCAATGGGGATAGACCATTAAAGCAACACTAGCACACACTCTTTCTAAAAGAGAAATTACACATTTTCCAAACTTACTTTGTGACAGCAATTAAGTAAAAAACACAAAAACCGCACTTCAATTATACAACTTTAAAACCAAGAACAAAAACCAACAAGTTCATTCTTAATGTGGAGTGCATGAGTTCCTCATGAGACATTAGATTACTACTATAAACTTTAAAAACAACAATCTGTTGTATTTGAGTAGTTATCCGCTCTTACCTATCTTATCAATGATGACATCACTAAGACTTGGGTTACACATAAGTAACCATCGTCTTGGCGTTATGCCATTCGTCTTGTTCTGAAATCTCTCTGGGAACATCTCATAGAAATTTCTAAACCTAAAACAGTATCACTTATCTCAAGCTTATTCCTCCTACTCTGTATTGATGGTACTTTGAATTAATTAGGAGTTACCACACCTTCAATTAATTTAACAAAGTGGCGACAACTACAAGTATTACATGAAAGACTGATATGAATTGCAGTATAGCAGCCTGGTTTCCAACAGAATGGTTGGGTACAGTAGTTATTCAGTTTAGGGTCTATATTTGACTTTAAAACCGAGGTATGAGGTATTAGATCAAGCACAAACAGCCATTCATTGTCTCGGAGTCGCTGGAACCCAGGCTACCATAGTCGTAATAAAGGTTGACTAACGTCTGGGTCTTGATGATGTTAGAGTGTATAGCTGCTACTCCATTTATAGCGTGACAAGACACGATACACATGAACGCCATGTTAATTCTCTTCTCTCCATCTTCCTCCACCAATGACATCTCTCGCAGCTTATCAACATTTCCCGGCCATTTACGGCTCACTTCCTGTCAGTTATATGATAGTTCATTAGCAACAAAACAGAGGACAGCCGGCAAATGCTTTCCTGTACATAGAAAAAATAATTATCAAACACTTTAACAAACTAAGCTTCATAGTCTGTCATTTCGGAGAGGTTACAAATAAGTCCTATTACCATACGGTTTTGATTTTAAACTTGTGATACTTGTGATACCACACTACTAATACATGTATTTGTAGTGTATGACTGTAAATACTCCATCACATGACTAATAAATAAGATAATGCCAAATGACTCATACAATAGAGAATGACTCACATCAAGAAACTTGGCATTTATCTGGTAGATAATGTCCAGGTGTCTTGGTAGAATAGTCTCCAGCATGTGTACAGGCCACCTCTCCATGGCTTCTGGTAGGATAGTGTGGTTAGTGTAAGCACATGTCTCCTTGGTTATCTCAAATGCCTGCATTACAACAAAACAGACAACATGTACTGCTATTCTTACTACTACCACACCACTATCACTGCTACTACTCAATGCTACCACTACTACTAATTTTATCAACTGCTACCAACACAACTGCTATATATACATATAAATGGAGCACTTAAAATCTACATACAACAAAGAGAACAGAGTACACAGTTACAAGATAAAATTACTAAATTCGGCCATATTTAATTACATGGTATTAGTTTCCAAATAGTAAAAATATAAGGTAGAGAAAACTCCCACTCTGACAATAATGCCAAGTACCTCATCAAACTCCAGACCTTCCATATCTATGAGGATTCTCATGAGCTCTGGTACAGCCAGCGAGGGGTGAGTGTCATTCAGCTGTATAGCCACCTGCAAGACAGTAAATACATATTGTTATCTGAAGCACACATACCGACACACATCTATCACAGAGAAGTACGGAATATATGAGTTGTACAACAGAGCTACCCAAAATCTATACTATCTACATATCACACATATTTGTTTATTATGTATTGCTTATTACACGGATTGACAGGGAACGAACCTTGCTAGAGAAAGACGCAAAGGAAGTCCTCACGACATCTCTACAGCCAAACTTAGCTGATTTGAATCTCCTCACTATATCCTGCAAGGAGGCGGCTACCAGGAAGTACTCCTGCTTTAGCCTTAGCTCCTTACCACTAAAGAACTATGCGGAAGAGGGATTTCATTAGACATACATAAATAGCAATATGAAATCATTAGTTTAAAATTATTGTCCAAAACACTAAAATGTGCTTCTGCAGTAGTTAGTCGACAGCCAATAAATAATAATTTATTACTCTATTTCCATCACTGCACTATTAATAAAGTTCCCTATCAGAGGATACACACGTAGTCTACACTATCAACATATTATATATTTACACCACGTATAACATACGTACATTATCATTAGGATAGAGAACTCTGGATATATTCTCAGCTAGGTTACTGTCACACACAGCTTGGATATACTGTCCATTGTTAACTACAATCACAGGTGTTTAATCATTTTATACATCAACAAAGTTAAAACTAGACCATGCTGTAGTATATGGCAGTAAATATAGATACTAAACACCGCTACTGAAGTATAATACTGTCAAATTTGGAGTTAACTTCCCTTGCTCAAACCGTGTGAACACAACTTCAAATAGCCTTCTACCAGCAATACTAGCAGGTATACGTAATACTCACAGAACTCCAGGTTGAACTGGTTGGGTGCTTTGGCTGACCACAGTCTCATCGTATTTACTGTGTTGTTCATGTATCCTGGTACAGGACTGTCATAAGGCATGGCAAACACAGTCTGTAATACAGTATTATGTAATACAGTATTATCTAATACAGTATTTGGAATATAGTGTGTCTAATAGTATGTCTAATATAGTCTGCATGAGATAGAGTGTAACACAACACGCATGTTTAGACATCATGCCATGTCTAATGATGGGCTACTGTTATTCCTCACAGTATACTAAATCACAAACAAAGATCTAAGGCTACATAAATTTATACAATATTGCACCCACATTAAATTTACAAGTAGGCCCTACATTTAACCGATGCTGTTGATTTGGATTTGACTAGGCACTAGGAATATATTATGCTGGTCTGCAACAAACAAGATGGTAGGCCACAGATCACCATGAAAACAACAGCTACTGGTAAACAGTTATTACAGTTCATATATCATATCATGCATACACTATACATAAATATAGGTATGTGTTTCACTTCCATATACAAGTGTATCACTCCAGGGTTGCATGTTAATCAATAAGGTATGCATTCAGTCGCTCACCCACAGTACAGTACGTGATACATTCATGTATCATCACACATCACTATGTGAAAGCATGCTATAATGCTATAATACTTATTACACACATTCCATCTCACTATTTATTGTCAGACAGTCCCCATAACATTACTTTTTAACCCACTTGGATATGCAAATACTATTCTGTTATTTGGTAGATTTTGGCTATAAGTCAAACTATGCATTGTCACCCCTAGATAACAACCTTCTGTATCCCAGAGACCTAGACAACTGCAATATGTCCACTCACATGTGTGTCCACCCATTTCTTCTTGCCATTCTCTTCACTAACCCTACCATAGAAGTTGACAGGAAGACAGTATTCTGGTCTGGCTTTCTCCCATGGACATCCAAACCTCAGCCAGTCATCTGGGTCCTCTACCTAATCAATTACACACATTATAATATAGTCTACAAAGAGACACTGCTTAGGGTTTGATAAACTACATTATTACATATCACAGTGATCAAGCAAGAATTGTACTAAAAATAATCACAATAAAGCTTCAACAAAAACACAATGTGCCAGCTTCATAGCTGATCTGCCAAGTAATGGTTTGTAAACATAATCAATCAGGCCATACACATGTGCACATTGGATGTAGTAGTATCAGAGAACTACACAGTATTAAACCAGTAATCAGTTACTAACCCCACAATACATTGTATGTTATGTAACTGCACACTTAGTTAAGTCCATTGACCTCTGTAAACCTATGTCTAAGTGCCAGGCTGCAGTAGACATCAGGTGATATGGACAACACAGTACATTGTATGTTACAGTGAACCAGTGGCATTACAGTGAACCAGTGGCTTTCGTGTGTGATGCCATTAACTCCAAATAAAAAATGTATGCTAAAATACTAGAACATCTACTCTTACAGTCCAGACTGTATTAACCTAGTGACCTCTAGTGGACACCACATACCTGCCATCCATTATGGAATCTCTGAGTGAATATACCATAGTCATATCTAATACCATAGCCATACGCTGCCAAACCAAGAGAGGCCATAGAGTCAAGGAAACAGGCAGCTAATCTACCTAGTCCTCCATTACCCAGCCCAGCATCTTCCTCGATCTCTTCTAACTCCTCGATGTCTAGACCAAGCTAGTAAGTACATGTGACAACAGGTACACATACATGTATATATACCAGTATTCTATAAAACTATCCATACTAATAATGTTATGTGTATGAATGCACATATGAATTGAAAGGTGCAGATTAGATGCATATACTATCAATAAGTATACACTATAAACACTAAGTATACCAAGTGACTATAATAGGTTTTTTAGTCGTAGTAGGCTTTCACATACATAATAATATGCATTATAACATAACCATGCAGCAACTACATGCACATCTAGATGTCTAGTTGAAATGTTTGAATCTCATTAGCAGTAAAATGTAGAAATATCTGAGATGTGAATCTAATTTTAGACCAGTCATAATTGAAAGGAGTCATAATTTAATTTTGATGCAGCAATGCATATTCTGATGGTACCAAGGTTACATGTGACACTGAACTGACACATGTGTGCAATACATGTACAGTAATAGTGAGCTTAGTCTAATATAAAGCCTCAGTACCTACCTGATACAATGCCTCATCACATTCACTTTGGATTCCCAGGTTAATCATAGTATTTGATAAACTCCTACCCATGTAGAACTCCAGTGACAAGTAGTAAACTCTCTGCAGTATAACACATATATACTAGTAAATGGTATGACAAAATAATACGGTGGGCTTACTTAGTAGGTTACATACAGTGTACACGTACTTCAGTACTTACTACTACTAGTACATAATTATAAGGGCTGAGTTGCAGTACATTTATAATACCATTAGGTAGATGCACAATGTATAGTAAGGAATAATGTAATGCTGTTTACAGTCCAAATAGTCCCTGTACAATATATAATGGTATTACATAATACTTTTACTAAGAAATCTAATAACTGTACTAACATGCGCTAGTATCTAGTTAGTACAGTATACAAGTAATAGTGTTAGTACAGCATAATCAATAGTAAACTGCCTATAGTAGAATAAACATGTAGGTTTTAAAGAAGGAAGTTCCAAGCGCTGTGCCACTGAAGTACATTTATGTGGGTCCTAGAACCTTCCCCCCCCCCACCCCACATGAACCAGTGGTCACCACCAAACATATACTATGCGCCATATACAAAAACTATTTCCTATACCCCAGTGAAACACCAGGCTAGACGTAAAACATATCTCTACACCTCCCTTAGCTAAGTTTTCAGACATTGAAAGGATATGTTGACGAGTGACATGGAGCTTGGGCTGAAATATATTCGCTATATGAAAATATTTTTGAATAGTTTGAAATTCATGCTAACAGTAACAGTTATTCGCTCCATTACCTGAAAGAACAGAATTGTATATTGAGAAGCATGGCAGATGAGTTAGCCTGTGATAACCGATAACTACCTAATAATATTATAAACTTGCTACAGGTATTTATATGTAAATATAGCTCTAATTGCAGTAGTGGAGTAATTTTGATAGCCAGAGGCTATGTCTGAGATTGGTAAAATTAGGTCGGGTTACATAGAAGTTTTTTTCTGCTGCAATTATAGCAATTATCTCCTCTTCTTAAGAGAGTTCTTGCAAAATAAAAGTGAAACACAGGACTAACCTTGGGATCTGAATCATAGTAGTACTGTTGGGTCCTGATCCAGCGCCCCACTAAGTGATCCCTGACAGTGTGAGCTAAGGCAAAGAAGTAATCCCTAGGAGTAGCAACATTCCTATCCTTGACGAGAGTGTAGTGGAGGTGCCTGTTGAATGTCTTCTGCACGCTCTGTACATTACCCAGCTGAGGAATACCTCTCACAGAGATCTGTTTCCTCCTCTCATGGTCTGTCTTTGGAACTGATGCCATTCTTATCTGTTTAAATATATGGTAAGTGCTAAACGAACACGTATATTGGTATGTCAACCAGCACCACACAACTGTAGGAATTAACAAAATAAAGACTATAATTTTATATTTAGCAAAATCGACAAAAAATTGTCCTTTTACTTTTTCAAATTGAAAATAAATTAAATTATTTAAAATTCATAGAATAGGCAGATACAGTAGTAGGCCTACAGCATAAATCACTAGACAAACCACCCAGAGATAAAAATAAAAGAGAATATTATATTATATAATATGCCACTCGTTCCAACTTACTTAAGCTACTACACACCACAGTACAGGCGCTGACTCTTACATTTTTAAAATGGTTTTAGTCAGAAGTCAGTAGGCTACACCAACACTTTACTTGCAGTGACTGGGTGTGAGTGTGAGCAATACCTCTACCTTTGAATACTTTTGGAAAAATAGCATAATCTTGAATTTTGACAAAGGTAGCACCTCATTGGTACAGAAAATTGTGTTTAGACAGTGATTTAGATTCAGATTCAGATTGTGTTGGAGAAGTAAGTTCTACATTAGCATGCATTAGCCATCAACTCACAGCTCAGTCAGTCAATTTGTCCTTTCCTCGTCCTAGGCTACTCCAATGAACTAATACTATACCATTACTACAAATTAAATCCGTCTATACTCTATGACTCACACTCACTGAGTATACAGTATTAGTTAGTATTGATTGAGTACACAGTATGAGTATGAGTATAAGTCGTATAGTTAGTTAGTAAAGTATACAAACAGTAGCAACAATCTAAAACAACTTACTGTCTACTGGTTATGTCTTGACTCTTGAATCAAAGATCAATCAGCTTAATTCTGGTTGCAGTCATCGGTACAGCTACTTGCACTTGCACACCTAACAAACATCAGCTGGAGACTGGAGTCGCAAACGAATAGTAGTGATTGAAGGTAGTAATCAGCAGCACACAATCAACCACTTTGTTTTGCAGGGATTTTGGTTTGTTTATTAACCGTGGTTCTACCGTTTTGAACGAGGTGCCAATTGTACACCCCTAATTGATATATTTTTATATTGTTAGAATATGGGCTATAGAATATAATGGACCAATTAGTCTTCCGCATTGCGCTCGCCGCAGAACGCGTGACGTTAAGTACAGCTTAGTTTAAATTCAAAGACCGCTTAAACGAGACTGAAGTTTTTTGTATCTTTTAGTGATTGTTGCCAACTTACTCATATTTATTATATTTATCATTGCCTAATTTGTAGTAATCCCCTGCTATGGCGCCGGATACATATGACAACTTTCACGTGGTATTGTGCTCCAGACCAAAAGGTTATTTTTAAATGATATAATTGATAAATAATGCTGCTATGCAGTTAGTATAACAGATGTTCATTAATAATCAGACTATCACTATTTCTTCTATTAATTATAAGCCGCAAAATGTGTCTAATTCAAGATTTAATAGTGTAGCATAGCATTCGCTAGCATTGCAGTATGAAGGCAGTGTGAAGGCAGTGCGGCCTTCACCTGCAGTGTGAAGGCAGTGATACTGATCGTATCACTGCTTTCATACCGCTTTTGCTTACACTAAAATATTAATATAAAATAAATCGGTTAAGTTGAGTTCATGTCAGGGATGTAATCTTATATATTGCAGCAATTCTTCTCTAGAGATCACTGGGCTGGTTCTATAGGTTTTTTATTGATGTTACCATGCTAACCCAGTAATAATTGACCACAAAAAATTACAAATGTACTTAGTGCAAAATACATTGTATACAATATTAATTATATTTATGTCTTTGTATGCACATGTGTTTACATAATATTACAGATTTGAGAGACAAGCCCCGACCAGAAAACTTTTCCTACAGAAAGTGTGACTATCCAAAGTGTTCAGAGAATGATGTCATTATCAGGACACTTTACATTTGCATGGACTCTGCTATGGTTTGTTACAAACTGAAACTACCAAATGGGACTACCTACATGTAATGTATATGCAAACGTTTTCTATTCTCTATTCTATACATGTATATGTAATAGTTTTATCCCAGTGTATGACCTCTCTTGTTCTTTAGAGATGTCGAATGAATGAAAATGCTGGTGATCACAATCTAGACTCTTGGCCTTTAGCTGAAACCATAGACGGTTTAGCTGGCATAGGTGTTGTGATAGAGAGCACTTGCCCTGCCTACCAGATAGGAAACATTGTTGAGGGCATGTTTGGTTGGCCATGGAAATTCTATTTCTCCGCCAATGAATCTGTAACATCTCTAAGATTCTCTCTACGGAAGGTACATGTAAAACTAAATCACTGTAAAATGTAGTACAGCTGGAGTCCACACTTACATGTACATATATTCAAAAATCAACACCAATATAAAGTTATAATTTTTGTTGGCATGCTACCTCACTACTTCTGCTAGTAGCATATTTATCATTATACGTGTATTACATTACCACAATGCATACTCTACAGGGTGGCCGAGTGGTCTAGCGCTAATCACTCTGGTCTTGCAGCAATGACGCAAGTTATCTGCAAGGACGTGGGTTCGAGTCCCGCCAATGACCTGGAGGTTTTCGTCCCGAAGAAGGTTTTCCCTCTGTGCCATATCGAACTATAATAATATCCAGCTCTAGAAGTTGTGGTGGCCCCTTGACTAGCTCTGCTATTGGGCAGCCACGTTAAAGAATTGTGTTTGGCGCCACGGATATTATTATTAAGATAGTAGCATAATTATCTGAGCTACATGCATAAACTTGCTGCAAACTATTGACCTTGGAGTTTACTTCTCCTTCTTTTAAAATGAAAGAGAGAACAACTTAGCAATTACGATGCATAACACAAAACACAAATATGTAATCTATATTGCCCCTAACTGGAGGCTCTTCATTGCTTATATTGATATCTTTATAATAGCATTTATACGTGACATACTGAATATGGTTCCTGCTATAGTTGAACTCTGGGTATTAATTAGTACTGTGATGTCACCTTTAATTGTCAAAGATGGGTTACTTTTCAAATTTTCCAATGTCAGCAAAGTGTTATTTTGTTCCAGATGAAGGAAAGTTATGTAAAAAAGTCTCTAATAAGTTTACCACTCAGCTGCCTTGGTATGGTTGGTATTACATCTGTACTCAGTTTGACAGAAATGGGCAGACCTCTACCTGGGGATACGTGTGTGGTGGCCGATGCTGTTGGGGCCTATGGCAGCATTACTGGCCAGGTAAGCTACTTTCTGCCATCTATGGGACCATGTGGTGTATGGTCAAGCTATTGCATATATCTTGACACAACACAGTATCCAAATATAGTAC
The DNA here is from genome assembly GCA_935421135.1 of Bugulina stolonifera. Taxonomy (NCBI): domain Eukaryota; kingdom Metazoa; phylum Bryozoa; class Gymnolaemata; order Cheilostomatida; family Bugulidae; genus Bugulina; species Bugulina stolonifera. The sequence continues at coordinate 11,993,119 of OW285191.1, forward strand.
GGTAATTTCTGGTAATTGGTAATTTCTTGAGGTTCTTGGATCACTGTGGCCTAGTAGATACATACAAGCCTGGATCCCCATTTGGGTAAAGACACCAAGGGCTGATTTCCCTTGTGGTCTAAGGAAGTGCGCTGTAGTCTAACTTGTTACAGATTTCTCTCCTGTCACATAATTTTTTATACTGTAACTATAGACAACTTTCAATGCTATGCCACTAGAAGGGTGAGGGTGCCTTCTTGGGTACCCCTATCTTAGCTTGATCACAGGAGGTATAGCTGGTACTAGCAATACATTATTTGTTTCTTTCGTGAGTAGATAGCGAAGATATTGGGATGTTCCAATGTTGTTGGCATCTGTGAGACTGAAGAGGAGTGTAAGTTTGCAGTAGATAAGTTCAACTATAGTGCAGCAGTGAATAGGAACAGCAAGCAATTCTCCAGTGATCTCAAACTGGCGTGTCCAGCGGGAGTAAATATCTTCATAGACAATTATGAAGGTAAAACCAGCAATAAAGTCATCCTCCAGGTAAGCAAGGGGAGGTGGGGCATTTACAACAACCAGGATATCTGTATGTGTATGTTGAGTATACTAGGATATACATGTACTCGTACATGTAGGCCTACAACTTTGTGTTGCGACTCACATTTAGAATACACCAAGCCTGTCAGTTTTCGCTAGAACAATAATATGCTATTATAATTCATACATGTATAATAAAGGTGTTTGTAGCATTCATCAAGGCATATAATTATGCGTTGTGTAATATACCTAATTGGACATCTCAAGCTGTTGATGGTAGCAGTCGGGAATGATTGACCATGATGTGACTGTGTATACTGTATAGGTGTACATCAGTGGTCACAGTCTAAGAAAAGAGGTGGGGGGTCTTTAGGGTAGCAGACATAATCACTTGAGGGCGCGCAGCGCACTGGCGGAGCAGGTCCGGGAGGGGTGCGTGAGCGCCCTCCCGGAAATTGGAAACTTTATCAAAATTAGACACTGAAATGGTGCAAGATCCAAGAACTTCAGGTTAAAATATGGTCCAAGATCTCAAGGTAAAATATGGTTCAATTAGTATTATTATTATAACAGTAATCTGTAGGGGGCTCTATCAGTCTGAGGGACCCCCTGAAAGTTATGGTGGGGGGACTGCGTCCCCCCACGACACCCCCAACTTTGATCACTGGTGTACATATATAGTGCTGAGTTTAATTGCTGCTGCTTATGCACACTTTATTGCATCAACACAGGTTAAAAGGAAAGGACGGGTGGTGCTGTACGACCAGACGACCCCTTATAATGCTAGTGGAAAAAGTGAACTTCCGATACTAAGTGATAGTGCAGACACTCATGTGGATATGGGAGACATATTCAGGTGAATTATATACATATAACTTGGGAACACGTAAAATAATAGATTATTAAAAGAATGATCTGATGTACATCACAATCATGTGCATGTACATGTTCATGGAGCAGTACATGACTACATGTACACATGCTCATGGAACAGTGCATGACTACATGTAGCAGTACTGGCTACATATGAGCATGTACATGTAAACAGTACTTACTACATGTACATGTTCATGTAACAGTATATATCTAGTATTAAATCTCAAACCATGCATTTGCACTTTCGCAACAAGAGAGATGAAGAGCCATAGCGGTATAGTGTTTGACAGTACAACCCAATGCATTTAGGGTATGGGAACTTGTATGATTTTCCCATCATATTTCCTTCTCCCTTTCTCCCAGGGTAAAACCCACCCTACCCAACTGCAATGAGTCAGGATGTGCTTGCACAAAGAAGAACACAACTTCACATATGACCACCAAGGAATACATGCAGGCCGCTATAACTGAATAGTTGGGCTTTTTATTTACCTGAAAATAGCAGTAGTAACAATGTAACTTTGTGTATAATTATGATTATCGTGCTACACATGTATGTTACAATTTGCAAATTTACTTAATAATATGATAAAAAGTCAATGTGCAATGCACAATATGAAGATTATTATCAAGGAAATTTTGTACAATTTGTTTAGGGAGAGATTTCTCCCCCTGGCATATACAGATCATGAGAAATGGGAGAAGGCACTTGGCAAACTTCACAGATGGGTTATGGATGGTAGACTAATAGTAAGTAGTTAGACTGAAATTATCTATCATTGCATCAACAGATTACACTACCCTTATTAATGTGATATATACATGTATTAGTATGTAACTACAATAGTTATTTAGTAATATGCTCTGGTAGTTTTCCACTAAAAACTGCTACCTCAGGTGTGTTAGCTCATCCATATCCTTATGTCTGCCTAGCGTAGGGTAGTTGTGCTATAAATAGTGTATGTATTCGTACAAGTACATGTATATAATGATGACGCTAATATAATAATGACAGAATAGAAGATTATTTATATTCTGTATACATTGAAAAAAACTACCTGCACAAAGTCACATGATAATGACTTCCTTCTAGAAACATCTTCTCTACATGTAAATACTCTACAGTCTACTCTATAGTCTATACTATACACTTAAAAGTAATGAATCAGCTGTCCCTTTGTTAGCTAGGGTTTAATAAGCTGCATACACGGTTTCCTTATACGTAAATAGATTATTTAGCAACCTTGCAATTTGTTACTAATCTAGTCTAGTCTAGTCTAATAATGTTCTTGTATTTTCCATAAGATAAAGATGCTGGGGGAAGAAAATACGAAACAATTCTAGCTTCTAGTCAACATTTTTATGTTCACATACTACTATACCATTATTTTAATTTCAAGTTAAAAATTGGAATGACTTCGCAATGGTGCTTTATCCAACACATAACAACTTGCTAAATCTGACTTACATGTATGCAACTTTCTACTGATATTATACAATGTATGGTTAACATTTGTTTAGGTGAAGGAATCAACCTACTGCGGCCTGGAAACCACAGGGATTGCCTTTTCTGACATGATGCATGGGAGAAACATCGGTGCCACTGTAGTTAAGGTGTCGGAGATGGCCAAGTAGCTTTACATTGACATTCTATGGATCTTACATTTATAAATTTAAATGTTTGATCACTATGGATTGCTAGGAATACAGTATTAGTTACTTGTGAACAGAAATTCTTATTCTCTTGTACAATGGAAACACGAAGCAACATGCTTGTGCAGAAGGTGAACTACTAAATATGATATGTTTAATTATTTTCTAATTCTTTCAACTTGTGTTTTGTTGTCAAGAGAAGGGCTGACTTTGGTTGGTGAAAAACTCAAATCATGCTAAACTTATTCTAAAGGCAAAAAATTAGGGATAAATTACTAATAACATTTCCAGTAAACAATGTTGTAAGTAACATTTCCACTCAGATACATGTAGAATACCCTATAAACAGACATATAAACTTGTACTCTTCAGTAAGGAACAGTAAAATATATAATTTTGGAAAGGAATGATGCAATCTGTGTGCATTAGAAGATAGTCTGCTGTAAATAAAATACACTGTACATGCCAAGTGTCATTGATGTTTATTTTGCGATATGCATAGGTTGAACCTGATTGGCTGTCTGCCTTTTCATTAGGACATACTGGGATTTTCCCAGTCTCATAGTTATATCCTTGTACAGTGAACGCAAACGTAGCTCTAAGTTGCCTATATAAATGAGTTAACACATACACCCATAGCATTTGAACAGAGCACATATCAGCATTGCAAGGTAAAGCTAGTACTAGTTATGGATAAGCTACGTAAAGTACTACAAAGAAAGAAATTGTCATACTACAGATTGGACAGTGACAACGAAATAGAAGGCAGGTTTGGAGAGCTGTCAACTGCTTGGGCGTGGAGGAAACCTCAAGTAAAATACAAAGACCACCCATTTCAGTCTAGCATACAAGAACGTACTTCAGATGAGATTTATGGACACGAGATATCACACAGTGATTTGGAGAGATTAAGAGAAGCCATGGCATGGTCTCCTGATGTCACAACTAGGATGGTAGCTACACATCGATGTAGAAACAGGAGTATAAATCAAACTTCTTATAATGATGTTAACAACACTAGTCAATTGACCAATGGGAGCCGACACGAGGGATGTCTCACAATGATAGATATTGAAGAAGAAAACAGAAAGAACTCGTTCATAGCAAAGCAAAGTAACCTGAATATCTTAGATCAAGAACAAGACTTCAACAAAACTTCCATTATCAGGAACACAACTCCTTCATCTGACACCTCAACTGAATTGGTCAGCAATGAACCACTTGTCACCTCCGGTTCAAATAGTTTACTAAAGACACAAAACACCTCATGTTGCGGAAACAAACAAAATGATCTCCATTCTGTATTCAATGATTTGACTGTTCCTCTTCAAGGGCAACCAGTGCACCACTTGAATGGTAGACTAGGACTAGATATTTACGATGAATGGCAACGGGCACTTGATAAAGAGGCAGATGCTAGAAAACCTCAGAGAAGAGTATTTGTAAGTTTAGCACTCCGATGCAAAGAAAGAGGTGCTGCCGAATCTCGCTTAAATAGGCTGAATGCTTCCCCCCATCAACAAGAGTTATATGGGGAGATAAGTCATCAATCTTCTGAGCATTATTCAGTTGATCAAAGATATGCAACAGAAGAGACCTACACTGGCAATACATTAGTCTTTTACCCAATTATATATCAACAGTTATTGTTTGCAAAGCACAGTCGGAGAAGTGTGTGGAAGTCAGATGTAAATAACCGAGCTACTTTTCTCAGTCGGGACGAGTTATATGCAGAAGGCAGTGCTAATGCTTATTGTGTTCCTTATTAACCAAACATTTGCAATACTACAACGACGCAATATAGCAGATTTTTAGTCAATCTTATGCCAGTCATTATTACTAACATTAGTAATAGTTATAGTGAAATGTTGGCATATAAATGATGTGTACTAAGTACAGATTTACAACTAATAATACAGATGTGACATGTGATAGCACTTACTATTTGAAACAGTACTTTACAAGTGCAAGTACACATTTAACAGTGAGTTCACCATTATTGATACTTTTATGTTATTCACTAGACATTAAATATTGTGTAAAATATATGAATGTAATTTTAAAGGTGTCATGGATTTTTAATGATTACCTTTCAAAGAAGTTAAATATATATTACATTATATATGCACCATATTATATTATAATATTTATTGCAATACAAACACCAATATAAAATTAGATAAATTACATCTTTGGTTTTGCATGAAATTGATAGTATCGCTGAATAAAATATAATGTGAATAACGCTGCAAGATAATAAATTTTTATAAAAATAAACAAGGAATAAGATATATTATCCAATTATCAACAACTAAAAACCAAAAACATTACATAGGAAAATAATGATTGTGGGCCAATGCAGCAAAATAATATAATGTCACAAAATAATCACAATACTCAGCTATGGAACCAAGGCCAGGCAACACATGGGTAAACACCTGGGCTCCATTCTTTCGATGGGAAAGAAGACAACTTCAAGGTATGATCATATAGTGCATGGCTAAATACTATTAAGTGCAATTTTTTTCCATAATGATAGGGATCTCATTGGGTAGCAGCAAGTTCTCCCATGAACATAGCTTCATAGAGTGAAAATTTTGTATTCCAAACAAACATTTCTTATATAAATAATCAGTTGCTATGGAAACAATCAGTGATCTCTATTATGTTACCAAACAGTTACCGGAAAGGAAGACAATTCTAGAAAGCTATCTACCAGAGAGATAATTGACATCACATACCACCATCTTGTCAAGAATTGAACCAATCAGAAGCTTCTTCTTAGTATAAATAGCGACACTGGATGCCTGGATGAGAGAAGTATCATCTACGAACACAGATTCTACATCTGCAACACCTGACGGGTCCTTCACTCTTATTATCTAAAGTATAGCAGGATAAACGTCATGAGTACAGGACTAATTAGTGCTACGATCACATCATTCTCAACATTCACAGTACAATTCAAATTAAAAAAACAGTCAACTTACACTAATTGTTGTAAAATTATGAGTTTGCTTTTAGAATAAAACTTCACCGAAATGTCAACTGAGATTTCAAACTTGTAACTATAATACTTAGTATCCTGGGTAGTCGATGACTGACCCTTTGTCAAGCATCACGTTGTTGATTACCACTAGTAAGACCTATGCACAATGTCTACTTTATAATGTAATAGTCTGATGAGATTAGCTAGGCTTAGACAAGCAGCAGACATTCAGGTCTCTGGGGACAAGTGTGGCCTCTATACGACAACAAACTTACAAAAATAAGCACATTTAAATGATTGTAATAATAATGTAATAACTAACTGTAGATGAGCACTTATTGTTGAGAAAGCCATCAAAATATTGTATGACTTCTATGGACCGAGGCTGACATCCTACCCACAAGTCTCCAGCGGAGTCAATCTTTAGATTATCGATACTACCGATCTCTATAGGTATGGTCTACAACAGGTGGGAGAAAGGTTAAGGTTACAAAAAGATGGTTCCCATGAACAAGAAAAATTCCACCGCTGAAGGAAACTAACAGACAAGAAAATACTTATGGGTTACTGGCAATTCTTATCTCTAAAGGCTCGGTTATACCAGAGGTAGAACGACTCCGTGATTTGTTGGCGCGGCTCTATAGGTAATGTGTAGTATAAGTCCACCAGTGACCTTGATTAATATCTAACCAATAACCAAAGCTGATTTCTATAAATCTATATAATCGGAGGCGGTGTATCTAATATACGTCATGTAGACCGATCACAACAGTGCCCCATGACGTCAAGGACTGAAAAAACTAACATGATTGTTGGTCTTTGCAAAGCCGGACAAATGGTGCGCCAATTTGCTCTAGAATGAAGACCAGTCGGCCGAAAATGAACAATCTGCTTCTCATTTAGCCGAAGCTTGGCAGTTTTTTATAACTCTTGTAATGTTACCAATTCATCGCCCAAGCATAGCGATAAAAGTACATACAAACTAAGCATGTCTAAGATAGATATGTAATTCCAATAAGGTGAAATGCTGACCTACAGTACATTCCACCCCATTGAATGCAATGGTACTACAATGACTGTAATAATATATCTTAAGGAATTTGATGCAGTATGCAAAATAATTAAGGACACATATTACTATCAATAAATAGTACAGTTAGTTACCTTGTGTTTCCTGAGCGTATTATCCAAGTTGGTCGTGTATACCTGTATACCTTCTTTAGTAGCTACATAAATGTACCTACAGCGTCAATAGCACAACTATTCATAATCAGCAGTACCACCTCAGATAAAAAGATATTAAATGTGTTTGTTAACAGACATTGACAGAAGTGAGATATGTATATCATCCTATAATATTCCATACAAGCTATTGTATTAGTCAATGAAATTTCACCACGTCACAGATTGCAAGTAATAGGTAAAGTAATGGGAGCTCCCAACTCACTTGCCATCTCCAGTTACGCCATTAGCTAGTAGCAACCCGCTGACAGCTGTCGAGTACATGTCACCACTGACATGGACTACATTAGCCCATGGCAGATAGAGCAGGAACTCAGCAAACAACCACAGGTCATTCTCCCCAAATCTAGTATGCACCATGTTGGTGACATAGAAGTTATCCTCTCCTACCACATACACACTGTTGAGACTAAAACATAGACAAGATAGAATAATGTAGACACAGGTGTAACAGTTGAATAATACACATGGTGTATAAATATAAACTAGGTACCGAAGACATCAATGGTGTATTAGTACATAATTATATTACTTTCTGAAGAGTTCAGGGTGCTCGTAAACCTTTGTTAGAGTAAGGGTTGTCTCCCCATCGTACAGAAACCGGGCTACTACTTCTGGCTTGTGAAGTATAACATACACAGACACCGAACCTAAAAATGAATTTGAATACATGTTGGTCTATGATTATGACTCTTTCTTTTGATTGATGCAAAAGATGAGGGATCCTTAATAACTACTCTTTACTGGAGACTCATCAGCAAAAGGCACCCAAAGTCGCAAAATCTACACTCAACGGCTATGTAATTCCAAGATCAAGGACTCGACCTATCTTACAAAAATACTAGCACATATACTAACAATACATGTATGCTACCAGCCATAGCCTATAACGATATAACCAAGCACATGTTTATACTGACTCACTGTTTTCATGCACCCAATGATGGATGCCATGAGGCTGAAAGTGGGCATCTGCTGGCCAACCTTGGATAGTAAGTTTCTGCACTGAAGCGTAACCTTTATTTGTGTCCATGACATAGATTGCTCCTATAGCCTGTGATTTGGTGTAGTCAAACTTCACCTTTATACCCTGTTATATAGGCAAAACAATAACCTTGCAAAACAGTATCTTACGATGAATTAACAACAGATACAAAACAATAAGAATAGCTATTATCTATGCTCTAAAATACACAATGTAGTTACATTCGAAATAATGTGGAGTCGTGTTCTCTATATGATACAGTTGCAGCTAAATCTTTTTTTGAAGTAATCTTCTCTCACCCAACTAAGAGAGGACAACTTCCAATATAAATATGTAACATGCGTACTCAAAACACAGAAAGTCAAATAAGATTTAGAGGCAGCCAACACTTACAGAGGTTATTAGAACTTTCCCATTAGGTAGCAAAGCCATGTCTTCAGACCCATAGGTGCCTGTAAGCATGGAATGTCAGAGTGAATTCTTGCTAGTAGGTGGCACACATTGGTTCACAAGAAACCAGTGTAACAGCAATGGAATGTCATAAACTTTCACCTATTATGCTGGAATACGGAATAAACAGGTATGGTATCCTAAAATTAAATTAAACATCAACTGTACATATATCTAACCAGTGATAACTACAACAGAAATAGCTATAAGTACTCAACTAGTAAGTGTGATGAATGCAAATACTTACTAAATCCCTCGACTACTTGGCAATCCCCAGGATAGTGCTTTAATAGAGCGTTACCATAACTCTGAATCATATAGCTATGAGAGAGAACAGTAAAAATGATGTAATAATTAAATTCAGGTAAAATATACTCTGGTGTTGGCATAACTTTCAATGCTATATAAGTACGATGGTATAAAAATTAAAGTATGATACATGTTTCTGGGATGTGCTGTCAGTCAACGTTGGCAATTTCTGTACCAAGAAAGGAGCTGTATTTGTCTGCTCTTGAATCGTGACAGACAGCAGGTACTAAATTACCCATTTAACTACAATGAAGAGCTTTATCTCGCAAGATGCAAACTTTGAACCAAGTAGGCTAGATTTGTTATCTGAAGGAATCTAAATGTGTATCAAACAACTGTGGAGACAACTGAAACGACAGAGCCTTCATCATGAGTAGCCTATGAACAATAAGTATAAAACGATTACCATAGTCCTAAAGGTAGGAAATGCGGAAGCGTTGTGGTGACACTGGTGAATCGGCTTGACTATCTTGCTCACCAAATGTTTGTGCTGTGCCTGCAGAGGTTTTTCAGCAATCTTCAGCTGACAATTGGCTAATAAATGATCTAATCTTTTACACATAAGTCACAAGTCTTGCTTTCTTTCTCAGTTTGCTAGTGTTACCATTTGACTGATAAATCGTTTACCTCGTATTTGCCTAGAGTAAGCATACTTCGCATAGTATAATAGTCATAAATAGTGTTGATCTTGAATGATGACGTTTACTTTATATATATTATTATTCTATTTGCATATTATGGTCTATACTTTACCACTCTTAGGTCAAGGAATAAGATGCCTTGTTCCATTTGGCTACAAAAGGCTAAAGTTCTTCAAGTGAGTGACATTACTGATTATATAACAATACAATTAATCAATTATTACAAAAATTACATTGATTATCATTATCATAATCCTATTATATTTAGTTTATAACCAGTTTAAACAATACAAGTGAGCAAGTACTCCTCGGTGATGCCATAGTATCCTGAAACTAATTAGATTTTACTGTTAGTAAGCCTAATTAAATTAGTAATTATTATACATTGTATAATCATAATTACTAAATTAGTATTAAATTATAAAATTATATTAGTATACAAATGTAATTATTAATTTTTTATTTTTTATTTATAGGACTACTAACTATTACTATAGAATTAAATGAATCCAGTGAGTATGAGTATAGCTTTACTGTTGGTTTACTTACAAGACACTTGCAAAGTGCTGGATCAAAACAGCCGAAAACGTGACAAGCAATATTTTCAAATATACGTTCATCTTTCTCTAGTGCACATACATGTATGTACCACATACAAATTTGCTTCATACACAGGATTTTGTAAAATCGGGTGACCAAGTGCAAATGAAATGAAATCACTATGCCCCTAAGAAGTGTAGACTGTTGATACAAACAGTCACCGGGGACATGCTGAAATCCTCTCGATAACAACAACTGAGGCCAAACACACGCTAAACTACAGCATTGACCAATGTGCACCGTAGCAGTATTTGAGCGCGAAAAGTTAAATGAATACCATATACATAATGTACAACAGCACAATATACATGTAATTGTGCTAACAATAACTAGCGCTGATACATAACTGTGAGCATAATTTGCTATCAAAGTAATAATTTTACAACAATGATAGTTTATTAGAAAGGAATAGTCATAATGAAAGACATGCATTCATTTATATACATTGGTTTCAGGCAAGTTTTGAGTTAAAAACTCGTATATAAATATATATATATGCAGCAGCTGATGCCAATGGCGTCCAAGTACTAGTTTCTGCAGTAACAGGTGTTTACTGTAAGTGTCTTTTTATATTACAGTCTACCATTAGAATAAAATAATTATACAAATGGACAGCCTTGTGATATGAACAAAATATTATTATTGTAATGATGCTATACAAACGTCACATAGTACTAATTGATCATGTAGGAACACATTGGTTAGGTCGGGTCAATCAACAGCATAAATAAAAAATAATATAAATTATTACAAATGACCAGCTAAAATTATAGAATTCCTCAGACAATCCAGTGTAAAGTGTACACAGCCTACACGTACATGTATATGGAATTAACTAATAGCAAAGCAGTGTAAATGTTGGAACGTAAATGTGAACAATGACAATACTTTCCCGGGCAGTAGGCCTACAAGTTCCCTTGGGCTAGAGACTAGAGTTCAGCTTAATAGAAGATGAACCGTGAATTCACTCAAAATATCAGAAAACATCTCTCAAATAATTTAAAAGCCTGACTCATATTCCTTTAGGAATTGTCTGAAAATTATGTTTGAAAAAATTGTCCATATGCCACACTAGCAGTAGACGGAAAATGCATACAGATGTGTTAATCTTTGTGTAAATAGTAGCAACCATTAGTCAAATTTGGTAAAAAATCTAAGCCCATCTGTGTTTATAAAAAAATCTCCAATAAAACTTTGAAAAAGAAAACACGAAAGATCAAATACATTTGAATTAGAATTAGAACAATATCATAGTAGAACTTATCTACCAGATAGATAGTTGACATCACATACCACCATCGTGTCAATAACTGAGCCAATCAAAAGCTTCTTCTTAGTGTATATAGCTACAGTAGAAGCCTGGATGAGAGAAGTATCATCTACAAACACGGATTCAACTTCAGCAGTACCTAGAGGGTCCTTCACTCTTATTACCTACAATGAGAGAATGTTAACAGTTGGGCAACATGTTATTTTCACAGTTTAGTTGCCCAGTTGACTACAAGTGAGGGAAGATAATTCCAACATGCTGGTGATTTACTGCTATCATTGGGTCGCCTAGTAGATAGTCACTGATTGGATAATGATGATGGATAGTTGGGACACAGTAGATAACACATGTAAAATATATGTGGTAGATAGTGATAATAAACTATTATCATATACATAGCCACCTGAGTATCAGGTTAAAGCATGTGACAAGGGCACAAAATAGAACTAGTAATAGTAGCACGGCAGTGATACAACTACAAATATAGATATGAGTACATTACACAAGACGCACAAACTTTTCATACAGCTATATAGTACAGTGAGATAAGAGAGAAACTAATAGTAAAGCCAACCTCCTAGTAGACAAGTAAATATATAATCTTACTGTAGAGTGACACTTTAGTTTATCAGGGTGAGCTATGTAGTCCACTGCATCCTGTAGTATATTCTGACAACCTATCCACAAATCTCCAGTTGCATCTAACTTGATATTATCTAAACTTCCGATGGAAACAGGGATGCTCTGTAATAACCAATAATATTTAGTAAATGCTGGAGGTAAGGGTATTGACTTAGAGCTGTTTGTCCCACTTCCCAGTACAATTAACCTAATCCATAACACAGATTGAAATAAACTAATAATTAAATGGGAGGGGTAGGCACATCGTACATTTAAAAAGAGTACATTCAGGGTTAGAGTTGTTTATGGTGGCTGGCATGCAAAGTCTCATTAATGATAAAATAATGTGATGGAACATACATGTAATTTACCTGTGTAGCTAATGTATGAACTACTTACTTTGTGATACTGTAGAGAGCCATCAGACTTTTTTGTAAAGATTTGAACAGCACCTTTGGTAGCTACATAAACATACCTAAAATAAACATGGTATATTATATTACACAATATCACAATAACACTAATGTATGTTTATTTAGTTTTGCTATTTAGTAAGATACTACGTAATCATGAAGCATGTAAGCATGAAACAGGTGGTTCAAACCTAACATAGATGTACTGTTATAATTTTTTTTAGAGAATCAATATTTTTCTAGTATCAACATCACTAACAATTTCCATCATAACAAAAAGACAACGTGCTATATTTTCAATTATTGATTGGACGAGAACATGGGCACTTTCACCCACCTGTAGAACCTATCAGCATAACTCACTTGCCGTCACCTGTCATCCCATTAGGAAATGACAGTCCACTAGCTGCTACCATGTAATCATCTCCATTCACATATATTACATTTGAAGCCATTATCCCATATAGAATAAATTCTAGATTAGCTGAAATCTTATCTCTAAATCTAGCTTGCAGTATGTTAGTAACATAGAAACTGTCTTCACTTGCTAATTCTACACTGTTGATGCTGTAAAATAGGACATAGGATGTTACATGTATGCCTGAAGAATGTGTATTAGAACACAGTATGCAGGTAGTAGGCAGACTTGCCAAGCCATGCACTGGTGAAAATCAGGGAGATTCTGCATTTCACTGAAGGCCTTAGTATAAAAATTGAGTATAAAATCAAGTAGTCCTGAGTAGAACAAGGGATACTTGGCAAGTGCTACTAAAGAACAGCCATTGCCTAGTGGTCAGTGTGGACTTCCAATGAGGAGAGCCTGAGATAGAATCTCATCAGGTCAGGACCTCTGGTGGTGTTAGAGAGTGAATCCTAAGCCCACTTCTGTCTACATGCTTCCTATTTCACCCATGGGTATTTATATGCCATTGACTGCAAGGCTGAGTTACTTTCATTAATCTCTTCCAAATAGATCTTGAGGATTTTATTTTTCTCAACACCAGTTAGATTATTCTACTTGACCATATAAATATTTATTGTATTTATATATATAAATAATACTTACTTCCTCATGTACTCCTCATTCTCGTATATCTTAGTAAGTGTTAGAGTTTTCTTCCCATCATACAGAAACCTTCCCACAGATTCAGGCATGTGCAGAACAATGAATACAGATACAGACTCTGAAACCAAAGAGAGTGAAAAGTTGATTAACACAATAATGATAAAGGAATGCAATATTAACAGCAACCGTTTCCATCCGATAGTACTAATATGCCAAATAGAAAGAATAAATCCCGATATCTAAGGTGAAATAAGTCTTATAGAACGTCCAAGTGCCGAGCTGCACTTACACCTGACCCAGAAGTTAGTTAGGCTAAAAGTGGAGATATATTGTCAAGTAATGGGATCCTACGAACGACAAAGATCTGGTTTGTATTAATAACTCAATGAGACCCCACAAGGATACCCAGAATTGCACTTAGTGAGGCCATATCAGGGTACTCACTGTTCTCATGCACCCAATGACCAACACCATGAGGTTCGAAGTTACGGCCAGCCGGCCACCCTTTAATATCCAGTCTCTCAACTGAATCGAACCCCTTGTTGGTGTCCATAACATAGATCGCACCTTCCACTACATTCTTAGAATAGTCATAATCTTCTTGGAAACCTTGAAGACCCTGCAAGTAGGACATCCGCTTAATCTGTTCCCATCAACCATATTAGATGTAGATTAAGCTACCAACAACACAGAGTACAGGTGTATTTCATATTACATAATAATTCTAAACTTACAGATGTGATTAGAACTTTTCCAGAAGGTAGCATGGTCATGTCTTCAGATCCCTTGGTAACTATACGTGTTATACAAACATAACAGTATACAGCTACATGGCTAGACGAAACATCAATGGCATTACCGAATATATACTTCTATCACTCTACTACCAATAATGCTACTTCACTTAAAATAGAACATTAGTGTAATTCTGCTAACTCGTGGTGCGATCATAATTGTATGCAGAGAGTATATCAACTTACCAAGTCCCTGTACCACATGGCATTCCCCTGGATAGTGCTTGAAAATTTCATTACCATAGCTTCTTGCTATATAGCTACAAAACCAATATAGAATTACATTATGTATTTTGGCTCCATATCTACGCTGTTGCCCATTAATCAATCAATAAATCAATTATTTGAAAAACCAAAAAAATTGGTGCCAAACTCTACCCCTCAAAGAGAGAACATCAACATGAATATGCAGCCATACTTGCCAAGGAGCAGGAGCAAAAGATCTGGACTTTTTGGCTCAAAATCCTTGGACAAGCACCAGAATCCCTGGACATAATATTAATAATAATAATATCCGTGGCTGCCCAATAGCAGAGCTAATCAAGGGGCCACCACGGCTCCTAGAGCTGGATATTATTAGAGTTCAACATGGCACAGAGGGAAAACCTTCGGGACGAAAACCTCTAGCTCATTGGCGGGACTCGAACTCACGTCCTTGCAGATAACTTGCGCCATTGCTGCAAGATCAGAGTGACTAGCGCTAGACCACTTGGCCACCAACATCTAGCTTGGGTATACATTATTTGAAGGAAACTTATCACTGAAAAGAATCAAATTATCAATTTTAGTGTTATTTAATGGCTTGTAAGATATTTTCTTCAATGTAAATGACTTATTCTAGGTTGTATCTTGTGTTTTATGAGGTTTGGTAAAATTTTCACCCTACATAAAAAATCAGGACAGCTGAAAAATTAGTAGGGACAGGCTCAAAAACCAGGGGGTCTCCTGACAAAATCTGGACACTTGGCAAGTATGCATGCAGCACTCCGCAGTAATGAATGACTACCAACAGTAAAGTACTAATGCATTGATGATTAAGTTAGTACTATAGTAGTAATAGTTATAGTGTAATACTAATAATTGCACATAATACAATATAAAACTAGTACAATCATAATTTTTATGACGTTAGCGAGTGGCGAGACAGTCACTCAATGATTGAATATCACTATTGAATGACTGTACTTAACTCACTACTGCAATATCATATCTGTATTGTTTTGTACATGGTCATGAAGTAGCTAGCGCACAAAACTCAATACTTTAACTTTAAACTACTCAGAACTTAGGCTAACTTACAAAAGTTTGCCAAACCGTAACAAAACCAGCGTAGCTAGGCTAACACAAAATACTTTTAAATAAATATTCATGCTCTGTTTTCTGTGTGAAAGCAAATGAATGCTGTACTAGGCACTTGTGCAGCATCTACCCAGTGGTGTCAAGCGTGAATAAAGAAGCACAGGAAGTTATTGATACAGTTGACACCCAACTCAATCAAGGGAATACAATGAGGGTATGAAATACAACTAGAGGTTGTCCTCTCTCTACCGATCTTTCTAAATAGATCGAGAAAGGACAACTTCCAATTATGATCAACTGACAAGCGCCCTTGCTAAAATCATTCAATTTGAGTCATACAGTCAACGACCACAGAATTTATGGTTCATATACCTTTGATGTTAGGCAATGCAAAAGACCATAAATATTAGCCAAAAGAGCCACCTTTGGCAAATATACAGAATGCAGCAATAGATAATACATGTACTGAGCACATCAGTATTTGCTATACTGTACTATCATTCTTAGCCAACAAAATGAGACTGAGAGTGTGTTGTTGACCAAATCTTTTGGGGAGACTCATAATAGCTCTCATGCGAATTTACCTGCCTTGGGTTAACTGGAACAGGAGCTACTTTTTCAGTCATGTTGTTACAAAGACTTGGTATTATTGCCTGCTACTCTTAGCCAGAGCACACACTGTATACTCCTGTATAACCACGCTTAGCAACTCTCAATGTGTGTTGTGCTCGGCAGTTGATTCTGATATTCAGCAATGTTTATATTAGTTCATCATAGAAGGATTGGAGCAAGGAGTTGGTTGAAGTATGTACACAGTGTACTGCTACACAACAGACCTATCAGCAAATGAACATACAGATGTCAAAACACTTCTTGTTCATGCAACCATTCATTCGTTGTTTTCTCCTTTCTGTGCTCCTTGTCCCCTTTTATCTATTGTCATTTCTTTTTAGAAAAGGCTAAATCTTTAGTTTTCAGGCATATTTGTTATCACAATTTCATTATTAAATTTGATAAAAACTATATATTATAATATACATGTACTATGTACATGTATGTATTAGAATTGTTTGGATAGAGCTCTGTGCACATTTTAATTCTAGAATATATAATTGTTACACGACGTTATAGTTTTCTTCATTTACCCCTTGGTCAGTTCAATACAATAACAAATACTATTGTAAACACAAGCACATGTACTAGAAACAATAATAGTATGTATATAAAAGCATCCACTCTCTGATCAGAGAGAGGACAACTTCACCTCCAAACATTGTCATACTGTTGGCCAAATAATATACTATGTAGTTGCATGAATGCCAAAGTAATAATATGTATACTGGTAGTACATATATAAGTAGTGATTGCATATTCTCAGTGCACTACCAACTGTTACTCAGTAGATATCTTGCTTCTGTTATTCCCACTAGATGTATTTGTTCAGTAGGGCTACCTTCTCTTCATTAAGAGGAGCAATATCCGCAGGTTGAGGGGATATGAATGAAGAGTCTTTTAGATCCTCTATTACCACCACACCAGAGTACATGATCTTATCACCAAAGGCTGCATTAGCTGATACTCCAAAAATATCCTGGAATAGTAATAGGAATTTATACCTCACCATAACTGACTTGTTATAAATAATTATATGTACTACGTAATATATTACTCATTATTTCTATGTTCTGTGACTCTGTGAAAGACTTCCTCCAGGAGAACTGGAATAGCACAAGCACTGTATTTAAAATAGAACATTATCAAATAACATAGTGAACTAGAGAAAGAGCTGAGTGTATAGTAGATACCTTGTTTGCCCACTCTATGGGCTCCTCAGTAACGTGGTGCCGCTGGTAGTAGAATGCTGCCCCTGAAGTATGTGCTGCAGTCTGTGGGTGGATGATAGGAACTAATACGTCTCCAAGTGATGCTGATAGTGTCATTGCGTCAACATTTATCAGATGAGTAGTCTCATTCCGGAAGCACGTGTCATTGTTAAAGTGCTACATATAAAAATGATGTCACTATACGAGCAATTATGTTATGGTGTTATGCCATTCAGAATCTCTACTCCTCAAAGCAATTTGAAAAATTTTTAAAATATGTATATTGGCCACGCAACCGTTCGAATTTGTTGAAGTGAGTTACAGAGCTGTCCGATGAAACCTCTTTTGATAGATAATTTCACTGGTTAGATAACATACAACGAATATTATGCACATTTATATAAAAATTTGTTACAAAACAACTTGTAATGTGTTCGAGTGCTAAAATCAAAGCACCCAATAAAAGAATAAACATTTGAGAAGTTGAAAATACTTGAATTCATCATTATACGATATTTGAGAGTCATCTCCCCTCTTACCTCTTTGATGTCTGCGAAGAGACTCTGCATTTGAATCCATATTTGGTAGTGGCTGATGTCATCCTCATGGAAGATAAAGAGAAAGGCTATGGTATCATTGTCATATGGTAAACTCATGTGTCTCCCTTTCTCTCCTGGATAGTTGATCATAACATCGCTGTTATAATCTCCAACCTGTTATACACATAAACATTAGTATTTGTATATACATGTATGTAGATATGAGTTACCTGACGTCATGCACATGTACAGCTTCCTGCTTGCTTCTTTGTTAGATCTAACAAAGAAGCAAGCAAGAAGAACTGGCGTAATGATAACAACACCAACATGTCATAATGCTCTCATGATGTGTTACACACTCGTACAGGGTAATTAGTAGTTATCCTATCTTGACATGAAAGCAAGAATGAGAGGACAACTTTAAATATAGTTCTAGAAGAGCGCTAGGTGATAGGCAATACAGTAGCCCTTGCCATGTGTTACAATTATTATTAGCAACCATGTTACTATGCCAAGGTCTTCTATTACTAGAGTTATCAAATGATTAAAAGTGCATGAAAACAAGTTTAAATAACAAATATTGTTTGGCATAAACAAAAAGTTGTTTTGAATATATCAAAAGTGCTGTCGCAGGGCGACACCGCCTTGTCATCTCCAAATCACTCACTCGACCTTGGATCGAATATCAATGGCTACATGCAAACATGTATTTATATCTACTATCTATCTATAACATATATCTACAGCCTACTTACTTTAAAAGGGAAGGCTGCCATCTTGTAGCTGGACGCAGTGTTATTGATGTAGTTTGAAACCGAATCCAACCTGCAAAAGTATAAATAATGTAGAACCGAATACAACATGTACTTAATAATAGTATTTGAATATGTTATCAGTCATTTACATACACACGTTACAAAGTTTCCTTCTACAAGATTATTTATTGAGAAATGAGAGGCTCATGAGAGATAACCATAATAGGTGATGATAAGAAAATAATGCAAGCCCTAGCTTCGTGTTCAGAGTTTAAATTTTAGATGTACGGATCTTAAACAATCATTGACAACAACTCTAACGCTAGCAAGAGACCTCTAGAGACTAGAATCATGCTAATTTGACACTTACACTGGTGTTCATATAAGACTGTACTATAAGCTTAGAAGACAGTGCTAGTTGATTTGAGGGTAAGAAAAAGGGATTCATTAATTGCATTATGAGCAAAACCATCTCTGAATACTACATGTATATTACAATAAAATTCCACATTTGTGCTGTGGGCCAAGGAACCATTTACAATAACAGGACAAGACTTCACTGGTGGGAAAGTAGCTCAATTAGAGAATTCAGAAGAAAGTAACCAGAAAAACTATTTAGTAATACTAGCTAGTGTATCGGCATACGTACCCACAGTTGTAGATACCTGCACTGTACAAAGCCAAATTAATGGCCAGGACAAGATCCTACAAAATAAAAGTACAAATAAAATAGCAACTACAGTTTGGAAATATTCAATGTACATGCACTAGACAAGATAATTATTTGGAATACTTACCATACAAATAAATGCAAGCTTGAACATGGTTGGCTTCCTTGGTTGCCTGTAGAGTACACACTTTCCTCCACAAACTGTTGACGAGAACTGTTTAGTGAAACATATTCATCTGCTACCAATAACACAAACTAGCTTCTGATTGGTCACCCTTGATGATGTGAGCTCCCAGGGTGAACCTCCATTGCACCAAATACTGGACTTTGATTGATGTGAATACTAACTATAATTATTATCAATGTAAACAAACACTAATAGCAGAGTGAGGCAATGGTCAGCCCACTAACTTACATGTACATTCATATCATCATATTCATATTATATTTACTATATTACAATTTGGGAGCACATAAGATGTCATAGAACACACCATTTCAATTTTAGAAAAACAGAACATCAAAGGTGGGTATGGTTGGTAGCCTTGTTGGCCAAGAGTCATTTTTCCATGCCAATTATGAACAATAATAACATGCTTGCTTTTCATGGTATCAACTACTTAGTTCATGCTTCAACATCATGTCAATTACCACTGCAAGCACCTGCTTGCATGTTGTTAAAATAGTGCTGGCCAATATACATGTACATGTAAATACTAGTTGGAAAACCAGATAGACCTTGTAGTAGGTAAGTGTTACTATTTATTGCACCTATTATATATAACATTACATTACACTGCTGATGATAACTACACTGACCCTTGTGACTTTGTCTATATAAATAAAACATACAATGCCAAGTCTCTGAATGCAGGTACAAATGCACCACAGGAATATCTAAAAGGGCAAAACGCAATGATATTATATTAAAAATCCATTCTAATAAGTCCCAATATAAATATGAGCAGGTGATTATAAATTACATGGATTGATTTATACCAAATAATAATTAGTCCAGGAAAGTTCAAATAGTGGTGAAACTAGGCTATGGAAAATAAACAAACAATATAACTAAGATAAAATAATTAAATATGTACACATTATTTTGTTTATTTACATATTAATACTGAAGTTTACATGCTTACAGTATTCCATTGGCAGAGTAAAGCTGTAAGGTCTTCAGGTAGCTCTATGCATCTGCGGAGTTGAATGCTGTAAAAAACAATATCCTCTAGATGTCAATGTATGCCACATTACATTGTTTAAATGTCAGTGTATGTTGCATAACATGATCTAGAAGTCAGTGTATGCCACAAAACATCATCTAGATGTCGGTGTATGTTACATGACAATAAAGGTGTTCAGGCACTTAATGCGTAAACTCCGTAAACATCTCAGTTTAGTGAGTACAATAGGGAATTTAAAGTGAATACGGAGTTGCTCCCTCTTACTTGCAAACCACGAAAGGAGACAATTTCTAATCTATAATGAACTGATAAAAACATACTTTTAAGAGGTGTTCTGTCTTGATTCTCCTCATCTCCATGCTGGAAGGCCTTAGATGGATCAAATTTTCTCCTCACCTGATGCTGCAGGAGTTGTTTCCTCAACTTACTTTCACTACTGCGTAGAGTCATGATTTCCTGAAACCAGAGATGGAACTGAGCTAAGATATAACGTACTTGTGTTAGTAACTAGTACATGTTACTAGTTCCTAGTACCTAGCTATGCTACTAGCTAGTAACACATAGCTATCCTACTAGTTAGCAACACATAGCTATGCTACTAGCTAGTAACACATAGCTATCCTGCTAGTTAGCAACACATAGCTATGCTACTAGCTAGTAACACATAGCTATGCTACTACTCTATGACATAGTCACCTGTTTTAGCTGCAGGTTCTCTTCACTGATCTGGTTGATTCTCCGAATCTTCTGTCTCTGATTCTGGTGGCCGAGTAGCTTGGCACACTCCTGAGTAGCCTTAGCTGCCTCAGATGCCCAGTTTCTACTCTGACCTTCCAATAACTTCTTCTCAAGGTCAAACGCATCTAACTGCTCCTGCGGGTTATAAAAAGAGATTATTTAATCACTACGTAATCACCCATAAACAACATTCTAATGCTTAAGTTACTATGCACTCGTCGTCTCGCATCTGCTTAGCTATAATGCATGTTACATAATATGACATATTTTATCAAAATGACAATCTCTTGTCTCCATGATAACAGATAAACAGACAAAACAGTTACTCGCAGTGCACGCTATGTCATAAAACAGAGTCACCTCACCTTGAATGGAGCTATCTTATCTTCCAACTCCTTATACAGTTTCTGAACTTTATCAGCTTTCAAGAGAGCAGCATCTCGCTCTTCTCTTAGACTAGATGTGAGTTGAGCGAGCCTATCCTCACTATCCCTGCAAACAAAGTGATACTAATGACACGCGAACTATCATCTATAAACACTTCAGTTATACAGCACAACCCATCCACTAGAGAGGAGTAGTAGGTAGACTGCTACTTCCTCACCAATTGTGGACGACTAGTTGGTACTAGATGCCTCACTCAACTGGATAATCTAATACAGGCCACTGAGCCATTTCCCTGAACAGGAGGAGGGTCAGTTGGTATGACTACTGGCAAAGCTCCAGCCAATAGATAACACATTACAGACATTCAACAAATCTTATACGTACTTGACATGTTGGTTAGCAGACGCTAGTTGTGTCTGGAGAGATACGATGTTGGTTGAGTATTGCTCTGTGAGTGCCTCTGTTCTAGCCTGCTGTTGTTTGACCTCTTCTGCTAGATCCACATTCTTAACCTCTAGTTCTTTGACTTTAGTGCGAGCGTCTGCTAACTGCACCTCATACTTGGCAGTGTGTTCTTTCTCTTTCTTCATTAAACTATAAGGATATTTGAACAGTGATCATGCACAACAAGAACTACTACAAAAACTGCTACTACTGCTGCTACTACTACTACTACTACTACTGCTGCTACTACTACTACTGCTACTACTGCTGCTACTACTACTACTGCTACTACTGCTGCTACTACTACTGCTACTATACATGTACCACCACTGCCAACACCTCAACCACCACATAATTATTACCCAGAAATAATATCCTCCATTCCAGCCAGCTGATGTTTCACAGATTTCAGGTCATCTAACTTGGCAGACATCAGATTGTTTAGATCCAAGAGTTCTTCTATTTTACCTTCTTTTCTGCGTGACAGATACAGGTAAATCATTAGTGATTGAATTGTATGCTATTTGTGCTATACACAAGAATGTATACACCACAACTTATAGGATGAGAATGCATTGCATGTACATGTACATGTACATGCAAAGAAAAAGACTTGGCATGGCTTCATTTAAATTCCTGATAAAGATCAATTTCCAAAACCATCTTATCATGTAGAAATCATGAACCTTTATCATAAGTCTCACAGGAATAAAATTAATCAGAATGTGGTGCTGAGTTCACCAAACACGCGGCCATACAGTGAACATGTTATACATGTATACACACATATCTACATACTGTTTCACAACGCCTTGGAGAGATTTGGCTAGCTCAAATTTCTTAACTAGCTCAATCTTCTCCTCTTTCAACTTTTCAATAAGACTCTGTAGTTCCTCAATCTTGTCCCGTGAACTCTGATTGGATGATTGCAGCTGTTCATTTTCAGTCATTGTCTTGTCATTGGCTAGTTTGAGGCTAGCTAGCTGTTCTGCAAGTGCTTCCAGGGAAGTGCTAGTAGATGTTACCTAGTAAAATGCCCGATGATAATATGTAACATAATACATAGAAATTCTGCTAGATATATGTCAGGGTAACGCAGGTGACCGTAGAAGGCTACAACACAGAAACATCCTACAAAATTAAACCTAGAACCTTTTGAACTCATCACAATATTATTGACTTAGATTGTTAGTGGTAAAAATATATCATGACATAATCTGCTATCATTGGTCTGTGTAATAGCCAGTGCCCCATAGCATCTGTAGTGTCTGAACACTCAACTGATAGTGCTGTAGACAAGAGAGAAATTCACTACCTGTTGCTCTAGCTGATGCTGCCTATGAGTAGAGTCAGCGTGTATTCCCTCCCACTCTGATATAGCTCTTTCCAGCTGTGTAATGGTGGTTTTGAGGCAGCTGATGGTCTCATCTTTGTTCTTAGATGTAGCCTATGTGTGTTGGAAGATACCAGCGCAACTATTGACAAGAGGTAGGTAAAGCTACAGGCACAGGGCAGCTGCACACAAATACAATAGAACCATTGCACATCTTGGAGTAAACAAGAGAGCAAGTGGAGGAGCATCATAAACAAGCCGCTAGAGGATATATGTAAATAGAGAATCGTGTATGCTGCAGTCTTGAACATTGGTAATATTAGTATTAGTATAGCTTGAATAGTAGAAGTTTAACTAGGCCTATATGTATATCTTCTAAAGGATGCTATTACTGCCAACCATTAGGAGTAAAACATGTAGTTTCATTACCTCTGTGGCAGCCTTTAGTTGAGTTTCTCGCTCAAGAGAGGTGGTAAGGGAACTAATGCTATCCTTCCTTAACTGTAGTGTTTGAGTTAGAGTTTGGATCTCAGCCTCCAATGTATCTGTAGAAAGACTAACAAAGGAATGAAATAGCCTACATAGGTAAAACTACACGTAATACTAGGGAAAGAGCGGTATGATTAACATCACATAGATATAATATGATTTTGAGGGGATCGGTGATGCATTGAAAATAAAATACTAATATTCTGACAATGCAAAGTTCATACATTTAGTCGCCACATAATAGTTTTCCATGTTCCCAATACTCATACATGTATGTTAACTTTCTAAGACAACATCAAAATCTGTGTTAACAGCAGCAAATGATAATGAGTTGAGACAAACATAGAAAAATTGAAATCATAATGGCAAACAGCCACTTTTTTGGAGTTGCCTACTCACAGACACTGTTGAACAGGAGCAGGCAACTGCGAATAATGGTAATTAGCACAATAATTTGGGTTTCAGAGAAACTGTTGTAACCAGGTCTCATGCCTAATTCACAAATCCCAGGTATTCATATAGAGCACTACCCTGCCATATACAAGACCATATTTTGTACACAGCCTAGGTATGTGTCATAACTGTAGCACATCCAACTGACTGACTAACAAAGTCAGTAAATATACATACCTTTAGTAGTGGACAGGCTCTGCATCTGTTCAATCAGCTCATCCCTCACAGTCTGGTGGTTGCTTTCCTGTTTATTAAGTTCTGCTTCAAGTCTGCACATGTTCTCTTTCTCTACCTCTAGTCTACCCTTGAGTGTACTTAGTTCAGACTCCAGTGAAGTTGAGAGTTCAGACGACTTGCTGAGCTCATTTCTTATCGTAACTATTTCTTGCTTCAAATCTGAGTCCTTCTCAAGTTGCGCCTGAGCAGATGCGAGTTGTGACTTGAGCTGTGAAACAGTACTTAACTCTTCTTGAAGTCGTGACTGGACACTGTCAAGCTGATTTTCATTCTGAGTCAGACGACCTTGCAGCTCAGATGTACAGTCAGCCAGAGTAGCTACCTCATTCTACAATCACATGATCAACCAAACCGACTCAAACGATTGCAGAATGGTCGAGTGAAAAGTTTGAGACAACTAGGTTGAATATGAACTGATACATTTCATTCAATCACGGAATCCTCTCGGACGTCATGCGTGTAAATGACATTCATCCAAAATATGTGAGAGGTTAGCAATACTCGAAATAAATATTACAGACTAGATACCCTTACATGTAAATGACCGAACTGACAAGTTAGTATAATTTATAGTGTTACCAACCTGAAGAGTGGTAGCCCGGGTTCTCAGTTCATTAACCATATGCGGGTCTTCAGCATTAGCTGCCATAATGTCTGTTTGAACTGATGCTACTTTCTTCCACTGCTTTCTCTTTACCTGAATATTGTAATGAGTGACAAGTGTATGTATAGTCCAACAGAACACAAACATTTCTACCATATCACAATGTACAGTTACATAGCGTATGGCAGAATAACATACAGTTGTATTTTCACAGTGTATGCCAGATGATACTACAGAATATGAGTTACACTATGCTCACAGAGATAAGGTTACAGAGATGGAATCCAATCTAAATATGTCTTATAGCCAATTGTTTGTGCTACCCCTTAGCCACCCTGACTGCACCCAGTTACAGGAGACTAGGAAATCGGACTACAACATGCCTATACAACTTACTCGCTTAGGTGCTTTGAACTCCGGCTTTGCAGAACTAAAGTCTTTAGATGTCGATCCTACGCTCTCATTATCTGTAATATTTATAGTAAAAGATGAAAGACAAAATAAAATTGAGACGACTGAGTAAAGCTACAATTATATGTGCACATACATTTTAAAATTCAGTTGACAGAGTTGTGTACCATGTTATTGTCCGATTTTCATAGGCCTGAACCTGAATGGCAGACTATTTAGATTTTGTGTATTGAAAAAAGAATTTAAGAGTTGCGTGCCTACCTGAAGAGTCCTGAAATCTTGGACCTTTCGGGAAGGAAGAGAGAGGCGCAGCTTTGGGGTGTTTAAGGTCATACTGTCCTGGACCAGGTGTCAGAACTTCTGTTACAGACAAATAAACAACTTCAAACCAGAATGTTCAGCAAACAACACTGAATACAAATTAGTTGTATATGAGATTATTATTCGATGCAACGTGAATCGGCAAGCAAATGTGACATGTTAACACATAAATATGAAGTATAGGGTGAAGGACAATGAACTTACTCTTGGAGTCTTCAAACCGTTTGGATTTAGAAAACATCTTCACGATGTGTCTTTATCGTAGCAACAAATACCTACAAGAAAGGTGTAAAGATATTATTGTGCTACCAGGTCTATGTGGTTTGATACCCATAATAATAACCCACATTCTAATAGTAATAGACTATAACAATTAAAAGTGTAGGATAGTTTGATATTGTAGGCCTACATGTTATGAAAATTTAGTTTTACATAGGCTAAATTGGCTACATTTCTATGAAATTTAATAATTCGACGGGAAATATGACCAAGACCTCTATACCAATCGGAAGTGTGCAAACCCCCATTGCCCCAAGGTTTTATGCTCAAACCAACACTATTTCTTATTTACATTAATGACTTGCCAAGCTCCGTCAACCGTTCGATTAATTAGTCTCTATGCTGATGACACCTTATTGTTATTGTATCAGAAAGTCAACTTGGCCCCTGACGCCGCAAACTTTCAGCTGATTATTGATGATGTACATGAGTGGTCCTGCCATTAGAAAAAGCCATTTAGTGACACAAAATGACATGCAAGCACATTTGGCAAAAAAACATATCTACCATCCTACAAACTCGGAGACACACATCTTGATTGGACGGAAGGGCCATGAAAGCGCCAGTGAAGCCCCAGCTGGACTAGGTCTACAAACACTTCGAGAAAGGCGCAAAAGCCACAGACTAAACCTCCTCACCTGCATCATGAAAGCTGAAAATTCTCAACATCACAGTGCGCTCTTATCAGCCTATGATGAAATTGTAATTAGTCACACAAAAATAACAGCGATAGCAAGAGCTGCAGCCCGTGATGAGCCCACATCTATCTCACAAAATTCCAGATGCTACCAACAAAGCTTTTTGCCAAGGACCGTATGCGAGATGAGAGGTATCATGGCTGACGATTGAGAAGCAACCTCTAACACTAACAGCGGTAATGCTAAAATCCCTGGCTAAAACTAAATGCACACTGCTACACTAATGAGGCCCTCTATTTGTGCCGCCAGTGGTCAAGAATGTCCTCCCTCCTCATAGGTAGTCTATTCACCCACCAAGACCTGCATACATACATCACATGTACATGTATGTACCTGCCAAGTGTCCAAATTGTGTCAAGACATCCCCTGGTTTTTGTGTATGTCCCTACTTGCTACTAATTTTCCAGCTGCCCCAATTTTTAACTTGAGTGAAATGTCACCAAATCTTATAAAGCAAGAGATATAATCTTAGGATGAACCAAAAATAAGTCATTTAGGCTACACAGGCTACATAAAAGAAAATATTTTAAAAGTCACAAAATAAAATAGTACCAAAATGAAAAAACAATGAATAAGTGTTAGCGTGACAAAATATATATATATATACTCAATCTGCATACAGTGTACTGTTTCGGTGTTTAACACCTCATCAGTGCAGCTCAGAGTTATGCCTGGGAGAACACCTTAGCAATACTGTATATGTACAGCAAAGCGTATTTAAAAGGTGTGAAATCCACTGAACCCAAGTTCTCAAGCTGCCAGAGACAGCGTGAATTGCGTAATGCCACCAGTTCAGTGTATCTCCCAGGTAAAGACTCTCACTGGAATTAATTCAAGCAAAATGTTATGGCTTATTAGAAAGACTCGTGACTTGAATATACAGCTGCCAAAAACTCGTAACTTGAATTGTAATTCCATTATGGCTATGATCAAAGACTCTCAACTCACACATCATTATGTTGAAATATTCAATAACTCTGAGTTTTCATTGGGCAGCTGGAATTGTAATGAATAGAAATAACCACAGTTATAACCACCAACGACAACCACAATTATAACACATTTTGTACTAAAACTGTGATATTTTGCTTTGAAATTTGAACTTTTAACACCATTTCCTAACAACATTTCGCTATAAGCTAAATAATAACCCGATAACTCTATAAAAAGACTCGAGTTAAACAAGAAAAGAATTGAAACTTCTTTGTAGTTAACTTGGATAACTTGATAAAAACTTGAGTTTGTGGGTATATGTAAATATTTAACTTGTAACTTGAAAGTTTTGATGTGTCACTGAAAGAATTGACTTGTAATTTGAAGAGTCACAACTAAGAGTTGGTCGTGGAAACTTGAGTTTCCAAAATAAAACTTGCACACATCTCTGATATTTAATATTAATATTTCATATTACTTATTCTTATATAAATTTATAAAAAGCTGAATTCTTTTCTAATCATTCCTAAATTTAAAATTAAAGTTTCATCTTGACTCGTTTATAATATTCAATTCTCTATTCTGATACTGATATCCCGTAATCCGACATATGATATTTCCAAGGAGTACTCCTTGGATATTTCCATTGATTGAAATTGATACTTTACTTTTTAGAAAAAGTTTTTATTCAAATAATGTACACACCAACTATGTGTAGAGATTTTGAGCAGGCCAGTCCAGATTTTTACTCTTGCTCCTTGGCAAATATGTGGTTGTATAGTGAATAGTATAGTAAAGTATATACCAGCAAAACTGCTGCAAAGGGTTCAAATAAAAATCGAATCATGAGTGAGAGCAATCAAATGTACCGCTTGGGTTTAATAGGTCAAGAGTTCTTCTCGAAGCCAAAAAAAAATCTTGTTTTTAAATTTGCTTAAAAAGCCAAATAAGCACGTAGTTTAAATTATTAAAACGCAGAACAAAATGTTGCATTTTTAATTTAATTGATGTCAAAGTTGAGCAGAAGCAAATTTAAGAAGTTTAAGATTACACCGAATATATGTCAATAAAAAGTGCAAGGTCAAGGGTAGGTTCGCAGCCAGTTTCAGCAATTTTTTGGGAAAGTTTGCACGTACACACGCAAGATAAAGATGATAAATAATCCAATGATACTTGCAAGCTTCCACCGTTGCAAGTGATGTGTGGAAGCAGCTTTAGCTAGGTGAGATTGCAAAGTAAATATGCGGCCATGAGATGTTTGGAGGTGGAAGGTTTTAAATGAATGGTGAATAGACCTACGGCTGATCGTCATTCAATGAAACTCAAACTGAAACTGAAACATAACATTAGGTTTACATTAATATAAACAAACATACCATAGAAAATTGCTAAAAATAAAAATACAAAAATTATTTTTCTGTTTAATGTAGCCTATTTGTGGCAGATATTTGTACTTTTGATCGGAAAAAAAATTACTATCACTATGTATTTGGGTAGCCTAATAACTAATTGCAACATCATTTTTGATGGTTAGGGTAAATGACCAGCGCCAGTCAAATTTGGAAATAAACTTCAGTTGATACCTGGTGAGATTCGAGCCCACAACCTTCATATCGTGAGTCTTGCACTCTAGCCCTACCAAGTGAGCTACATATTTCGAAATAGATTATATTGAACATTGAAACAGTAACAACAATTCTGGTCTATGGGCGATTGATTCCAGTTATTGAGTTGGGTCAAGTGATGTTTTTCTTGTGACGTCATCCAGAATGAGTACCAGTGTAAATAACATAAAATCCGGAAGGAGGTTTTTGCCAATTCACTTTGACTTTAATAAAAATTTACCCTACTATACCTCTAGCTTGCATTACTTTTAACTTTCTTTACTTATTGATAGTAGTCAAAACCATTCTGTTATGGCTATCAATCAATTGGTTATTTCCGTTGGTAGCCCAGCCACAAAATGAATATAATTATCACTCTTTCACTGTATGTTATATTTTGAGTAGGTGATGGAATTAGAGACTGAGATTTTTGTTATTCGTCATCACTTTTTATTTATTGTGTCTAACCTACTTCATCCGACCTTCTAATTATCCTTTGGTCTAGTCTTTTTTGCTAATCAAGCGCTGCTCATTTCCTATAGTAAAGGCATCAGGCAGAGTAGTGTATTTTACGCTTGATCTGCACAATCGGTCCAGGATGTCATAGTCTGTGTTGCCTTTTTTTTTTCCAGTCATGTTCTAAATTCTGATCACTATGTTAATTGCTACCTGAGAATAAGAGGCACAGATTGTAGGTCCATGTCCATATACAATCACACTTTTGATTAGAGTTGTTAATGAATGCCTTTGCAATGATATTGTTGTAACGTAACTGGTTGATCACAATGTTAGTCCTATCTCTTGTTTCATTGTTTATCTGGTGGCTGTATGCTTAAGTGGTTATCTTGTTCTGTAGACCAGGATTGGTGGTCTAACTGCTTAATTCTTCTAGCTCTTTCTGAAGGTTGAGCTAATTCACTCGTCTCAACTCCTGCCGTTAGTATATGGGTGATTGACACATAGGCCTATAGCCTATATGAACTGAAGATGTGTGGAAGCAAACTGTTTTCATTGTAATCTCTAACATCTACAAGTAGTATACTATGGTAATGTTCCGTAATGCTTTCTGCCTCAACCTCATCCCCTCATGTGGTTGGCCATGGTAATGATAAAGGAATTTAGTCACCAAATAGCCTACTGCTTGTCTGAGGTTTTTGACATGCTCTATAGGCTATATGGTGGCTAGCTAACACTTATCAACCCTCTTGCTAACCACAATGTTACAATTATTATAATAGGTGGTATCTAGAACATCATGTGAACTCAAATTATAGCAATGGATTAACCATCCATTGCTGCTGTGTTATCTATGGATTGATAGCTTGTCAAGGCCTGGTGATATGTCCTACTTGCACCGTTTAAGCATTGCTTTGGAGTTGTTTTCTCATGATCAAATTTCTAGTGTGGGAGGATAACTTCATATATGACATACAATTATGACCATAGGCTATCAAAAAGTTGACGGTCTGCGAAGAATTAAAGTTTGATGCAACTGGTGGCTGATGGCAGATTTCATAATTTGTGGTGACTTCTCACCAAATTATTTTATTTTATTTTATTTAGTTTATACGCAAACTAAACAAATATAAAATGGTTAGTTACGGGCCTACACCTTAGAATAGCTAGTTTGGACTCTATGGACTATTACAGTTACATGGAAATAATAATTTTGTGAGGTAATGCAATGTATACACCGATCTTTAGTCGATGATGTCTCGATGGTTATTCTGTGGTTAAGGGTCAAGGAATGGCTATTATTTATGTAAAATAAACATTAGCATTTTGCTGAAGTTCTCAAGCTTGACGCTAACTACTGGTTAGAATCATCATTCGTCTGCAAAACAACAGTAATCTTCAAGAATACCAAGTCATGGTATCTGCGAAAGGTCAAGCCAGGTTTAAGTAAAGGCTGCGCATTGATTTATAGCAAAACCTAGCTGTTAACATGTCCCGCAGAAGCTGTGAACATCTTTGTTACAAATGATGGAACTAAACTATTCTTCTCTAAATGTTAGATTTTCGTTACATCGTTTTAAATAGAGTACAACTTGATTTTACAACTTGATTTTACAGAATGGGCAAACGAGGTAAGTCGTGTCTTATGACGTTTTGTTAACTTTTGTGGGGGTTTTAGTACTTTCCCGGTCTAAAAGGGAGGAGTTGGTGAAAGTACAATTGTATTTAAAACTTCTAGCCGGGAACTATTAGGTGTTTCTCTCATTTTACAATGAAAGAGAAACCTTTGCTTGAGTGTGTTAAAAGTGTCTTTTTGAGCACACGATTGATCGCAAAGATAATCACTGCATTGGCGTTAGATATGATTTTGGGTGGTTTAGCCATGTAATCTATCATACCTGGGACGGAATAAGGGTTCATGGCCTTAACACCAGTCTTCATCTCCAAATACACCTGGTATTAGAGCTAGCACTGCGTTTTCCTGCGGGTTCCAAGTTATATAGGCCTAAATAGAACTAAACTGTTTTACAATGATACAAATGGTAGAATAAACCCCACAATTGTTCATGGTCAATCTACAATCTAGTTTCTTCAGCACAGCTATCGAAATTGTTGAAAAATTTACTCACGAGTCACATGTGGTTCTTGCTGAATTAATGATGTCTGAGAAGTCTTGAGTATGGGCATCATTGTTTAAAATTTGGTTTCCACAGATCTACTTGACACACAGAGATATGTAAATTCCTGATTTAAAATACTGTAGTGTGAACCGGGACAATGACCGTCAATTTTGGTTCTTAAAAATGAGGACCACTATCCAGGAGCAGGCAGTCGGTTTGGCAACCTGAAACCATATAAACAGGCGCTCAGCTAAATTTTTTTTATTTAAAGGGAGAATGATGTGATACAAGTAAACAAAAGCTTCCGTTTTGGTCTTGCTAGCTAAGCATACTGCCAAGTACAATTAATGGTTGGGTAGATAACTCCAGCAAATAATCTGAACAATCATCTCAAACCGGAGTTGCCTTCTCATTTGCTGGTGTCATTCCTTTAGCAGTGAGGTTGTTTAGCCTGGAGATTTTCAGTGTGTTTCTATTTTTAATGACTGAACTACTTATTGCATGGAAAGTAAGTCCCCCTAGCCCACTCTGTGGGGATAGTCATGTTAATTGACCAATCATGTTGCCCCCTCCCCCCTTGGCTTGGTACTTTGAAGTCTAGACTCATTTGTTTACTTTTCTTGTGTATCCTCTTGTGTTGTCAATGCACAAAAAATAAGCATGCAGACCTCCTACTGAAATGCTTTATGGATCATAAATGGGACTATAGGATCCCTGTGGAGTTGTTTGGGTACAGTAATACTTCGCAAATGTAGGTTGCTAAAAACCTACCTTTTCACTTTCAATATAATCCTAGGCCAGGGTGATGCAAATGTAGAAACTTATTAGAAAGCAGGCTTCTAACCTACTGACAACTTATGCCTGACCTGAAACCACTGGTAGCTCTCATGGGATCTTAACCCTGAATATAACCTGGGAAGAACTAGGTTACTGCAGCTACACAGTGAACTATGCGACTACTATATTAATTTTACTTTCTTAGCACTACATAGGTTTAGCTATTTCAACAGCCAAATGATTGTTCATTTTTGACACTGCAGGGGTTCTGTGATGTAATTACTATTATCTCCTCTTGTAGATTTTGGTACAAGATTAGCATGGCTTATAGAAGTCACTTCAGTTAGTTACTTGATCTCCTGAAAGGTGCTTGGTAATGCTGGATTGCAGACGGATTTGTTAGATGTCTTTGGTTTCTTGTTGCTAATTTAATAGGAAAAATGTCCTAATGGAGCCAGGAAAGTCACTAACTACATAACTGCCTAATAAGTGAACAACCAATATTTGGAACATGGATATTACACACATATGTGTTATCAAGTTCTGGTTTTACCAGTGTACAACTTTTTCAAATGAATGTACATGAGCTAACTGCATCCTACATTACTTCTTTTGGCTATAATATTCTGTGAAGTTATACATGTATTACAGATGTATTGTTAAGATCATTTGAGAATGCCATATGAAGAAGAAAAATTGATACTGTTTAACATGGAAGGAACAATAAAGTGATATGCCAGATAAGGGTTTATTTATTTGTTTTGTTTATTTAAATTATAATCAACCATTACAGCAATTGCAATAGGTGTATTAATTGCTAAGGCCTTAGGTTATATATATGGCAGTTTGGCCATATCAGTCTAAAGCATATAGACACATGTAAGCTAAATAGACTGTGGTTGTGCCTTGATCTTCATGACCAGAATTGTGTCTTGGAGCTATCCTATTTGCACCAGTGTCAATTGTTTTTGGTTGATCAGTCTTGAGCTTCAACTGTTCTCAATTCCTAGGCTAGGTTGTCTTGCTATAAAAAATCAATATTGGGATAAGAGCTAGCACCAAATCATTCTAACCAGATACTACAAGAGTATTGTCATAGCCTCTGCTCTATATGAAATAGTTAAGTGGACCATATTTTGTGCCCCCCCCTGAACTGATACCAAGGTTGAGAAACTAGTCCTCATTAGGGTCATGGCCAGACTTGGGAGTAACGACCTTTGAAACCATAGCCAATATTGATAGTTTACTTTTCAGTATGACTGTGTTTTAGTATGTTCTACCTAGCAATATCAAAATTACTTGTAGCTCTTACATTTCAGTCTACCAATGATAGTCAACACTACCTTCTTCAGTAAGTTTTTGCTATTGCAGCACAGCTTGACCGACTTAAATTGGTTGCTCTACTTCTGGGGGTCTCCCAGTGGAGTTTCAACCATGATGTTGTGTAGCCTAATTATCTGCATATAGAATACTGTTTCAATTCAAATGCAGTGTTTTGTACCCATTATTTACTGCTGATGTGTGGATATTGAAGTCCTTAATCCCTACCTGTTCAAGTTGAATTGGAAGGACTCTAGTCATCTTTTCAAGTAAAGACCATCAGGGCATTCTTTACTATTTTCAGTACGGACTCCCAATCTTGGTCATAGCCCATAACTTATATGAAACCCAAAATTCTGTACTTACCTGCCATTGATTTAAAAGCCGCGCCAATCAACATACAGGTATACACACACACACACACGCATACTATTATATGAGTATACCCTAGTATATTTTAAGTTATAAATGATTTAGTTCGGGGGTTTCTGCAGTGACATTTAAGCAGATGCAGTGAGCTTATGGAAAACCAAATGCTTACGTCTAGCAAATGCTAACGTCTAAAACATTTCCTGCACATACGCAGCCATACCACAACCACTGATATCATAGTGAGGTAGCAAAAGCCTGGGCGCAGGATGAAAAATAGTGACTGTAATGCTAATGAATAACAGAAGGCAACTAGCCTAGTAGCACTTGACAGTCGTACTCGTACTTACTTCACGGTTGATTGATTTTTACTGATACTTTGTTCTCTTGCATTACAATATGTACTTTATCCTAGTGGTTAACTTGCATTAGATCATTGACTGAGCTAGCAACACTATCAGTCTATCACTGTTGCAATAACCGGGGACTTGCACCTGATACACATTCATTATCATTGTACTGACCACACTAGTAATCATACTCATATATTGATCAATCATCCAGCTATTTGAGCATACTACATCCAACCATTATTATTCTGATTAGACCATTTAGAATTCAACAGTGTGTAGGAATGATAACTAACTCAGGGATTCAATGTAGGTGGTACTTATGTGTGCTAGTCTGCTCTCATAGTAGAAGTCATGATGTCTTTAGAATGATATGATTTATTAGTGTCAGCACAGTGATAATGCCACACAGTGCTATATGAGTAATAAGACTAGGGAGTCCCATTACTTGAGCCCAAGGGTTCCCAACTTTATTAATACATAATTATAATTATGATTGTTGACCAGAGTAGTGAAGTGGAATATAGTAGGCCTACATGAATTTGGGAGAATTTGTTATTGCAGTCATTATGGGGACTGATTTGCTTTAATTGAGATAATGGCTATGAGTAAGGACTTGAAAATCTGCTTCATAATAAACACTCATTCAGCAGGATGCTGGAGTTTTCTCCCCTTAATATATCAACAACACTGGATTGTTATAATACAATGTTCAAGTAATCCAATCACATAAAATACTGTATAATGTCGCAATACGGATTTGTGCTTATGCCCTTGTGTCATATTTATTTTTTCTAATTCAGATTAAAATGCCAATATTCCTATTAGGCCCTATACTAGATGCATGTCGTTTCCGTGCAATATTATATTAACATGATTCAGTGTTGATAGAGCATTGCAAGTTGGTTAGTTGGTCATTCTTCGCATAGATAGATAGGTTGGCTCCTCCATTTCTCAGCTCTTGACCCTCTCTGCCTCTCAGTCGCTCACTGTCCATGTTATCCGTAGTTTAGGCCATATACCTAAACATGTAGCTGCAGTGTCTGTTGTTGTCTGATGCACAATGTACTAGCTAATTGCTGTTACTTCAGATGCTGTGGGCAACCAAATTTTTAGGTCTGTTAGTATTCATTCTATCCACCCTACCTTGGGTCCAGTTTGTTGCCATACAATCCAGCCTGAATTATTATTTCTTGCTTAGCCATACTCCTAGACAATAATAGCTGGTGTATGACTCTTCTATCATTGTGGTTTTCTTCTTTAGATATCATGATTGGTGGCCACTCAAGCCCAGTTATGGAATGTACTCAAGAATCCTCCCCTAAGACCATTGATCAGGAGAATCAAGTGACCCAGTTCCCCAAAGACCGTTTAGCCAGACCCATCAGTTCTGTTCCAAATCCAAATTTTAAAGTTAGGTTACAACACTTGGATCCTGACAACCCCAGTGATACTGATGATTCTTGTACACCCAAACTGATGAATGAAAGTAATCAAAACATGATTAAAGAACTCCAATCTAACGTAGATGAACTCTATCAACATAAACAGCATATGCGGATGCAAATCAGTCCAGATCTACTGATTACTGCCCAGGGCTGTAATGCAATATCAACTTCACTAGCACCGTTGGCACAAGATGATCCTATCAAATGCAATGAACAATCACTTCCTCACCAGACATCAAATCATATTGTTTCAGATGTTTTTCCTCCAGATGAAGGGTTAGATAGTCCCATGTCCATACCCCCGGGTCTATTAAAGCAATGCTCAGTTCGTTTAGAACGCCTGGATTTGGAGAAATTCATGCCCAATAAGAATATTGAGGAAGTACAACCTTCCATCACCAACTTGAGCTCGTCAATTTCAACAGTTGATGCCGATATTGGTATTCCACTTGCCCATTCCCTCACTTCCACTGGCTCATGTGTAAATGCTCAATCAAACAACGATGAACCAGATGAAAATTCCATTGACAAATTATTTGAAGACATTTATACTATCACAGGATGTGTCAACACTCAGCCATTTGACAACGAAATTGCCTATAACAATGCATCCGAACTTTTACAAGCTTCCACCTCATATGTAGATCAGTGGAATGAATCCTTAGAACATCCTGATATGACAGAAAGTCTCGATTCTAGCACCGGGGCAACTACAGCAGCCGACTTCTCCAGTAGTCAACTGACCGATTGCTTCAGTAGCCAACTGACGTCTCTCATATCAGCCGCTAGTCAATCAGTGATCAATGAAAATGACTCTCTTCCATTTCCACCTAATGATAGCACCTGTAAAGCTATAGATGACCAAAGTTATCACTCGGCTGAGGAGCAAACAGATGTTACCAATTTATCTGTTCCAAGAACTATAGATGAGCAGGAGGCTGGAAGTGGCCAGGCTGTCCTCAATGACAAAACTTGGGTAAGTTAAAGTCATATAACTTGGCAATAAAAAGAACTTGGTGTAAATGAATAGTAAGAATAATACAATGTATTTGCATATAGATGGCATAGCATACAATACAATCATGTAGGTTAATGAATTTGGTTAGGCGTAATAATGGAGAAATGTGGGTAGCTTTAGTTCTTTGTTTGTGTTTGGAGGTTAGTCAATAACATATAAAGAAGACAGCATCTTCTGCTTCTCATTTGTCTAAAAAAGAGGCTATCCCAAATTTCTCTGCTTCTGCACCTGAATCGACATTCACATTACGAGGCGAATTTTTTCCAGATTGAACATTTCCGCTGCGAGTCACATAATAATATATCAGCAAAATATAAAAATCAATATTATATAGGCCTACACTCATACAGTATCACCATAAGTATCACCATTTTGGTAGGTGCTGAAAGAGCTGAGAGTGTTGGTCCAACCTTTATCTCAGGATCAAGTAGCCAGTCTCACTCAACGTCTCCAGTTGATCAACCATTCACATGCTTCAGTTATGGACGAAGAGAGTGTAACATCATGCCACAGTGATGCTGACTTCAATTCATATGCCAGTCCAGACTCTGAATCTGCAATAGCAGGTAAGAAAGATGAGGCAATGCTAGTATGGTTTACAGTTGGATACTCTACTACTGCCATGCAGCTATGTTGGCTGGCTGTAATGTATTGAATGCTTCTTGTTGGCAAAGTATGTGAGGTAATAACAATGCCCCGTTTTGATTGGTTGTTTGTGTTCTGCCTGGGTGAGCAAGCACAAAGCTAATCCATAGCTATTGCCACACTTACTGTTTGTGTACAGTGTAAGCATTGCTGCATGATAATCCATGGGTTTATAACTGATAACAGAGTTGCCAGTTGCTTGTTTAGTGCTAAGAATAAACACTTTTTTTAGTGTAGCACATAGAGGCTAAAGACTAGGTTTTAGTGTCAGGTCAACATGACCTATCACGGTAATTTTAAATGAAGGCTGCACCAACTCTATCATACACTGAGCCGACTGTTACAGGTTGTCATTCGCATCAAATACCTCTCTTATTGATATAATACTACAATATAGGCTACATGTAATTATTTTAAAATATAATTATTTGGAACTTACATTGCTGTGACGATTTTTTTAGTGTTAGTTAAGGGAATTTTTTTCTGGTTGAAGGAAAATACAAAATGAGTGATATTCGCAAATTTACAGCAATAATTATAATATTCAGATTAATTGGCCACGATCCACCTTCTACTGTATAATTTAATTGAGATTCTTTCAGAGATCGGTCAGCACAGGCCTATATACAATGTAGCCCAATTTTCTGCCAAAGAGGGGATGACTCCATAAACAGATAATGTGAAGGCGTATAAACACATATTCACTGCATATTTGCCATTCAGTCGAGTTCCTCTAATGAAAATTAGCATATGGTTGTATAGCCAGCCATGCTGTACTGACTACATAATATTGCCTATAAATTCTAGTATTCCATTGTTTCAAATGAAAATGATTAAAAATAACTTTTAATATTTTAAATTGAAATTCACAAATTATCCTAGTGCCCAGGCTTGCCATGTTCGGCTGATAGAAATCAGGGAGATTCAGCATTTGAGTGGAGGTGTCCATCTAGGGTGGGGTGGGGTGGGGTACCCAAATTTGAGTTGAAAGTCAAGGAGTCTCCTGGAGTTAGGTGCAGAAGTGGAGAAATTTGAGATAGCCTTTGTTCTTCGCCAAAAATGAAGCAGGAGAAGTTGTCTTCTCTATACTTTGCTGGTTGACCGCCCTTACCCCAAACCCCAACCACAAACAAGGAACTAAGGCTATCCAAATTTCTGCACTACTGCACCTAACAGGTCTCCTGCAGAATCAGGGAGACTTGGTAAGCCTGCTAGTACCTATAATTGTAAAGGAGAAAGGGCTTATTGCTGCTCAAAGTAATGCAACCCAAATTTTTAGTATTCTTGTTGATCTAAATACTTGCAAATCCTTATTAAAGTCCTTTTATAGTTCATGAAAATCACCTGCATCCCACTCTGACAGAGAAAACCTTTCCAATTAATGTAGTTTTCAGTGCTCTCAGCCAGTTGGTATCAGAATAACTGGTAACATAAATGCTTGTCTTCCAAGCCAGCGTGGGAACGGTTTGGTTTGGGTAGTTGAAATGACCTTGGTAACAACATTCGGGCCTATTTATCATATTTCCATAATTGCCAATATTAACTAAATCGTTTCAAAGGGTTCTGCCCATTATTACTTTGTTAAGCGAACGGGTGGTGCCCACAGTGATTAGAGATGGAAGTAGCAAGAAACATTGCTTATGATATTAATAGCCCTAGCCTCGGAATTTGATAGTTGAGGCTAATGAAGGGAACTTTGTAGGAAGTTGGTCCTGATTAGGGTTCAGCCAATAACCAAAGCCGATTTCTAATAAATTATATAATCGAAGTAGTCGTATCTAATATTAACCTATCGCAACAGAGCTCCATTACGATGGAGATTGAAAAGACCAACGTGTTGGTCTTTGCACAGCCGAATTCTCAACTGGATTCTCCATCTTTGAAAAGACCAGCATGTTGGTCTTTGCACAGCCGAATTCTCAACTGGATTCTCCATCTTTGCAAACATTATGAGGGTGCTCGTTCGAGATGCCCAAGTATCCCAGTGAATAAATATCACAATTTGCTCATTCGACTGCTAACTGCTGAATGGGTCGAGCCTTCATGGCCTCCATTACGTTGCCAAAGACAACAGTATTCTAAGATCAAGATTTGGCAAAGAAAACCTTCTGTAAAAGAACCTTCCATGCTCATATAATAGCATTTTTTGCTTTCAGACAATGCCCTTTGTCTATTTTGTAATATTTTAAATAATGCACATTGTTATATTGTAATGGTTTCTGTGATTTGGTGCGGTCGTCCTTGGACGACTATCGACCCAGAAATGAAGTGCCTATGAGTGGTAATAGGACTTCGCATTACATGAAAGATCGAGCGGTCTCAATAGCCCAATAACTACCAGAGACGACCCATCTGGTCCCAAGTCTGACCTTCAGACTATACGTTGAAAGAGAGTGATCCGACCTAGTAGGCGGTTCGCTAAGCGAATGACCTGACAAAAGGAAGTGAAAGTCTCTGTGTCAAGTATAGATGTGTCTTTATTGAAAGCCAAGTGAAGACTGAGACAATGAACAGTAAAACAATACCCTTTATATAGTATAAGGACTTCCGGCCGACGTAGTGTCGGGAAAAGACGACGTGTGGTCGTCCGGAAGTTGCGCAACAACATGGCCGCCGGAAGCCCGACGGCCGACCCAAAATAGGTCGAGTTCTACAAAAGTTGCTTATAATGGTCCAATTCATGTACAAAATGAATATCAATGGATTCTGAGAGGTTGGGCCTCTGTACATGGGTATAAAAGGCATAAAAGACTTAGTAATAATCATACATGAATGCATATCAGTATGTAATGGGTATAAACACATGAATACACGTATATAGACAGTAATTAAATGGTTTAACATGCAATACAATTGAATGTGGGTATACGAGCAGCTAATTATGAGAGTTTGAGTGTCAGCAGAGTAGCGCTGTGACAACTACTAGGCACTTAGGGTGCTGTAGGTCTTTGTCCGGTAGCTGAAGTCGTATATAAATGTCCTGTACCATTACAATATTATGTAGATTAGCCTTTATGTTCTCAGGCATAGGCACAAACTGCATGATCATTACAAAGAAGTGGAGACAAATCCTAGTATCTTTGCCCAGGCTCCATGTTTCACTTAGTGTGTAGGGTTAGTTAGGAATTTATGCGCACCACACTGAGAATTGTGGGATGGACTACACTTTGTAAGCACACCAGCTCTAAATGATAGCCTCCAGCAAAATCTGCATAAGAACTCATCTAAATGAAGAAAGTGAAAGTAAATTCATTTTGCATAAATGTATCATTTATTATGGAGTTGTCTCCCCTCATTCAAAATTTATAACCTGCTTGGAAGACAACTCCAAACATTTATTGAGAGTATGTTCACTCCCATTTTCAATCCATAATTGGTAAATACAATATACAGTAACCTGCATGTCAGAGAGTTTTGACTAGCACAAACTCATAGATTAGCTAAAAGAGACAATCTTATTTTTTACTTTGCTGAATAGACACCTTTGGTGCTTGGATGTTCAAATTTTGTAACAAAAAATGATTAATTTTAATGCTGTAATTGATCGTAATAGAGAATAATCATAACAGCCTCTTGCTATAATAGCCATATAGCTCACTTTTGACAATAAAGTATTGTGATACCATTAGCTTTCGGTCTATTAGCATTATTTTCCATCTCCTACGAAACTGTAAGAGTACTTGACCAGGGGTTCTCAACGGGAGTCCAGTGGCCCCCAGAGGCCACAGCAAACTTTCAGAAGAACCACTGCCCACCAAATATGGCAATATAATCAATACACATATATATACAGTCACGTATAAAGTACATATAGGGCCTGCATATGCATGCATACATGTACATGCATACATACATAGGGCCTACATATAAATATATATGGGGTATACATGGACTTTAATGTATAGCCAGTGCAACTGACCAGGGATCTATGTTCGCAAGGTGTTGCGTACGATCCGTACTGGCAAATTGGCTGTCTGATACAATAAGCCAAATCTGTTTGTGACTTTCTAGTCTGACTTACTTGGCCCATGGATATTTTGGATTGAGCAAAGCGGTATGGTGTGAAAAAGGTTGATACCCCCTGTACTAGATGTAGCGGAATGATAAAGCTAGCAGTATAGATTCAATATACATTTTGTAGGTACAAGTTCAGAAGTAGAGTTGAGAGACCCTCAGAATATTTTACCAACATCCCAGAATTCAGAAAATAGCTTTACGCCACCTGCTAAGATCAAGCACGCCTCGAACTGGCCTACTCGGATAGTCGAGAGAACACCTGTGGCTTTATCGGTTCCTTCTCACCTCACCGACAATCAGTCATTTCCCAACACTATAGGTGTTAATGCAGATGACGAGTTACATAAAACAGTATCAGTTCCTGACTGGGCGAGAGTTCCATCCGATCACTCTGAGGAAACAGCTATGTCTATAGATAAACCTTCCTTAACAGAGAAGTCCCATTCCTCGCACTTTCCTGTCATTACTTCAAGCTCGTCAGGTACCCCGAGTGAGGTCAAGTCTGAACCTGTCTCCCAAAATAGACCTGCAGACAATAAAGATCTAGGACATCAGAGGGATTCAATGCATTGCACTTGCATGGAAGAAACTGACTGCCGCCCTAGTGCGGAGGGCATCTGCAGGAGTGCTGTGAGAGGAACTCGTATACCAGTTGAAGGTTTGTATAGGGTTTTAAATTAATAGATGGAGTTAGGCATATAGGGAAATCCTTGTATTACGGCATGGTTCGGGGAAGGGATAATAAGTGTTTTCTCACATCTCTTATTTTTCTATCAATCCTGGTTATGCTAACCTATTACGTGTAACTCTGACATCTAGGCCCTACATGTAATATGTGTCTGTCTTTTCACGCTTCTCTATTAGAACACTATCACTTTACTATCCTCACTTTTTTTTCTCATAGCGAGCCCTGTTGGTGAGAGCTGCAGGCAGCAGCAGCAAAGGTTATGTGGTGATGACCTTCTTGATTGTAACTTGGGAATGCGGTTGGTACAACTGGATGGTTCTCCAGAGTCTTCCAGCTCCGAAAGTGATGTGGAGACAGCTAAAACAGTGGTCAAAACTTTTAACGAACCTATGGGTCTTTTTGGTAGGCCATAGCTCATATATGTGTATTGGTACTTTGGTCAGCTAAGCTTAGCTTCTCTCTGTTTGATTTCTTCTACTACATAACTAACCACTGTACAAGCTAAATCGATTGCCTACTTTCTTAGCAATTGAGATTTTTAGCAATTGAGATTTTTTTCAAGAGCCATTTAATCCATCAGTTACTAATCACTAACTTCTGCTGGAGGTGTTAAGAGAAGGCAGTAGGCATATATGTCCGTGTCGTGCAATAGACAGCAACAACTTTTTTAATGCAAAAAGCATATTGACTAATTCCTATAAGTTGGCTTTCTACTTTCTAACTTTTATAGGTCCAATTGTTAGAATAGTTTGCCTCAAAGTATTTTCATCAAATTTCCTGTAAGTTTGGTTACTTTCTTGGACATTTTAAATTTCAGTTGGACCCAATTTTTAAGACATGATACTACTTAAGCTTGTCTGTATTTTTAAAGCTCATTGGCTAAATTGGTAATTTACCTCATCTCTATATATTTTAGTGTCGAGTAAGATGTCTGCTCCTGTAGCAATGAATAAGCACCAGGGTGGTTCTACGGTACCAAAGGGCAAGTC
Organism: Bugulina stolonifera; assembly: GCA_935421135.1. Lineage (NCBI taxonomy): Eukaryota > Metazoa > Bryozoa > Gymnolaemata > Cheilostomatida > Bugulidae > Bugulina > Bugulina stolonifera. Next base: position 12,036,948 of record OW285191.1, read on the forward strand.
AGTTCGCTCTGTAGTTCCTGCTTCTATGGGTCAGTCAGATGTTTCCCTGTCCATGCAGCCTAAAGTGTCACCCTCCCCTGGTCAAACAGCTCAAGACACGTCAGGTTCTAACCAATCAAAAGTTTCATATACCAACTCAGCTGGTACTTCTACCAAACAGACCCGAGCGCCCATCTCTGTTCAGACTGCAACTACTAGATCAATTAGAACTAGCAGGGCTTCAGTCTCACGTAAACAGTCAATAAAATCAAAAAATACGAGGCTTTACCAAAACGGTGAGTACATCTAGACTGGTGGAGTAACAGCTAGCTGTAGTTATAAAAGTAACAACTGAACATAATATCAAATTTTAAAATGGTTGGTGTACTGAAACTTCGAAAATGATTCTTTACTGCATACCCGAAACGTCCTGTAACAGAAATTTGCGCTATCACCTATTTTATTTCTGTGATTTCCAGGGCTCATGTGCTATAATCCTTCTTCATCCAACCAAGAGCATAACTGTAATACTCACCTAAGTGATGCTGATCTGAAACGCGTTTGTGATGCCGATCGAGAGGAAATCGCCGGTTGTCTTCTAACAGAACTAGTTGAATCTGTCCACTGTAAATACAACCACCGCTCTTGTAGTAATAGTTATTGCAGAATGGGTTTAACAAAGTATAAACTACCAGTTTACCCTGGCAAAGTAAGAGGTTAGTGAATATGCTCTCCTTATCTACCTTTTGGGTTCAGTTTCCCACCCTTTGAATTATGGGGCATTAGCATTAGTGTTACCAGGAACATGTCTGATTGTTATGTCTGTCTGGGTAACTGAGGAGCACCCGTACAACATACAGGACAAATAATTGGCTAACTAAGCAAGTAGATGCTAGGGCTAGAGTGGAAGCAGGTCTACCCGACACACTGTAAACACCTAACAAGGTAGTGTGGTGACTAGCAGAGACTCCATGGGCCCGAAGGCGTTGTCAAAGTCCTCAGTCAACGCACGACCTGGAGGTGTGGTCTCGACTCCTATAGCTAGGCTGAGGCTAGCAGGAGCGGAGCCTACTGCTGTGGGGAGAGGTTGGTTTGTTGGGTCGTAGTACTAGTCATGATATTGTACTTGGAAAGACCCAAGGCCAAAGAGAGTGCCTGATGCCCTACTATTAGCAGTAAACAGTAATTCCAGGATCATCTAGAAAGAATAGTTTGTAAGCGAATTCCATGTTAATCGGTGCTTTGTGTATTTAAATACATTAGGTCACGAGTGTAATATAAATATGTGAAAGTAAGGTGACATTTATGACCGTTTGTATTCTGCTAGTGAGTATTGACTCTGTGTTTTACCGATGTGCTATCACATAATTCTCTCCCATCTTTTAGATTTCCCATCTGACAACATGAAGGATGATAGAACACAGATAGCATATGAAACCATCTTAGATATACGAGAAAAGATTTCTGTGGCTCACACCTCGAGAGGGTCTCCCATCTCAAGAGGTAGCTCAGTAGTATCTCGTGCACTCAAGGGACACTCGGCACGATCTACGTCTACACAGCGCCACTCAACTCAGCGTGCTCAACCTAGATCACTAATTTTAAAGGCAGAAAAACATCAAGTGAAGCCACGCACCGCTCAGCAAATAGGTATGTGAATTGGTCAGCTAACTTAGCAAATTTCAAACTATTGGTCTATTAAACTCGATTAGGCTCTCTTTTGTCTTGGCAGTGAAATGTTCTTATGGCTCAACTAGTTCCCAATGCTGTCCACATGTGATCTTTTTCTCCTTTGGTCACTCATATGCTGTTTGTGCATTGACAGCTGCTGATGCCATTGCCGATTCGGATGATGCGGTGTGTATACTGATGTCACAGATGGTAAGCCGTGTGGTGTGTGACCGTAACCACAGGTCATGTGCTCAATTAACGGGATGTGACAGGCCGGGTAACAATGTGTATCTGTATCCAGAGGAGAGGGCAGTAACGCCAGGTACGTGTTGCTGTCTATACAGAGCTATGTATCAGACCTGTAGACCTCGTATTATCATTATATCGTATTCAATGTTTCATTTATGTTGTGACAAGTTGTGGGGAGATGAGTTAACTGTCAGTGGTAGACAGCGTTTTCCGAGAAATATTTATACAACATCTTATATAACATCTGGTTTTGTTATGTAATAGTGACTAATGACAGCAATCTAGCTCGTCTAGAGTCTGATGACATCACCGTGATTGCTGGAGATCTCTTACATGAGATGATCAACTGGGTGTCATGTCAGACAGACCATGTACCATCACGGATGGAATCGTGTACAGCCACAAAGTGCAACATCTACATGAACATATCCAAACCTGTGGAACCCCTAAAGTCTAAGAAATCAACCGGACGACTGAGAAACTCATGGAATCGGAGCCGTACGTGTATTTAGTAGTAGTTTAGTTCTAGTCTATTGCAATACTTTCCTTTGGATCACTGAGCTGTTGACACAATGCTTGTAAGATCTGCCTTCAGCTGCTTTGTAATATAAATACTAGTGATACTGATGTCTATTCAACCCAAAAATGAGCATTAACATGTTTATATACGATTTTTTTCTAGCGAATATTGCTAAGAAAAATTCTCGAAGGAGTGAGACTGGACAGAAAAGAGTCTCGAAGAGCCCTAGAAAGCCTGTGGTATGTTAATTCATATTCTTCTTGTAGCTAAGAATATTGTCGTATAACTAGAACGTTTAGCATATAATGTAATTCATGGAGAACTCAAGTGCGTCAATCTGGTGACTCTCCAGATAGATTGTTCTAGGAGGGTTTCAAACTGAGATTCTTCCAAATACAGGCTCTCATGTCAAGGACAAAATATCACTGGTCAATCATGGGCTGAGTTAAAACTGGTGCATGTGCATGCCAAAGACCAAAATATTGAATGCCAGCTTTTTGCCCAAAATTAACGCTCAGCTGAATTTCAACTGTGTGTCAAAGAGATGTAGGAATTCTCTCAAAATGTGGCGATTTCCACTGTGATTTGCAGTCGCTTGGCTGAGCCCTTTGTGTATTAGATATGGCGTCTGATTAATGATGTTAGTGAAGGTGTTGTACATATAAATTAGGGTAAAAGTTAGAGGTAATTGACGGTAACTGCAATCACACATTCATATAAATATTCAATACAATTGAGCTATTCAAATACTGAACTGAATAGTCCATCAGCCAACCATCAAAAAGTGGCTTAGTTTTTGAAGTTCGCTCCTGACCTCTCCAATCTACACAAATTTTTGGCTCCAAAGTAAACAAGACCTGAATTTTATGATTCTGGAAACTAACCCTCTGAAATATGTTGACGAAGACCTCAAATTTTAGGTCAAAGTTCACCTCCTCAGCGAAAATTGCCCTTATTTGCTATTTTTTGTGGTTTACAAACCTTCTGGCAATGAATCCACAATGCATGGACTCTTCATACTTCAACGTAATGTTACCACAAGCAGTCCAATGCTCTGTGTCAAATTTTATTAGTGTCAGTTCAAAATTTTTATAATGAAGAGAAAAATTGCTTCGTTACAGAGGGGATAATTCCTTATAATAGAAAACCCTCTGCCACCAAATCCATAATGCGCAGGCTCTTCATATTTAAATATGATGCTACCACAAGCAGTCTGGTGCCCCATACTAAATTTCATGAGTGTCAGTCCAAAAGCTTTATGATTAAAATATAAATTCCTTCGTTACAGAGGGGGATAATTCCTAAAAAACAGCAAATCATTGAGATTTCCACAAACTGCAGAGATTTTGGGTGTTATCGTAAACAAGGCCCTAATTTTATGATTCTAGAATAGTTTGACAATGACCTTCTTCGTATTTAAGGATGCTGTTACTATATTCAGTGCAATAATCTGTGCATAATAACATGATAACCTGCGCAGACTTTCTACGGAGAGCAACGTCTCTTTTGTTACAGTGGAAATAACACGTAAAAAAATCACTCATGAAAATTTTAGAATTTTACAAACATTTACTGTTATTTGTTGACCTTCCAAGTATACTCTAGTGCTGTTCTACTGTATCTACTTGAGAACTTATGAGCCATTAGTGTATCTTGTAATGTAGTTTCAGCATCAGCCCAGCGATTATAAGATAATATTGATGTACTTTATTACAATTAAAGATACAGGTTAGGTAGTATATTATATTTAGTGACAAAGCATAAAATATATGCAAAAACCCATAACATGACATGACCTCTATATTACCCACTTGCAGGGACAATAAGAACTAGAGCTAATAGACTGAGTTCGAAGGAACATGTGCTGTACCATGAAACTAAAAAATTAATTATAATTTGATCCAGTAAGATACAGACAACCTAACACAGGCACAAAATATGACATGCATATAAATTTACAAATTAGAATTTAGGCTAAACTTACAATTAATATACAGGCATACAAGTATCTATATATCATCTGGTATTGTGTACTTGCATATTTGGTCTTCTTACAGGAGCAACAGACAGTATGTAACATGTCAGTTTAAATAGTTTCACCACTAAATAACTTTGTAGGTGAGATCTAATACCTCTCATCCATAGTTAACAGGGCGAGGTACTTCCATCCTCAGTTTATAGACTCTTGTACAAATTGCAGCAACATAATTGGCATGGGTAGCACGAATCTTCAGTAACGACTTACGTGGTGGGGAAAGGCGACTTGTCCCACCACTAGTTATGAAACGTGTAAATCCAAGTGCATTGACAGATTTTCTGTGCTCAGGTAGATGATTAGGGTAACTTCTTCGAATACAAATAACGATTAATAATTTGAAACTTTGTTTCACTAGGTATATGGAGTGTCATACTGCACACTAGGAATACAAGGTTATACAGCAATTGTGGTACCGTTTTGTTCAGTACTATTAATAGTTTAGTCTTCGGGTGTTCAGTGGCCATGTGGTACTTGATTTCGTTTGGTTGATAGCATTTGAAATACCTATACTAGCCTACTTCAATGATAGCTCTGCGTCCTTCAAGAATTACCATTATAGCTGTCATCATCACCGTTGATGGTACTGTATGCTGCTGAGGTTGATCGTAATTTAGTTGAGTTAGTAACACGGCAACATTGTTTCTAGCCAGTCCGCCCTAGCAAAAGACAAAAATACACAAACTCATCTAATTTTTTTAAAAGATGTTCTCAAGAGTATGAATTACTAATCAACAAATTAGATCTTTTTTTACCCTTCATAACGTAAGCGTATGTGCACAAGCTCATAATTTAAATTTATGCATGTTTGAGCATAAGGGAGAAAAGTGAAGAGTTCTGCTTCAAGGAATTCTTACATGTATATATCATCCATCAAAAATATTTTCTGATATAGCCCCTTGCATCGGCAGTAAGAACATACCTACCAAGGCAAGGTCTGTCCGCATGCTTGCTGTGCATATCTTGTAACGTTGGTATGGATACATATGCCTATCACCCACCGATCACATCTTCAAGGGTTTTTTTCAGCAATGCAACTTGCACCTAAAACAGCAAGGGTTTTACAACTGTAGGTAATAAAATATAAATGTGCTGATCCAGAAACAAAGAATTATTCTAGGGTGTAGCTGGAAAAATACTTGTAGAACAATAATAGGAGTGGAAGGGCTGTGTGCATGTGAAATAACAGAAGGGCAAACATAACTGCAGCCTTCGCCGTGAAATTAATGCCACAGTTTTAATGCTAGTATCCTCCAGAAAATATCTAGTAAACATGGAACATAACTACAACCTAGATTAGACTACTTGAACATTACCCTTAATTATATACACTAAAATCAAAATGAAATCCTTATTGCATTGCTAGGTAAAACATAGGCCTACTATTAGCAGTCTTGCTACACTATAAAATAATGATAATAACAGAATAACACAATACAAGACTACATTTAGTATAATTTTGTATACATGTCTATAACCATAACAAATAATTATACATGTGTATTTAAAACTACATTTAGGCTATTTTACAAATTTCTTGTGGGTCAAGATCATGCAAAAAAATTTGCTGATTGCAATCAACTTCATCACATTTAATTATATTATTATAAAAATATTATATTGAGGAATTATAACAGATTTGTGACGAGGTATGAGCATAATTCACATGGCAATGGGATAAGCAATAAGAATTTTATAAAATGATAATTATTATTAATTATAATTATGGATAAATACATGTTTCCACTAAAAAGTAATTGCCATAAATTACAATGAATAATTAAATTAGGTAAACTTAAATTCTTATCCATGCCACAAAATGAAGTTCAAATTTTTCAACCAACTAGCTACTAACTATTACTATAACTATTGAATATAATCTGTCTCCTAGTCAGTCACATACCTTTTCCAGAGAAACTGATGCCATATTTAGCCTTTGGTTACTAGTGATTCTCATGATAGACCTCTATTATGTGTTGTGAACCCTAGAGTCAGAGTGAGTTAACTCTCAGCTCAAACTAACTCCTTGTCTAATGTCTAGCTGTCTGTTTCCATAATTCAATGAATATCTATGTCAATATTTATTTAGAGAACAGTTTGTCGGTCTTTGGATGCTCCATTTAACTCTCAAGATAACCAATATGGAGAACTGAATGAATTTATCATTACACATTTGCTACAAAAGTTGCCAAATCTAGTATCCAGTAGGTTTCTTGCTACTCACTCTCTTAGATAATTTATCAAAATGACAGGAAGTGCATGTAACTGACCAATGAAAGTTGGCGTAGGGGGTTCTAATATTTTCTAACAGCAAGTAAGGAGCAGACAACTCTAATTTTAAAAATTTCGAAAAAATTAAATTTTCACCCCTTTGTCAAGTGATTTCGAGGGGTTAGTAAGTGGATTTGAATTGCCCATGTTTTAATCTATCTGTACACAAAAAATTGTGTAGATTGGAGAGGTCAGGAGCGAAAAGTCATAATTTTGCTGCTTGGCTGATGGACTAGAACTATTGTATATCTACAATGTATATGCCATAATGCAAAGCATATTATGATCCTTTGCTACTATATCTGTACCAGCTATCTAGCAGAAAGACAAACAAGTTGATAAAAGCTGAGAGGTGGTCTGATCTCGAGACGGACCAGGAACAGGAGTTCTCTAACACAGCTGATAGTGATAGTGGGGATGAGATGGTGACCAGGTCTCCTCTACCTAGGAGACACAGCCTGTCCACCTCAAGTTCTGCTGCCAAGGGAAGGTCTACCTCATCTGCAACCGTGTCTGGTCTGAGCGTAAAGGGGGAAAAAACAGCTGACCGGCTGGCAGGTGCGACTATAATGATATCATGTATTAGTGCGAGACCACTTGTTATTCAATGTCTTTGATGTTGATTGAAACACCTGGTGACTATTTTTGGGTACAGACCTACAAAAATATTAGCATGATTATATTTCAAGACAGTGGACAGTCGAAAGCGGTATATTGAGGGATAAGCATACCATTATACATGTATATGTATGTTTAGGTCAGGCTCCTGGTGTAAAGCTAGAAGGAGGTGGTGCTGAGACCAACCAGCCTACAGACAGTAAAGGTAGGGTGATTGACTTAATATCACATTGTACTCCAACCCAACTTACTATGGGTTTGTAATACTGAGAGCACATGCTGTTGTTACATGTACAAGTATGACTGTGGGCAATGAGTTTCTTATCACAAAAATTGGTTAAAAGATAGCGTCTTCTTTAGTCTACTCAAGTTTCCACCGTGATACACACTAATTAGTTTTACTATTTGTGATACCCTTGCAGGTGTAGCGGTACTGCCAGACCTCGCTGTTGATGTAGTCTTAGCTCAGACCTCTAGTGACGAGGAGGACATCACCGAACCCGACAGTGCAGGAGAGACTAGCCTCAGTAGACGTAAAACTCTACGCAGGAAGAAAAAACCCAATCTATCGAAGGAAGAGAGAGACAAGCAGAGAGAGCGGCTGATTGCTAACCGACGCGCTACGCTCAAGTATATGGGTACACCTCGTAGCCTCGTCTTGGCTCAGCTTGTCCAAGAAGAGGCTCAGAAGCAGTGTGCGGAGATTCTTCTACCTAAGAATGTATGTGATTCGTTGTTTTCTCATGATTTGTGGTTCTCTTCAGATTGTTTGTAACCTAGTAGTTGGCAAACAGCCGGAGGGTTGTTTTCAGTCGTAAACGAGTTTTTTTCGCCTGTGACATAGGCCTGCATAGGAACACTTACCGCAAACTGACTCACCATTTACTTCTTCCCATTATGGATGGTCAACATTTACGCTAAGTCAGTTTGACCAAAGTAGCGCCTGATGGGTTGCCAAAATGTAAAAAGGTTATTTGTTATTTGTTTGCCTTAACAGAATACATGCTCAATTGTGTGATTCATAGTGGTTGTGAAATTTAGGCCAGATCTTCCATGTTGTAAATTGTAGTATAGCCTTATAACATGGTACATTTTCTAATGAAATGAAAGACACCATTGTTACGGTAGAAATGTTGATTTACAGCTACCACGATATGTTCCTGAGGCTCCCCCTGTCAGACCCTTCCTGTTTCCATTAGAACTGAGGCTATCCCAGTCAGATATAGCGGATATCGTCAACCAAGTCTTTACTCCAGACTCAGTCCCGGCTGGCCTTGACCCACAGTCTCTCATCAATGAAATGTGTGAAGTGCAGACGTCTGCTGTCATGCCAGACTGGTAATTATTATAGTACAAGTACTTAGCACAGCCAGATGATGTACGCCTGTCTATATGTCTCTTGATATTTTACCATCCAGGGTAAAGCATTTGGTTTTTAATATAGCTTATGGGGAGTAATTATTATAGAGTTGAATTTCTTTCATAGTAAAGGAAGACAACTCCAAACTGCATATACATGTACATTGTATGTGTTTTACACTAATGTTATGTATGCAATGTAATACTTGACTGCTGGATATGATCAATGTATGATACAAGTAACTATCTACATTGCAGCCAACTGCTCTATCAGCTGTGTATGTTCATAAATACCATGACAGCAGAACCACTTCCTCTGTATAAGCTCCTGAGATACACGGTAGCCAAATACTCTCACTCTGATGCCATAAGATGCCCTCTGCCATCATGTAGTAGTGCAGTGTTTGACAACTGGGGTCAAGTGGGCACACATTTATTACTACATCTACCTCCTGTATATAGACACCTCATGGGCGAATCCTTCAGGTCAGCTATCTATTCTCTACTGTTATAAATAGATCAAGAACAAAAGTACATGTATACTATGGAGACGTTCTGTAGGAAAGTTTACATTCTGTGTCAATTTAGATGGGTTCCTTGCCATTATTAAGGGTATGCTACATGGACGCACAACTTTTGCAAATGAGTTGTCTACTCATTAATTTAACTAGAGGCAAGAGTAGATAACCAGATTGAAATACTTCTGCTCGGTGAAAATTAGGTACAACTAAATGTTTGCCATATGTAACAAGCACCTGAGAGGCTTGACTTGAATTTATGGTTGAAGATTGATACATAGCTTGACTGTTGAGTTATTTTATTTTCCTGGTGTTTATAATAAGGATCGAACTTCTTTCACAGTGCTGGTCTTTTGTTGGATTAATTTTGCGGTCAGTAGAATATAGCACAGATTTAAATTAAACGTTAAATTGATTTTAATTTATTTAATGGTTTTATTTTATTAATCCTAAAAGCTAAACTCAAATGCTAGCACCTTGTCAAAGCATCTTAAGTTAGCTGTAGCCAATCAACGCTCGAATTTAAAAAAATTTATAACATGCAATAAAAATAGTTCAACATCAGTAATCGTAAATTTTGCGTCCGTTTGTGTAGCATGCCCTTTATAGACGACTATGCCTTCATCCGCTTCGAGCATTATGTCTTAATTGAGACGTTCTAGAGTCAATCGCACTGTTTGTAGAATTAGAGAAGCCATAACTACCATATACATATATATTATCATGTCGTGAGTTAAATGGTCAAGTATTGTAAAACTCAATTTCTATTATGTGGTTATAATGTCGATGACTGGTTCTAGATGCTGCCTGTGCTGGAGAGGTTTTCCTACACCCTACCACCACACACACCATCACTTGACCAGCCACAGTGACTCTGCCTATACTCCAGCTGTACTGGTGGGCTTCTCTAGCTCAGAACTCACCAAGCTGTGGAGCAGCCCACACTACACCAATATGGTGTTTACAGACTGGGCTGTCAGCATGTCTGCCTCAAAGAGAGGTACATAGTTTATTATGTAAACTATTCTATTCACACTGATTATAATATGTTTAATTATGTTTGCGACATCAGTGTGCATACCAGAAGGTATGTTTGTACTTACTGATATACCTTACTCCGTGATGTTAAAAATTTGCTTTTAGTTCACATAACTGAGTTGACATGACAGTAGGCATATAACCCAGGTTCATTATTTTCACCTGTGTGCGAACCCTGATTACAAGGCCATTCCAATATCTCAGCATCTCTACCCTACATATGAAATCATGTTGTGGTGATTGGTCTAACAAATCACTGTGGGTGGGGTGGGCACCCCAAATTCCCCATCTGGTAGCCCTATCTACCTACATAATCTCTGGTATCTTTGTTAACACTGAATATTCATGTTGGTATTGTAGAAGCAGTAGCTGACTATATGGATATGGTAATAGGGGAGCCTCTTCCACCACCCTCACTTTCTCTGCTCCCTAATGACCCCTGCTATGAGGAGACCCTCGCTGATGGTCAGCAATCCACTCCTAGTTTGGAGGACAGTCAGCATGGTGCTGCAGTAGATAGTGCAATGGACGTGCTGCCTGATAGTGAAACTACTCAAAGTGGGCATAGTGAGGCCAATCAAGGTGAGCATAGTGAGGCCAATCAAGGTGTACTGTCTACAAAGAATGATAACCCAGATGCATCTTCAATTGATGCTAATTGTTGTACAGAAAACCAGAAGTCATTTGACATGTACACACTCAGTGAGATAACTAATATACATATGGATGAGGGAGTTGAACATACATTGTACCTGAAGGACCCAGACCTCCCTGAACAGAGTGGTAAGCAAGCTTCAACCTCCAGTTAATAGTGTCTCTCAGTGATATATTATATGTTTTTACATGATAATACCAGTATAATATATGCAATGTTTTTACATCCATGATTTGAGTTCATATCAAAAACATGTAAAATATCATTCTCACAGTAGTGAAAAGAAATTTTTGACTGCAAAATTTTGATAATTATGTGTAGCGTTGCTATTATAGTTCATGTTACAGCAGAAGTAGCTGCTAGTGCTCACATCATTATACTTGTTTTAATATACTATTGCTCACCGTTACCAGAAGACGTGGTGGTACATGGAGACATAGATAGTGAAGACGGAGACACGCCACTAGAACACACAGCTGATACCGTTCCAGGTTTACTAGTGCAGGAAACAAAAGTGGAGAGAACGGCACCTGTTATGCCTTCTTATATATGCTGGTACTGTGCCCGGCCATTTATCGGAAGGAGTGTGTTCTACATACATCTACTACAGGAAGCCATGGCTATACCAGGTACCTTTAGGTCTCATCACTCTCCCTTCTTTTCGGTTATTGTGATTCTCCGACTGAGCGACGAATAGAATTTAATAATTAAATAAAAAAGGCAAGTTGACACATCATGGTTTTATGCCAAGAAATAGTAGAAAGGAAGATTGGCTTTTTGACTGAAATAGCTTACTTGCTGTTATCACGCTGGTCCTTGGTCAGCATACATGCTATTTCATCGCTGGTCGTTGGTCATCAGTTTTATGTATCCAATAGTCATCTATGCTGCTCGTTTCCTTTTGTCTAGATTTCTCTCCTCTTCCGATTGTGTCAGTGCAGAGAGGCATATTCATGTAGATAATAGAATGTGTGAAACAAGATTACCTATCAGTATCATCTTAGTATAACCTGCTGTTATGATTACAGCTAAAGGTGTACTTAGTGGGTGTATCTTCACTGATGTTGGCGATACAGCTACCTGCGAGCTGTGTGATGTAGAGGTACCTGTGCTACAGCTGGAGAGTCATATTTCTACATACCACCCTGAACAAGCAATTGAGGTAACTAGTAGATATTTCACAGACTATTTCACAATAATCTACTTATCTGCTTAACCATTTTGGCTGCGACTTTTGATCTGTCAACTGGACTTTCTGCTGAACTATTGGTGCTCCGTCTGTTCCATTCTTATATTCGAATATGAATATCACAAAATATAGTTTTTTCTAGTACAGTGTAATATACATGTTATACTAGTCGATGCCGTTGATTGATGTCTGTAGAATACCAATGACTCTGGTAGCTATGCAAAGGAAGAGAAGCAGTGCCCCTTTAGCGCATGCAATGAGGTGTTCCACTATTGGTCGGATCTTGGTAATCATGTTATCAATACACACACTCCTCCGCACTTGAGGTCTATGCTAAGACATAGATGTACAGCATGTAATGAAGTATTCCTGACATACTATCACTCTAGAAGTCATTGGGAGCAAAGGCTCACAACATGTGCTCCAGGTATGCTATTTTCTACAATGTACATGTATATACGAACACTGAACACACATAAACACTGAACTTCTATTACATTGCTAACTTGACAAGAAGCAAACACTAAATGGTCATGCGCTGCCAAATGAGGAATTCTACGCACCAGTGGTAGCATCCATGCCATGCTTCACTTAGAAAAGGTATAGTCAACCTGTTGCTATCCAGTGGGTTAGATTATGGTCTATAATTGACCTCTGAACATGTAGAGATCTGTTGAAACTATCTCATAATATACACCTTAGGTTCTGAGGCTACAGCTGTCGAGTCTTTTACTGCCCACAACTTACCAGAGGAGTATATGACAGAGGATCACATGTGCTCTCATGATGTCACACTTGTTAAACATAAGCAGTTTACCTTCTGTTCCAGTTACATGAGTTCACGTGAGTACATGCTACTAGCTGCTACGGTTATCACCAAACACGCTATTAGCTGTTATTACTTGCTATCAAATACCTATGCTATTGTTTGGTACAGGGCAGGCATCTGTTTGTATTTTATTTATAGGAGTTGGTCTGTTGCTAACTTGAACAAATTTTAAGCAATGATTTTGTTGCCAGCAGTTGTTCACTGTGTGTGGCACACAAGGGTATAGACAGTCTATATTCTGCCAACAGAAAGTGTTGTTATTGCTTACTGGTAAGCACCTGATAGTAGACTGTTGTTATTGCTTACTGGTAAGCACCTGATGGTATACTGTTGTTATTGCTTACTGGTAAGCACATCATGGTAGTGTTGTGCTTGCAGATCATGTGATGTGTTTCGTGTGTCACAAACTGTTCAAGTGTGATGCAGTCGACCTTGAGAAAGAATCAATAGATGAGGCTATACAATCTCTGCAGCATGATCTCTCAACACATTTGGCTGTCTCTCATCAGATAATGTTGTCCACTGGTGTAGAGATCAATGAAGATGACTCATCCTCAGCTGATGAAATTGCAGATGAAGGTATAGTAAATGGCGTGCTTTATATTGAATGTAAATTTTATTGACTATCTACATGTATGATCAGCTTGGACTGACTGTTTCCTCTCAATGATGGCTCTCAAATCTTATAGAATCAATCTGCTATCGATCATAAAATCCTTAGTAGGCATATGGAAATGGTTGCTATACTTTACAGTGACAAGTTGGAACATTTGAATGGTACCATGGTTTGTGCATTGATATTACATTATAATAGTTACGGATACTGGAATTAATCTATATAAATATATATTCAGGCTCAGACATGGCTTACGACCATGATACGGAGGTGGAAGACGAACCAGCTGCTGCTGAACCCGAAGTTGTACTGTCAAAGCAAGTCCTGACTCCCACCACAACTGTCGTGAAATTGGTATCTGTGCTTAAAGGAGATACCCCCAAGGTTGAGCCTAAATACTGTGGCATTCATACAAGTATCAAGTATGCCACCAAACCTGAAAAGCACTGCGTCAGGTGTAAAACCATCAAGAACTGGATAGATTTGGTGGATAGATGCTCTGAATATACCTATACTATGAATTTTACGACTGATAGCTTAAATAGTTACTGTAAGCTACATAAGAATGGCATTATTGCTGTGCACAACTTCCATAAACATTTTAGTTATTGTGTGGAGTGCTCCACAGTACAGGGTTCGGTTAGCGTGAGCCCAAACTGCTATTGTGATGATCACGGTCCATTCATTCAGCTCAAATCTTCTGTGAAAATCTGCGGAACTTGTTCGAAGCCGTGCAAGCCATATCCATCAGAAACAAGGGACGTGAGAGCCGAGATAGTTGAGGGCAATGTGAAATTGGAAAACAAGTCGTTAGTACCATCGTCAGGGTCAACTCTTTCACCAACGAATGTGTGCCAAGATGACATGATGAATGCAAATGGTGGACAACTGAAAGGTGCTATCCTTACATCTCAAATCTGCAACCTACATAATAGTACACCTCTGCACCTATGTCAAGGAGTCAATGGCGTGCAGATGTTAGTGTGTCGCAAATGCCGGGCCTTAGGTTATAAACAATCTTCTGGAACTAGAAATTTAAATGGCCACTTAGCCTGTGCATCACATCCTTTGTCTGTAGTCTGTGCAATACCGGGGACCAGTAGTGTATATTGTACGTCCTGTGCTTCTGTAGAACTTTCCAGCGACATCTTCTGTAAATTCCATGTGAATGCGTCTCTAGTATATAGTTCGTGCGGTAAAGTAGTCATTGCGTGTGCTTACTGCAAAGAGTTTCCATTCTACTTTGGTGACAATGAAGTCTCAGTCTCTGCGCCTAAGCCTGACAAATTCTGTGGTATTCACCCTACTTCTAACATCACCACATTGGGGGTAGATGGAACTGGTAAGGTACAGCTATATTGTAACAGTTGTCGCTTCCAGTCTTCTTCCGCAACCTTGTCACCTCCGATGAAAGAAGTACAAACTCCTACACCGCACAGTATACCCTCTGATATTTCTAGTCAAGATCTAGCTTTGTGCTTCAGCCTTTTCCAGCAAGAGGAAACTGCAAACAAGGATATTGCTTCGGCATCTCTTCACGATGTTCAAATGGCTTCATCCGGTATACAGACATGTCGATATGTACAGGATTGTGATAGGCTGATCGATGAGCATTCTGAATTAATTCAGCAAACAAAGCCTACCGATCGAGGGCAGAGACGTGTGAGAAACACAGTGGGCAAGACAACGGCGACAGGAAGTGGCACAAAATGGAAAAGTGAGCTTGCATATTGCTATAATTATATTATTGTTTACCATCTATTGATCTATAGGGATAGTGATGACCGGTTTATTTTTATCAGTTGGCACGTGATGGAATTTCGTTCTCGAAGGTGGATGATATTTTGTATTCTAGTGATGTTCATACGGCATAAGTGAATTAGGAATAAAGCGTTTTATTTTTGTCGTGATGCATAAGGCTTTCTATTTTTGTGACTGATTCCAAGTATCTCTCCTAACAGATCGTTTTATCTCTAGTTATTGGTTTTTATAAATCGTATGCGTAATGGATGAGGGGGCCTAACTTAATTCCTGTTCTATTTTACAGTTAATAAAGATGACAAATGGAAAAAGGGACAGTATTTCCAGTGCAAATATTGTCCGCAGAATCTCAACTCGTACCGTCACTATGATGCGCATATGAGAGATGTTCATCGCGCCACTAGGTTGCCTCCCATTTACCCCTGCATTGTATGCTGCTATGTCACTGCATGTAGTGAAAGCTTCGATGACCATATAAAAACTCACTCGTCAGCTAATGGCTTGAGATGCATGGGCTGTGGATTTACTGTGTCAACATTAAAGAAACTTAGTCAACATTTCCTACAAGGTTGTCAGGATCACCCAGCTAATGCTGCCATGCAGCGCTGTAAGATATGTGACTTTAAGACTGGTGATGTCCAAGTTCTAGAGAAGCACCTTGCTACCCATAGTAAAAGGAAAGTCACCAGTTCCAAAGTGTCACGGCGACCTTCATCTGCAGCAAGCAACCAATCGGATAAGAATAGCATTATATCCGCTATCAGCAGCTCTGACAATGTACAGACAGATGCAATGCCCGATAATGGTGCCATAAAAACTGTTGAAAATGGTTTGCACAATTCTGAACAAAGTGCTGAAAAGGTTTCTGACTCTACCAAGTGGGGAAGTGGGCACATCTATTATTGTAAACTATCTAAACAGTGTTATCATGCCAGCTCATCGCAGGAAGATCACATGAAGCATGTAAAACGCCAGCATAAGGACGAGGCTGTACGAAAGCTCATTCCATGTGAGACTTGTTTCTTCGTAGCTGATCGGCGCACCACGGCAGACAAGCACAAATTGCTACATTCTAGTCAAAGCAGCGTACAGTGCGATCGATGTTATCATTTGGCAGCAGATTCTCAGCAAATGACTTCGCATCTTCGATTCTGTCAGGCGAAGAAAACTAAAGTGAAGAAAATCAAGTCAGGTAAGCTGATTAGCACATATTTAACAGCAGCGTAACCCTTCTTATATGTGATTCAACACCATTAGTCATACACACCAAGCAGGCTTTGCAGCCTTATGCTGTATTTCTGGCCTTTTTAAATGATAATTTTCAGTAGCATTTCTTGGAGGAAGAAAGTTTAATGCTTGTTTAAGGAACAGTCGTAAACTAGCATGCCTAGTCCTATAATTATAGGCCTACAGGCTAGTAGCAGTTATGATGCTGTAATCACACAAATGTTCTTGTGTACGTTACCTATATGAAAGTGCTTATTGTACTTGCACAGTATGGTTCTTGACATACGGACTGGATAGAATAGTGGTTTGTCTGAAAGGTTGAAATTTAGATTGACACTAACAGCTTTTATTTGAATAACTATCTGGTACTACAGATGTATTAAATGTACCTAGCTGAAAGTAACTTCATCAAATATAATAACATATCTAGTTTGTATGCCAAGAATTACAATAAATATGCTCAAGGTGGATTGCAAACATTTGCGTAATTGCAGTAGTGAAAGATGCCCGTCATCTAGGAAAGGTTTATTCACCACTCTCTGTGGTATTTCTGAACTGATTTTTGACTTAACATTGTTTGGTCAATTACAAAATATGCAATTTTTCGTAGATGTATTTGCTTTGTTAACGGTTTGTGTTAAAGCAATGTATACACGTAATGGCTGGATTACCTACTTCACGACTGAAAATCGTCTAAGTTGCAATATTTGAACATATTAGTGTTACTGCTGATTCTTAATCACCTGTTGCTGGGTGACCTTTACCTCTAGTATTTATTCACAGTTGCTAACATTGTCACTGTGAGTAAACATGATAATGTAACTCCAAAGTTATGTATCAAGTGCTCTGTGGCTAATGAATATACATGTATGAATGATTTAATGCTGTTCAGGCTTTGAATCTCTTTCAGAAGTTACTTGTTCAAGAGAGGGCAACTGCTGACAGACACTCACACAGTGTCCATCATTAGCTACAATGCGTTGTATGCGCATTATGCCACATATTTACCTGTAACTGCGTACACAGGTAATAATAAATATACATATACATGCCTCTGTATATTTGTAGTTATCCAGGAAATGGGCGATAATCACATCTGTGCGTGTCGGCATTGCAGCTATACAACTTTCTCTCAAATTGATTTCCACACGCATTGTCTAGAGGAACATCAACTCCGGATTAGTCGTCTATTCCCATGCACAAAGTGCCCATATGTTGCTGATCAGAAGGTTTCTATAAGGAGTCATATGGAAGCCCATGCAGTTCCCAACCCTCTGAAATGTGGTCGCTGTTATTACCTCGCCGCATTTCTGCCAGGCTTTGGTATTCACCAAGGTAGAAACCCATTTTGCAAGAGATTCACCGATGAAAACCCTGGTAAGTGTGCATTCACACCTTCATTTCCACTCATCTTTCTCTACACTATTTACTAATCATGTAATTCATTGAAGGCAGGAGACACTTGTGTATGCGTTCAATCGTATGTTATTATTATATAGGCTTAATGCTGGCATTACCTCTATGTCCCTCTAGACATTTTGTGAATTCATCACTGAATGCTTGAGTCTTAACTGAAGAGGTCACAGTTTAGAGTTTATATATTCTGTTATCCCTATTGTAGATGATAACAAGGTTGTGAGAAAGCAAGTTATGTGGCAAAAGAATCATGTGTTTAAGTGCCGACATTGTGAGCTGCGGCTGACGTCTCGTCATCAGTACAAAACGCATATGAGGAGTTCTCACACAGATAAACCGATTAAACTCATGTATCCATGTCCACAATGTAGCTTCATCACTGATCAGTTACCAATGTCTAAGCTACATGAAGTAAAGCATGGATCGGGGAACCTTTTGACGTGTCGTAAATGCCACGAGACCTTTGAGCAACCTTTGGCGTTATACAAGCATCGCAAACAGTGCAAGATCAAACCCGAAGCAGCTATGTCCACAAATAAAGAATTCGGCAATTTGAAAGGTACATATAGCTTTGTTTTACATTTATCTCTACATCACATCACAGCTTGCGATTGGTTTTCCATGCTTTAATCGAAGTTTGTAGCTCAAGTATGCATGATCATTCTGTCTTGATAGCCATCAGTCACTTTATGATGTCGACTATCAGCCGCTTCTAATCCATTCTATTCTTTGTAGTGCTATGGACCAAGTCTCACGTGTACATATGCCAGCACTGTCCTTATCTCATCGTCAGTATCAAAGACTTCCGTTCACACATGAGACGTTATCATAAAGAGGAGTCTGATGACATATTCCCATGCACAAAGTGCTCATACGTAACGTCTCAAGCCAATGGTATAGCCAGCCATGAGGAGTTTCATAAACTGAACGACCCTGTCAAATGTCCACAGTGTTCATTCCTATGCAGCACTGAGGAAGAGTTACGTGAACATCGCTCTGCTACTTGTCTACCTGCTTGGGAACATTCTGGACTACGTCACAGTAAGTAGAGTAAACTCTATTACGTTATTATCCAGTCGCACATATTAGTGCTCTATCCCATGTCCCCGTTCTTTTTCAAGTTGTTTGTTCGAATAATTTACCATATTTTGTCATCTATTATCCACTTGGTCGTTTATATTCAAAGATGAGTGGTGTCAGTCTTTGGAGAAAAGGCACAATCAAACTTGTTGAACCTTGGGTCAATTGTACTGTATTATAATTTTGTTTCCTTACCAGATGTATTTCGTATTTAGTTATGCTAACACCATGTCAATGCTTCTGAAAACAGATATATATATAATGTGCATATAACTACTGTGATTTCAGTTCCTGCGAGTCACATCCCCCTAGCTGACTGGAGAGTGGATCACAGATTCTCATGTAAGGAGTGCTGTAGCTTTATTCTCAGCGGCACTGATTACGACCTTCACATGCAGCATAAACATGGCATTGCGGTAAATCATGGTTTGTTCCCATGCAAGGCCTGCTCCTTTGTAACTGATGATACAGTGGAGTATGTCCAACATCTACATGATCATTTGATCTCTAAACTTCACAAGTGTCGGCGATGCCATTACTCTTGTTTGAAAGCTGCTGGTTTACGTGAGCACCAGAAGGTGTGTTCACCACATGTCCTATTGGACAGCACATCTGCATTGGTTTCAGCTTATAAGAAGCCAAGGAATACCTGTCCATCCGGGGATATTTCTGGTAACACAGATGCAGAGATTTCTCAGAAAGATTTAGCCAACTCTCCAATAGACACCACAACCATTGAAACTGTATTTTCTACCAATAAGAAACCACATAAAACCAGCTCTTCATCGAAAGGTATGCATATGAATATTAATATAAATCTCATAGCAGAACCTCTTGGTTCCGGCTAGCAAGAATTATTTTCGTCTTTAAAAATGGGTAAATGAAGTATTTTAATGGGGGTGCTGACAGTTATTTTTTTCTTACAACATCTTCCTCAGATTTCCATACTCATTCAAAATCACATAAGTGTTGATGGATTTAACCTTAACTGATTTGACTACACTAGGTCAAACAAAGTTAGCAATTTTGACCATTTTTGGGTATCATCCGGGTAATATTTGGTAAAGTTGCCAACTTAAACCTAGTGTGGTCAAATAAGTTAAGGTTAAATTCACTCAAGCGTATGTGATTCGGAATGAGTGTAAAAGCTAAACTGGATAGTGCAAGAATGAAAAAACTATCAGTGCCCCCTTCAAGTGACATATTCCTATCACTATATAACTCACCGATTTAGCGCTGGCGTATATCGTAGCAACACTTGCCATAGTTTGACGAACCAAAATTTATTTAAAGAAACTTGAATGTTCCTTAAAGGTAAGCTGCTTTAATCGTAGGCCGAAGTGCGCTAGGACAATGGACTGATGAACACAAATACATCTGCAGATACTGTCCCTTTATCATCACCAAAGATGAGGAGTATTCATCTCATATGAATGAAATGCATGCTGATCAACCCATGAGGAGTCTGTATCCCTGTAGTAGTTGCTATTATGCCACTGACCTCATTTTCTTGTACGAAAACCATATTGATCTCCATAAGAATGAAAGTTCGGTGAAATGTGTTTCCTGTGGGTTCCTATCTACTTCGAGAAAAGGTATCTCTAGGCATGCAACGGGAAGTTATTGTCCAGCAACTAGTATAGAAGTGATGGGTGTCACTATTCAAGGTAGGCATAACACTGTTGCCACTATTTTTGTGCCTAAATTGATTTTGTTGAGACACTCCAAAGCTATGTTTAGGAAAACAAAAAGGTCAATAAATGCTACATTCTGGTCTAACACATTGAGCTTCATTTTAGGTGGTAAATGGGGATGCCTTAGTGTGAAATTTGGAACAATTAAGGTTTATATAATAATATTATAATATTATTTTACGATGGTTCAAAACAATGAGACATTTAAAGCTTTATTTGCATATATTCTCAAATCTGTTGGGTTGATAATCATGCTTGGCTGCTCATTCCACCTAAACACATAGGCTTACATATATTTGTACCTACATCCCACTGTTAATTATGGTTTACATGTATCTTGAATTGTAGTTAAAGACCCTCCGGCACCGTGGAAATGCACGCACAGGTTTCACTGCAAGCATTGTACTGCTGTCATCACCACACTTGAAGCTTATGAGCCCCACATGAAGCAAGAGCATCCAGATGAGGTGCTAAAGGAACTGTTCCCTTGTAGTCAATGCTGTTTTGTTGCCGAGTCATGGGTGTTGGCCAGACACCACACTCGATGCCATAGTGAGGATAATCCTTACAAGTGTAAAACTTGTGGGTATCTGACTATGGGCTCTATGGCTTTCCGTAGTCACAAGACCAAAGGATACTGTTATGAAGGTAAGGCATTTGTAAGTTTGAGAGTCATTGAACTAGTGCCCTTATAGCTGCGGTGTCAATTTGGCTGCCAAATCAAATTAATTTGAACAAAGGAATTGTTTTATCCAAGCTATTCATTGTTATAATATTTTAGCCTTTTATATCAGCAGCTATTTCTGCCTAGCGGGTGGGTGTTCACCAAACATATTTATCAAATACCCAATTGCTCTAAGGTCCTATGTCAAGTTACTGAGTCCCGAAGCTGCATTTAAAATTTTCCACCCTTTTTCTGCCGAGTTTCAGATGGCTGTTAGACTAGGGTCTAACTTTCTGAACCATCTGTTTGATGTGAATAGCTTATGTGCTGCCGCAGTAGGGCAATCTTGATGTCACGACTGACAGGATCCAATCAATTGAGATGGTGAATTCTCGCCCGTGGTAGCATAACTCCTGGTGGGATAGACACCCTGTATTTCAGGGCAGGAACAGTTTTAAATGAAATAAACCATCTTTCCTTCACTACCTTTAGCCTTGGCTCATCCATAAGGTGGCAGAGATGTCTTATTTAGTTATAAACTTTGTACTTGTAAGATTTTGATAACCAACCAGTGTTTCTACGGATGCCAACATTTTTCATGTAGTGTTGGCATTCTCAGTGGCCATGAAAGTGCCAATGAGCTTCCCTATAAAAGTCATGAGTTAGTTTTATTGGCGTTAAAATACATGGAATAACTGGAATGCAGGTTTGGCTTTATAAATGCTGGGGTGTTAACCAGTAGGGTGATTTGATATTTAAAAGTAAGTTAAGAAAAGCCATGGAAATTGTTCCTGTTTTCTAAAATTTATTTGGTGAGTAAATGTTGTCGCAGACACACCCTGAGAATATACAAAAGCAGAGTGCTCATTATCTCGTCATGCTATATGCTTTCATTACTCCACTGTCCTCATCGTATACTATGCTCACCTCGAGACAAACTGGTTGTAGATGAAGATCCTGCTTCACCGTGGACTAGTAGGAACAGGTTTCACTGCAAGTATTGTACTGCTGTGATCACCACACTAGAAGCTTATGAGCCCCATATGAAGCAAGAGCATCCAGATGAGGTGCTAAAGGAACTGTTTCCCTGTAAACAATGTTGTTTTGTTGCCGAGTCATTGGTCAACATCCAATGGCACCTGAGACACCATGCCGAAGAGAACCCTTACAAATGTAGCACCTGTGGTTATCTGAGTATGAGTCAAAAGACGTTCCGCAGTCATACGTCCAAAGGAAACTGTTATGAAGGTGAGAGAACGCTAAAGAGTTAGTTTGGGACTTGTTAGAGACAACCCACTTGTAGTTGCAGAAACAATTTTGAACTTTAGAGCCTGGTTTCTGCAAATAAAGAGAAACTAAATGAAGGTCAGAGAAGAAATTACTTCTGTATTTTCTATATAGATTTTGTTCTACCCTTACAGCAGCTGCTAATGTAGATTATACCATAATAAAGCAAGACGCATTCTGATAGTTTTGTGGATTTTATTCCTAATATTTCGATGCTTGTTTAAGCATCATCACTTTTCCTCTGATGTTGATGCTTGGACAGGCATCGAAATATTAGGAATTCGATAAAAAACATCAGAATGCGTCTTGCTTTGTTATTCATCATCAAACTATAAACTCACACTAGCATCTTCCAATAGATGATACCAGGGTTAAAAATCTCTATGACTGAAGTCATGTTTTTGCCAGCCATGCAGTGTATTCTTGGTGGCCGCCCGTTGGTAAACAATAACAAGACAACCCACTGCGCTATCGCCTTATCTGTCCTAAAAATGTGTTGTGTTATACAATTGGATCATATATTTTATCGCACTGTATCAACTAAAGTTATTCAGCTTTCAGTGGCTACTGCAAAGATGGGGGTAATGTGTGGTGAAACGTGTTTAGGAGATAAATTGTCCGGGGCCCCCTGCTTTCATCCTGTCTTCATAAACACATCAGCAGTAGGATTTATTACCTGATCTTGACTCGCACTCTAAAGCAATTAGACATCTAAGGAACCACTTCACTTATTATTACATGCTCTTATATTTATAGCAACTGGTGATGAATGGAGTAAAGAGAATTTCTTCTACTGCCGATATTGCTACTTCATGGTTCAAAGTACCAAGCAATATAGGGAACATATGTCTTCTAAGCATGCTAGTAAAGGTGTCCAAACTCTCCACCCATGTCCCGATTGCTGCTATGTCACGGATTTTACATCCACAAATAAATACCACACGGAGTGCCATACGATGAATGCACTGTTTAAATGTGTGACTTGTGGATTTTTGGCACTATCAGAAGATAAACTGAAGGTGCATGTAAGAAACCTAGCTTGCCCTGCTGCCAAGTTAAAATCAGCATCAAGACCATCAGGAAGAGCTGCTAGATCTAGCTCATGCATTTCATCGGAAGAAAGTTCGTCCACTAATAAAGGTGGGACATGGTGAATACATTCCGTGCTCTATTGGGGCTCTTTTTTATCGATGTCTTCAGTCTCTCTTTGCTTTTTCTGCTCTACAAATTTCATTTTGCACATATTTGACTTATTGTACGATGTAAGGGATGTTGTTGATCTGTTCTGGTAATAGCCAACTAACTAGAAATGTTGAAAATATGGGTTGATAAACTTATTGTTATAACTTACAGAACGTCTGAAAGGTAAGAAAGATGAGCAGGAGATGTTTACTTCTGATGCTGGAGACTCTGAGTCGGCAAGCTACCTGTCAACTCCGTGTAGAGATCGGAGGAAACGTTTGTGTCCCAATGTAGCGGAGGCGGTGCTTAGTTCGAATGGTCACCAGTTTCAGTTAGAAATGGAACCCAGTGCCAAACAAATACCAAAAGAGTCAGTAGATGATGATAGTATTCTAATCAAGCCCCTAGCTTCTCCTGAAACAATTTTAGAAAAGCGGGCACGCCCCGAGACCTTCCACATCGAGGAGTTAAACGATCTGTTCTCTTTCGATGCAAAAGGTAATGTCCCGACCAACATTTATTATAAATGTTATGCTTTCCACTGCGCAAGTTCCAGACGGTTAATTTATCAAACACCATAATAGCAGCATCTTTGTGAACTATTTTCCAAAATCAATTAATATTTCCTATGTTTCCGATTGATTAAATATTGTTTGCTGCAATAGAATGGGAATTTGAAATGTTTTGCAAAATTTATCTATCCTATATTCACAAATATGCCCATGAATCAGCGATTCGGAAATCGTAACATTTATTAGTTTGTAATCAATTATTGTCAAGCTAATATCAGTGCCAATATATCAGTAGGTTAACTAGTTAGGTTAAAAATAGACCTTTATACTAATGAAGTAATTACTCTTAATGCACGGATGTTATCACTTCACAATTATTGTTTCCTAATGTACATGTGCATGTAGTTAAAGAAGATGTTGTTAATATTCACAGGCCAGTCCAAGGCTGAAAAAGAGCATTCTGACCTTGAAGATACAGATTCTACCAAACCTTTGGGTGCCAAAGAGGGCAATTCACATTGTCGAATGTCTAGGCTGGCCAGCATGAAACAGCTTCCGAACACCAACCAAACAGCAGACACTTCAGCCGATGATGACAGCAATGTTCTAATCAATCCCTTGTTCCTCTCTCCCAGAACATTATCTGAAACATGGGCACTCCCACAGACTACCCACATAGAGAGTTCAGTTAAACAGCTCTCCCCTGATGTAGACGGTTCTATTCTATCCAGTCCATATCTGGACATGACTCCAGAAGAATCTAGTCTTTTAGCAGATAATCGAGAATCCCTTGAGGGTGATGGATTCAAGCAGACAGGCTCCAGTCTTCCTGTGTCGTCTTCTGTCGAACTGGCATCAGCTAAAAAGCAAACATCCGCAGAGTCATCTATGCCTAAAACTCTTAATCTAGCAACCCCCGTTTCTAAAAGTGCTTCAGCCCTCAGCCATTCTTCCGTTAGCGAAGATGACCAGAAAACACCTCAAAGGAGGAGATCTAACCGAGTGCGGAGTTGCAATCGTGAAAGCAGTCAGCTAGAAAAAGAAACGAGCCTTTCTAGAAGGATGCCACAAGATTTGAGAAAGACCAAGGTATTGTAATGCCATTAAGAGAATCTGTGTTTTGATCGATTTGGTGCTATTTATGCAAAAATAGGATACAGTAAAGCTGTTAAGTTAACATTGCCAATCGGAAATATTTTTACTTCTGAGGACATAAGCTTTCGTGATCTAAATTTGAGCCAATTTGTCCACTTAACAATTATGGACATACATTGTACATGTAATTCCATTGTTATTTGGGTGCCATTTGGGTAAAATTGTTCACTTTGACCAAGTGAGTGAAACCAAACAAGTTCAAGTTTAGGTCTTCACAGTTAGCATACCACACTGGTTCTGGTAATAAAACGCTATCAGTACCCTTTGAAAAGTGAATCGTGCTTGCCATTACCTGACATTGTTCTATTTGTGTTCGCAAATGCAATGTACATTTCAATGTGAATTTGCAGAGATCCCAAAAAAGAACTGTGTCCGGAACTTCCAGTCTAACCACATCTGATGAGGCCGTCGTTAAAAGTGATGAATTGTCAAAATTGGAAAATGCTCTTGAAAATCATTCCATAGAATCAAGAAAAGCGTCTAAAAGACCCCGCACCAATGAGAAAATGGCTGATAAGTCCCGATCAAAAAACTCTCCAGTTGCAGAGGACCAGAGGAATGCAGTGAAAACTCTTTCTACAAAAGTCTCATCGAAGCGAATCAGTAATGGCAAAAGCAGTCTTCGTTCAAAGTCTAAAGAGGTGACCTCACCACCTAGTAGCCATCGGAATAGCCAAACCAGGACCTCTTCAGCTGATGAGGCTGATAAGACACCAACCCAAGTCAAGTCTATCTTAAGCAGTAAAGGGCGGAAAAAGAAAATTG
The DNA here is from genome assembly GCA_935421135.1 of Bugulina stolonifera. Lineage (NCBI taxonomy): Eukaryota > Metazoa > Bryozoa > Gymnolaemata > Cheilostomatida > Bugulidae > Bugulina > Bugulina stolonifera. The sequence goes on from OW285191.1 coordinate 12,063,238, forward strand.
ATCTTGATGAATATTTGAAGCGAACAGCAGACAGTAATGTGCTTCTCACAGCTAAAGGTATAACTCTAGAGGATGAATCCTTTACTAAGAGCCACAATATGACTGTAGATAATAAAATCAATGTATCAGCGTTCATGACAAGACAAATAGGTAAATATAGGCTATGCTAAATAATAATCTAAGACACATTTTTGTGATACAATTTTGTTTATATTTCTACAATGATGATGTCAACAAAACCATTGTTGGCATACATCATGGAGGCTAGTATCACAAAACCTGTCTAATATTACTTGTCATCCAACTCTTAACCAACAAGCAGTTTTATTTGTGCCTCGGGACCAAAACTTCTGGTTATATGTAACACATTTCACCCACCAACTTAATAATGAAGGCTCATAGGTGATAAATTCAAACAGTATACCTTTTTGTGTATTACCCTGCACAAAAGATTTCCACACAAGTAAATAATGTAATAGTTGTAATGTTGGGGCCCGTAGCCACTATTTTACCACTCTTTCTACACAGAGAGCTTACATGTAGGCTAATACTTAGCATTAATGTGCACAGAGTCCTCAGGGATCATTCACCACAATTTGATTCGGTCAGCTATAAGACCTCCATTAATATCTGCCAGGGTCTACAACCCTCAACTGGCATTCACATTGTCACTGTAAAACTCGCATGACCTGATTTTCTTGTTTCACCTAATAATACCTGATCCAACACGGTGTGTGCAATACCATTGGGTTTGTGTTGAGCTTCATAGAAAGCATATTCTACTAGATGCAATTTTATTTTTCATCGGATGCAGCTCAAACGAAGCAAAGGAAGAAAACCGATCTTGATGAATATTTGAAGCAAGCAACTGACAGTAATGTGCTTCTCACAGCTAAAGGTATAACTCTAGAAGATGAATCCTTTACTAAGAGCCACAATATGACTGTAGATGATAGAATCGATGTATCAGCCTTCATGACAAGACAAATAGGTAAATATAGGCTATGCTAAATAATAATCTAAGATATATTTTTGTGATGCAGTTTTGTTTATATTTCTACAATGATGATGTCAACAAAACCATTGTTGGCATACATCATGGAGGCTAGTATCACAAAACCTGTCTAATATTACTTGTCATCCAACTCTTAACCAACAAGCAGTTTTATTTGTGCCTCGGGACCAAAACTTCTGGTTATCCACCAACTTAATAGTGAAGGTTCATGGGCTACATGGCTGAATGCAAACAGTATACCTTTTTGTGTGTTACCTGGACAAAAGATTTCCACAAAAGCAAATAGAGAGCTTACATGTAGGCTACTACTTAGCATTAATATACGCAGAGTCCTCAGGCGATCGTCCACTACAATTTTCAGCCAGTTACTGCTTAATGTTGGGTAGATGGAGTTGACAAAAGCCTTTTTTACTTCCATTAATATCTGCCAGGGTCTACAACCCACAACTGGCATTTCACACTTTCACTGTAAACCTCACATGACGCGGTATTCTTGTTACACCTAATAATACCCGATCTAGCATGATGTGCGCGATACTAATGGGTTTGTGTCGAATTTCATAAAAAGCATATTCTACTAGATACGATTTTATTTTACAGTGGATGAAGCTAAAACTAGGCAAACGGAGAAGGCTGTAACCGACAGCCATTCCACGGTACACATGAATAGTGCAACATCTGCGAGCCAGAATGTTACCAACTCAAGTGCTGCTGGCACAGCTCCCCAGTTTTCCTCGTCAGCAGAACTAACTCAGCATTGCAACTCATTAGAGCTGAGATGTGAGCGCTGTGCACTTATATTTATCGGACTAGAGGACATTATTGATCATGCCAATGTCCATGATAGCCATGAGTTCTCTTCATGCTATGCATGTGGACAAGACGTCTTGGCTAGATATATTAACCTTCATATCATCACACATCATCTTCAAATGAAATATCCTGATTACCTAAAATGGTGCAGTTTAATGAACAGAAGATCTCTGTCCACAGGCGACAGTCTCAGTGAAAAGAAAGTTTCTTCCCAGCAGGATGAAGACTCGAAAACGCCGACCGGTACATCATCATCAAGCACCTCAAATAGCCAAAGGAATGAGCTGAATGTACCGTTAGCAGAACCCACCACTCCACCCGCTGAGTGTGAACTAGATAGAGCAGGTTTGGGGAATACCGACATTGATATACCAGCTGACCATGGTACAGATATCAACAGAGACAAACCAGTTGAACATGGTAAAGATGTCAGCAGGGACAAACCAGCTGACCATGGTACAGATATCAACAGAGACAAACCAGTTGAACATGGTACAGATGTCAGCAGAGACAAACCAGTTGAACATGGTACAGATGTCAACAGAGACAAACTAGTTGATCATGGTACAGATATCAACAGGGACAAACCAGTAGAACATGGTACAGATGTCAGCAGGGACAAACCAGTAGAACATGGTACAGATGTCAGCAGGAGCAAACCAGTTGAACATGGTACAGATATTAACAGGGACAAACCAACTGATCACAAGAAGGTTTCTCTCTCTACACTGCCACACCGTGTCCCTACCTACATCCGATACAGCACATCCACGTCTGCAGGCTCTTGTCAAACAAATGACCAGCAAGACACTAAGCAGCCACAACCCTCTAGACTTCATTCTGAAAGAAGAGTGTCACCACAACATGTTGGCTACTGTCCACGTGATGGTCATGTGGATGACGTACGACATGGGACAAGACAGAGGCATGTGAGATTCCCGGATAGCCCTTCCCGTAGAAGAGGAGGTTCACGTCCATTCCCTGAAAAAAACACTAGAAGAGGCTCCGATCACTCGGCTAGTGGCTACGGCAGCCATGATGATAGCCCTTATCACAGACACACAGGTTAGCAAGAGTTTGAGCTAGCCTACACCTGTTGTATTGTACAGATTTGTTCCCATCTATTTCTAGTTATAAAAGCCATTTTACTAGATCATCTTTGTCGACTTTATTCTGTTATCTGCTCCACGTCATCTTGTTATTCATTTTTCATTTACATGTAGTTCGCAGTTAGTATTTTCGGAAAAACTAAATTGTATTACATATGCTGTAACAGGCACTGCGAAATTCAGTTGAATAGCGATGGCTAAGCTTTATTCCCAGTATTTTAGGTTCAATATTAGGAGTGTAGAACTTTGTTAGGCATAATAAATCGTTTATAAGGCTCTGTTCTATTCTAGGCACATCTTGATCGGTTTATTGTAGGTCGTGTCTCTTTCGACAATCGATGGAAACAAAACAGAGATGATCGTCAGGTTAACCGCCATAGAACTCCTAGAGATGCATGTGAAACAGGACCCCGATCCTATCATCAACAGAGAATCCGCTCTCATGACGAGACTGGCCACCAGAACGCATGGCAGGTACCGTATAGCACTCAGCACAGTCATGGGGACTCAGAATACGGGGTAACTAAACAGGGTAGATATGGGCACAGACATAGTGATTCACACATTAAGGCAGACAGAAGGGACGAAAGCACTGACCTCAACTCAAGAACACATTATTCAAGCAGACGTTCTTGCACTGATATTGATAGGAAGACAGACACCCTTTGGGATGAGAGGCAGGGTACGTGTCACCCTAATTATGACTCTCAGTCGAGACAACATCACCACCAGGCACGTGCAACATATCCCGATAATGTTATTTACTGCAGCCCCGGAGATGAGCGCCTCCTCCAATCACATCACACTGAGGTTCGCTATGTAGATGGCACCAAGGGCTATTTTCCCACCGACAGACATACCCAGCATTACAGCCGTGGCAATGGAAATAATGATGACTATCAAGTAGCCTATAACAATGAGTGCAGAATTGAACATGGCCCACGTTACGCTGCTATGGGCCCTGATAATCTCCGATCCCGAGAGAAACGTACTTCTCATGACGTCGATAGGCAACTCACTGACAGGAAACAGTTTAATGAAGCTGAGCAACGTCGTAGCAAAAGCCATACAGTAACAGGTCCGACAGCGTCTCGTCCCCAGGATGTTACTCCCAATAAGAGGAATACTGATAGCAACAGCAGACGCTCAACTGATTGTAGGAATAATGGCAGAATGCCCACTCGTTCTTCTCACTCTTCTGAACGACGTTCAACGAAAGCTCAGACAAACTACGGAGATGTAAATGAATCAAAGAAATCTAGTGATCGTGGCCGAGCTAACCGAGCACCCAGAGGTACTGAACAGTTGAGCTCTGGGAGGAGTAAGCGACTCCATTCAGATGATAAAACTGATAAGTGCAGCGTTAAGCGTAGCAGACAGAACGACGATGAGTGTGGTGAGATCGTCATGACAACACACGATGGACAAATAGTGAGACTCAAGTCCAGACAAGGAGGAGAGCTCGAACTTGCTTAAGCATTATGACCATCTGACTTGTGCATATGACCCATCTGCAACAATAGACTAGGTATTATTTTTGTATGTACATACTTGCCATTTTCCTACTAACATTACTGGTGTGCTAATTCATATAATATTGAGTTTCTAGGTATTAAGCAGGTACTTATATTTTGCAATCGTTGTTATACATAAATTCAGCCAAACATAATCTCAAACCTATGCTATGTGTACTTGTATACGCTGTATATATATTATAATAGTGAATTGCTATTAGCATCAATTACTCTTATTATGTAATAAATCTACATTGTGTCTGCCAGTAGCTATTTGTTACTCTAGTCAGCTTCCTTAGGTTTGAGGTAGGTCTAGGTAGTCTACTCCTGTCATATTTGGCAGTTGTACTCTATCTATTCATCAGGATGTTGGTAAAGGGTGATATCATCCAACAGTTGCATTCTTGGCTAGCTCTTCTGTAGCACTGGATATTCAACATACATGCACTTGAAATAGGTGTCTTCGCGACCTGAACTTCAGACCCAGGCCGATTTACAAAAATATTTTCCGGCACACATCCATCACAGGGTCGCGAACACACTGGCCTGGGCCAAAAGCAAAATCCTCATTTCAGGTGTGCCGATGAGCTAAGCAAAATCCTAGGCCAATAGCCCTTCTGGCCTTGGTCGGACGGCCATCTTGTAAATTTTATTTGCGACCCGGGTCCATCCAAGAGGTTGCGAAGACACCTAATAGCACTCAAGACATTAATAATGAGAAGAAGTTATCCTCTCGCAATTTTGCTAACTGTTCATACCGAGAGAGGGCAACTTCTAAATTATTAACTATTTGCATCTCTGAACAAGTCTGTCCTAGTTTGTTACAATCTTGTTGAAACCTTTGGGTCCAACATGCAAAGTCACTGATGTGGGAATTGTTTGCTCCTCCAAATAAAGTGCTTATGCATGTATTTTTTATCACAAATATTAAAGACCAGAGTCACTGCCAGCATACTATGAATCCACAGAATTGTTGAATGTAGTAAGTGCAAAAGGTCACTAGGACTAGGGTATGTTATAGCATCGCTATATTTACTATAGTATAAACAATAAACAACAACCACTATAAACAAAACATGTTAGCCCTGTTAAAATCCTGCGGCTTTTGTGAAAAATGAAGACAAGGGCATACTAGAGCTGCTTTGGAGCATTGTTTTCTATAAAAAGTTGATGCTAGCAAAAAGGTCAGAAGAAAACGTTGCTATCACAGAGCTCTAGTGTAACTTTGCTTTTTGTTGTTGTCATTTTGACAAGCTACGTTTGCAGGTATGTGTTCCAGTGTGAACCTGTATGCTATTACAATACAATACACAGATTCGAAAGACCACAAAAATACATGTATATGTATTATCATAAAAAGTAGTCAAGTGCAGTAAATTAAACAACCACTTTACATGGTACCTCATTAACATTATCACTACTAGCTATACACACATGGTTGCGTACAAGTAGCTGTATGCCCATGGTTGCACACATGTAGTGATACACTGCAGGTAGCTGCACACAAGTGGCGGCTCACAGGCTGTTACTCAAAAGGCCGGTTTCATAACATAAGTGGCTGCAAGCATACAATTGTACTGTATATGCTGCACACAAACAGATAACAGATAACTATGAGCTATGGACACCTTACACATTAGATTGGCAACAAACTAATAAAAACAGAATGTCTTTGGTAGAAAGTGACAAGTTTACAGAATTATTAACTACATGTATGATCAGGACATATTATATTCTATTAAAACAGCAATTAGAACCTAAAACCACTATTTCTGCTATGATGAGTAAACATAAAGGTGAGGATTGGATCATTTTAGCTCTTAAAATTTAGCAGCTAGAGATCGGATTGTGGTATACCAAATGAATGTACTGAAAGGACCAATGAACCAAACATAGAAAATCTACCAAACACTATTGCTGCCTGCTTCCTGTTCACTCTTTATCCCTGAAACACATGTACTCGTAGCCTATCTATAGAGATAAGTGCTAAAAGACAGGACATTGATGGTGGTGACAGATATCCAGTGGAGATAACTCCAAGAGTAAGGATTTCGAAACCATAGAAGCCAAGTGACTATAATTACAACATACTTAGTACAACGTAGGTGTATGCAATATGTTAAGCATCACAATTAACAGGATTTCCTGTACAAATCTTCTTGAGATCAAGTCGGAGTTCTTCAACAAAGATGTTGAAAGAGGAATTCCAGCCTGTGCAGGATTCAGCAGAACCATAACCACTGCATTGTCCAACTGTGTATGCTATGCTGTGATTCCCTTTCAGCACTCCATGGCAGATTCCACTTACTAAAATTGACCACAGAATCCAGTAAATGCAAATGCATAATGCACATTTGTCCTCAATACAAAATAGATATGCATATTAAATACACATAGATAGCTATGCCGAAAATAAATTTTAATGTTTGTTATTGATAGCGGAAAGAAGGTGTCTAGATGCATTCAAAGAGGACATGAAAACAACATCTCATGGAAGCCTGGTGAATATGAAAGGTCTTCTGAGTCCAACTTTTACATATTTTATACAACGACAAATAGTGTAGGTATAGTAATGATGTACCTTGCATTGGATTGTGGTAGATAGTATAACCATTAAAGTGTTCAACTCCCTCAATTCTTCCTGGGTTGGAGCATTCACTTCCATCAATCATGAAATACCTAAAAGATAATAATTAATCCACAATTATAAGATAAGAAGGCGGGAGTTGAAAATTTCAAAATGGATATAAATTATTTCACCAAAATGAATAGTCTAAATAGCCCGTTTCAACATAATATATTAGGTATAGGTATTGTTGTTTTACTGGCAGTGTCAAAAATCTGGTTAAATCTGCCAGGAAAGTCACACTAGCTTGTGATAATTCATTCAAACTTACCACCTTGAGCAGTGCCCATAACCACTAGATCTCCTAACCAAGGCATGACTCCCACTCGCTGTTAACCTGAGTCCAGTGTCACTAAACTCCTTGTAGTAAGTTATCTGTACAATCTCATTCATACCAGAACTCAAGATATTCAGATTCAACCAATGATAGTCCTGTAACTTTCCACTATGACCTCTATACATCTGAGTTCTAGATCTCACTGTAAGTCAACCACATGACTGTAACTAATCTTATCATTGACCTGTAAACTCTTACACTTAATATTCTCAAATTATACTTTATAGAGGTTATTATGCAGTTTCATAAACACTTTTACATTAAAAATGATGTTTTGTAGAAGATAGCATTTGTTTACAGATAATCACCATTGAGCGGATCAAGGAACTGACAAAATTTATAAAGTGACAATACATGTATAATTTCATTTAATAGTTTTTTATTCAACACTAATAATATAATAAATGTGATGTCAGATATTTAACAGTTCAGTACTACGGTATTAGTACTACCTCCATCAACTGCCTGTTCTCTTCTCACTTCTTCTATATGCAGACGTGAAGGTGAGTCAAACCCTCCTGTCATAACAGTGGTGGATTGGGAAAAGCCGCTTCCCCCACATGCTTTAACCCAGATCTCTACACTATGTACTCCAGTCTCCAATCCATTGTCACATATTCCTTCCGCTGCAGATACACGAGAGTTTAACCTAGAGTTTACACCCAAAGTATGCCGAATGCTATAATGCTGCATTCATGCTTTAACCAAACCCACTCTTATGAATTTATGACTAAATTTTTATAAAATCAAACAACTCTACATCTAATTAAATATACACTACCTGTCCTTGACCTTCTGTGTGCTGAATAGTAATAATCCGCGTAACTTGTTTGTGGACTGAGAAAAAATCCTAATTGTGGGTAGCAGTCTGTACCATCAACCTTCACGTACCTGTAAAGTTACCAGAGTTGTAGCAAGTTGTAAAGTCTAGATCACTTCTGCTCGTTCAATGTAGTTCATCAACACATTCTGTAGGCTAGCCTACCATGTGAAGGCGGGTGGGATGGGCAGTGTGAAAGCCAAAATTTGATCAATTTATTACTTTTTGCGTACGGTCTATATGAGAATGATTCTGATCTTTCTTGTCGATTCAAGTCAAACTATTCGATGAAATTTATAATCCATTGAAGAGATAATCTTCCCGACAATGTCCTATCACATCTTTATATTCAGATTATTAGATTAATTTCTTCTCAAGCAGACATTGAAAATGAGACAACACTGAGATTACTTACCACCTACCACAGTAGTAGGTCGAATCATCTGGTACTCTAATCCCCGCTACAGAACTGTATTTGATACGCAGGTTAGTATCATTGGCCATCTTCTCGTATGATACTGACTAAAACAATGCAATAAGAACAAAACAAGATATAAAATCTGCTCAAGTTAGTACCATTTTACATCTTTTAACTACATGTAGCTCTAACCCTTTCAGAACTATCTAAAATTAAATATTTTTACTGCTATAGGCCCAGTGTTGTATACATCATTTCATTTGTGTTTTCTTCTCATGCTGTTTACATATCAACACAGACAAAGAACAATGCTCTGTATCATGTAAGCTTAATAGAGTACCAGATGATTGTATGTGATGTTTTATGGGTTGGTCACACTGGTGCCGATGTAGACACGAGTGTGGGAAGTGCTTGGGAGTAGTCAACCAAGTTGTACTTCCACCATTACACAAAGAGTGAACAGTTGTGTAGCTCTTCGTGTTGTAGTAAGGACGTAGACCCGATTCTTAGACTCATTGAAGAGTGAAGGATCTGCTTTTAGGGTAGCCAATGATATGCAGTTACTATTACAGTCTGCGTGTTTGTGTGAGCTGGGTTCACCGCATGTGACACCGTATGTTGTCTACATGTACTACATACTACGTACGAGTATATATTGCAATTTGCCACCACTTTTCTAAAAAGTATGGGATCTAATTCACTTGAGTCATTGTCTCCTATAGACACTAGTCTTCATGAATTGAATTCATCTTACTACTCTGTAATTAACAGGTCAGTAGAATCAATTGAATCGGTAAGGCGATCTGAAAGCAGATGTATTTATTGGCGGGTTTAAGACAAGTATATTTGTATAAGTGGATAAAGATGGGCAAAGTGTAACTAGAGCTAGTATTACCTGAACTAACATGTCTCCTGATGTCTTATGTATTGTATTCTCACTTTCATTATTCCAAGTATAGTATTGATAGTTGAACTCATTCAGTAGTGGACAGAGAGTTATAGCTCTTTCTGAAAGCATAATACATGTAATATTCTGAACTAATATTTCTTCTGAACTTTGCCTTCCTGAACTTTGCCTTAATTTAAGCTGTAATGGTTTTGTATATTATTTAAAACATCTTATTTGCATGGATTTTCTCTAGCTAAATACCTTTCAATGATGTCTGTGGTGTTATCTCCATAATAATCATTGTTCTGGATGTGCGCCAACCAGTGTACGGGTCAGAGTAAGGAAACCCGGCACACTTTTCAACAACTAGCTCTATTCTCTTATTTCCAGCCTCCAAGCCATAACAGGTTCCATCAACTAAATGTAGAATAACACATCATGCATATAAGTTATGTTATGTTATACATAGTGCAGTCAAGAACTGATAGACTACCCTGCTTCTGTAATAGCGGTGGTACGCGCAGCACTGCTCACTATTTTGATGCTTTTACTTTGCTTCCACTTTTAGGCTGGAGTTGCAATTTTTAAATATTAAGCTTCAATACCAAATCTAATAAAAACAGTTGAAACTTTTTAAAATAAACTTGATTAATTGATATATGCATGTACATTTTTAGTACATGTACACTGTATATATAAACATATACACATAAATGTATATACAGCCAATAATTATACATGTACTAGAACTAAAATCTCATTGGTACAAACACATAGATGATTGTATGTGCACAAATTTTCGTTGAATCAAACTCAGACGTACTTTTTGGGAATCCTTCCAGCATTGTGAAACTTGGGAGCAGCCTATATTTGACTGGATGAAATTATTGTTTGCAATTGGAAAAATTGAGGTGAGCAAAAGTAAACAAAGAAGTTATTTCTCCTGATTCAGACTTGACTAAAATGTCGAGTAGTCCATGCTAATAGAACTATAACTTCTATGATACTGATAATTCTAAATAGTCCCTGCGATATTCAACATTCCATGGATTTGTGGAATAGAGGCTATGCTAGGCTGTATGATGATGGCACTTACAAAATGCATATTGTAATAATATTATAAGCGATGTCCAGTAGATTTATAGATCCAATCCAATCTAGAAGACTGCACAATGAGATAGTATACTTAGTTAGCTTACCATCCAAGTCTCTGTGCATGTTTCCTACATTAACTGTGCTGTCCAGCATCTCTATATTATCAGGGTCATCACACTCTGTACCATCAAATGTAACAAACCAACGGGCACAAACGCCATACTGGGAACCACCTGCCTTTACATTCAGGTGAACAATCACTCTCAATCCAGAGTTATCTTCTTTCTTAGGATAGGTAACTGTCTACAAGTGCCACAACTCATATAAATATTATACAGTCATGTACTCTACTGCAAGGAGTAAAAAGGTAATTGAATTAGTAAATTGGTTAAACTAGAAACATAGGCTATAGTTACCATAACAGCTCCAGAGTTCTGATCATCCCCAACAGCATCAGACCAGTAGTGTCTTAAGTTGTTATACTCTCTCATCAAATCACATGCTCTAGTTTGATCACCTGTAATATGCTAGTCAAGTACACTGGAACTTGCTTAATTCAAGCTCCAAGGGACCACCATTTTTGGTTTGAATTAGCCATGAGTTTGATTTATGTGATAACCTAATTTTGTATACATTGCATTTTGTACTGGTATTTTCTACGCATAGTAGGCCTACTATTCTTATTTTCGTAACACTATTCCTATTTTACATGTAGGCCTAGTTGTATGTTCATGGATGCATGCATGCATGCATGAGTTTGCATTTGCTTCAACTGTGAATATACATGTAATTTAAGGAATGCCATTTTTACCATGAAAGCTTCCTGGTTAATAAAACTGGTACACAGGTACTGTTTATTACGGTCAAAACTACAACACTGCAAATCGGCAGATTACAAGTAATGGATCAAATGTACAGGATAAAAGTATGAAACTAATTGGGAGGAAAAAGTCAAATTTGAGATACACTGGAAATGAAAGAGGATAACTTCATAACTTCAAGCTGTAGCTATGCCAAAGATGTGTTTGGCTATGCCACTGTTATTTTACTATGATTATGTTCTAATAAAGCTGAGATCCCAGGCTTTTTGACTAATTTATAAGGCTTTAATTTTGACTGATAAGCAGTGGCAAATAATGCTTTCAGCTGAGCAATTAGAACATGCTTTCAGGCTAGGCTAATCCAGATCATCTTGAATTTTAGACTGAACAAATTATCAGCAGTTTATTTCCAATAAACGGCTATGGATTTTAATTTAAATTGGAAGCAGTGATGAATGCTCTTTTATTAGTTTATTAGCAGTTTATTTCCAATAAATGGTTATAGATTTAAATTAAAATTGGAAGCAGTGGTAAGTGCTCTTCGGGGCTTAGCAATAATACTTTTATTTATTATCTTTTATAACTCAATGAAAGAAAAGCAAGCTGTAGGAGTTTGAATTATACATAATAAATCCGAATTATATATTGCCATTTGTATAGTGCTCAGCAGGAACCAAGGTTAGTAGTTTGAACTATCCAAGTTTTCGAATTGACCGAGGCCAAATTAATCTAGTTCAACTGTATATATATACACAGCATATACACAGCATTTACCTGCAAAATGTCTATTTATACCCATATAGCCAGAGTTTATTGACATTGATACCTAGCCCAGCCCGCACCCTCCGTGTGCATTAAAATTAATATTTATTCACATTTATATTTTCCCCAGAGAAAGACGACAACTTTTTTATCCTAATTGATGTAGCTTGTGCCAAGGTTGGGTCCAAGTTGGACTTGAAGTCAACAATTCAAGTCATTTCTAAAATTGCAGGGTCAAAACTAGTTGAAGTTAGGTCCGTTCTACCCTAAATCAAGTCAAGTTACCATGCAGTGCAAATCGGATGCCCTATCAAGTCAACATCAAGTCAAAATGCAAATTATTGTGAAATAAAAACAATCTTCTGTCTTAAAAACAATCTACATTGTAACAGCGCACCTCACTTTGACTAATTAAAAGCACAAAACCTACACTGATTTGATTCTATTTCTTTAAAATCAGCAATATTGGCTAGGCAGATTCTCAAGTGAAGGTCACAAATCCTTCACTTTTTTCCAAATCAAATCACATTGATAGGCGAGTTCAAGTCGAGTCAAGTCATACAGTAGGCGAGTATTAGATCAAGTTGATTTTTTGTGACTTGACTTGGCAACTCAAGTTAAAACTACGACTTGCTCCTAGCTCTGGTTTCTACTCATGTTCTGATGTACATGAATATTTTTCCTACTTTATCAGGTCAAAGTAAAAGATTTTACGCTAAAAACACCCAAATAATTAATAGTTGTTTATTCTGGTTAGAAGTAGGCACAAAGTTTCAATTTTAATTCATACAAGGTAATAAATACAAATATAATGAATGTTGAGAGATGTTGAATGTTTGTATGTTTGTACTCGGTTGTATGAAAATAATTATGTTGATACTCTTACCTAAGCAAACAGCAGCATCAAGTTTTATACCAGAACATCCTTCAATACAGACCTCACTACCACTGCATTCTCTACCACTGCAATTACGCTCCTATTGTTATCAATGAAACAAACACAATGAGTGTTGGATTGTATCTTTGTTGTAGTGTTACAAAGTAATAAATCTTTTATGTACATGGTTTCTACTCATGTTCTGATGTACATGTACATGTACGTACACATAATGTATACCCACAATCTTTTACATGCAAGTGCATTACATTGCTGTAAATCAAATCACATTCCAAGCTCTGTATTACACTTAATTTCGTCTAATTATATTACATTGGATCTCTGGCATTACGTTGCACTACATAACATCATGACGTCATATGTAAATTGCTTCAATTTGAATATGAATCAATAGAGTACTAATGTTACCTCTCCTTTCTTCAAGAACTCTATGAAATGTCCAACTGGAGTGCTCTCACTGGAGGGAATCAATACCTCAGTCGATGTTCCATTCATCTCATAGCACTTGCCACCTATGCAATGCACACGTAATACAGAAATATGTAACATAGATAAACAATTATATTCTGCTGGTACTAGTAGAGATCGATATAAAATCTTTCACCATCTTTTAATTTACTTTACTTCTACATTTACTCAGTTTAGCTAAAAGTTATGATGGATTGCGAAGACACAGTGTATGATTATATAATCTCAAGACACCGAACCGCAAGCCCTCATCAAATTTCAAAATGTTTAAAATTTCGAAAAACAGTGATGCCGACTGTTTATAGGTAGCTAGAATAAGGTGTGAAATGTTCTGTATTTACCACCATTATCAAACCTAGGAAATCATTACGTGGTGTTAGGAACATGAACTTTTGATTACCTGTTACCTAATTACCTATTTCTATAATTATGCAATTCTGTCACTAAAACTAACAAAAGTAGTCACTCTTTCCTTTCAGTATACATCATGAAGTTAGTTACTCACGATTGACCTCATTGCAAAGCCTGAGTAATTTAAAGATTTAATCGTTTGTACTTTTTCTAAAGCAGAAGAGACTGACCTTGACTATATTATTATATATAAAAATGTATGTATGATGCGACAATTACTGCAATAGAAACTTTAACCACCTTACAGCCTAAATTATAGATAATGAGTCTAATTATTTAGACACTTACTAGTTTTATCTCTGAAGACACTTGTACAGCCAAAAGGATATGACTTCATACAACCGATCACACACTCTACAATACTTCTAGAACCAGATGTTCTGGTGATTGAAGGGTTCTTTGGAGAGATGCTGACATCTTTTGTAATGGTTGACCGATCACATTGTGGTAAATCTGAAATTATATTAATCAGTTTCACATGGTGGAAAATATCCATATACGTATATTCCTTTGACAAATACAAAGCAACAGTTCTTGCCAATAAAAATATAAAACCGACAAGTGATGGATGTTAAATTTTCATGTTATCTTTCCTGTAAGGTACATGCTGAAGTATTGTGGGTAGTGTTCAAGAAATAAACATAAACTGAAAGTGTTAGTGCTTACGTACGTGCATCAAAATAATGTTCATGGTGATATAGTAACAGTGAATAAACAACCTATGGAGAGGAACCTCATAAATAATACAGAAAGTCAAGCAGTAGACAAGTGATTATACGACTTGTTGTTTTACCTAAAACACCGTTAAATTCCACTGCATGACCAGCCACTGACAGCCACCAGGTTATACACGAGAGAAATGTCTCTAGTTTCACCATTTCTCTTTGCGTAGAAAGGAATCTCTCAGCAGAATTTGATAAGTTGATCTCCCTATCAGCCTAGATTTGTTGTACTGAATAGAGACCCAACCAAGTTGTAGAATGATCAACTCTTGTGAGTGTTGATATGTTTCACTATTCTAATAGTTTATTGATTAGTATAGCACAGAAATCTAAGTCCAGAAACCAATCTCCCTTTTATTGCAGACATTAACTGAAAGGAGATTGTACACGTAAGTGCCCATAATAACAATATGTGAATTTACCAACAGCAATTTCCTCTGGATTTTAAACCAAATGTTAGGCTAATGTGTTGATATGTGGTCTATAATTATGTATACTCGCGATTTTGATAACTTATGGCCTATTCAACACAATCAGTTTCTAGTGGTCATTAGTATATTATTATAATATATTATAATATATATTATTTTGAAAATCACTTTCAGCGCAATATTGATTAGCATTAATTATATGTATGCAAAATATCCTAGTTATAAAATAAAAGCTGGAAAGCAATTATTAGACCTTGATAATAATCAGTCAGCTCTTTAATGAGAAATCAAATTCAAAGTAAAGTATTCAAAAAATAATCTTATTCAGGAAATGCAGCTTCTACTGAATGTTGAAAGCTGTTGGCTTTTATTTCCTACCGTAAATTGATTTTAATAGTGCAATAAATTGTTACTTTTAATTACTATATTTTCTTCACCAACAAGAAAATATCCGTCTTTGAACTAATGCCAGTCATTTGCAGAAAGTAGTGTATATACATTGTATTAAGTCCCTGTAATGGGGGAACCATTATGTGACATTGGACTTGATTACCTAAATTCCTCAGCCATGTAACAAAACAAAACAATTAGATAGACTTCTTAACATACCCAAGGACCTGTCCCATGGTATACAACAGAACCATAGTATATTATTTACCCACTAGATGCGAAGTCCTAACTCACCAAGTAGCTATACTCTTTGTTCAAATACAAGTTTTTGCAACTTTTTATCAACAGTTCAGCATAATATTGTTATACATGTATGATTAAACTGCATGCACATTCACCAACCCAAATTACATAGACTGCAGGCCGATTTCGGCTAGAAAACTTTCTGCTGCAAATAGCATTTTCTCCTGTATCATTACAGGGTGCAAGCCAAATATCAAATGACTACAAATCTCCCATCTCCCAGATGTTTAGTTTGGATATAACTACAATATACATGTACATGTATGTATTGTGACAAGTATGAAACTAGAGTTGTGTGAAATAATGATCATGTAATTGCACTAATATAACAATAGCTACTTGCAAATACTTCATCTCTTAAGAAAAAGTATTTTCTTTTATACACTGTGTGTAAATATTGTGGTGATTCGGGCGATATCAACACTGCATGACTTTTACATGTAATATGTGTACATTGTGTATAATATTGAGTTCTATTTGAATTAATGTACCTTGTACATGTATAAGGCCCAGGGCTAAGCTTCTGTACATCCTTTGTAACTACTGTATCATCTTGTACTCATTGTAGCTCTATGGCCGACTGGTAGCACCGGCCTTTTGTAGCCGAACCCCGTGTACCTATTATTATGTCCTAGTCGTCTCTCCTGGTGCTCGGTTGTACCCGATATAATTTTGCAATTATATTATATTGGACCCTCACCGGATGTAGCCAGAAATAATATTGGTATATAAAAGAGAGCATTTCACTGTTTTAGTAGTTAGTTGTTCCTTGTATAGCAATAAAGACATTTCTATATACATGTACTGTATAATGCAACGAATAAAATAGATTAACCCAAGAGCACTTTTTTTAAATGCTTTGTTATCTCATGTAAAGAGACAAGTTATAATCTAAGACAATTACTATTTATTTTACCAACTAAAGATAAACTGTTGTCAACCATAAGCAGAGTGTGCGTTAGTTTGCATAAATTATAATATACATACAATATAAGATTAATACATGTTATGTAGGTCAATGACTGGCGACCATCTTCTTAAAGGGTCCACAAGTAAAGTCACATTCTTCTTGTGTTCTGCAACAAATGTGAGAATGTAGGCTATTCATGTACATGTCAGCTAGAACGAGTTATAAGATGATATAATTTATAGTATGCTACATGCTACATAATTGTTGTGTTTCATATGAAGTTCTACTCTTGCATCTAGTTACACTAAAATAATTATAGCCTTCGACTCCAATTTTGTCTAAATATGTAAGAGTGTTACAAATGTATCAACTGCTTACTGCATTGCTTAGACTAGTATAATTTTAACTTATATAATGCAGAGTAACTCACTCAAATTGATTCTCGTTTCCATTACATGTGTAATAGAAGCGCTTGCATTTTCCAGTATGTAGGTCAAAAAAGTATCTTGTTGTCATAAGATTAACTGAACAATCCCCTTCTACTTTTCTCTGCTCAATGCAAACTTTTGCTACCAATGTTTCACATCTTTGAAAGCAATCTTTGAATGATCTAGAAGCACAGATAAAGCATACTATAGGATAAACAGTTTCCCAACAAGCATTCACTACTACTGCATATATTGGTTCATGTTTAAAAGGGCTCTTATTTTCTTGAAAGTACCGTAATTCTCAACACCCATGAGTGCACTCTCTTTTGTGTACTAACATAATTATATAATCGCTAAAAACATAAAAACAGTCAAATATGTTATCCGTTTGGATACTCTGTGGCTCTTTCATAAATTAAACTGACAGTCAACTTGAAGGTAATTCACGGTATGAGCGTAAAAACTGGTTTACACCTACATGTACCTGTATTTATTCCCGTTTCCTCCTTGACCACTGTAACTGAACTGCTGGCACATTCTGGCAGATGGGTTGTAGTAGTATCTAATGTGTTTCTTGGTTTCAGTCCCATACTCACTAGGCTAGACACAGACACTTGTAGACTTGTCTCTGCATTCTTTCCACGTACTGTGAATTAATATAATATTTACTGTCATCAAAAAAAGTAAAAATTCAAATATTTGATTCCATTTTCCTCTATAGCCTATACAGAGAGGGAATTATAGGCAGAGCCAAGGTTAAGCAAGAATAATGATATTAATGCAAATACTTGACTCACTCAAATAGATTTTTGTTATCAGGTGTTCCTTCATCCTTAATATATTAACAATCTCTCTGTAACTGATCGTAGTAGTAACGATATAGCTCTAATCGGTTGCTAGCAACCATATATGGCCTTTCTACACATGTTCGATCTAAAATATGCAATCATATAATCTGCGTAACACTACTGTTGTTAGATATGTTTAGGAAAATAATTATAACACTCGTACAAGTGATGTCACTACCTGTTATGAGTGTGCTCCCACTTTAGTACGCCGCTATACTTCAGCAGAGCAGAGAATTAGAAAATCATACCAATAGCAAATTAAGTACCAGATGTATCCAAACAAGAACTCTTGCATACTTAAGAGAATTTCCAGATAGGAACCAGCGATTCCTACAGCTACTAACAGAAAGAAATAGCAAGAGTTAGAACTTGTGACCCTTTGAACCAATAACTCTATCTGGTCAATGTACTGATGAAGGGGTAAATATTATTTAAATATCAACTTTAAAATTATAAATATTCACTCACCAGAAGAGTTCACAGTTGGGATGCCTGTGAGAATTACCAATAGGTTGGCAAACACATTCATCATAAGGTCACAGCTGTTCATCTTCTATGATGTTAAATCAAGTTAATGCAAACGGTGGCTATGTTAAGGTATGTCTCTCACCAAACTATAAAGAACTGTGTATTGGTAGCAGCCAAGTCCATCTTACAACTTTGTAAGTAGTACCAGCAAACAATGCCGTTTGTGTTAAAGATAATATAATGTTCTATCACCTGTGAACACATAGCATACATTGTCTATTGTCAATTTTCCATTTTTCATGGCTAATCCACCATAATTTAACATGCAAACTTATAATATTCTGAGATTAGTAGACAGTAGTTGTGTGTAAAAGGCAGAGGAATAAGATAAAGGCACAGACTCTAATTGAAATGTATATCACATATTCCAACAACCAGTGTATCTAAGTGCTATTATAATCTATGGTACATTAGTACATATATAGTTGTAGTGTTATGGAACTACACTGTACATTGATGTAACCATAATGCTGTTAACTGTATAGCTATTATATTTACTGATAAAGAATAATATTGTGGTGAGGCAGACATTATTGGCCAAGACCCACATTTACTAGACAATGGCTTATTTACATACTAACTTGCACTCTATTCTTATGTCTCTGCTCTGTTTATTATCTTATATTGTGCACTTGCCCATTCTGATTGTAACTATTCATCAACTTGTTGTTAAACCTACCTTTGTGTATGGCTATATAGGACTGAGGTCCCTCTGAATAGTTACAATCCATTTGATATATTAAGTACATTGTTATATGCATTTTTTGACTATGACCGACCCAAGAGGTCGGCCCTCGCATCTTTTTCTTCCATATTCTTACGAAATACCTATGCTGATACTATATCCTACTTAGCCAGAACTTTAACTAGAAACCCTAATACTAATACTAATACTAATACTAATACTAATACTAATACTAATACTAATACTAATACTAATACTAATACTAATACTAATACTAATACTAATACTAATACTAATACTAATACTAATACTAATACTAATACTAATACTAATACTAATACTAATACTAATACTAATACTAATACTAATACTAATACTAATACTAATACTAATACTAATACTATATGTAAAGCAAATGCTTTTAATATGCTAGTCAGTTGTTGCCTGGACTTCAATAAAGACACATCTATACAGATCTACAGTCTTCTTTCCAAACTAAGCTAGTTCCAGCTCTAAGTCCTATTGGACTTAGAAGCCCTAACTCTCTACTAAGTAAGAACACACTAGGCAATAAATCAGACCTTATGGGTAGTACCTACAGGCTACAGCTCACAGCAATAATCTATCACACAATACTGCTTCAGTCTTTTTACTCTTTTATGTAATGAGGAAGACCTAGCACCACTCATAGGCTCTTCCCACACTTGTATCACTATCGTTACTCATGTGTATGCACAACTATACAGCAAAACATTACAATAAAGCAGTCTGGTGAACACATATATAGTGCATATGGTACACATACATGTTAGTAGTACATGTATATGGTACAGATGGAATATGGTACATGTACACGTAGTTCATGGTTGCAGTGTCTTTATGTGGTACACAGTCATTCTACATGGCGATGTATTATGCACTACAATAATAAAGCTTCAAACAGGAAGCAGATATTTTGTGTAATCTTTAAACATCACAACCGAATGGCATATAATTTGTAGTTTTGAAAGTCATTATACTATGATACAATGATACTATGATACTATAAAACTCCCAAATCAATTCAACCAGTGGTGGATCAATAGGTTGTAAACCTATTCTTTGCTTTGGTAACATCTACACTGATGACTTTCATTTTTACTTCAATATATTTTATCTTAATGGTCTACCTCTTTCATCTGTTAAAATCATTTAAATACTTTGTAAACATACTGCTATTCAATAAGCCAATACTGTGATGAATGGAGCATGTACCATTATTCTGGTCTTTATTCTTTTAATTGCTATCTAGAGATAAAAATGAACTTATCAGGCATTATTGATCTTATTTCTAAGCTAAGAGATACACTTTCTATAATATGATATAGTATACATGGAACTCACAACCATATTATGTACTGATGAGACTTTGAAATATATTTCTTGCTGCCTGCATGCATGACACAGGTTGGCGACTAAACATTACACATTTTATAGTGACACCGTAGTATTAAAATTCTATATTTATGAATATTATTTTAGCACAACGGTGTATTGAAATATTCCACTGGTGCAAACAATATTTAGACAACAAACACTGTCACAAAACCACTATGTTAAACCACATATATTAGCACAGGTGCTGGAGTGTTCACTGTATGAGTAAGCCAGAAACTGACTGACAAGCCTACTTGTCTAATTGCCAACATAATATTTCCTTATGTTACTCACAACATAATAACAAAACCTACGAAAAACTCTCTCAGTATGTGCACTCAGTGAATATAAAATGTCAATAGGTTGTATGATAAGCAACGAGGATACATCAACTAAAAACAATAAATATTTTCAACTGCCATCAATAGCGTGCTACTACATGAAACATCAAAAACACTTAGTACTAATGGAAAAGTTAAAATTGACTGCTGACTGCATACAAGAGTATTTGAACAGCTAGCTATTGTGAGTGAAACACTGTTCAAATTTTAACTCTTGCTGGCTCTACCTTTAGTATTAAAAATATCATCACCTACTGCAGTACATGTACATGTTTACTAAACACAGCCGAATCACACCGATTCTAGACATCAAAAACATGTTTATGTAACCATTATTAAAAGACTATAAATAGAACTCGTTGAATTGCATGAATCGTAATTGCACCCTTTTGCCCAAGCAAAGCTCATAACATGGCTACAACCTAGTATCTACTTGTAGCTGCATGAAAGTAGCTCTTTACAGCGCTTACACTCGAAAGGGTGGGTTGACATTAAGTCCATGATGGTTGTACACAAGTCATTGGACAAAATCTGTTGTACATATTCATTGCACAACTATATAATAAAAATAACACTTCAAACAGAGTTGTAAAATCTAACAGTTAATAGTTGCTATTAGTGTGCTATCTCATCTATTCCAGCGTTATGAACTGGAGAGCACTTATAATTGAGTAAGCAGTCAGGTGGAAACTAGAGAATGCCAGGATTACAAGTTGGAAACTGGTTATGGTTTACCATTTGGTGAAGTATGAACTGAGATTGTAGGACGAATTTTCTGATTTGTGAGTACATACAAGCACATACTAGTAGTTGCAAGCACATGCTAGCACATGCTGAATGCCTTGTAGTGCATAAGCACAGTGCTAATAAATACTGAGTACACACTGGATGCAGTTGTTTGCATTTGGACTTAGGACTGCGGAAATAAACAATAAATCCAGCTCAGGTCAAACTGTCAAACTCTAGTATCACCTGTTTCCTCAATTCTACATTCCTACAACAGGACGTGGTGTTTTCTTCAGACATAAATCAATATATGAGCAACAGAAGGGTACCAATGGGTTTATGGCAGACAGGGATAGATTGTATTTGGATGCTTTTGGTCAGGCAATGGTACTAGAGATGTTAAATGCGCCGATTTGTTGTGGAGACAACTGCTGAAGAAGGAAAGAGTGAAATAAGTCCTTGAAGACTGCTTAACATCACAATATAGATTTCATGTATTAAGCATCACAATTAACAGGATTTCCTGTACAAATCTTCTTGAGATCAAGTCGGAGTTCTTCAACAAAGATGTGGAAACATGATCCTAAGCCAGTGTACGTATTAGAGACCTCAAAGCCGTGGCATTTTCCAACAGCATACACTATGCTGTGATCTCCTTTCGATAGTCTATGGCATATACCAGTAACTAAAATTAAGCACACAATTCGCAGTAATAGATGAACTTAAAAGTAATGTTGCTGTTATATGTGCTTTTTTATTGAAATTTAAAGAAAACTCATTATATAAAAATGTTAGATTAAAATATACATGAAATCCAGCAAAAAGACAGCCAGATAGTCACAGAGACTAGAATAGAGAACGCCCATTCTGTCTTCACTTGCCCCGGTCGGGAGAGATCCGCAAGTCGGCCCCAGACCCCCGGCACTGCGTCCCCTCTTCTCCCAAAGGTGAGCCGCCAGAGACCTCCAGAAAGACCCAGACTATGTTTAACATAAGATGTATCTAAACTTTATCTAAGTAGAGCAGATCTAGTTTAGCATAAGGAGAAGGATTTGTCTGCGCAGACCATTACATTTACATGCATAACACACAGTTGGTGCATTATAAACTGACACATATACATGTAGTCCCATACATTGGCAAATGATTGTAAATTCTATCATGTACCTTGCATTGGGCTGTGGTAGGCAGTACGTAAGCTGAAGTAATGGACTCCCTCAATTCTTCCTGGGTTAGAGCATTCACTTCCATCAATCATAAAGTACCTAAAATATAATATGCTTCAATTTGGAGACTATAACTAAGACATCTACAGAGAAAGTTAAACAATTGAAAAGAAAATAATTTGTGACACAACTGAATAGCTCATTTTGAAATGTTCTACCCGTATTTACAGCTCATAACAATGTTGCCATCCTGCTGTCAGTATATAAATAGTTTATCTATCAGTCAAAGTCTTCTCGTGATTTCCATGCACTAATTCTATTACCATATAAAGTCTGTTGCTATAAACTTACCAACGTGAACATCTAGAATGCGCCGTAGTTGGTCGGCTCAAGGCGTGACTCCCACTGGCTGTCATCCTAAGTGCAGTGTTACTAAACTCCTTGGAGTAAGTTATCTGTACAATCTCATTCATACCAGAACTCTGAATACCCAATATCGACCAATGATAGCCTTGCAACTTTCCACTGTGACTTCTGAACATCTGAGTTCTTGCTCTCACTGTAAGTCAACCGCATGTAACTAACCAGACTGTTAAAGTATTAAATTGTCATGTTTCTCACTCAGTATTATGAAATTGTAGCTCATGGCCGTAACTATCTAGGCGGCTCAGGCGGCCCTAGCCGCCTGAACTTTTTGTCAAAAGAAGAAAAAATTAAGCTAATATCGGAAGGCATAATTACCGTGCCCCACATGATATAAACATACTCTAATGAAAATGAGGCTATTATGTGTATCATTATATTGATGGCTAATTTTCGCGTGCAGCCACTGCTGATTTGATAGCGTAATTGGTAGAGTGCTTGGTCTTCATACATAGGGACACGAGATCGAATCCCACTGAGGGACGATTTTTTTCCATTCTAGTAATTCACTCAATTTGTTAGCTATACAATGACAATCCTAATCTCATCTGTAAGATAGGATCACTGCATGTGTAATTCTGTATTCAACAATAGGAAATGCCCTAAGATTGCATGCACAGTGTGCCCACCCACCTCATTTGTTCCACTTAGAACTAGGCCTGCAACGATGAATCGATAACGATTCTCGATACGATTAATTTGCAGTATTTTCAATGTCGATTCATTGCACTAAATTTTCGATTCTTGTTAAATATATACTTAGTCTTGGAAATCCCAAGTGATCACCATAGCATGGTGGCAGAGCGCTCGCTTTACAAACGTGTGGTCATGAGTTCGAGTCTCAGTGAAGCACAATTTTTTTCTAGTAATTTTGTTGGCAATAAGTGGATAGCTATAAAATACATCATGTGCTAAGATGTATTACTAATATAAGTCTATAATTATATAAATGCTCCAAACATGCAATTTGTATTTGATATTCCACACAATTAGAAGGGTATGCTTCTGGAATCTACTCATTCTACTCTTTTTAGTGATTCTAAAATGGAATTATCAACTCAACTACTACAACTGACAGTGTTCTAAAATACTGTTGCGAAGAACTACTGCAACGTAAATGGTACCGAATCGAAGCGAAAAAATCGAAAAAGTCAATTGGCAGAATCGAAAAAATCGAAACAGTATTTTGTGAATCGTTGCAGGCCTACTTAGAACCCTAGAATACCACACTCCATCTCTATCCATCAACTAAATTTGCACTATTTCCCCTCTTATTAATGTGTGCAAATTTTTAGGCCTAAGTCATGTAATGATGTAAAGGATTACACTGGTACGTCATGGCCAAGCCAAACAGAGAAGCACTATTTTGCAGTATACTAATTTGAAGTTTACTATTTGCAGATTACTATGCAACATTTTGTACTTTTGTACCATCATGTATAGCTCAAATATACATCAAATATGCATCAAAATGGCTGTTTTTGTGTGAATTTTCAGAAACTTTCTTGTGGGAGGTGCCCCACCCTTCTTCCGCTCCCATCCTGCACACACCCTCCCCACACCCCACTGTTAGCCAGTCCAATTTTGGCCGCCTCAACTTTTTCAGGAAAGTTACCCCCCTGTAGCTTGTATGTTTTTGTGCAGTTTCGTAAACTTTTGAATGTTAAAAATGACGTTTTGAAGAAGATTAACGCGTAGGTTTATTCACTTAATTTCCAAAAGTATACAAATTTAATTTGGTTATCATGCAGTTAAATTGGTTGTATAAGACGATTGTGGTTTAGCAGCAAGGTGAGCTATTAATCATTTACAGAGCAACCAGAATGCTGTAAGTGAGGCAAGTACAGTAGCAGAATAGCAGACCGAGTCCAAAGTGAATCCAAAAGAAGTATTAGGACTTAGCTAAAAGAATATTATCCAGTTTTAGGTAGAAAAGAACTTGCCAAGTGCATAAAAAACAGTGTCCGAATTGTGGTTATTTGGGGTACTCACCCTGATTTTAGTGGTTGTGTGTGTACCCTCATTTTAATAGCAAGTTTTACTCATATAGTCATTGTAGACCGAATAGTGTTATGGTAGGGTGTTTAATTATTATTCATAGGGACATGGGTTCTAATCTCATCAAAGATTGATTTTTTATTTTAGTAATTCACTAATTATTTAGCTACGATATGATTAAGTGGGTAGCTACATGTATACAATACTAATCTGTAAGATCCTCTGCACCGTGTGCCCACTTCATTTGTACCACTTTTTATGTTTCTCAAGAGCTAAATGGGGCAGTTATAATGACCATTTTAGTGGATAATGAAGATCAATAGCAAGTAAGTCAATATTATTCTTGTGATAAAAATGGTGTAATGTGATTGGTTAGCTCACTAGTATTACCTCCATCAACTGACAGCCCTCTTCTCACTTCCTCTACATGCAGACGTGAAGGTGAGTCAAACCCTCCTGTGATAACAGTGGTGGACTGTGAAAAGCCGCTTCCCCCACATGCTTTAACCCAGATCTCCACACTATATACTCCAGCCCCCAGTGCATTGTCACATATTCCTTCAGCTGCAGTAAGGTTAAAAAATCTGACAAAGTTAACTATCAACAAGATAGGTTCTTGTACATGCCGCAGAGTTCAGCTTTGTAATTCTTTATCTCTCTTGACTTTGAGTGATAGAAATATCTCTCTTCTTTATAACTTTCAAGTTGGTAAATGATGCGTGTTTTCATTACTTTGTTTATGTTTAAGAAATTACATGTAATTATAAACAGTCCAAATTTTTTAGAGAAGTGCGTCTTGTCTAGTAGGCTTAGTAAGAAGATACTATAGCAAAACGAGTTTTTAACTCAACCAAGTTGATAATATAAGTGACTAGTTTGGTTATCTGCTGTACTCGGTAAATGGGTGTCAAACCCCAAGCCCTATAGAGATGGACTATTTCTACATTTGTGAAACCCAAGTCTTTGTCTGCTTATAAACAAGTTTAATTACAAAAACATATAGCCTCCAAAATAATTATTGCCTTTAAAAGACTTTTAGCTCAAAATAGGGAAAATAAATACTGGCAGCAGAAGGATGAATAATCGGGTGAACCAGAATAAGAAATGTTATGAAACACTGGGACGGGTTCAAATTTGCTAATGACCATTTCTATTTAAATTTACAAACCTGTTCTTGTTTGCCTGTGTTGTGTGTAAAAATCTTCTGCATAAATTTGTTGCGGACTGAGAATAAAATCTAACTGTGGGGAGCAGTCTGCACCATTAACCTTCACATACCTGTAAAATTACCAGAATGGTGGCATATTTCTGTAAAGTTCAGTTTTGGTAGAAATTCGTATTACAGACAATTAGTCACATAGTCAAACCCTTTTGCTTGATCAAAATTCATTTGATTAAATTTCTCTTGTCGAGTACCAGAATATAATATGAGAACATAAGAACTCACCACCTGCCACAGTACAAGATTGAAGAGTTTACAAGTCTAATCCCTGCGACAGTGCTGTATTTAATGTGTAGATTGGTGTCACTGGCCATCTTCTCATATGATACTGACTAAAAGAAACAGTTACCACCTACCAGTAATATGCAGAAACCCACTTGACCCTGTTTCTCTCAGTAGATAGTTTTGTGGTCTTTCATGTAATTGAAATAACTTCTTCCGATTCAGTTAAAATAAACCAACTCAAAGAGGTTTTAATTAGAGTAAATTATGACAATATGCAGACATGGCTAATAACGAAATCATGCCAGTTCAAGAAAAATAGGCTAACGGAGTACAAATTAATATGAACTTCTGGTGGGTCTACTCTACATGTAAATCCAGCAAAACAATTGTGGTATCATTAGCGGTATCATTAGGGGTATCATTAGCGGTATCATTAAGGGTATCATTAGTGGTATCATTAGCGGTATCATTAGCGGTATCATTAACGGTATCATTAGCGGTGTCATTAGCGGTGTCATTAGCGGTGTCATTAGCGGTGTCATTAGCGGTGTCATTAGCGGTGTCATTAGCGGTGTCATTAGTGGTATACTAATTAACTATGTCCATTTACTATAATTATTCATTACTTACAGCTTTAACCATCTAGACAAACATTTAGTACTGACCAATAATATGTTATTAATTAATAAAATAAATTAGTATACTTGTATTATTGTTGTTTTATGCTGTTGTTCTCTACTTATTTGAATATTATAATGTTTTTGATGCATATTATTCTCTAAACATTCAAATACTTCATCAGAACATAATGTATGTATGTAATATAATGTAGTGTAGAGGAACGCTTTATACGTGTCTAT
The DNA here is from genome assembly GCA_935421135.1 of Bugulina stolonifera. Lineage (NCBI taxonomy): Eukaryota > Metazoa > Bryozoa > Gymnolaemata > Cheilostomatida > Bugulidae > Bugulina > Bugulina stolonifera. The sequence goes on from OW285191.1 coordinate 12,090,856, forward strand.
ACACTTAATAAGTCCTAATAATACTTAGAAAAAGTATAGAAAATTATACTAAAATCGTTCCATGCAGAACTATATTACCTTAAGTAGAGAATCTCCAGTCGTCTGCTGTATAATTTCTACAGTTTCATCATTCCAAGTGTAGTATTTGTAGTTGAAGACATTTAATAATGGACAGAAAGTCGCAGCTTCCGCTAAAAGTTTAAGAATCAAATGACTCGTTTAGTAAAGAGTTATACAATCATTTTCATTAAAATAAATATTCAATTCTCATTATAAAGGTTCTAGACTAGTAATATTATTATTCTTTTAGACAGTAATTCTCTGTCCTGGTTGGTTGCTTAATTGTTCCAACAGCAAGCATGGATCTAAACCTGTCAAGATGGTATAAGTTTTCCTGTTCTATTTACCTCTCAATGATGTCTGTGGTGTTATCTCCATAATAATCATTGTTCTGGATGCACCCCAACCAGTCACTGGGTTAGAGTAAGGAAAACCATCACACTTTTCAACAACTAACTCTATTATCTTATCTCCAGCCTTCAAGCCATAACAGGTTCCATCAACTAAAGTTATTAATGGGTAATACAACGTATGTGTAATGATCTTGCTGTGTGAATTGTCAGAAAATAAGACTACCTAATAAGTATGTAAACAATGCAACATCATTATTGTCTGATTGAAACAAATTTCATACAGTACATTTGCTTATAGAAAAGTAAATAGCTTACTGTATCTTATGTGGATTACAACTTTTCAATCTTGAATGATGTATCATGCTTACCATCTAAGTTTCGGTAAAGTCTTCCATTGTTAGCAGTGGATTCCAGCATCTCAATACTAGCAGGGTTATTGCACCTCACACCATCAAATGTGACATACCAACGGGCACAAATGCCATCATCTGTGTTACCTGCACTTACAGTCAGATAAATCATAACTCTCAAACCGGAGTCGTCCTCTTTCTTTGGGTAGGTAGTTGACTGTAATTACCAGACAGTATTACACAATATTTTAGATAATATTTGCCACCATTTGGGCTTTTGCAGGACTAAACTTTGAGGGTTGCGAATTTCCACCTCGGTTGCTATAGCTCTGATGTAGTAGATGTGTGTAACTATGCATGATGGACGATAATGCATGTAATATATAGGCGCATCGCATATATTAGTGTATTGTATTATGAAATATATAATTATCTACATGTATGTTGTTTGCAGATAAAGAAAGCAGATCCAAACTAAGCATAGCTCAGTTGAAACTAGTGAGATAGGGATGTATATGATGACTGGTTGTGAATTTATATCCTAAGAGACATACTGTAGTATTATACCAATGTAATATCCTATGTAGCCTACATTTAGATATCATGTATATATATTATGATATATTATGTAGTATACGGTGTATGCATGTATTGCAAGGTATATACACATGATGTGATGTTGCTATTGATTAAATAGTTACCATAACAGCTCCAGAGTCTTGTTCATCCAGTGTAGTGTCAGACCAGTAATGTCTTAGGTTGTTATACTCTCTTGTCAAATCACACCTATCAGTCTGGGAACCTGTAATATACATTCCACAAGGTTACCAGTATTGACTACGAATTATCATCTAGCTTTACGTAGCTCTAAGTCTTGGGTTAGTTACTCGGTTGCAAAAGACCAGTGCTCTATAGCTTAGTAAAATGGTTATATTAAAATGAATGAGTATGAGCTGAGATAACCATTTACAATTTTATTTAGCAAAATAGGAATATTCATCCCAAAGCCGTGTTGCATCCATAGTCATAGTCATAATCATAATCATAGTCAGAGTCATAGTCATAGTCATAGTCATAATCATAGTCATAGTCATAGTCATAAACTTGGATTTTGCTACAATTTGATCTTCATTTTGTAACCTTCCAGACAGATGCCAGTTCAACTGCTTAGTGAATTCAAATACTGGAGTTGTCATTCATTGTGAGCCATGCGGTGTCTTTGACCAGTCAAAACATTTTCTGTGAAGAACCACAATAATTCTTTTGGATTTTTTATGACTATGGATGCAAAAAGGCCATAGGAAAGATATCCGTATGTTGCTAAGTAAAATTATAAATAATGGTTATCTCAGACTCACTCCTTTTGATATAGTCATTTTACTAAGCTACTTGGAGCTAGACATATTTTATCTTTGCAGCATGAATATTAGCTTGTATTTCAGTTGTGACGTCATAGAATGTTGGAGCTTAATAACAGAGAGACGCTAACATCCATGTATTGGATGACAATTTTATATATTTCATATTGAAAAATGTATTGCTCAAATGTTAAGAAGTTCTATTTTTACCCCCCCCCCTCTCCCCCCTCCCCCCTTGGTAAATGATAGCATAGACACTTACCCAAGCAGACAGCTACACCAAGTTCTGTAGCAGAGCATTTTTCCACACAGATCTCACTACCACTGCATTCTCTACCATTGCAATTACTCTCCTGTTGTCATAAATTATAACAAAAGTTATCAGAATAAAACGTATAATGGAGTTTTATCATCTTCGCCTCTACACAATGAGTATAGTCTAATAGCTGATAGCATTCCAGGCCAACTGCTCGTACTTAGTCGATAACTAACTCCTGCAAATTTTATGAGGTTGCAGTATAAACATTTTAGAAATCAGTTCTCAAAGACTAAACAAAGTTACCTCTCTCTTCTTCACAAACAGCTCTATGAAATGTCCAACTGGAGTGATGTCACTGGAGGGAATCAGTACTTCAGTGGAGGTTCCATTCATCTCATAGCACTTACCACCTGCCATAATAAATGTGTAATGTGAGAAAAATACAGCACTTTTACTTGGAGCAATTTAATCAATTATTACTTACATGCAAATTTACCATCAGAGATTTGCTAAGGCCTTTGGAAGTTGTATTTACTTTTGAGCCTTGCTTTGTACTTGTCACTTCAATGTAATTAAAATTTATGTTTGAAACCCTATACCTTTGTAAATTCTAATATTAGTTCTTTTAGAGTCTAGGCTGACACACAGCAGATGAAGATTTCAGGATAATATTAGAGTAGTAGACTGGTGTATAAAGCAAAAAAGTGGAATTAAAAAAATAGAATTATTATAATTTTTTACTTTAAAGCATGATGATTATGCTCATAAATGCACTCTATCATAAAACACTCTCTACTTTGGCTCATTTCTCAACAAGAAATTGCATTAAATATGCAACATTGTTGTAGAACATCTATTTTTTTGTGACCACTTATGTGATCATATCAACGATACTCACTGGCTTTATCTCTGAAGACACTTGTACAGCCAGAAGGGTATGACTTCATACAACCAATCACACACTCTACAATACTTCTAGAACCAGATGTTCTGGTGATTGAAGGTTTCTTTGGAGAGATACTGACATCTTTTGTAATGGTTGACCGATCGCATGGTGGTAAATCTATAACAATATAGTTAGTATTGTATAATTTCATACATAGGTTGATTCTTTGGAGAGATACTGACATCTTTTGTAATGGTTGACCGGTCACATGGTGGTAAATCTATAACAATATAGTTAGTATTGTATAATTTCGTACATAGAACATAGAAAAAATTTATAGACAGTAACCGATTATCAAAATACTCCTCTAGGTTTGATCGCTAAGTAGTTGGACACTGTATACTGTCACTGTCAAAACAATGAAACGACAAAACATAGTGCCTTTATTATTGCCTTTCTTATTGAGATTTTAATAAATCCTTTGAGAATAGTGTATACTCGGCTCTGTCTAACAGCACATAATATTGTAGGATACTCAATCAGAGCATAAATGTGCAATCTGAAGAACTACAGAATGTGCTCCCAGATAATCAAGTGGGAGCAAATAATAAATTCTGCAGGTGCACAGGCTACAAACTATGCAATAGAAGTAATATTATTATCATTTTGGGACATGCACATCCCAATATAGCAAATTGTCTATTGCACAACTCAACAGAAAATCTCATTCCTAAATAGGAAATATTATGTATATACCTGATGTAGATAAATACCTTATAATATGCATTGTAGCATACATTTACTCCTACCTAATACACCGTGAGAACGCACCACTTCACCAGCCACTGTTAGCCACCAGATCACACACCAGACCAATCTCTTTATATCTACCATTTCTCTTCATGGAGCAGAAAATTTCTTAGTCAACTTGAGTGTGTAGAAACTTGTGTTAGCTGTTTAGACCTGTTCTACTGAATGGAGATGAACCAAACTGTTAGAACTGTTGATCTGCTTCAATAATTGCCAATGTAATTATATATTGATTTAAGAAAATTTAGCCTTTGAATGAAGAAGTTATATAACTAAAAATTCCGTTTTATTTAGAAAATTGATTTTAAAGAAAATTATATGACTAATACTTTGAAGTTATCTACTGCTATCATTATGATACACATCATAAAACCAGGTATCTGATTTTCTGTTGTTATTGGCAAACACAATATTAAGGTTCTCATCACTTGTTTTCTATTTAGTGTAATATATCAATAAGATTTCTTTGACCATAATGGCAATATTTGACTATATATTTTTGTTGTTAACTGTACAGTACAATAAATCATTGCTCTTTATGCAACATACAAGATGTTGTAGCAGGTGCTCTATGGGCACATTGCTGTAAAAAATGCTACTGTCTAACAGCTGCTACAGCTTGAAATAGGTTACTAATAGCAGTAGTAGCTTTATGAAACATATGTATGAGTTATATTTTCCTGCCAAGTAGTGATCTGGAGGGGACAACTGCTAACTGCTTTACCTGCACTGTATATTATTGCATACTTATACTTTCAAGTATACAAGTTCAGGTGCTCTGCTTACAACACATTTCATATTACTACCATTACTTTTGTCTTCCACACTGGCATTCCAATCCTACCAATGTGTTCCCTCATGCCAAAGGAGTTGATAGAGTTAAGCCTACTGAATGCACAAGACAGGTATGCAGTTTGGTTATAAGCCAGCTGCAATAGCATTCTAACAAACACTACATGTAAGTATTCTTATCAATGCTGGAATTGGATGACAGTCCACCATGCTCTCTTGCAAGAGGTTATCTCAATACAAAGCATTTTAGTTGTCAGTGGTTCTCAATGGTCCCCGGTGGTCATCAATGGTCCCCAGTGGTCATCAGTGATCATTAGTGGACATCAGTGGACATCAATGGTCACCAGTGGTCATCAGTGGACATCAATGTAATTAGTGGTTATCAGTGGTCATCAGTGGTCATTGATGGTCATCATTAGTCATTAGTGGTCATCAGTGGCCATTAGTAGTCATTAGTGGTTATCAGTGGTCATTAGTGGTCATCAGTGGACCTTCTCCAGTAGCTTATCATAGCTATTAATAGAACCAAACCATTAATTTGGTGGTCTTGTGTATTTTGACTCTGCACAGGTAACTTCGCACTCTTCTTGTGACCTAAAAAGGATGTTCAAACAGTCATGTACAATATGTACATGTACATCTAGGCCTACATGTGTGTGTAAACAGTCATGTACAATGTACATATTACAATGTATGTGTAAACAGTCATGTACAATATGTACAGCTACATTATTATGTGTGTGTAAACAGTCACGTGCAATGTACATCTATGTGAATGCACAGAAGCAGTGAATATTAAAACAACAGTTATAAAATACCAAGTTGGTAAGAACTTGGAAATTTTACTTTCTTAGTAGTGAAGACTAAACGATGATAACACTACCCATTTCCAAGTTAATTCATAAAGGTCTTCAAATTGTGAAAATAATGAGATTAATATTATTTGAGATTAATATCTAATACTCACTCAAACCGATTCTCGTTTCCATTGCATGTGTAGTTGAAACTTTTACACAACCCAGTATCCGTGTCAAAGAAGTATCTTGTTGTTTTAGGAACGTCTGGACAATTGCCTTCTTGCTTTTTCTGTCTGAGGCAAACATCCTTTACCAAGTTAGCACACCTCTGGGTGCACTCTTGAAGGGTTCTAAAAGCGTGGTAAAGAAACGGCTCAGAGTTAGTTATGTGTTTTTTGCCTAGTTACAACATAAGTTTACACAATTACAGAAATTAACAGTTACGAAATATGTGATGAGAAACGTTCATATTATGCTGAGGTTTTTGGAGTAAGAACGGACAACTTACAAAGTGAAGAGAAGACAACTTTCATTTTTTGAGAATTCTCAAAGTATTCCCTACATTATAACATATAAAGTTTCTTATCCAGTATTTAGTGAATGTTGATGCATCATAATTATGTACATGTATGATATCAGGAGGTAACATTAAGCAAGGAAACACATAAATTTCAGAATAAAGGCTGATCTGAGGAGTGAGTGGCCAGACATGATCACCAATGTCTGGTACCTGGTACCTAAAGAAGAAGAATGATAGTATAGCACCTAACTGGGATTTCTAGGTGCTTTCACTCTATGAATACTTGTAAGGCTATGTTTGATTTGATCTGCACTCAGCACCCAATATTTCTATTAAATGCAGTTTTGTGAGAGATGGCTACCAGTGTAGCAAATTATTATCTTACAACAGCTCTAGCAGTGTATGATATGTACTATCACTATTTATTGTTTATTTTATGTTCTAGTAATACCACACACTAGTGAGATGTGACAATGAATCATACTTTTGTTTACAGTAGGTGTCTTCGCGACCTCTTGGGCGGACCTGGGTCGCAAATAAAAATCACAAGATGGCCGCCCGACCAAGGCCAGAAGGGCTATTGGCCTGGGATTTTGCTTGGCCAGACGAAACCATCCCTAGCTCGTCGGCACACCTGATTTCTTCGCGCGAAAACGAGGATTTTGCTTTTAGCCCAGGCCGGTGTGTTCGCGACCCTGTGACAGATGTGTGCCGGAAAATATTTTCGTAGGCCCTAAATCGGCCTGGGTCTGAAGCTTAGGTCGCGAAGACACCTAGTAGTGTTACGATTTAGAATTTACTGGAATGGCCTAGAACATTCTTATACTTGCTGAATCACAGATTCTAGAATATTCTATAGCAACTTATATATAAGCAGGCCAGTTCCAATTCCAGTTCAGTTGCTAATATGCCAGTGTTCAAGTAACTACACATTGCTAGTCTTGTTCAGCTAAATATTATAGCTTGTTATTTACTGACAATAAAATAGAAGTTCTGCACACAAAGAAGTATTTAGACATTCAATTGTCAATGTTAGTTTCAGCTGTACTTACACACTGAAACATAACGGTGTATAGTGGGTAACTCTATGGCCGATAAAATCACTACCCTCCATTCTCTAATAGTAAAAATCTGGAACCTGGAGGTTAAATAATAATACTTACCTAAAGTTATTTCCATTGCCAAAAGTTCCACCAAAGCTGAATAGTAGACAGTCTTGTGAATATGGATCATAGTAATATCTTGGTTCATCTTGTATAGGATAAATACCCCGACTCTTTGGTTGAATACATACACTTGTTGAAACTGAACATGTGTCTATACATTCTTTCTGAGTGCTGTAAATTAATAACAGAGCAGAAATCATGCAATGGCTAATTTATAGTACGACTTTGTATATCTGGCTGGAAAGCTGCTCGTAACGAATGTAGATCATGTACATACATGTATAGGTGAACATTCTACTTTACTAGAGATTCAAAATGAAAGAACTGAAAATAATACTAGCCATGAAACTACAAACTACATGATCTAAAACAAGTTTAGGGTGTTTGCTTCAATCCCATCTAGGTCTTTTACAATAATCTCATAACTTCGACTGCTAGCTTGTTAACTAGGGAGTTATTCAGATGTTAAATTGTACAGAAGAATTTTGAATTATTCCATTGATATAAGACATGTTATTTGGTATATATAATAAATATGCACTGACTCTTCCGCTTTTAAAATATGCTCTGAATATATGCCATGTATGCCTGCTTAACGGATGGGTCCCAATGCTTGATGCTAATTCCGTAACAAGAGTTGACATAATTAAATGTTATATTGTGGCAAATAATTCGCGAATCTTCAGTAAATGAGAGTTGTATTCTCTTCATTTTGTAAATTGTCCACTCTTACAAAGGATAAGGTTAGTCCATCAAGATTTAGTCATTTAGCCTATCAATTAATTTTGGTGAAATTCCATTTTCTCCATCCACATGCATCTGTTAAAGGGCTACAGAAATGATAATATTTTGTTTGGTATATCTAAACTTGAAGCCCTGAGGCTGCTATATTCACTTTATCAAAACTCTGAAAATAATTTGGGCTGGGATATGCCAGCATATAAAATCATCATGAAAAGTGGGTTCTGGAAAAGGAAGTCCTAAGTTACAGGGGTGTTGCCCACATCCTGTATGACGTGTGAAGGCCCATAGCTTGGCTCTCTAATTATAGTCCTGTGTAGGAGAGTTACCAGGTGCCCCATACTTACACTACAATCTCACAGCTATGAGCTTTCTGTAATTATTTGGCTTATGTAATCCTATGGTTTTCTCAACAACATGACCAGCCATTGAGTAATGCAGTACAAGCAGGGCAAGCAAAGGAAGCTATGAGTGAGGATATTGAGACAAAATTCCTTTAGTTGCTGATCAAAGCTTGTTGAGGGCTATGGCTATGTTGTAGTAATATAATACTTCTGCAGGTATTGCTAGTATAATACATGTATACATGCTAAATAATTTTTATATTTAAATTACAAGTGGCAATATAATATGCATGTAATAAGTGTTACATAGACCTACATGTACATCCAGACCTGTTTGAGATTATAAATATGTTCAACCACATGACTTAATAATGCAAATCATGTACATGTAGGTACAGATGTACATGTAGGTACAGATATACAGTAGTACTTGCATGAAAATATAGAGTAGATACTATATAGTATATACATTTTGTAGCATATACTAGATAGACTATAATATGTTATATAACATTGAATTATAAACACAGCATCCATATAGTATAACTGCTCAATTATGGAATAACTTGATACACCAAGATTAGTCTTAATCCCCTTAGCTACATGTATATAGCAGTAAGCCAAACAATCGCTACATATAAAACACCATAACCATGTCCTTGTCCATTAGTAGTTAATTATGTCTCTTTTGTCTGATGATTGCTTTATATTTCATTCTAGTATATAGCATGAAACTATTAGTAATAAAAGAGACAAAACAGTGAGATTCTACTAAATAGTATAACTACATGTATATAATAATATTATATGCATTATGGTCTAATACAGTATCAGTATGTACGTGTATTACAACGTGCATGCATTGTATTACTGTACATTAAAATATACTGCACTCTAACACAAACAAATATCACATTGGAGGGATAGGAAGTAATGCAACAGTTATTCTAGCCAATTGAGAGTTGGAGCCAAATGCTGTAGTAAGTAAATGCACACAAAACAAGAACACATGGCAGAACTGAGGTACTCTGTAGTAACAAGCAAAATTTTACCAAAGACAGCGATTAACTAGATCCAAGTTTCTGTTTGAAGCCTAGACTTGGAATAGCAGATTAGATGAGGAGATTGGGTACTGCTGGCATTAATTCCCACCCACTACCTATGCTGGAATTTCAGCTAAATTAACCACACTAATTTAATTGGCTAGGCCTTGTTATGTAACAACTTCCATTTTGTTTCCACAGTTACAGAGTAAACAAAGTTTACATCCTTTGTAATTCAATATGGCAGAATGAGAGATTGCAGTGTTTTCCATTTGCAGAAAACAGACAAACTGATTATGTTATATGAATTTTTGTGGTATATATGAAAAAATAATAACCTATATAACATAATTGCTACATGAAAAGGCATGATTTCAGTAGTACTTTAAGCATGCACTGAGGTAGAGGCTAGCCAGTAGTACAATGTACAGTGTAATGTAATTGGAGTATTGTATCTTGACTCTACTCTCACAAAATGATGTCAGGGTTTGTAGCTGCAGCTCAGGAAGTAGACTGAATGGTATTTTATGTACAAATAAATATAGTAGATAGAGATATACTACTTACTCAAATAGGTTTCTATTACCAGGTGTTCCTTCATCTTTAACTGTGTAACAACCTTGTAGTACTTGGTTATAATAGTACCGGTATGTGGGTATTATATAGCTAGGGATCATATTTGGCAACTCAAGGCATGTCCGATCTAAAATATTGAAACATAATCTCATAACTTCTACATAAATATTTTAGAAATATAGATTTTTAGAGATTTTGTAAAGAAAAGGAGAACACTAGCACTAAGAGGGAGTTATGATAAAACTAATTATCAGTAACCATTCATGATTACCCAATGTCAGGGAGTGATAATTTTATGATTTATTTAAGCTCTAGAGCAGGGGTTCCAAACTTGGGGTACGTTCTAGAAATCTAGGGGGTACAAAACAAGTTATCAACTTAATACATTTTTCACAGTGACTTTCAGTTACGAACTATTAATTATGAATAATCATCATTATCTATTACTGAACTGAACATCAAATGGCTTGCTGATACAAATGAAGTTGGGCTAAACCAGTATGAAAACCATAAAACACTACAATTGATGAACGCTACATTACATATTTACCATTAAATAATTAATAAATAAAAATTTCATACCATCTTGCATATTTTTACTTGCTTAGATGACTACATTTTATATAATGCACACGCAGGGCTCTCAAGTTGCTCAGTCAAAAAATCCGAGCAGATGCACCATGTACCGCAGTGTGAGCAGTGTAGCAGTATTATTCTACTAGCAATTGGTCAGATATATAATTAAGCTGGTGGTCACCTACATGTACATATCTATTGCTCTATGGAGTTAGCCTAAGTAATTTCTCATAGCCTAATAATCTCAGTACATACACTTAATTTATTCCTTATCCTTGGAAAGTAATAGAATCGGTAGCTTTTTCCTAAGCAAATCACAAGCTACGAGATAAACTGAAGATTAATTTGGAGATTGTAAAGCATTTCAATTGAAAATATAGCTAATGTGAGAAAATCTCCCAAAATCCGAGCAAATCATTAATAATAGAAAACCTCCCGAGCACTCCGAGCAAGCACTGAAAATCCGAACTGCTCGGGGAAAATCAGAGAACTTGAGAGCCCTGACACGTGTAATATTAATTCAATTAAACCAAATATATTCTTGATTAAACACAGTTTTCCAAAGGGGTGCGTTGTTCTCTACAAAGGGCTACAAGGGGGTACGTTGTTTGCTAAATGACTGCTAAGGGGTACTTAGGCTTAAAAAGGTTGGGAACCCCTGCTCTAGAAGTACATGTAGCATATTATATGGACTCATTATAGCTGTCACAGATTGTAAAAATAAATATAATTAGGCCCTCTACTGTCAGGAAATGGATATGTTACTGCACTATTGATTTGTATAATTCATCTTTTTACTCTGTACAGCTTTTCAATATTACTAGCAATTAATTCAAAACTAGGAAGAGTCTGATGTAAAATTGATGACTGACTGCTACCAACAAGCAAGATAATAATATAGTTTAATATTCACTCACCGGAAGTGTTCACATTTGGGATAGCTGTGAGAGTTACCAATAAGATGGTAAAGAGGAGACAGTTGTTCATCTTGTGTGATGTTTAACTTGGGATCTGTAACTGGTGTCTATGTAGCTGCATATCGCTCTCTCTCTCTCTCAACTACACTAATGGGCAACTCTATTTCCCTCATTTATAAGTAAGGTTACACATAATACCTTACCTAACATCTTATAACTTGCTTTATGTTGTTTGAGTATTTATTTGTGTTTAATCCTCAACTACAGTAGTTTAATCCTGAACCACTAAGTACAAAAGTATGCACTCCTTGAATCATTTCTTTGTGATAGAATACCCAGTTGTCTGGGATTATTATAATAATAATATATCTACATTGTAGATCTACAGACCGTATATTGTTGTATGTACAATCATCTACTTTGCTGAGAGGTTTATAGTAAAGGAATGACCTAACTCTATTATATCAGCTGTCAACACACAAGCTGCTACTTGTACATTGTATAATGTCACCAACAGTAACTAGGATACAACCAGGTGTTACCATAATGCAGTCATAAGTTACTATATACACTGTACATGTATTTACTACCAAGACTTACTCCACTACAACTATAAGCTACTGTTTAAAACTATAATACTGTTATTGTTACACTTTAATAAGATTATACTCTCTGTGCAAATAATAGCATACTGACAGCCATAAAATGATATTTACATTATGAATGTCCCAGTGCCTAGTGCAATATTGTTGGAGCTATACTGTATTAACTAGTAACAATTTTATGAGCTAGCTAGCTGCATTTCAAATTAATATAATAAATGCTGGCACTGTCAGCAAGCAAAGGACAACATGTTTGTTATGGATAAAATGAATAAATAACCTTACAGATGATGTTGATACAATGGAAAAATGGTGGGCCATGAATACACCGTCTTACCATGTACAGCAGATGAACTGTTTATTATTAAAGGTTATTATGGGCGAGTCCTGTTCCTATAACTTACCAAGGTTCACTAACACTTTTCTATCATTTAAACATGATTAGCAATGTTAGGGGGTTTGGCCATTTTCTATATATTGTATTATGTATTTTTAGCAAGGAATTTGTTTTTGTGCCGTAGAGGCCCCGGGTTCAAACCCCAGTCAGGAACTGGTATTTTCATGGATTTGAAACAAATCTCTGACTGCTCAAAAGCAAATTCCTTGCTAAAAATACATTATACAATGATTAGAAATATCCTACCAAGTTATCTTTGTTTATTATTTTTCGACATGAAACTTTTTAAATTTTCTCCCTCTCCTTCTGCCAAAATTCAATAATTAGTTATAACAGACTGCATAGCATTGTATAATAATCCATCCTGTATAGCTATAATATCTCTGTTTAGTTTATACTGCTTTATACTGCTATTTCTAAGACAGAGCAAAGAGTAAACAAGTTATTTTCTTCTCTGAAGTTAAATAACACTGCACTGCATAGTGCACATTCAGTGGTATTATAAAGAGCAGCTATGGTCTAATGTTTAAAGTTTTGGACTTCCATGACTGTGATAGATCCAGATTATTAGCTGCTATTAAGGGCATAAAGTCTTATGATGCTATAATTGTGCTATTTTGTCTCCTTCTCCACCCCAAAATAGAAGAGCGCTAATCTCTTCAGCTCCTGGCTGTCTTACCTGGGATTGATTATGGGAAGTAAAACCTGCAAGCATTTTATCTACATGTACATTGAAGACTAAAAATTAAAGTAAAAATTTGAAGTTAGATTTTAATAGATGCAGGAAATCCTCTGTTAATTTATTCAATTCAGCAGAATTTTGCTTGCACATGCATTTTGGGTACAAATAATGTTATACAATATAACTATGGGTAGATAACACAATAAGTGTAATAACAATATTTATCATTGTGAAAGCTTACACAATAACATGTTGAAAAACACAATCTCCATTTTGTACACGTGTAAATAAGATAATTATTAGTTTAGGCTGAGAACAAATTATGCATGTACAAGTTGTATGTCTTGTTTTTGTAAGCCGTACTACTGTTGACAGTGAAATCACATGTAGGAGCAGATAATTGTTCACTAGAGAGTGGCAAGCTTCACCGATGACAAGGTGAACTAAAAGCAGCATAATTTGATGCAATTATATAAACATTAAATTACATAAATATCTTGTAGAAAACAGGAGATACATTGAAGCAAGTTCCACAGCAGTTTATCACATTGTATTCTAGTAAATACATAGGCCTACTCAGCTATGATTACTAGATGTAAAATAACCAATACAGTAATGCAAAACAGATTACAACTAGTGAAGTATACATCACTATGTAGATGTCCTGCAGAAAGAAAGTTTGTATTACTAGAGAGTTAATGAAACTTCTACTTAAGAAGTTCCAGAATTCTGTTAAAACCAGAACAGGTGAGCTCACATTCTTCCTTTGTCCTGAAAAAAAGAAAATACATTGTAATAGTAAACAGATAATAAATTGTTTATCAAAATAAAGCATCGTCATCCTTACTATCCTATTGAGATATATGCAATTGTAAAACTATTACATTTATCCAGTCTAAAAATATACCAGCACTTTCTTCATACATTGGCCAATCAACAACTATGACCTCAGGTTTCGCGAAAACCGGCATGATTTAAAATATTACTGCTCATTTTAAAATGGTGTCAAACAAGCGGCTATTTTTTGCCTGAATAGCTCCAGTGTGAATTGAGTTTAGCTCTCCTGTTACAGTTTTGAAAAAAGGCTATCTGCTTTAAGGACTTCGGCATTTTTGGCTTTACTATGTGCAGAGAGTCTTTACTCTTAACTTGACTGTGCATAGACTATTTTCCAGTATAGAGTTACATTAGTTCTAAGACTTTAGCGGAAAGCTGGGTGATAACTTACTCAAATCTGTTCTCATTTCCACCACATCCCGTGTAGATAAAGTGTTCACACTTTCCATTGGCTGTGTTGAAGAAGTATCTGGACTCATTAGCACTAGCTGTACAGTTTCCCTCCTCTTTCTTATCACTTAGACATGCGTTTACTACTAACACTTCACACTTGTGGTAGCACTCATCATATGTCCTGCAAATATGGACCATAAATACAAATACATGTTTGACTTCCATGTAGACTACACTAATTCCATCCTTTTGCTAAAGTTCTGTGTCGAACATTAGCTAGAGATTTCCCTCTATTTAGCTTCTTGAACGCCAACTTTGTCCTTGATTTCTGTTCAGCTTTGAAACAAGTTGATCAGGTGTCTGCATGACTTTTTCAAGCTGCTAAACCAATAATTAGTTTTGAGAGTCCAATAGCATCCCTATTGTAAGAAACTGAATATGAGAAGTGACCCAAGGTGCTTGAAGGTAGCCTACTTGAAAGTACATCTACATGATCTTCAAATGATTAGCCTATCAGTGCAGTTCTGAATTGAATTATAAAGACATTGGTGAATGAAAGAGTAATAGGCCTACATACATGTATGTAACTACTGCTAGCTGATAGTATTATACCAATAAATATAAGAACTTACTGGAATCTATTACCATTTCCTGCTTCTCCTCCATACATAAACCTTTCACATCTTTGACTAGTAGCATTGTAGAAATATTTCATCCTGTGATATAGATTATTATGGTAATGAAGGGCACCCAAGTCACTTGGCTGGACACAAACACTTGTTGAGTTGAAGCAAGTCCTCCTGCATTCTTCTCTAGACCTGTTTGTCGCAATGAATCTTATAGATGAAATCATAATAAATTTGTTTCATTTCATTTAAGACATCAACCTTATCTCATAACCACAGTATTGGAATAAAGCACTTTCATGATGTGTAGGCTAAATGACAAAATTTACAGGTTTGCTATAAAGAGAGAGCAAATTAGTCACAAAGTTTCTCAATCTACAAATAAAAGCCGTTTCTTTACAAAAGTATATTTCTAGAGTAGATACAGAAACAGTGATTTTTAACTGAATAGCTCAGCTTACCCAAATCGATTTCTGTTTCCCGCTTGACCACGATAGCCCATCAGGTAGCAGTCTCCCCATGCTTGGCGGAAAAAGTAACTTCTTATACTTTGATTACCACGTCCAGGATCTGATCTATCCATACATGATCGATCTAAAGTAATTTATGAAAAACCAAAAATAATGTACCCATAGTTAACTTCATATCATTGTTTGGCTAACACTAAATATGACTAACTATTTCCATTATCAGCAGTTCAAGATGAATAAATATGAAAACCCGTGAATGAAGGTGCAACCATGAGGTGCAATGCTCCACTCAAGTAGGCCTAATGCCTTTAAATTTTTTTTATTTTGATTTGAAACTAAATCAAGCTTTAGGCTACAGTTTCAGGTGAATCTTCTGCATGGAAAGGAAATAAATCTTCATGCTCTTTACAAACTTTGCTAACATTTTTGGAGAAACCAAAACAGAGTATTTAGCTCTTTTTATATATGATGTCAAGATTTAACGCTTTTCGAACCAGTCAATCAACTGACTACCACCTCAGTGCATAGTAGAATATAAAGTTTCAGTTACTTATAGGCTACATGTATTATCTAGTCAACTGATGCTCGTATAACTGGATCAACACGGAGGAGTTTAGGAATCCAGAATTGAATGATAAAATTTGTAAGTTATATTTAAATAAATATAATACTTACCAGAAGGTTTCACATATTGGATCATCACACTGATGAATGCGAGTAAGACTAGATATAAACAATTCATAATGTTATGATATGACAGATATCTATATTATAGTAATGGCATCTATGTTATCTCTCACCAGCTTACAACCTACTGTGATGTTAGTAGCAACTAAAATGTACTGTAGGTTCACTTTATAAATTATACATCTTGGTATATCTTTTGTGTCTCATAGGATTGCCTGTAATACTGAGTTTCACCTTATTATTGTATGAAGTCACATGGTTTGTGTATTGTATTGTTATACAATGAAATCATTCTTAGACTAAGCTCTTTCTAGAAGACTGGACCAACAACAATATTCCATTATCTTTGATTACAACCCTGGGATTATTTCACTAGAATATAGAATGTATTTTGAAAGTTGGATGAGAATACCAGTAATGTTATCCTAGTATAGTCATTTACTTAGATTCTCAGTTCTCACAGGTTGTTCATTCTTTGTCTAGGCAAAAGGAGCCAACAAGTTGGCCTTTTCAATCTGCTACCTAGTGTAATGTCATCCCTTTCCTATACCTGGTCTTACCTTATACTTACATAATACCAGTACATACCTTATACTTATATAATACCAGTACGTACCTTATACTTATATAATACCAGTACGTACCTTATACTTATATAATACCAGTACGTACCTTATACTTATATAATACCAGTACGTACCTTGTACTTATATATTACCAGTATGTACCTTATACTTACATAATACCAGTACATACTTTATACTTATATAATACCAGTACGTACCTCATACTTATATAATACCAGTACGTACCTTGTACTTATATATTACCAGTATGTACCTTATACTTATATATTACCAGTATGTACCTTATACTTATATATTACCAGTATGTACCTTATACTTATATATTACCAGTATGTACCTTATACTTATATATTACCAGTACGTACCTTATACTTATATATTACCAGCACATACCTTATACTTATATAATACCAGCACGCACCTTATACTTATATAATACCAGCATGTACCTTATACTTATATAATACCAGTACGTACCTTATACTTATATAATACCAGTACGTACCTTATACTTACATAATACCAGTACGTACTTTATACTTATATAATACCAGTACGTACCTCATACTTATATAATACCAGTACGTACCTTGTACTTATATATTACCAGTATGTACCTTATACTTATATATTACCAGTATGTACCTTATACTTATATATTACCAGTACGTACCTTATACTTATATATTACCAGCACGTACCTTATACTTATATAATACCAGCACGTACCTTATACTTATATAATACCAGCACGCACCTTATACTTATATAATACCAGCACGTACCTTATACTTATATATTACCAGTATGTACCTTATACTTACATATTACCAGTATGTACCTTATACTTATATATTACCAGTACGTACCTTATACTTATATAATACCAGTATGTATTTCACAATCACATTTTATGGGTTATTATGTGGAGACTAACCTCCCCAGAAGCAGGTTTAATCAGTTGTTCCTGGAGCCTTAATAAAGACGCTTCTGTACTAGGTCACACTAACTGTGCCATAGTAACTGTGCCATACTAACTCTGCCATACTAACTGTGCCATACTAGTTGTGCTATACTGTGTCATACTAACTGTGCCATACTAACTGGGTCATACTAACTGTGCCATACTAACTGTGCCATAGTAACTGTGCCATACTAACTCTGCCATACTAACTGTGCCATACTAGCTGTGCTATACTGTGTCATACTAACTGTGCCATACTAACTGTGCCATACTAACTGTGTCATACTAACTGTGTCATACTAACTGTGTCATACTAACTGGGTCATACTAACTGGGTCATACTAACTGTGCCATACTGGGTCATAATCTTTAGGCCTGTATGAGATTAGGTGATAGGTTGCAGGCTGGTGCAACAGGGAAGCAATATTTTTTATAAAGGACATTTAGGTATAACATTTTTGGTTACACAGGTTGTCACTCGTTTGCCCAGTCCTCTCTATTTAGAGAAGCAATAACTTGAGAAGTATGACAAGTATTTTGACATACACATTTGATATGCATGTATGATATTTATCATAACATAATATAGATGATCAGTGTTATACAATTATAGAAATAATTGCTGCAATATAAAGTATAAATTTAAAACCCTCAATAGCATTTAATGCGTACATTTATTTCAAATTTCATAAAGCATAATAAGAATGATGTAGGCTTACATGCTACATAATGCGTACCATTGATATATTATAACATATTTTGCTTATGTCAGCAATATTGATATTTAGTTTACCAAGAACTCCTCAGGCTTAGGTAATTATGCTTCATTCCTATATTATGATAAAACTCTTGCAAGCCTATACGAACATGAATGTACAATAGAATAATAAAAAATACAAAATATAAGCTTATGATATTAGAGCTTTAATCAGTATATAAGCAAAATATGTTATAATACATGCATTGTATGATTATATCTACCGGTAAAGACCAGGGATTAAAATATCTGTAATTCACACAATTAGAGTCTGCTATAACTATGAAAATAAATAATAGTCACCCATAGAATTTACACAATTTCTGTTTGGTGTCTTTATTTAAACAAAGGCAGAGCAAGAGAGTTCACAATCCTCCATTGATCTACAAATATAACATCAATCGGATTAACACTTGGCAACAAGTCCAAAATAAAATAATATAGCACAAAGGGGGCCAAAATATGCACTGTTTTAGTTTTTTGTTGGCCACATCAGAGTTAGGACTTAACAATATGCAAGTACATTGACATTATTGAAGAAAGAGTAGAAGAGAGGAGAATAGTAAGAAGTAATTTATCCATACTTACTCAAACTGGTTCTCGTTACCGGAGCAACCGCTATAAATGAAGGGTTCACACTGCAGAGTGTGCTTATTAAAGAAATATCGTTTCAGATTCTGCCGACAGTGGCCTGGCCTCATCTCATGCTGAAGACACACCCTTCTCATCAGCTGCTCACACCGATTCTGACATTTCTTCAGTGTCCTACAAAAGTGTGTTATGGTATACGTTTGAATTATTTCTAAAAGAACACAGATGAAAAAGGAGAGAGCAGTAGCTATTGTTTAGGGAACTTACAAAAACTTGTTTCCATTTCCATTTGACCCTCTATAGTAGAAGAGTTCACAGATGCCGGTTAGTGAGTTGTAGAAGTATCTGGGATATAAACCACCAGAACCAGATCCTGGGTCTTTAGGTAGTATACAGACGCTAGTTGATGCTTCACAAGTGTCAATGCATTCCGCCTCAGTCCTATAAATAACAATTTTAAACTCTCTGTCAACACACAGGGTTACTCAATTTACATTAACATCAAATTTAGATTTCTTTATCCTTTATTCTGTGACCAGGATATAGATAGGTTAGATCTATTTGGACTCACTCAAATCTGTTATCATTTCCTCCCACACCAGTGTGGAAAAGTGTGTCACACCTTCTTGTAGTAGAATTATAATAATAATATAACCATATTGGTCTTCCATATCTTTCTTCTTTGGGAAACAAACATCTTAGATCTAAAGTAACAGAAAATCCAAGTAGAATTCCTTTGTCTACATAATTATATTATGCATGTATATACTTGTACATGTATATACGTTGTACAATATGTATATAATGTGTGTGTGTGTATTTACTGTATTATAATATGTGTACGTGTATATTAACTATACACTTGCACTTGTACAATATAAACGGCATACATGTATATACAATTTATATAATCTCTATATGTACATGTATCTATTATTGAGTAATGAAAAATTGCGAACAAAAAACAAAGCGGAACAGAGAAAGTATCATACACGTGGTCAAACTGTTTGTAAAGCAAGGTGATCATAGATGTGTGTCTCCTTTACTGCTTATTCAGTACCAGTGAGACTTCTCTTTTAAGAAAGTAGTGGTGTAGTGGTACTGTGTTCTGTCCACAGCGCTAGAAAATTAATTAGGTACCACATGGTCAGGGTTCAGACCCCAGTCAAGGATGAACAATTCCTACCAAACAGTCCTTGGCTGCTCATAAATATATTTCCAAGCAAGAAAAATGTTACACATTATCGTGATACTAACTAATGTAATGTTTACACTCACCTGAAGAAATAGCATTGCTGATGAGTACAGTGAGTAGTATACACACACAATGAATATTAAAGCAGTACATAGTTACTCTGTGTAATACAAGAATCAACTTTAGTGATTGGTAATACTAGAATTCACTTGTGTCTGTAGGTGAAGTGTTACTCTAAGCTTATATACCCTTTACTCCAGGAACTACTGTAATTCATAAAAACTATGATAACATCACACACTGTTGCAATATTCAATTCATTATAATTAGTGTCTGCTACCAGCAGGCATGTAGAAACACATGCAACTATAATTATAGTCATAGTGTCATGACTACATTTTGTAGGGGGTTTGTTAACTGATCAGCGGACCAATCACATTGTACAATTCAGTAAACAAAGGTAATGGCACTGAGCCATATACAAGTTTAATTAATTCAGACCTAAAAATATTACCAACTATTCTAATCATCAGCATACACCTTCTAATAATAGCTATAACTAATTAAGTATTTTTACTTACTATATTTACCTTTCTAGAAATAGCACAGTTATTGTAAATCGTAAAATAATTTTCAAATAAATAAACCTTAGTAAAGTAGGACCGTAGACAGCTAGAAAATATTTAGGGGTTTCAGTTTTGGAATCAAGTATTCTGTTTAGAAAATAGATGTTGTTTTCAGCATAAGAGTGTTGAGATCTGTACTAGGACAAAACGTACGTACTGTACTGCATATTCATACAATTAATGTGAGGAGTAGAATGTACGTACTGTACTGCATATCCAATGTGAGGAGTAGAATGTACATACTGTACTGCATATCCAATGTGAGGAGTAGAATGTACGTACTGTACTGTATTGTATATCCAATGTGAGGAGTAGAATGTACGTACTGTACTGTACTGCATCTCCAATGTGAGGAGTAGAATGTACGTACTGTACTGTATTGTATATCCAATGTGAGGAGTAGAATGTACGTACTGTACTGTACTGCATCTCCAATGTGAGGAGTAGAATGTACGTACTGTACTGCATATCCAATGTGAGGAGTAGAATGCACATACTGTACTGCATCTCCAATGTGAGGAGTAGAATGTACATACTGTACTGCATATCCAATGTGAGGAGTAGAATGTACGTACTGTACTGCATATCCAATGTGAGGAGTAGAATGTACGTACTGTACTGCATCTCCAATGTGAGGAGTAGAATGTACATACTGTACTGCATCTCCAATGTGAGGAGTAGAATGTACGTACTGTACTGTATATCCATACAATTAATGTGAGGAGTAGAATGTTTTATGGTGAAGGAAATACTCTTCTCATTAGGAAACAGCTGTTGTTACTTTAACAAACTGCTCTTTATTGAAATGTAGAAATACAAAGCGATATAATACTTTGTAATACAATTACTATCCAGCTTAAACTGCTGGTAAATTGAGAAAAATAATTTATTGTTGATATACTTGAATACTAATAACTAAGAATGTTACCAAATAATGAATAATTTGAAACAGCTACTATTCTACTATATTGGCATGATTCATCAAATCGATCCTCATTGACAGTGATGCTCATTAGCATTAGAGTTAGACAGTCTGGCTAACAGTTATAACACCAAAGTGAAAGTAAACGTACATACTGTGTATGCGGCCAATTTTGTGTGACTTGAAAATTGAGGGTTTGGCCATGCTTTTTATGCGATATTTACAATTAACAAATCATTTAATTTCGCATATGTAGAAATAGCCCAATTGTGACAAAAGATTTGAACCCGGAGCTAAAACGCGCCTAATTACCTAGCACAGTGGAGAGACATAATATTAATAATGCGCTATTTCACCTGCGCTGGTGTACTGAACCAACAGCACAGAGACTTCTCAGTTCTCTATGGCCACCTTGCATCAGCCTCGGCACCCCTTATTAATATCCCATTTCTAACACAAGCCTCTGCTTAATTCAAACCGGTATTCACAAGGTCACCAAACGGTATTCATGGCTATGCCAGACACTATTTAATTTTCAGCTCTTAGCTTGTATGTGAAGATTAAAATTTAAATCTATGCCAGCAAATTTTTTAGCTGATTTTACCGATTTTGGCAAAATGGCACAGAGCTCACTTTGTACATGTACATGTACAGCGTTGAGGGAGAGAGAGAGATTCAATCAGATGAAATGCTGTTCCCTTGTTAAAATTGAAGTTTTCCCATTTGAGGCCCAACCCAATTGCTTCATCCGCAAGCATGGATCTCAGTCTCCTAACTATATTGGGCCAAAGTGAAATACTATATTATATAATTAGCAACAGGAAACAGAAATTTCCATAATTGTTACACAACCCAACATATTTTTTTAGTCAATGATTACATAATAATTCATACCATCCCTTTTCTATCCTTAGTTCATACTGCAATACAAGTACATTTGTACATGTACATGTAGTGTTATATTTAATTGATTCATTAAAATAAACAAATAGAGGGTTTGGAATAATTATAATGGTACCCTGCAATGTCAATGGTTAATCACAATTCATCTTGTGGTATACCAAAAGGAATTTATCAGTGGGTGTGAGAATATTTCCTCATGTACTCCATAGATCCTGTAGTAAGTGATACACAGTGTAGTTACAGAATTATAATTCTAACCCAGTAACCAAGCTTACACATAGAAGTCACGGATTTCTGAAAACAGTAGCATTGTATATCCGACATTTATCCTAGTTATGTAGTACTTTTTACATAATTATATTATGTATATCACGATTCTATTATACATACATTAAATGGTACATGCGCACAATGATATACAGCTAAATAAAAAGTACTTTTTATATTAATGTCCCACCATTGAATATTATGTGTATTTGACTATTGATCAACTTTGTCATGTATGGTGTTTATGCATATGTAAGAGTTGGATTGTTGGCAATTTTCCGCCATAAATAAAATTGTTTTGTATTTCGTATTTAGTAGCACAATACATGTGCTTGCAGCACATCTACTATGTTAGCTAAATATGAGCAATAAAACACTTGGCATGTTATTCTTCGCTTTGGCTTACTGCAGTAGATACTTTTATAAAAGACGACTTCTTTAGACAGTACTTGTAGATTACTAGAGCAATAAATGAATATCACACATGCACTATTTTTTGTTGTAAAGTATTTGGGTCTGGCCAGACTTGTAGCAAAGTTTTATAATTTATATGTCAAAGAATTTATTTTTGAGCAGCCACCAAGTTACAAATGACTCATCCCAAGAGAGGAGTGGGCCAGAGCCTCCACAGTACCAAATAAACACTGAGAGTCATTTTAGCTCAGCTCAGTCTATTTCCTAACTGCAGGTTTTACACTAACTAAGGATCTGACTTTCTCACAAGCATTTTATAGAATGATTGGGTTCTTCTTGTAAATGAAAGTAGTGTTGAGTACAGACTGTGGCAGTCATAAATTGGTAAAAAATAAAATAGTTTATCAACTGTGTGTGTGTTCTGCCCTCGAGCAGGTCTTTCATCATGCTCCTCTCCAGAACTCTCTATCTTCCGCCTCTCTCTTCATACTATGGTATTCTTTTCCACTCTTTACGTCATCTAACATCATCATTATTTTTCTCCCTTTGGGCTCTTCCCTTCCATCCTTCCATCTATTACATCCTTCACTAACCCCTCATGTCTCAGTACATGACCCACCCATCTCTTTTTCCTTGACCTAATTGTCTGTACCAACAACCAGATACTGTATGTGTTGTTTACTAATATTAAATTATTTGAACTGTCTGGCTAATAATGTTATAGTTGGGTTGAATTTGGGAATTGTGAAATGCATACATTAGTCTGATTTCCTGCAGTGCACAAAGGTCTGTTTGGTGGAATTCAGTTATTGGATGGCCAGGAAGCTTAAATTTACATAACTATTTATATAACTAGTCAGTAATTATTCATGTGACATATTTTAAGCTCATGTTTATCTGGCAATAGGCCTACATTTCTATTAATCATTTATACAGTGAGCCAATGACAGGGCAGCGTAAATATTTTATTCCATTTACTGTTTAAAAACCATTAAATAATAATATGCATTACATAGTGTTTTGATGGTCTGTATTTTATTATATTTGAAACTGACCCATATTATTATTTATAAGATGCAGACAGTATATAGATATAATATTACTTAAAATATCTTGCTAAAACACCAAACATACATGTATATGAGAAGAATGCTAATAAAGTGTGCCAAGTCAATGTCAGTTATATAATTCTGGTTAGCCAAGAGTAAAAAGGTGAATATTTAAAATGCAAATTGTTTCTACTCGTCTCTTCCTGGAATATTCATCTAGTTGCATAATGTCATGGAATAAATCTATACTTCCTAACCAATTCTATACCAGATATATAGGCCTAAGTCTAATCATAGTTGTATAGAAAAGAAACTTTTCATTGGAAGAGAATATTTGACATAACTAGATGTACTCAAGACATGTGTTTCAATGATAGTCTTCATTTTGGTTGTAAGTTTCATGTAGGCTGAGCAAGTTTTGAATCAGGTTAACATGAGATGTTCCTACTTATTGCATCGCGCAATCACATAAATTCAATTTTTCTAAAATCATGAACGACCGAAATTTACATATCAACTTTACTATGCAGCATTGAAATACATCAAAAAATTTTAAATGCATCAAGGTGTACTGTTTCTCCCGGCTTAATGCAGTCGGGAAAGTTGGCGCTGGTTTACATGTCTGTAGACATGACTGTATAATACAAATTGGGATACAGACAACAAATAACTTCAGTTATGAATGGGCATTAAAATAATTAAAGTACTTTTGGTATTATTATTTGCCGAAGCTAGCTAATCCTGGGATTTACTAGAGTCTATTTATAGTTTATATATGTACATTATATGCAGGCATACATGTATTATACACTATAAGCAATTGTTACTATAAATATTTTATTATTTCTTATAAAGTATTAAAGAAATACATCCAGTGATCATGCTTGGTTTGGAGGATTTAAATATTATCCATAGTAACAGCTGTACCACCACAAAACATGAAACATTTATTTTATTCATCTGTATTCTTAGTCTCTGGGCATATTCTAATCTCATGGTTCAGAAGATAATGTGGAACATAGCGACATCTTAAGCTTTCTACATGTGTATATGTGTGTACAGGCTTATATATAGAATTAAATTTATGAATCTTTTATTGTATGTATTATCCAGTTTGGTAACCAGGGTGCTCAGTGACATCGCAATAGTGAAATTTTATAGTTTCCTGTAGTAAAGCTTGTTGAAGGGGTATATAAGGCGTGCAGGGCAACTATAGAACTCATATCAACGTCCATACTCAGGCAGTACATCAAATCTAACATCTATATTATATCAGTATTATTGTGCATTAGTAAACATGGGTTTTCTCTCACTTCTATGTACTTTGTTAGCAGCTCTTATCCTAACCATCAATTATGTCGAAGCTTCTGGTAAGTTTCAGTCTGACTCATCTTGAATAATAATTACACTACATGTATAAATAACTTTGCTTGCAACTTGATGTTCATAAATCATATACAGTATTTTACAACAATAATACAACATAAAACTGATACCCTAAGCATAATAATAATAAAAAATTGTAAGACTTTTCTACAATGTATATAATAATTGGTTTAAGGGTATGAAGTTTTAAAACGCCCGAAGTACAAAATGGTTAATAAATTTATTTGTTTTTACTTTTATTAAGTTTGTTTAGTATTTTTATTAAATCTGATCAGGGAAACCGAGAACATTTTCTTCAATCGATTCCCATCTAAAACACTACAAACTGTGGATTCTGTTAGTTGAACGTGCAATTTTTAGTTTTATTGACTCTTGAGCTTGATGACATCGAGTAAATTTTATGTTTTTATTTTAGATCGTCAATGCATGGAATCACCTGACGGTGGTCATGGCCACCATGTGTCTGGTAACTTCTACTATAACTCCACAGACAGACAATGCTACCATTTCACCTACCATGGACTCGGTGGGAATCGCAATCGGTTTGAGTACGTTTAACACTAAACTTAGCACTGAATCTGCCAACCCAATAATATACAATATAGTTTATGAATTGTCATGCAGTAGCATTTTTGTGAAATAGCTTATTATTTCGGATTAAAGTGAGACGGATACATTGAATTATTTTTGTAATATGGTAAAATAATTTAGTCAGTCAAGTTTTCTTTTGCTATTGGCTTCAAGTCTGATAAAATTGACCTTTTCCATATTGTAGAACGCAGGATGACTGTGAATATATTTGTGGTGCCTCAACTAGTGTCTGTATTAAGCCCAAAGAGATTGGACATGGTTCTACCCCAGTAACCAGATACTATTACAATGCAGCAAGCAAGCGCTGTCAAGCATTCATATATAATGGAAGTGGGGGTAACGGCAATAACTTTAGGTACGAAGATTAAATTATTTAGTCCACAATTTGATGTTTAGTATTTCGACTTAATATATAGATGTAGATTGTGGAAAAAACTCAACTCTGAAGAATCCTCTCCATAAATCCGCTAATTACAGCTACACTGTAGTTACAGGCTGAAGCTGTGTTAGTTAACAGTGCGATGAGTTAAGTTTACTAATTATACAATCGCTGCTATGATGCAATCGTACATCTGCCTGTAGGAGACTTACAGACTGCAATTACCGATGTCAGAATCTAGTAAAGAACGCTTGTCTTACTCATAAAATGAGAGCTGGTGACTGTCGTGCAAGCGGAGAAAGAACCAGATATTTCTATGACCATGATGAAGGAAAGTGCAAACCATTTACTTATAGATGCAACGGAAATGAGAACAGATTTGAGTGAGTAATCATCAAACTAATTATTTAGATTTTATGGGTTACAAACAAAATTACCAACTTTACCAATATCTACATATGTGAGCATGTGAGCCTACCTATGTGTACACCTTTATAAATATACTATAGCCTATGTTTCATGCTCTAACTATGTATGTACAATATTTACTATAGCCTCTGCTCTTATGCTTTGTAGAACCCAGGTAGAGTGCGAGGTCACATGCTTGGCATTCAACAATGTAATCTACATGTAGAAGAAAATCTGCACCTAGCTGCAAGCACATCTACTGGCATATTTACTTGCTGTATTTTTCATAGTTTGTGTATTATGGAGAAGATCACAATTTCCACAAAATCATGAAGCGCTTTTCTTCTTTATTTAGTTCCTTTAATCTGTGAGTGTGTATAGAATTTATTAGAAATTCGTCAACAACTGAACAAAAATTCCGTATTACGCACCCATATCATAATTGTATTGTATATCATTTGAAAATAACATTAATCTACTGCAATAAAATGCTGCATTAAGGTAAATGCAAAGTTACATTCGTTAAAAATATTTCTACATACTTACGCACACTTAAACTTGTATATTCTGTAGCAATTGCACATTGTATAAACTTGCAAAATGATTTTCTGTAATCGTACTGTATATGCTTTTACATTGTACAGCGTATATCTTACTGACGCCTAGGCCTAAGCAGAACTTTTCAGCTCTTAAATGCTTCATTAAAATAAATTATAGTGTGATGAAAATACACCCCTCTTGTTTCTTTAATATTTTTTAATTTCAATGTATGTCACAGTGTTATTAATATTAAAAAAATACATGTGAATATAGCAATGATAATTATTGTTATTTACCCCTTGCTCACATTGATACATAAGTAATTTGTTAAAATAATAATTATGCTAGTTACTTATGGCTAATTACATGTATATTATACATCATTCATATATCGTATTGTAATGTTTTTGGAGTGTGTTACATACAGGAGTCGAGGGCTACAAGTATGTGAAGGGCTTGGAAGGTGGTAGAGGCCGACCAAGTAACCTTCTGCTCATTACATAAAAGAGTGAACAGTTATATGTGCTCTTTATTGGTGTGTTGTATGTTATATCAGACGTAGGCCGATGCCGAGACTCATTGGAGCTCAGGACTGACGTAGGCCATGTAGACTTTAGACACCGTAGGAGTGTAATGAAAGATTGTGTATCCTTAAGATCTTAGGGCCGACGCTAGGTTCATTTAGAACCCGGGATCGACCTAAGTCTAAGGAGTGTAGAGATGTGCTTAAACTAGGATGGGGATGAACTCGAGCCGTACTGGATCTAAGGATCCTCCGGTAGAGTTACCCACTTAAAGAGTAAGCCTCTGTAGGTTGAGTTAGGAGATGTTGCTTTATTCAAGCGCAATCAACAACTGACTAAAGATATAAAATGCACTGCCTTTTATACTATAACTACTTCCGGCCAAAAGAGCCCGACATGGCATCGGCCGGCCGACATGGTATCGGCTCTGGAACTGATGCAACAACATGGATGGTTCCGCCCGATGTCGGCCACATAAAAGGGTCGGCCTTGGCACAAAATGTGCTTACAATAGTGTGAAACATGTCATATATAATTATGAGTCCAATACATAAGGTCGGCCACAAGGTTACTTAATACAAATGGCAAAAAGACTATTTAAATACAATCAAGCAAGGGCAAACAATTACCAAGAATATATGTGGGAAAAACCAAGTTGCAATACAAGTGTAATTCCAAAGCCTGATTGCTAGTATATAAAAGACACGCAGTATACAGTACAGTTGAATAATAATAGGTAACACGCATGAGTATAAATGCAATACAAGGTAAGATGTCATGCATGAATGAATAGTGTCAGAGTTTATGTACAATGAGAATACAGTTCGTATCCAGGCAGGCTGTTTCACCACAGTATTACATGATGTACTTTACTATTTTAAACTCTACTAAAAAGGATAAAATGCAAAATGAAAATAAAATATTGGGATTATAATATTGTAATGGTACGCCAAATCGTATCTTACATCTGACACTCATTATTGTGTGCATATAATTGTATATATCTGCTTGTACTTCACTCCTATATTATTGTATATAGTTATACGATTATTACTAAGTCTTTTAATGCCTTTTATACCCATGTACAGAGGCCCGACCTCTCAGAATCCATTGATATTCATTTTGTACATGAATTGGACCATTATAAACAACTTTTGTAGAACCCGACCTATTTTGGGTCGGCCGTCGGGCTTCCGGCGGCCATCTTGTTGCGCAACTTCCGGACGACCACATGTCGTCTTTTCCCGACGTCACGTCGGCCGGAAGTCCTTATACTATATAAAGGGCATTGTTTTACTGTTCATTGTCTCAGTCTTCACTTGGCTTTCAATAAAGACACATCTATACTTGATACAGAGACTTTCACTTCCTTTTGTCAGGTCATTCGCTTAGCGAACCGCCTACTAGGTCGGATCACTCTCTTTCATTGTATAGTCTGAAGGTCGGACTTGAGATCAGATGGGTCGTCTTTGGTAGTATTTGGGCTACTGAGACCGCTCGATCTTTCATGTAATGCGAAGTCCTATTACCACTCATAGGCACTTCATTTCTGGGTCGATAGTCGTCCAAGGACGACCGCACCAAATCACAGAAACCATTACAATATTGACTTTATTAACTATTATTGTTGCTGTCTACATATATCTAGGCTTATATGCAGCACCTGATCAAAAATTTAATATATTGAATTTCAAAATAATTGCATCATTTGATTGCAGCCGTAAGTAAAATAAACTTTTGATGGCACTATATTCAACTCATTTGCTTTCTCTGTTGTAATAATAATACTATGATGACTAAAATGTGTGTAATGGATGCTTCTTTTCAGTAGTTTGTCAAGACTATGACCAAGGAATGTGAAGTCCCATCAATGGCAACCTCCTAAAGTCATACTTTAGTGACGAGCATTGTACCTTGGACACCGAGTTGACTCGTTTTACATAGGTATACATAAGGTAAGTGCATCATACACTTTCAAGATTCAGCAAAATTTTCACTGTAAACATTGTTGCATGTACATATTACTTTTCTATACTGTGGTTTTTAGAATGTAGCCTAGCAAAATCGAATGAAAAAGACAGTTCGAAACAGGACGTTTCGAAAGTGGACAGTTCAATACCAGACAGTTCGAAACGCCTAACCCCAAACCCCAGATTTCAACTAGATTTTATTTTTAATATAATTTTTTTTATTTGATTAATTAAATGAATTAATTAACATTAATTTTCTGCAAGTTGTGTTCTTTTAAATGTAATCTACACAGTTTCGAACTGTCCTGTTTCTAACTGTCCAGTTGTGAAACGTCCTGTTTCAAAGTGACTGTTTCGAAATGTCCCTTTACCAGCAAAATCAGCGTCGGTTTGATTTGTATTCATCATTTTCAATCTATTACATTGTACCTAGCAGTTATATTCTGTTGCTTAGCGTGGGCTGATTTTAGGTACCATCTGTTGATGTTAATATACTTTTAAGTGACCCAATAGTATGATAACATGTTCACATAATGTTGTAGAAACATCTACCAAGCAACATCCTTGAACTGAAGTACTTACCAACAATTTGAGCAGCTAAATCAATCGTGAAGTTTGCAAAGTATTGACCGGTACCTTCAAATATTAATATTCTGACACAATTGGAATTTTTTTCATTTATATATGTATTAGTAGTTGGCCTGATACTTCATGTATGATATTTCAGTAAATAGAATTTCAATGAGTACAGTATATGTTGTATTTGATGTCTGTGATAGCCAATTCTAGTTGGATTTTTTTTATATTGTGCAGTTACCTTACTGGTCTTTTCTACTTATTAATTTGATTGTTACTGCCACGTTTCAAGTGATCGTAATCCACAAGCTTTCATGTTAACAAGAACTAATATTATGCACTCATGGTTATTTGCAATTAGCCGAGTAGATTTAGTTTGTTCCAAGATGTCATTATTTTGAATTCCAAGATTACTCATTTTTTGTATGTTAAACATTTTTATGTTTGCAGTCATAGTCAATTGAAAATACACGCAGCTCAAAATTTTATACTTTATAGACTATTGTATTCAATTTGACATTTATTTTGTGCTATTTTTCTTTTCTTTCCCAGGTTTTAGGGAGGGTTTATTTTACTAGATGAAACCACAATTTTCCATTCGGAAATACATGCAAGTGCTGTAATTATGAACATTAATTTACTGATTATCTACCAATACAAAATCTAGAAAAATCAAATTCTTCTTGCCCTCTACGTTTTATGACACGGAGCTATGATTGGAAGATGAATTTAGGCCTGCTAGTATACTTTTGGCAAAGTGCTGGAGACTAAAATCAATAGCCATGGAATCACGTGTACATGCATAAATCCGCCCGACTATGATGCATGTACATTTAAACGAAAATGTTTGAAATGATTCTTGCTATTTGGTCTGTCGTACTCTCTGAAAATGTAATCGTCATTCTTAGTTATTAAATATGAGAACATCAAATGACTATTCAACTTCAATATATTGAAACATTTATTGTTGATTTACGTTATCTGTTTATAACAAAATACAACAATGAAAACAGCGGAAACCAGGGTAAAATACATGTGTAAAGTATTGAACATGAACAGTGTCAGTATGTATAATATACATTGTGGGCAGAAATCATAATGAGATACACAGTCCATGTAGGGTGCCAGCAAAAGTTTGTTTTCAATCGTAATCATTCACCTTGAATGCTGAGGCACTATAACGCTTCACCTTTTATATAGTTACTTGATGAGGAAACCTCTTGGAGTACGGGTAAAATGTACATTTGGAACACTTCTTTTGCAATCCGATATGTAGTATCTGCAATTCAAATTCATTTTATTAAGGATGGAAAATTACTGTCAAATCATAAGCTGGATACTTGGCACAAGCAGACAGTGCTGTATCATTTAGGTACTAGTAAAGGATGTTCTCAGGTACTGGTAAAGGATGTGCTTAGG
Source organism: Bugulina stolonifera (assembly GCA_935421135.1). NCBI lineage: Eukaryota > Metazoa > Bryozoa > Gymnolaemata > Cheilostomatida > Bugulidae > Bugulina > Bugulina stolonifera. The sequence continues at coordinate 12,123,166 of OW285191.1, forward strand.
TACTAGTAAAGGATGTGCTACTTCTATGTTTTGCTAAAATTATTTCATCATGGTATGTTGTCACATTACAACACTTTATTGGGTGCAATTTAAGTACACTGCTGAACAGAACTTTACAATACTCAAATTTTACGATTGGAATACAGAATATTGTTATATTTCCAAATTTCATCAATTTCCATGCAGGGCGTATGTAATAATGTTTCCACACTATAAATGGTCATGGTAAAAGCAGTGGTTTGATGATTTGCCGTAAAGCTCATATAAAATTTTAACTAACTTGTGCAGATTTGCTACCATGGCTTCCATGAACCAATATAAACACAAAAGACCATTATTCAGCTTTCTTTGTTAATTCCAACTGGGCATAAAACTACAACAATAGAATTGGCCAACTAAAGCTTTGGTTGATTTTTTGCCAATTTGAATAACACCACATACGTGTATTAGTTACAGGACAACTGACATCACCTGAGCAGGGCTCAAGGTGTAAAATTTTTTTTACAGGAACGCATCAACATTACTTTTACAGGAACGCATCAACATTACATGACTTTCACTATCAAACAGGAACGCGCGGATGTTCGAAGTCCGCATATACATGTATCTGGCTAAATTCAAAGAAGTAGCACATCAATAAAATGTTTTTACAATAAATATTTTTTTATTAATTCCTGTTCTCTGTGTGTAAACAAGCATTTAATAAATATAATAGTTATATCTACATTTCTGTTTAGATGAATGGTATTGAGCCAGTGTTGGAAGGTGCTCGCAGAAAATGTTTGAGAAGTTTAGATTTGTCTCCCTTGTTTTCCGATCAATATTTAAAATGTTATGTATTTTTGGGTAAACAATAGTACTTTGGACCTTCTAATATAAAAATGTTTGCCATACATATTGCCACCTATTTTTATGTGTTAATGTGTAGGAGATATTAATATTAAAACGAAAAATACTTTAGACACCCATTTAATGACCCTATTCAATTAACTAAGTTAGCGACCTTTCACTGTTTTGAGCTAGAGCGGTCTGACTGGCTGTAGTTAGTATATTAATATACTAACATACTACTAGCATATATTAATATTAAATGCTTACTATGCTGAGTATTGTGATGGCTGACAATCTGGCCACAAACTAAGCTCATGTTCTTTAGAAAATGAAATTTATGAAATGAAAATCCAACTTTCGAATGCCATTCTTAGCGTTTCTGTGCACTATGAATTTTCAACTCAACCCATAGACATGGATGGAGATAGATAGTATAGTATCTTGGTACTTGCAATAACTCTTTGATCAATTGTATTGTAAACAAAATACCACGTGCAGACCGCTAGCATGGTCATGTGATGTTGTCTTGTTTATAAAATTTGATATTAGTATGATGATCTATAGTTTCGAATAAACAATATATTTGACAACCGGCTATCCGTATAAGGAGAACGAGGTCAATAGTTACTGTACCATGAATGCATGCATCTTTAGTATATACGGCACTAATATTATATTATACATTTATGCTACCTTCACAGCTATTATTGCTGGGCCTACTGGTTTGGGGAACTCACTTACTATCCAATTTGATACCCTAAAAGCAGAAATATTTCGCGAGTTTGCTAATCCTGGAGCAAATTGCGATAGAAATATTTAGCGAGTTTGGCCTATCGCGAAATTTGTTTAAGTCCCAAAATTGATGTTTAAGCATATTTCAGCATTAAAACCAAGCTTAGCTAAGCTCTATGTTTACTCAGATTTAAACCCCACTTACATACAGTAAAAAACTACAGCTGACTCCTATATAGTGCAGTAAGCCCACCTGTGAGGTAAAGTAATTACCATAGCTTGTTAAAAAATCCTCTGATTAAGCTCCTACTCTAGGCTACTTACCAATTATGTTATAGCAAATACATGCTGCTTTGTAAAATATTCAACTATGTATCACATAGCTATATAGCTGCATGTATGGTCTGTTTAAACCAGAAATTATTTAAATCAGTTTGAAAGCAGATATTAATAGCGATGGAAAAGTTAAAACCCACAAGATGTATCTGCTTTTAGGGTAAGTAGAGCGAACATCGTTAGCACACCACCACCAGAAGAAATAATTTATTGCTACGGCATCTGGCAAAAGGCTTTCGAGGATATCAAAGGGGTGACATTCCACGAAGGTATAATTGACGTCAAAGAACAAGTACCCAGGGACGGAGCTAACCGCTGGGTGATAATAGATGATCTCATGGATGAAGCTAGTGGACACCAAATACAGTCACTATCTGAATATTAGCGTCTTTTTCGTGGTACAAAACCTACTCCGCAAACAACCAAGAACAATGTTTCTCAATACTCATTACTTATTCTTGTTCAAGAACCCAAGGGATAGTTCCTTCATATCTCACCTAGCCAGACAAGTTTACCCAAACAAATCGAAGTTTGTGATAGAAAGTTATCAGCACGCCACAAAAAATCCCCACTCTTTTCTCTTAGTTGACTTGAAGCAAAACACTGATGACAGACTACGATTAATTGGAAGTTTTAACTCTGTAGATGGAATAAAGTACGCCTATGTATCAAAATAGCGAGCTTGTAAATATACTAATCTCACATAGTCATCAGTCATTAGATGTTTTACGTCGTACCCAGTAACATGTCCGAAAGAATTAAAAGGAACTTCGAATCCCTGCAAGCTTTGTCGAGGGCAAGCAAATCCATAAAATCCTCCATGATATCAAATGCCAACAAAGATCTCATCCTTAGTCAGCTAATCTTATAAGAGGTAATGTTCACCTAGCTAGAGAGGTTAGTCAAACCTAGGGCGTCACAAAGAGAAAGGAAAGTAATATTACAAACAGGAGGGTTTCTAGGTGCACTGCTAAGACCATTACTAGGGCTCTTTCTAGGACAACAGTAATAATGAAATTTGCAAAACGATACATAATCATCGATCAGGAGCAATACAACCGTACTCCGCATTCCCCTACAACAAAACTCGAACAAGACTTACTCACTCACCCCACGTCAAAGCCGTAAGGTCCAACCACAAGCAAATGGAAGAAATAGCCAATGACAATACACTTACTGATTCAGAAAAAATACAGGAACACTCGCAAGTTCTAAAGCGATATCTCGAAAACTTTACGGATGCTATTAATCTAACTAAAAAATTAACGTGAAAACACCTTCCCCACCTCCACCAACCCCCTCATCACCGTTACCGGTTAATGAGGAAATAAAAAAAGACCAAGAATTACTACCAAGCTTACAAGACACCCCGGAGCCTTCCTCAACAAATCTTACATCGTCAAAAATACTCCAATCGCTACCACTACCCAAATGTCTTAAAGCTGGAAAACTCCTTTGTGATATTGAAACTAAGAAGATAATGAAATGGAATAATGATGGAAAACTTTGTAATGGTTTCTGTGTTTTGGTGCGGTCGTCCTTGGACGACTATCGACCCAGAAATGAAGTGCCTATGAGTGGTAATAGGACTTCGCATTACATGAAAGATCGAGCGGTCTCAGTAGCCCAAATACTACCAAAGACGACCCATCTGATCTCAAGTCCGACCTTCAGACTATACAGTGAAAGAGAGTAATTCAACCTAGTAGGCGGTTCGCAAAGCGAATGACCTAGTAAAAGGAAGAGAAAGTCCCTGTATCAAGTATAGATGTGTCTTTATTGAAAGCCAAGCGTAGACTGAGACAATGAACAGTAAAACAGTGCCCTTTATATAGTATAAGGACTTCCGGCCGACATGACGTCGGGAAAAGACGACGTGTGGTCGTCCGGAAGTTGCGCAACAAGATGGCCGCCGGAAGCCCGACGGCCGACCCAAAATAGGTCGGGTTCTACAAAAGTTGCTTATAATGGTCCAATTCATGTACAAAATGAATATCAATGGATTCTGAGAGGTCGGGCCTCTGTACATGGGTATAAAAGGCATAAAAAGACTTAGAAACATTCATGTGACTATGTATAACAACATATAGTAAGATACATGAATAAGGAATGAGCATAAACACATGGAGACATATATATATAGACGGTAATTAAGTACTTTGAACATGCAATGCAGTTAAGGGTAAGTATACGAGCACTAATTGTGAGAATGTTAGTGTCAGGTGAGTAGCGCTGTAACAACTACTAGGCACTTAGGGTGCGGTGGAGCTTCGTCCGGGAGTTGGAGTCGTATACAAATGTCCTGTACCATCACAACTTATATATCAAGGAAAAACAATAAGGGGTTCAGACATCACAACACTGGTAGCCGATTCAATAGGTAGTCCCACTCGTCCAGTGTCAAAAAAAGCAGCTTGGAAAAAGTTTAATGAAATCCTGAACAAGCATAATATTCCCACTAAACAGGAAGGCTCAGGATACGGAACATATAAAAACTTCCAAAAGAGTATAAAAAACATCAAGTGGTTGCGTTATGAGTAGACTATCCCAACTATATTTTACTCCTAGACTCCCATCGGCTCTAGGAGGAGTCAAACGCCTGACTTATAACAAAAAGTCAAGAGAAAAAATTAAAGCCTCCAATGCACTCAAGTGGTTACAAGATCAAGACGCCTATACTCTACACAAACCGATAAGAAATAAATTTCCCAGGCGTAAAACTATTGTCTCTGGCATGAATGAGCAACTACAAATAGACCTAATTGATGTTCAGAGACTCAAGAAGGATAATGACAATACCAAATATTTACTCACCGCAATAGATGTCTTCTCTAAGCGCGCATGGGTGATTCCCATTAAATCGAAATCGGGGGAAGACATCTGCTCAGCCTTAGGCAAGATACTCTCGAATACAGAGTTTCGCACTGTGCAGAGCGACAAAGGTAAAGAATTTCTGAATAAACAGGTACAGGATCTCTTCAAGGAACGGAATATACCCTAAAAGCAGATACATTTTGCGAGTTTTAACTTTTGCGAATTTCGCGAGTGACAAACTCGCAAATAATTTCCATCGCTATTAATATCTGCTTTCAAACTGATTTAAATAATTTCTGGTTTAAACAGACCATACATGCAGCTATATAGCTATATGATACATAGTTGAATATGTTACAAAGCAGCAACTATTTACTATAACATAATCTGTAAGTAGCCTAGAGTAGGAGCTTAATCAGAGGATTTTTAACAAGCTATGGTAATTACTTTACCTCACAGGTGGGCTTACTGCACTATATAGAAGTCAGCTGTAGTTTTGTACTGTATGTAAGTGGGGTTTAAATCTGAGTAAACATAGAGCTTAGCTAAGCTTGGTTTTAATGCTGAAATATGCTTAAACATCAATTTTTGGACTTAAACAACTTTCGCGATAGGCCAAACTCGCTAAATATTTCTATCGCAAATTGCTCCAGGATTAGCAAACTCGCAAAACTTTCTTCCGCGAAATATTTCTGCTTTTAGGGTATCTCATTTTACGAGTCAGAATGAGCATGTAAAAGCGTCGGTGGTCGAGCGCTTTAACAGGACATTTCAAACGTCTTTATACAGATGGTTCACGCACACGAACAACACGCTACATTGAAATACTAGATGAGCTTGTTGCTAGTTATAACAACCGGTACAATAGGAGTATAAGAATCGCACCAAATGAGGTTACAGTAGAAAATCAGGAAGATATCTGGTTGAGGTTATATCCACCGACTCTGAAAACCTCGAAACCGAAACTACGTGTTGGTGATTTTGTTAGAATATCTAAGGCAAGAACAACCTTCAAGAGAGGTTATACAGCATCATGGAGCATGGAGGTATACGTGGTAAGCAGCATTCAAAAAACCAATCTCGTTGTTTATAAAATCGAAGATATGAATCAGGACCCAATACTCGGAACTTTCTATGAAAGCGAACTACAGAAAGTAACCAAACCTTCCTCATATAAAATTAAAAATATTATAAAGAAAAAGACTGTGCGCGAGAGAACTAAATACTTTGTAAAATGGATTGGGTATCCTGAAAGCGTTAATCAATGGGTTGACCAAGATGATCTTATCTGACAGTCTTCCTTCATTACTTCTTAGCAATGTGATTCTTGTTAGCAATTTTTTTTATTTTATCTGCATTACTTCTTTTGAAAGCTAAGTAACAAACTGGTGATGGTAGCTCGTATAGTACATTTTACCCCAATAAAATATCCAAGAACTGAAATAACATTTCATTTCACGAATTTATAAAAGTAACATCAAAATATAGAGCATTACAACTCTGTTGATAACTGTGCAAGCAACATGTCGGAGTTTTACATGACGCTTCCTTCTAACGCCTGCTTAGATATATTTTCAAACAATACTCTTACCAATTACACGATTAAACTTGATGGTCCACTAAGGTTAGAGGGTAAGTGAGCTGTTGGACCGACAGAAATGCACTATCCCAATTCCTGGGATAATATCACAGATGGGAGAATCATAGTTAAACAAAATAACCCTAACAGCTTAAAAGTCATGAATATTAAGAGTGGCCGTTATCGAGCGATTGATGATGTGTTATCCGGAATACGACATTGTCTGACGGGTTTTAAAATTGAAAACACAGTGTCCGTGTTCTATGATACGATACAAAACTATTGCTGTGTTAGAATAAGTGCTAATGATCTAGAAATGAAAATGAGTGAGAATCTATCCAATATACTAGGATTGGAAAGTCGATTCTACGGGATAGGCGAGTCCAAAGGTATTCGCCAGTGTGACATTGCCGAGGGATTCACCTCACTGTACGTATACTCAAACATTGTGCAACCGCAAATTGGATCAGTATATATTTTTCCAAGGAACAGAAATGTGAATATTTCAATTCCCATGGATTATCTCCCCTTTTTAAGGACTTGAGTGATAAATTATCAACTATAGATAAATGTTTCAAGTACAAAAAACAACCGCTGCAGAGCGATTATACAAATGTTTGCGGAAATTACTGTGTGATATTTTGCATGTTGAAAGGTAGAGGGTTTAGACTTTCATCAATTACCAAAATATTTGTACTTACTGATCAATCTACTGAGAGGGATCATGTTTTGAAGTACTTTGTGGAGGATACATTTCCAGAGTTATCTGTTCATGGAAATATTCCTTCTATCCATCAGGTTAATGGGTTTAGTAAGCAGGAATGTCAATGTAAATGTTTGGTGATAGGTGATTGATTACTTGCTAATCTAGTGTAATTACTAATGCTTGTATACAAGTTACAAATTATTTAACCACCGTTTATTTTTTATTTGTTCTATACACAGAAATATAAATGTCATTCTACAAGCGCGTATTGTACAGTTAATTTGTAGAATCGATTTAACTAATTACAATGTTGATACCAAAACCAATTGTTTTTTTTTTACAAAAATAACATCAACTATTACCAAATATCTACCTCACTGTATTACACCTAGATAATATTATTATGCGTAGCACACAATAGACAAATGTAACTACAAAGAGAGTGATCATTTACACAAGAATCTGTTAAAAATATGAAGGTTTACACATGTATTATTTGATACAAGTAGGTTGTAAAACCATACAAACTAGCATACATACAAATATACATGTATATCAATACACACACACACAGTGCATTTGCTGAAACAACTATTATTAAAATACAAATCTAGAATTTAATCATTCGCCTCGCCTTTAGAACACACCTGCACTGACTGCCGTTGTGAGTTTGGTGTTGGCGGCACACCGGACAGTAGCCATAGCAGGTGTTCCCGCCTTTCATGCACTCGCTATAATTTTCGCACAAAGGAGCACTCCACTTGTCATCCTCGTCTTCGCTGAAACAGGACCTAGATTCTTCATTCGTTGGAGGTGGTACTTGTTGCATTTTCACCGAGGATGATGTGGATGGTGGACTTTCTTTTAGCAGAGTTAGTGTGGTAGGTGGACGTGAAACGTCGATGAAGGAGATATCGTGAAACTCTTTATTGTTTTGGGTCTTTTTCTTCCCATGGTAAATCATTATTATAGGGCACTTACCCTTCACATCACTTTTCACCCAGTTTGGAACGAATAGCTTTCCTTCTAGTGGCTCTCCCTTATGCTCTGTACAAATCTCGGTTAGCAGTCCTTCCCCATTTTTCGTGTCGACCTTTTTGCATGCCAAGACTTCAAATACAGTTCCACTCTCGAACTCTCCCAACCGATACAGCTTGTTAGTCATCCCCAAGTCCTTTACGTCCATTTTCCGGTAAGCAAAAAAACAGCTTTCCTAAAAAATCAAGAAATTACAGCTGCCTATTTATCATTTCTAACTAATGTACTCAAGTTGTCTACTTCTGGGCGATAAAAGAGAGAATAACTTCATAGCTTCTATATTACATGTTAGATGTCTGTCTATGAAACATCCAGTAATTATATGCGTTTACTCTATCCACAATAGGAGGATGATTTACTGTGATGACTCTGATGGATTTTAGAAACAACATTATACTAAGAAGTACTACAATTACACTGATTTATTAGTATTGTTATTATATTACACTACCTGGTGTTTTCTTACGTAAAACTAAGAAAAAAATCAAAGGAAATGTAACTAATAACCATGCATCTGAAAAAAGAAATTTTATTTACCTTAGCTTGGCTGCTTGTTCCCTAATGAGCTCTAGTTTCCTTTTTGCAGACATTTCTCTCTTTTTATCTTGCTCTCTCAAATGTGATTTCTTACTCAAATTTGAATTTGTGTGCTAAATATCTCAGTTTGCCCCCCTTTTATATGGATTGCTAGTTAGCTTTTGTTAGGATTAATGATTCAACAGAATTATGTGTTGCAGCTGTGGTGGAACCACTCGGTAATTCATCTATTTATTAACGTCAAAGTTATACATTCTCACGTACACAAACATACATACTAATAATTATTTCCTAACATCTCTGTAGATTGTTAGGTAGGTTATTTTGGATTAATGAATCAATAGAGTTATGACTGTATTGCAGGTGTGGTAAAATGACCTGTTATTTAATCCATTGCTTAATGATAAAATTAACCATTTCACGTACATAAACAATTATACACTAATAGTTATTACCTAGCATCTCTGTAGAGATCTCTAGTTCCAAGTGTCCAATCCATTAGAATACATGCATATTTTGTTGAACAGTTAAATAATGGTAATTCTATTGAGGTACAGAGTGTGAGGCGCGAACTTGGTGAGCAAGTAAGTATTACCTTAAATTCTTTGAATGGAGTAATTGTGTGTAATTTCTTTTGTAGAGAATTATTCTGACAAACTAAAAAATATAATATTTTTGTCACATTCTTGTTTTCTTGTTGCAGATTAATGAACCTAAAATTGATCTAGACGTAAGCAGTTCAGTAACAGACTGATAAATATACAACTCAGGTATGCAGTATGTTATAATACATAGCTCAGTGACACTTGATTAATTAATTTTCCAACTTGAATTCACATAGCGTTGTCATTTTTTTTGTAGCTACTTTGGTATGTTAGTTGCTGAACAGTTGTAACTAAAGGGAGAACATTTGTTTGCCCATGTAAGTGCTTTAGCCTATGACCAGTGTATGTTTAAGTGTGCACTGTATATTATCCTTACAATACAATGGACCTTTACATGACAATGTTTGGAATATGGAAATTCATTAAATACACTCACTTTGAAGGAGTTTGTATAGATAATCAAATAACATATTCGTTAATATACATGTACTATGCCGTGTAGAATAATATAGTAGTTGAGTTGTATTACTATTTCCAGCCCCCTCATGTATTTAATATTTTTGACTTACATATACATCCACATAGCGTTGATGTGTTTTGTAGATTGTTTGAGATATCTGATACCTGATGTGAATTAGAGGAAGAAAAATTTGACCCATTCACTGTAGGGTCATTATTATTTGTATTTTACTTTGGTGTTGTAATAGTATTGTGTTATCGTTCTTCATGGTTTAGAGAAAACTTTTGTTGATCCATTTTAAAAATATTTTAGATCACTATTCTATTCTACTTGGATTCGCGTATACTAGCCGTTAAAAGATAAAAGATTTATTTACGAATAAGATGTCTGGATTGTATACATACTATATCTTACAGCTGACTTTGTAAAGGTAAGCAGTAGATTTTTTGCCAAACATGGAGTCAACCGAATTCAAGTGCTCTCGTTGTCCAAGTTATTTTGCAACAAAGGCAACTTTAAACAGACATGTCCTCACGATTCATAATGTTGAAAACGCAAAATTTTCATGTGTGAAATGCAATAAAACATTCAAAAGAAGAGATCACTTGGCTCGCCATACTAAAACCCACAATCTTTTTGAGAATGAATCCAATCAGGTAAAGAACACAATTTTCAACATCTGCGATCGCTGTGGTAAAGGTTTTGCAAGGAAAGATAATTTGCACAGGCATATGAAAACTCACCTAGTTTCTAAAAAGAAAACTACAACAGCTAACCCCAGCACTTCCATACCTAGTCACACCATGACACATAACTCAAATTCTCACCTATCAGATAGCGAAATTGATGCTAACCAAAACGATGACAACATTGATCTGGAACGACTATTACACAAATATAAAACTTCCACTGACACATATTTTAAAAGGGGTAGAATTATACATGTATGTGATGTCAACGATAGGAGATTTGAGTTTCCAAACAGGTGTTATCAACCAAATGATTCAATATTTGACGTGTTACTTGACAGGGCAAATATCTTGGTAAGCAGTGAGAGAAGATTCTATCCTTATAGCATTACATATGATATTGAAACATTCATGTGTAAAGATGATTTATTACCTGACACTGCGAAGATGTCATTCAGTGCAAAACACAAGTTTTTGAGTATTAGTGTGTGTTCAAATGTACCATGATATACCAATGCCAGGTGTTTTATCAATGCAGGAAGCGAAACTGAGCTCATTAATACCTTCGTTAATTACTTGAGTCCAGTTAGTGATACTAGCTATCAGCTGTTGTTTTCTGAATACAGCGACGTCATCGTGGAGTTAGAGGATTTTGTTAATAAACAGGAGGAGATTGAACATGACTTTGCTAATTTCAGGTTTTCAAATCCTAGGTTATATGCATCACGTGCACCCTCTAAGCTCTGTGAACGCTTCCTGCAGTACTTACAGTGCATACCTGTAATAGGTTTACAATTCTCAGGCATATGATTTGAATGTCATGAAGGGTCCACTTTTGAAACGCTTGCACCAAACTGGTAAAATCAAATATACAATAAAACGAGAAAACAAGCTACAATGTATTCAGACTGAGGAGTTTAAATTTGTAGATATAATTAACTTCATTGCACCAGGCTTTAGTTATGACAAATATGAAGGCATTTGGTTGTAAACAACAAAAAGGTTACTTTCCATATGAGTATGTTACTGACATTCAAAAATTGGATGAGGCAAGCTTGCCTCCACATTCGGCATTTTTAGCTCGATTAAAAATGATAATATTTCCACAGAGGAGTATGCATATTGTGAGAAAGTTTGGAGGGAAAACAAAATTAGAATCATGGCCGATTTCTTACCCTGGTATTCATTTCTTGACGTTGGAATGGAATGATTTATTACAGTTAGATCCAGATGTTGGAAACTTTGTTTCCAGTTTGCAGGCTAGAACCATGGCAACACCAAAAAGCATGACTGAGATGCAAATTATTCATGCATTGGAATATGGTGAATTTTTTGGGTTGATTGAGTGTGATATTAGCGTGCCAAGTGATTTAAAACCCAAGTTTTCTGAAGTGCAGCCAATTTTCAAAAATATCACTGTGTCTAAGAGAGATTTGAGTGAAAATATGATAGAATTTGGCGAAGAATCAGGACATTTAAAATGCGGACAGAGAATGTTGATAGGTAGCATGTTTGGTGAAAAGATTTTACTGCTTACCTCCCTAGCACGCTGGTATTTGCAAAAAGGATTGAAAATCACACGGGTGTATCAGATAGTTCAGTACAAACCTAGGAAATGTTTTAAAAAATTTTGTGATTCTGTAAGTGACTCGAGGAGGTTGGGTGATTCTAGTCCGGATAGTAGTATCTTGGCAGATACTGCCAAGTTGATTGGGAATTCTGTTTATGGGAAATTGATTACCAATAAAGAGAAACATCGGGAGATAACTTACACAGACAGTGATCACAAAGCTTCAATTAAAGTGAAAAGTCAGAGGTTTATTTCTTTGGAGGAGCCTTGTACTGAGTTTTAGGAGGTAACGCGGGAAAAGTCACGTGTGGTACTGGATACACCTGTCATTTTAGGATTTCATTCCTGCAATATGCTAAGCTGAGAATGCTTCAGTTTTATTATGATTGTATTGATAAATTTGTGGCGAGAAATGATTTTCAGTATATAGAGACTGATACAGATTCTGCTTACATGGCACTGTCAGATGAACTTGAAAATGTGATTAGACCAGATATGAGAGAACAGTTTTATTCAGAGTACAGACAATGGTTTCCCAGACCATATTGCAGCTCACATCACCAAGATTTCTTAGCGAAGAAGTTGAAAGGTAGTGAATGGGTGCCTGGAGAGTGTTGTAAAAGTCAGCTGAGCTATGACAGACGTACTCCGGGTTTGTTCAAAAGCGAGTTCTTGGGTAGTGGCATGATAGCTCTCAATTCTAAGACATACTACTGCTGGGGAGATAATTCCCAGAAGTTCAGTACAAAAGGAATTAGCAAAAAACTGAATACACCTACAAGAGAGCAGTTCTTGGAGGTTTTGAGGTCTAAAAAACCTGTGCGTGGTATAAATACCGGCTTTATTAAACGAGGCAATGATTTGTATAGTTACGCTAAACTAAGAACTGGTCTAACCTATTTTTATGCTAAGCGAAAGGTGTGTCAGGATGGTGTATCAACTCTACCTATTGATTTGTAAATAAGCATGGGCTAATATACACACATACACACACCTATAACCCCTAGTGTATAGGTTTCTCAGTTGACAGTCATGTATTTATGTACTTGAATTTTGTATTGTGTATTGTGCAATGTATATATATACATAATATTGTGTTCTTATTTTTTATTTTGTGTATGAACAATTTCTACCTTGTACATTTTATTCCTTCCTATAGTTGTTATTTAGGCTCACTTCATTAGTGATTATATATAGTGACATTTTTAGGATGTATAAATTTACTAACAAATATATTCAAGTTCTATCCAATGTATATTGGTCTATTAATGATTTGTGGGTGGAGTCATCATATACTTATTTAGTGCATAATTTTGCAACGTAAGCTCATGAATAATTAATAATGATGATGAAATCAGCATATGCATATTCATTAATCCGGCTTATTTATCCAATAATCCAGCTGAATTATCTACTAATACCTATGATTAACACTTTTATTTCCCCTTTTACAAGCCCCCCTCAACCTCCTCACTAAACCCCCTCAACCTCCTAAAAAACCCCCTCATTTTGGGGATCCAAATGCACGCCTATTATTACTCTTAATTAATCTAGTGAAACGTTAAATAAATGTATTCGATCGATCGTTAATCTTAGTAAATTATCGTTTTCGTTGGCCATTTCCCATTTTTGAAACTCCATTTACTGATTTTAGATTGAGGTTTTCAATTTAAATTTATTTTAGTTAAAAAAAATGGATTGCATAAATTCTAATTTTGATCTAGCAGGTAGATTAAAAGATAAAATTTCAGTCACCCTGCACCCCCACACAGTGGTGCGCCTGTTTTAAGGGGAGATTGTACTGTCAGCCTCAACCTCAACCTGAAAGCAGCCATTCTTCTAGTACACACCGTATAAGCACTATGACCATTCAGACAACTGATCTTCCAACAGTTGTGGGTATGTCAGTAAGCTCTTTTAGCATGCAATGTTAACACAGCCTTTTAAGCGGTGGGTAAGCAGCAGTTAGTAACAGTAATAGATAAAGTATCTTAGTAATCCTGTGTGTATGCGTTGTGTTTATTTGTGTTCTTGTGGGTTCTTGAAATTTTAAATGGGTTGTTGTTGCGTTTGTTTTAGATTGGAGCGTCATGGGCCCTGTGCTGGGTGTGGCCCTAATTGTTGTAATATTTTGCATAATTTTATTTGTGTGCTGTCGTCGCCGGCGTCAGTCGGCGGCGGCAGTAATGTTAAGAGGTCGTCCCTTTGGGGGCGATCTAGAACTTGTGAAGCCAGCTGAGGATGATGTGTTAGGATAAATTCTTAAAAACTAACCTATCTGTGTAGTATCTGTGTCTATTTTATCTGCACACCCCCCAAAAAATAAACTGTTGTCCTAACAGTAAAGCATATTGCAATCACCCAACCATTCAACCATCAATTGATTCGGCATGACTACAAAAGGTAAATATTCTGGTAGCGCAGAGGCTTGTTATCATTAACTGTTCAAGTGCTTGACTCTCTGGCCATCCAATTAGTATTGGTATATATAGATAATCATGTGTTCAATTTAACCAAGGGTATTATGTGTAAATATATGTACATGGACAATAAGGCTAGGTTGACTATATCTAAATAGTCAGATAATATTTATCTTGAAACACCAGTATTTCAGGTGATGTCACTTGTCCTGTACCTAATACACGTATGTGGTGTTTTTCAAATTAGCAAAAAAATTGACCAAAGCTTTAGTTGGCCAGTTCTATGCTCAATTGGAATTAACAAAGAAAGCTGAATAATGGTCTTTTGTGTTTATATTGGTTCAATATTGATGTTTGCAAGGGCCGTCAGGTCCAGCCTGGGGAAGCCAGAGAACCGTCCAGTGGACTACAAGGTGTTTGAGAGGTCAGAAAATGAAAGGAAAGGGGCAGCGAGGAAGAAATTGGAATTTAACACCGAGCAAAGCCCCAACACGAGTTGGCGATAGGGGAAAGAGTGTGGATCAAAGCCCCGATGGATACGGGGAAAGAAGGTTTTGTCGTCAAGAAAGCCCAGCACCCAGATAGCTACTGGGTGAAGGTGGGAGACGGCGAAGTTAGACGTAACCGCAAACATCTGTTCTCCTTAGAGGGGACTCATGAAGGCGGAAATGTTGAGGTAGTTCCTGGGAACTCAGCTCACTATGAGCCCGAGGGCACCGGCGCTCTAGAGCTTGAGGGCGAAACCCCGAATGCTAACACGATGCCCCGTCCAAACGAAAATACTGAAGAAGATAGAGCCTCAGAAAACGGGGCGGAACATCTAGGCACCGACACAGGTGTACAAGAGCCGGAAAATCAGGCTGAGGATGAGAACACTGACCTAGTGGCCGGTCATAACCAGAATCTCGAAGCAGAAAGCCAACAGAGAACGGAAGAAAATGCCCCTACGAATGGGGAAACCTCCGGGACTCAAACCTCTGGAGGTGCCAAAGAGCCCCCAGACCCGACCGATCCCCAGACCATTGCAGAACCGGAAACATCGAAACCGAAGACCCGCACTAGGTACGGAAGAGCAGTGAAACGCCCAAACCGGGACGTCTATCAGTATTACTAAACTGTATTTATGACGCAGTACTACTAAAGTGTCTATTACACCTTAGCTTCATTATCCACTGTAGTATGTCTGAAATGAGTATAACCAAAAGAAAGTGTTCATTATATTGTAGTGTTGCTAATCGTTCTTTATGTTGTAGTATGTCTGGAGAGAAGAGAGCAGCCAGCTTCGGCTGCTCGTTCTGTCAATCGGAAGACCATCCCACGATGTCGTGTCCAATGGCCAACTGTATAGCTTGTGGGTTAAGAGGGCACTTGTCCACAGTCTGCCCTAGTCCCTGGTGCCGTTACTGTCACCAGCTAGGTCACAAGCAGATTGCTTGTCCTACAAAGATGCAGAAGGGTAAGAGTATTGCTACTGAAAGCACTAGCAAAGTTTCTACTGTACAACAGGGGAGATCCTACTCCCAGGCGGCAAGCCAGGCCACTGGTAGCACAGCAGTATCATCTGCTACCAGAGCTGAAAGGTCCTTTGCTCAAGTGGCCCAATGCTATAATGAGGTTCCCGAGATGATTGACCCCGGTCTAACCTTGGTCGATCGTGTCAAGGAAATGGTGGCCGACATGTCCAGGTTTAACCAGCTGGCCACCCCCAAGTACTACGATGACCAGTTGGCTGATCTTGAGGCCAGGAAACGTGAACTCGATGCTGAGTATAATAGGAGGTTGGCAGAGTTGACGAGAGAGAGAGAGGAATAACCTCTTGAAGGATTGAGAAGAGGCTAAACAACTTTCTGGCCCTCCCAAGAGAGTTATGGAGGCATACAATGAAATTGAGGTTGCCAGAAAACGCCGAGTCGTGGCTACCACCACCAACCAGGGCACTAGTAAGGCGGGTGGAACCAGCAGAGTAGAAAGTTCTGACAAATCTAGTGAGGCTAGCTGTGGTGGAAAGAGCAATGAGAATGAGAAAAACGGTAAAAAGGAAAACAGCTCAGTGAACGAAGCTAAGGCTGACACTGTGGTGTCTACGGGTCTCTCGGTGGATGAAGTTCAAACTGACACTGGGAGCTCCTGGGTGACTGAGGCGTCGAGGAACCTCAGGAGTCGGGGGGAAGGTCCTGATCTGACAATGCAAGACCCTGAAAGCCTTTTGGCAGAGTCAGGTGAGCAGGTCGGAGGGACTGGTACTTCAGGCCCTGGAGAGAGTCTGAGCGACCTGCTGGATGAGGTCAGCGAGGAGGAAGGGGGACAGTCTAAGGGCTAAGCCGTAGTCGTAAGTTATGACTGTAATGTCTACAAACATTATTGTTTGTTATTTCTAATGTGAATCATATGTTTCTGAACTTACTGTGACCAGGATATCGTGTACCATGTAGCAGTAGATATATATATTACTTGTATGAATAATAAAGGCAGTCTAGAATCTAAAAGCCAAGTGCGAGGTTGCTCCTAAAGTGATACATACATATAATAATAAGGCAACATTAAAATGACGATGTCCAATGCATGTCTTGTATTTCAGTCTGAACGTTGTGTAATGTCAACTGTATAAATCAATGTATGAAGGACAGATACTGCTGCCCTTCATTTGGCTATTTAGAGAAAAGAGAAACGAAGGAGGAAGGGCATGTAATGTGATGCTAGATTACAGTGGTGAAGACACCACCAGACAGTTTTATACGAGTATTTATTTCCCTGGTACACCCAAACCTTGTATTTACTTCAAAAAGACCAGATGGATAGAAGCAACTGCAATCGAATACAGAAATGTTGTTGGTGAGCACTATATTTTTATTCCTAATGAAGAATTTGAACATTATACTTTGTGAGATCTAATTTTTGTTTGTTGTTCTTTTGTATGCGCTTGATGAATTATAGCATCTATCAAACTCTGTTTTCTCACAGGTGATAGAGCAATAATAATTCAGCTGGGCACTGGAGAGCCAGCCATGTACTGTTCTCCAACACATGGTGAGTATAATTAAATCACAGGGCATCCTCTATATCTAGGCTGTCAGGGTTAGGTTATGATAAAACAATGGTTTTCCACGGCACAGATGTTTTATGTTAGCCATTTTCTACAGTAGACCTGCTTTTGTGCTGCACATAGGTTCAAATTTTCATTTAGACGTGCAATATCACTATTAATAGTGATGTAAACAGTTTTCTATGGAAACACATGCTCATGTATAATCTACATAATTTTTTTAGCATTTTTGTACCTAAATCTTTGTTTCTTTGTTTAATGCCTGGTACAGTAACATTGTTTTAAATTTAAACTAGCAGTTCATTCCAGCAAGCCATAAGCGCTGGTTCTATTTTACGCTACTCTATTCATACACCTACTTTATACATTACAGAGTCAGTTAGCAGTCCAATATTACTCAAACAGTTGCAGAGTCAGTTGGCACTCATATATTATTATACCAGTCTACAGAGTCAGTTAGTACTCTCTCAAGTCATAGCAGCTTCGTAAATAGTGTAAGATTCTTTAGCCTTTAGTTAGTTAAAATCTCACGACCCTTTCCCAATAAGTCATTTGTCCACAATATTTACGTAAGGAAACCATCTGTTTATGAAGGGACAAAGAAATGTTTATTTGGGAAAAAGAACCCCCCTCTCTAGATGGAAATCACTTCCACAATACTGCCCAAATGCCACAAAAATAACTTTCTCTACCATAGATTTACTTGACTGTAGCTATTTTAATATTCTACAAATACAACTACAAATTCAGTTATAAAGCAGCAGACCAACAGTAAACATGTAATGGTTGGCTCTGCACCATTTGTGTCTTTACAATTTATTATACTGTAAATTAATCAATATTGTATTACATATTTTATCACATCGAATAGCAGAAGACTGCTAAACTTTACCTAAATACCTAGAAGTCAAAACAAGGTAATAATATTATACATTTATACAATATTTGAATTTATTATATTGCTAAATTTGGAATTTATCTGCTAGTATATTTGTGTATGTCGCGAAACATTTACAATTTCTTACTCTATATGTCAGTTATAGCAACAATTTGTAACTCATAAACTCATTTTAATCGGCATTTTCAATTTCAGTTTTCACGGTGATTAAATAAATATTACAAACATCATCAGTCGAGACTTCTTTGATACAACTGGGTGTGAGAGGTTACAAATAGAGACCAAAGAGGTTAGTCATTTAGAATACGTAATAGTAATACTTTTCTAGTGATTTGTAAACGTTTTATCATACATGTACAACATATTATATGTAAGCTATCCAGCTCCATATTTTCCCAATTGTGCTTACACTGCTGTTATTGAACTACACCCTTTATATTTTACACTGTTACATTAATTCACTTGCCAACTTTATGTCAATTTTATTTTATTACTTCTATTTTGTGGTTGCATATTATGTTTCAATGTAAATGCCTCATATTGTTAATCTAGTTCTACATGTCTATGATCACATTCTTTCATTATTCTATAGTTTTTACCAGCTCACAATAAACAAGAGAAGAGACAAACGATTTCCTGATTTCCTGTGTTAGAGCTGCGTTGAAAACTAAGTCAATAATTACGGGGCCAGCTACAAGTGATGTTGCGCTAACAAACTAACAATTTGATATCATAAATGCATGAGCATGTAGTATATTCCTTTCTCCTCTTTGTATCCAGCATTACAGAAGAATTGTTGTATTTAAGGGTACCAAAGCAAAATCAAAAGAACTTAGTATATTGAAAATATAGAAATGTCATACTCATGCTGGATTAACTTCCTTAACATTGTAAATGTTTACTGTTATCTTTAAAATACTAATATTTTGCAGTTTGACAGCCAAATGAGAGAGCATTTATCACATACCGAGCAACTGATGAAAGAGGAAGAGTAGATGAGATTCTCCCTTACCCAAAGCTGATCGATTTTGAGAGATTGGATTGTATAGTGATCTACGAGACTGGCATGCTGAACTAATGGATAAGATTTTGCCAGTTACGCAGATTTTAAGAACAAATTTAGGTGTATTCAGTAACTTTGTTCACTAAAATCTTGTCTAGTAGATGTACAATTTAAAAGTATAATAAGAGAAAATTGTGTATAATAGCTTCATAGTAGTCAAGCAGATAGTAATTAGTATCTAAGAAAAAACTTGCACAACCAAAGTGGGGAAATAGATAGATTTAGCAGTTCAAACTTGAAGAAAATTAACGTTAGGCCATACTCTTGCAATATATACTGTGAAGTACATAAGTCTATGAATATTTTGATAGGCTTGCAATGAGGGTTGTCAACTGATCCAGGTAGTAAACAAGGTGTTTCATTTAAATAAAATAAAGTTATGCTTTTAGTTTACACGAAAGATTACTCCAAGACAGAACTGACCCGTTTTAGACTGCAACAGTTGAATGCACAGCCGATATGTTTTGTTCTTGCAGAGACACAAATCGTCACAACACCTAAACGGACTGGAATGACAAAACATGTGAGAGAAACATGTGCGCTGTTTTCCAATTCACTCAACAACTGTAAGTACATGATGATCGTACAGTACTTTCACAAGCGGCCATTTGTACATGAACTATTTGTCGACTGTCTAGACTAGGTTTATTTGGGTGTTGCAGGCGCATGCTGACTAAAGAGCAAGAGGTTGCAATAGCACGTAGTTTTAGTCAGCAGGCCACTGAGTGCGATCACGCTCGTCTAGACATACATATACATGGTAATTTATCAATAAAAAGGGTCCTCAGTTTCATATGAATCAGTTCAATTTCTATGCTTTTATTTTACATCCAGGTGTCAAACGAGAAAATTACTTGCCATAATCAATTTACGGACAGTAATTTTCACTGATAGGTGATACCGCTGCTGCAGACGGCAAACCCCCAGTTGAAGACAGTAGCACAAATCCCACTACTTCGCCAGTCCATAACACCCTGCATGAAAATTTTTATTTAAGTGTAATTATATTGTTCTTAGTTGATCTGATGACTGTAGACAGCACACTGCCAGTTGAAGATAGTAGCACAAATACAACTGCTTCACCAGTTCATAACACCCTGCATGAACAGTCAGGTAAATTGACTCTAAAGTATTCTAGTGCATTGGCTGGAATTGGCTTGATTTATTGGTGTATCATAATTATCTCTGCCACACCCAGTTTGTTTACAGAAGACTTTAATCCTGTCTTTCTCCCAAACCAATGCCATTGACCTACGCCTAGTTCCACACTGATATTTACTCCAGTGACGAAAATTATCACCTACTTCAAGTGATGCCCTTATTTGTCATGCCAGAATAATAGCATTGAGAGACAATCTAGAACATTAAAATATTTATATTGGGTACATGCACACACATGTTTTGTGGATGTTTATGGAGAAGCCCTCATTTCGCACATTATTATTTGTCAAAATTATATATGTTTTGTTTCTGACAATACCTACATGAGTGTGTGTAATGCAACATGAATATTTTCACCTGTATATACTGTTTGTAGTTGATGCCATGACTGCAGACAGCACATCGACTGCAGACAGCGCACTGCCAGTTGAAGATAGCAGCACAAATCAGACTTCATCAGTTTATAACACACTACATGGACAGTCAGGTGAATTGACTCTAAAGTGTTGATACCAATTATTTCATACATGTATGTTTGTGCAAAGAAAGACATTTTTAGCCTATTTCAGGCTGTTTAAGCATCGTACAAGATCGCATGAGAGTTATCCTTCCATGTTTATTTTGCCTTCCATAAAGTAGATAACTCCTAAAATTGCACTCTCCCCAATAGAACTTCTTGGTGGGAAATGAGGATGTTGTAGGAAAAGGTTGATAACTTCAAAGTAAAAAACCCATAGGGTTTTTAATGATGAAATGAGGACTCGATGTGAACTCGTCTCTGGTTCTACCTACAACACCCCAGCACAAAATAGCAACTCCTCCAGTGCACACTACACCTGCTCCTGATCCCTTGGACCCTGAGGCTGAAGTGAAGGCCCAGTTAGCCAATGTAACCCCCAGGATCCATTTCTGTAGTAGCCCGGGAGCTGGCCCTACAACGCCTGGCAAACTAGTAAAATTGCTAAATCCATGTACATGTATGTGTTTATTCTAACAGTTAGATGACTGTGCAGAGGCCGAATTCAGCGACCAAGGGGCAGCTCTAGGGGTGCGAGAGGACATGCTAATACAGGTCATGTCAGAAGGGGCAGAGGCCGAAACAATAATCAGGACAGTTCCATACAAGATTGGGCTGAAGTTGGAGAACCATTATTCTCTCCAGCAACACAACCATTTACTTCGGACCATGGCCCAACTCATAACGTCAGTAAAGTGTGAGAATAGGCAAAAACAATGTCTACAATGTGAAGTCGTCTTCCCCTATCTGTCAGAACAGAAACTATGCCTTACCTTATATTTGACAGCTCTACCAGCTATGAAGTAAATAGAAAGAAACCACATACACATATGCTATGAAGTAAAAAAGAAAGAAACCATATACACATATGCTATGAAGTAAAAAGAAAGAAACCACATACACCTAAATGCTATGAAATCTGACAATGTGACAGTTGCAAGTCGTAGTTATCGGCACAATAACAACGTCAGAACAAGCCCTCATATTAATAATCCCTTCCATAATACCCAACCCCTCAGTAATAACTATAATTAGTAGTAGCACAGTGACATTTTTAGCTAGCCAATGAAATTCCTGTAAATTGACATATAGAAGCTCCCATGACAACTTGGTATAGTCTAAATACGAAGTTTTCTGATATTATAAGACACGTGTCTATTTGCTATCCTTTTGTTAAGTCGCACTTGTTTTGGTATTATTCTGCTTGAATTTTACTGTTGATATACATTGTACGTATATAGTTTGAGAAGAAATCTGAATATGTTGGACTGACAAGTCGTCCTGTTGGTATATAGTATCGCTGAGTAAGACTTTTATCTTTATATTTATCTTTATCTAACTTGAACTTGTATTTTGTGTTTGTCTGTATTATTGTGGAATATGAATGGAAGTTTAATCAAGATGATTGTTGTAAGTCGCTACGTCTTTGTCTGGTTATATTAATAGTTTTGAAACGCTAAGTATTGATATATATATATATATTGTTTAGAACTTATGCTAATTGTTAGTTTAAATAAAATAGTTTTGAAGAAAGATTGGAAGCCGAAATAGTATTGTGATACTTGGTCTAAGAAATAATAATTCAGCGTTGTAATTGGTCATGATATAAATGTATTAGAAAGGAACTTGATTGAATACTTTGCACATAAATTTACTTGGGCGTATAAGAATTGTTGTGGGATACTTGATACGACTTGACTACATAGATAGATAAATACAGCCTGAGTAACTTGACTTGAGTAATATAACATTGGAAATTGAAGCAGCGAAATTACTTGGTTACCTTGGTGATAAGGTAGAGAATTGTTCCTGGAATATACACGTTCGTATTGCATCGGATTATGTGCACTGCCTGCTCGGTGAGCATATAATAATAGTAATTATCCTAGTACCTATATTGTTAAAGTCTTGTCTTATTTTATTGTCGGGTACCTATCAATACGAGGTCCTTGTCCACGTTGTTTGACTTTCTGGTTTGCTGTGCTGTTTGCCACGTGTTTGGACAGACTGCTCTGGATCTCCTGACGAACCCCGCACCTTGTCATTCTAGACGATAACCCCTTTCTGTCTGTTCTAAGTATCATGACTAGTCGATGAAGTAGAAGCTAAAAAGGTAAGCCTATTCGTATTTTAAGTCCGTGTTAGTCTACAAAATAAGGTAAGTAACCCTCTAAGTTAGGAATAACCTCAGTCAACTCATAATTGGTATATTAGTTGGTGGCCCTATTATTATTCCTATATACCCCATATAGCGTGCCATCACAAAAGACATTGGAATAGTTTTGGTTGATCTTTGACAAGGTGTTTTATAACAGTGTAGCCCATGAGACAAATGTGTGCTTCAAAAAGGTTTCCACCTCAGCAACCCAATCCACTTCACCCTTATGAAACCTCAGTTCAACCTGGTCGCCTACCACTGCAACCGAGATAAAAGGCATTTTTAGGCATCGAAATTCTGATGGGAATAATTGACCTTCCAGATTATAGAGATTATTTTAGCTCAGACGTTGTGCTGACCACACCCCAAATGGTTAACACAAATAAATTTGGGGCGGTCTTGAAACAGCACCTGCTGTCGACGCTGGTATAGCCTGCGTCTTTTTACGGATTCTTGTCTTTTTCAAAGCAGTCCCTTCTTCCTAAATAATAGATGACACTCTCTTGCTTGCCGACTGGGCTCTGCACCTCGATTAGCCAGGCTACTGCGCACTGGAGCCCTCATCACTGATTGTTGGTGTTTTTAAAAGTGTATTTTTAATTAACGAGGAGACAATAAATATCAAATATCAAAAGAATAGGTAGGGATACCTTAGCCGGTTATTCACTTATGTGAACATCACCTTGCCAGCCAAGACAAACTTGCCAAGGTTCAAAAATATATGAACCATGTTCAAGAAAGATTTTTAACATTGAATAAACCTGGGCTCAAGTTGTCTGTAGATGAGGCCACTATCAAATTCAATGAGAGGTTGTTGATCAAACAGTACAACAAAGCCAAACCTGAAAATGGGGCATAAAAGTGTTTATACTCAATGATTCTGAGAATGGATGCTGCCATCGGAAGCATAAACGACCCTAACCAAAGAGGTCAAGGGTGTGCCATTATTTTTGAACTGGTGGACAACTAGGTAGACTGCAATAGAAGGCTTTACCTTAACAACTGGTTCGATGGGTAGCAGTTATGTAAAGATTTTCCAGCTTGAAGGACTTATATATGTGGCACTGTAAGGAAAAACCAAGTGAATGCTGATGCCAGGCAAGACAATAAAAAAGACACTACAACATTTTCAAAGAGATGTTATTCTCTCTACCCACCGGGGAGGGACAAAAGAGATGTACATAGGCTACATACTTGCTTTGGTAGCACTGATGTTGAAGGCTGGCGTGACCGGGTGAGGACTAGTAAAAAACCAAATCCTGTGGTTAAATACAATAAGTACATGGGAGGCGCGGATCGATTTGATCAATTGAAATCATACTATACTGTACGCCGATATGGTGAAAAATGGTGGAAATAATGTGTTCTTGGCTTTGGCAAACTTCTCTCTGGTGAACAGTCATATTCTGTGGAAGATGACTAGGTCAATGGAGGACAGTCGCCTCAAATCACTAAAAGCTTACAAACTCGAAGTAGCAAGAGGGCTAATTGGTGGCTTTAGCAGCAGAAAGAGACGCTCAGCAGCTTGCAAGCATGTAGAGCTCATTGTGTTGTTTGCATGAACCAGGGGCAGCAAGCACCCTCAGGGGGTGCAAAAGAAACAGTGTATGGCTGCACACGCTGTGCCTCCAATGTGTGCAAACCACGTTTTATTAGCGAACGTACTCAAAAATATTATTTTCCTTTATTTTATTTGCACTACACATTTTATATAGCATAATATGTTATTTGTTCCGAAAGCTCATACCATGGTCTAAACTGCATGAAATTATTGTTCACATCCCTGTATTTTATCTACATTTTTGCACTTGATGCATTTTTGTCGTTGAAGCCAATAAAAAATAGTAATTATAATATCCATTGTTTATTGATAAGCAATAAACTCAATATGAAACCATGGAAAGTTATGATGGTGCTGAGATCTGTGAATTGGCTGGGACATAAATTCTAAATCAGGTTTGGCATATCTTTGGCCTATCCCACGATGATGGACTCGACAGCTGGGAAGCTATGATGGCGCTAAAACTAATGAATTGGTAGAAACCTAGATCTAATATCAAACAGGCCCGGTAAGATCTTTCATTCATATCAGGATGACCGATTGGCATGATCAAGGAAAATCCAATCGAGAAAAACCTGTGCTCATAATTCAATGTATTAGGTCTCAAAGTACCCACCGAAGCCAAAAAAAGAATAGTCCACTTTGACCGGGCGACTGACTGAAAAACACTTGCCTTTGATCAAACGACAGATTCTGTGCAAGTATGTCCATATCAGATCTGAATATAATAGATAGATATGAATAACATCCTTGCTGGCAGCAATAGAAGATTATCTGGCTGAATGTATTAAGAAATGCAACTTAGCCTTGGTTAAAAAACTGAATCTAATGGAACTATGTGCATGGCAGTTTTGATAAAATGCACCCGACTAACCTGAACGTAGTTTAATAAAGTGAGACTTCTATTTCTGAACTGCACACTTGCAAATAATTGGCCCGTATAGTGAAACTAGTAATCCTGTTAGACGTTATTATGGTCATCTATCAGGATTCATCAACAGGAAACTACTACATGTACATGTAGTATCTGTGAAGGCATCATACCTGACTATCTGCACGGTACCTATTATTACAATACACTCACATGTGCAATGACTAGAATGGACTGGAGTTACCCACACTTGACTAACTGATATTACAATGGTAATCAAGTTCATCATAATAGCCAATATACTATACAAGACCTGATTGGCCAATACTTTTCATATATTATTTTATTAGCTTTAAAATATCATGCAGTATACTGTTTCATGGAGTTGAATTTTAGTAAGAGAAATAAAAGGATCCAATATTATCAGTGCGCATAAATATAGCTATTATTATTATTCTAAAAACGTACGTATTATTCCAAGACTATTCGTCCCAGATAGACAAAAGATAGTCAAAAGGCCTACACTGTGAGTCCACAGTTAGACACGGCAGTCGTCCATATATAGCCCACATGAATGTCCGTATAGTACTGCGCATACTCAGACATACGGCCATAACATTTGGTCCCGCAAACCGGATTCTCACCTGGCAAGCCTAATAATATAAATTATGGCAACAACGTGGGAGGGCGCGATTGAACAATTAAAAACAGAATTTGAGCAAAAACTAGATGCTCGATTAACACGAGTCCATGAAGACGTAAACAACCAAATTCAAGACCTGAAGACAGAAACCAGGCAAGCTGCTACACAACAAGCAGAGTATTTCGAAGAGAAACTGGAAGAGGTAGGACACACCATCACCTCAACTGTAGTAAAAAAGATGGAGGAGTTTATGAAAAGATTTGAGCTGAAGTTGGAAGGTACGACGAGCAGCCCGGCGAGCAGCCCGATAAGACGAGTAGATGCCAGTCCTAGCCTCCACAGTCTACGCATAGACGAGGCTGACCAAGATGCAGAACACACAGTTCACGTGAATGTCCGTCTAGTACTGCGCATACCCAGACATACGGCCATCACATAAAAAATGTGTGTAAAAATATATAGTTGAGTGTCCCACTTCAAAGGTAAACCCTGCGAAACACCGTATGAGGGCATTTACACATAGCAATGCTTGCCTCCATGTCAAGAAACCTTGGTAAGGCGTGTTCTACAAAAAGTGCTCAAGCTACATGTATTTATGGAAAAACAGAAAAAATCTGCTACTAGCATAATTATGAAGATTTGGAAAAACATGAAGTGAAGCATTTTTTATTTCTATTTTATTTTAAAACACTGGCGTTTTCCATCACCATGTGATAAAGGTAGCTGCCATAAAAATACTGCAAGAGTAAAAGTTTGACAATCAGAAAGTGTCTTCTACACAGGTTTTCAAGGAATACCTCCTTCCAAGAAACATACTAGTATAGCAGGGCCGTATTTTGAGGGCAGCAGGGAGGCACTGCCACCCCTGTTGTCTAAATAAAGTGGCCCAAAAACCCTATATTTGAAAACTGAGCACTGTTTGGTTTACATTTGCTTTATTTCCGGTTATCAACCAAAGCGTGGATAACTCTCTACTTCTAACTCTATGGCATTACTAAGGAGACAGAAACTAGCAATCCTGAAATTACTACATTGCAGGTGGCATGTATAGTAGTCTATAAAACTGTGTAGAGCTCCGCTAAAAGGCTTTGCGCCCATGATTGTTGTTAGAATTCAACAAGTAGGAAATGCTCGGAAAGCGACTATAGACGGGAAATGGAGACACTGCCATAGCATAATATGTACTTTGTTGGCTAAACCCATGGCTTCTAATAGTTCAAATCAGGTGGAGGAGAATGCCCCAGGAGGAGTTGGATTGATGAATCAGTTGAAGATGAACAACAATGTCAGAGGTATGATAGGAGGACAGCAGAAAGGGTGGAAAAGTTTCAACAAAGACACGCCAGTGGAGATTTATGCTCTTGTGGAATTAGCTATCCAAAACAGAATGCTATGAGCGAAGCCGACCCGGACTACTGTCAAAGGAATGAAACTGCTAAAGATCTGTGTGGCAACTTCCAGGAATTTGGGATTTTGCTGATAACAAATGTGTGACACATTGCCCATCTTTCTACCACCCATGTTTATAGTCATGTACATGCATGTCGTGTTGTAGATGAGGTCAACCAGCTGCTCAGAGACGTCACCAGTGTGTCACGCAGTGCAGCGTGTGGCAGGAGTGACCTGACCCCCAAGCAGAAATGTTATGTAGCCAACAGCTGCCCCTACTGGCATGTCGCCGAACAGCAAGTATTTGTCACCCACCCTGTGGTAATCAGTAACTAATGGACCACCCTTCAATGGCATGGGCTATGTCTACGTTGCTATACAATCGATGTTGTTTATCTTAAGCTGCGTTCACTCTAGTGTGCCATGTATTGGAATAAAGGTTGCTTTACTGACAAATGGTTGATTCCAGGTTTGGAATATGACTGCAGCGGTGAAGTTGCTTAGAAGAACTGTTATGCTGCCTACCGAGGCTGATCCAGGGTCGCTGATACCAGGTTGCATTGGTTATGTTGACAGTGAGTCTCAAGCATTCCTGTGAACCATCCAAATAGGTTTTGGATAAATGATATTTAGTGGCAACAGACGAACGGGTGCAAGTCCCATGGGTCTCCAGCTATGCTGTAAAGGACCAGTGAAGTTGCGTCTGTTGTCACATAGTTGTTAGGA
Organism: Bugulina stolonifera; assembly: GCA_935421135.1. NCBI lineage: Eukaryota > Metazoa > Bryozoa > Gymnolaemata > Cheilostomatida > Bugulidae > Bugulina > Bugulina stolonifera. The sequence continues at coordinate 12,151,513 of OW285191.1, forward strand.
CTACATAAAAAGACATTACCCATTTAAATGTATCAGGTACACATGTAGTCTTCATAAAGCGACCTAGTTTGGAACCAGGCCTGTACTACGACCGGCATCAGAACTGGTCAATCATGCTATGGCGGTCTCCAATAGCACAGACAAGTGCGTCTTCCGCTGCAGCAGCCTCCAAGAGAAGTTAGCAGCGCTAGCTACAAACCTCTTCAACCTTGGAAAGTTTGTTAAATGGTCAAAAGCACCCAGAGTTGGTCTGAGGGCACAAGTAACATGTTATGCCGTCAATGAAGTCCTTGTATCTGTTCTGAGTTACCACAGATGATTCTGCCTATCCCACCACAAGAGTGCTGCCTCCCTACCTGAACCCGTCGACCCCAGTAGAAGTGAACTACAAGTCCCAAAGGGTTAAAGTGGAGAATGCATTTGGTCTTCTTAAAGGGCAATGGAGAAGGCTGAAGAATGTTGACCAACCTCATTATTGAGACCAGTATATTACTCTACAACTATGGCCTTCGAGGCAGAGGAAAAACTGCTGACATACAAGCTGCCGAGGGCATGGATAACCAGGTAGAAGTAGACACGACAGCAGCAGGACAGGCTTACCTTCCGGCAGTTGCACAGAGGCTACACAACAACAGACAGTAACATTTGTCTGTGACATTACACAAATCTTAACAGAACTACATCTATATACTCCCATGTTGTGCTGTACCAATGTTATAAAGTACTGTAGACATGTAGCAATATGATCATGTGGTGAAGTAGTCATGCGGTCATGTTGAAGTGTAAAATGTAGTCTTGCAGTGATTTTGATTCTATAAAAGGGCTGGCTATGACAATCTGCCCGCAAGTGCGAACACACAGCTAAGATAATACCGCTTCCCACCAATAAAAAGTGTGAGCACAGTAAAATTATAGATAAACAGGGTGGGATAAATCCAATACAGTAATGAACTGAATACCAGAAGTGTACTGTCTCAGCAATCATAGTCACTAACACAGAACAGAACTATCACACTAAGAGGAGTATAAAATACTCAACCTATTTATATATGAACCAGAGCTAACAAGGAGGAAAAAAGAAAAATAACTCTTACTAATATTATCATTATGGAGGTTTGGTAAAAATCAGGGGCGGTTATCAATATTGCACATAGTAGGGAAGTTTTTGTTCAAGGTAGGAAATGGCTATAATAATAGAACAAGTCTATATTTAATAAGCACAACGCCACGCCCAAAAACTTTCTCAACTCTGAAAGTGTAACTACTCCGATTGCCCTTTATTGGTTACTTTCTAGCTATTAACAGCTTTGGGAAGTATGCTATTGGCAAAGTCAAGTTGCCATTGCTTTGTCACATGTAATAAGTCTGGTAGTCTATTTATAGATATACACTCATACTTATAGACTTGCATTATAGAAATTGACTTTCAAACAAATTTCCATAGCCATGGTGTATACATACCATGTATCACTTTTATAGTCCATTTCTTATGCAACTGATACTATTGTGCATCCCAAGTAGGGCTACATTTACTTATTTAATAACTGTGGTTAAATTCTAGATTATGGCTTGTCTTCATGTATTCTACAGCAACAATTTTTCATATTGAAATATTATTTTCAGTTGACTAATCGAGTTTTAGGTAGTATACCTGAATTTTTTGATATTGTGTATCTGCATGTATATATACCTTTTTTACATTGACTTTATTTCTGCTTAATATGCAAATATTTACGAATATTGTATTATTTTATGGGAATTTGTTTAAATACTATATTATTATTTTCAATGAGCACTTTTACAAATGATGCAAACAACATTTTCTGTCTATATATCAGCCTAAGCGACTGAAATTTGAAGAACCCAAGAAAAGGGCAAGAAATATAGTAGGATGTCTTTGGCCGAAAGCGCCAAAACATCCTGTAGTATAAATATATGCAAATTCATTTAAAACAATATGAAGCATCTATCTGGTTGAAGCATTAAAATAGAAATTAGGGGTAGGAGAGTTTATTTGAAAAGCATTTAAACCTCGAGATGACCATTTAAGAGATGAGGTGGAATCTAGGCAGTATTTAGTAACTGTGGTTAAATTCTAGATTATGGCTTGTCTTCATGTATTTTACAGCATATATTTTTCATATTGAAATATTATTTTCAGTTGACTAATCGAGTTTTAGGTAGTATACCTGAATTTTTTGATATTGTGTATCTGCATGCATATATACCTTTTTTACATTGACTTTATTTCTGCTTAATATGCAAATAGTTACGAATATTGTATTATTTTATGGGAATTTGTTTAAATACTCTATTATTATTTTCAATGAGCACTTTTACAAATGATGCAAACAACATTTTCTGTCTATATATCAGCCTAAGCAACTGAAATTTGAAGAACCCAAGAAAAGGGCCAGAAATATAGTAGGATGTCTTTGGCCGAAAGTGCCAAAACATCCTGTAGTATAAATATATGCAAATTCATTTAAAACAATATGAAGCCTCTATCTGGTTGAAGCATTAAAATAGAAATTAGGGGTAGGAGAGTTTATTTGAAAAGCATTTAAACCTCGAGATGACCATTTAAGAGATGAGGTGGAATCTAGACAGTATTTAATAACTGTGGTTAAATTCTAGATTATGGCTTGTCTTCATGTATTTTACAGCAAATATTTTTCATATTGAAATATTATTTTCAGTTGACTAATCGAGTTTTAGGTAGTATACCTGAATTTTTTGATATTGTGTATCTGCATGCATATATACCTTTTTTACATTGACTTTATTTCTGCTTAATATGCAAATATTTACGAATATTGTATTATTTTATGGGAATTTGTTTAAATATTCTATTATTATTTTCAATGAGCACTTTTACAAATGATGCAAACAACATGTTCTGTCTATATATCAGCCTAAGCGACTGAAATTTGAAGAACCCAAGAAAAGGGCAAGAAATATAGTAGGATGTCTTTGGCCGAAAGTGCCAAAACATCCTGTAGTATAAATATATGCAAATTCATTTAAAACAATGTGAAGCATTTATCTGGTTGAAGCATTAAAATAGAAATTAGGGGAATGTGTTAATGTTCATGCAGCTCCAGAGGTCATCATCTATGATAATGCCTGTAGCCTAGCGACATATTCTCTTAAACGGGATCCAGGACTTTTTAAGCACTTAAGGTTTCTTGTAGATAGATTTCATTGCAAAAATCACACAGGTAAATCACAGGTTTTCTTTTCAGCAACCTTTTGTAGCTAAATATAATGCACTTACAAAGAAAGTTCGCTAATGTTGAGAAGTTTGGTTGTACACTACTACTGTTCCCCAGTAGAGTTAGGTGATAATTTAGCCAGCTATGAAAAACGTACATGGTTTAACCTTGGAGGTACCCAGTATACCACCTTGCAGTATGCACAGCAAGAAGAAACTGAAAAAGTAGCACAGCTATGAAAATGATTTTGTTATATAGGCAGTATCCTAACACGTCTGTGTTTTTAATCTACATTGTTTACATGTGGACTAATAGATGCACACAGTGTTATGTAAAAACTAATAATATCATACAGCCTTTCTCCTCCTTTAGGATGGAACATGGGCTTCAACATCAACTGTTATAATAAGCTGAGTAAAGTTAATGTACGAGTTGCAGAGCAGAGTAACAGCACTCTGGCAAGGCTCCGAACCATACTCTCATACCAGAACCATGAGAATTTCATGAACCATCTAAAATTATTCCTCTGGTACAGGAACAGTTTGAGTCGCTGCCGGAATGGTATGAGCGTACAGTACAGCTCACTCTTTCGAATTCGGAAGGACATGAGATAAATTGCACTACTATACAGACTATTGCGCCAAAAAAACATGTAAAGGTGTCACTTGATTTTAGAATGTACCTCTCGAGGTTTTACTCTTTACGGTTCTTGATATACTAACTTCATCTGTCTCAAACAGATTACCGGCCAATACACATTATAAAGACGGTCTACAAATCATTGAATAAGCTTACATTATAATTGTTATAATTTGTTATATATATGTACATGTACATGTACATGTACATGTAGCAATACAATATATACACCTAATTAGAGACATTGGCAGTGTGGTCGGATCATATTATGCCCTATTATGCGGTATGATTTAGTGAAATACAGGTCACCATTATGTAATGTGTGGACATTTTACAGGTTTTATATGATAAATTGCTGTTTAAATAAGTTTCAGTCAGACCAAAAGGAGATTATTACTATGCCATAGAGAAATACAGGCTAGTATTTGTAATGCATGGACATACATGCACATTTTATAGGTATTACATAAAAGTATGCAAGTATGCTATTGACAAGGTCAAGTTGCCATTGCTTATTTAAATAGAATAAGTCTGATAGTCTAGTTATAGACTTACTTTATCCAAATTGATTTTCAAACAAATTTCTATAGCCATGGAAGCTGCCAAATAAAGAGCCATAGTTTATTAAGCAATGGTGACCACCAGCAAAAAATATAGACATACACAGGCTTAACAGAGAAAAAACATTTAAAACAAGATGTAATAGCCACATGTCATCTATAAAAAACATCAAGTACGGGAACTCGACAGAGTTATGTAAACATATTTGGGCAGCAGTGTTTATGTAGTAGAACAGCATAGGGTAAGGTATCATATGGATTTACACTAAAATAATTATATTCCATTCTGAAAAGTGCCGGTTCATAAGGTGAAATAGTGGAACCTCTGATCACCAAAATCCAAAGATGGCAACTTCCACAGTATCACGTGATCCAAGATGTCACGCAGCTGTTTAATATGTAACGCCGCGTAAAATTCATCACAATATGGATCAATGGTATCATGAGGGCATAACTATTTTTTTACTCGTGTATATGTATATATATGTTGTAGCATGGATATAATATAATCTTGTTCCTATTTTATGCCCATATGACTAGTGCATTAGGAGAGTCTATTGCTCAGAGTTTATGGCCACTCTCCACTGCAATTGGTAAAAATATTGACCAAGGTTCATCATGTTGCAGTTTTAACTAAGTAGTTAATCAGAACTCTGGGCTTTTAACATGTGTGTCAAATAGATATTGTGTACTTGTGTTTATTATAGTACTCACACATGTTCACAGGTGTGCAATGATCGTAGACCAGGATTCTCTGCAAAATTCTTATTCTCAGGTATGTTTTGTTGTGGGTTTGGCCATTTAATCTACGTGTAATTTGCTGATCATGACTTAAGGCGTGGGCACACGATCTCAGAAGCGACGTCGTTTTGAACAAACCGACGTCGGTTCGCTTCGGAAACTGCAGGTTGCCTACGAACCGCCCTGCTTCGGACGTGCTCGAAATAAGCTTTCCGAACAGAACACATTATTGGCTAGCTTTTTCAGCCTTGACCTTGGCGACCTTGACCTTGACGCCGGTTGACAACGAACTTCCTCTGTACATTGTCAATGAAAGTTAGAACGATAAATCATAATAAAATATAAATTTGAAATTCATTTTTTTGTAATATGGAAGAACTATTAATCTCATTAGTGAAGAGTCACGAGGCTCTTTACGACAAAAAGAATCTACTCTGTGCTACAGCCAAAGATGGGGCTGTGCGTAACATTTGGATGAATATTTCTGAATCCATGAGGGAGGCTGGTTTTTCCGACTTTGTTGGTATGTGTTGAAGTTAGAGTTGGTTTTCATGTTATTGCTCATAGTCATTCAACTTGCACAATATCGAATGTGTGATAAACAATAGAATGTATTATCAATGATTAGTGATCAAAATATGACTTGAAATGGAAAGCATTAGCTAGGGCATGACCATACAACCCAGCCACCAAAATTTGTAATCTTCGCATAGCTGCGAAAAATACTCTATAATCTGTAAGAGTCCACCACCAGCTCCTAACAGCAGAAATGAGCAGGCTTCAACTTGTAGACATGAAGCCAAATACAAACTGTAATATAGTTCAAAAAGCTATTGGATTATGCAGACACATACAAACATGGTACATGTACATGCTGCCATGAAACAATGTTGTAACAGCAACAAACTATCTTTTATCCATAAACATGCCATGGTATATACATGCGTCACTTATTTACCGTATTTTTTGTGCAAATTTTGATACTATTGTAAAGGATCTAGCTGTATACTGGTCAATATTCCGTTGCTATTTTCTTTACTAGCTAATTATTTTATACGTATGTACAAGACCTTGCTGTATATTGGTCAACCATCGGTCAGTTGTTATTTTGCTATTATCTTATACTTAGAAAAGTGCTAGACTTGTTTTATCTTATAAAAATGTGCTTGTTGACAGTAGTGTTCATGCCCATATATGGACAGTAGAAAGTGTTTACCAATAAGAAGTCAGCAGTGAAACGCCTGCTGTTCTAACCTGTGTGTGACATAAATAGAGTGGGCATCCATGCCCAGGAGCATATTATAGTTGCATTTCTAGCAGAGCACAATAAGGTGAGTTTGAGCAGTTGAATAGTTATATTTGTACTTACATGCAGAATACTCCTGCAAGTTAGCTAACTAAAGTCTATGTTGATAGTGCACGGCACTGCAACTCGGAACCTTATTAGCAACCCTGCACGGTCGCTGACAATCTGGTAACATTTGATATTTGCTTTCTTCATCTGAGTTAAACTTGACCAAGTATTTGCCACTTTACTCTGCAGGCAGTGCCGTCACACAGCATAAAGGTAGAGGCTATTGCTAGTCCAAGGACCCGGTGTGTCCACAACACTATTGTGCTTCTCAAGTAGACTTATTTGTTCAATAACAGTGGTTTATTTTCTTGTTAAAAAGACCTTGATTGCTTCAAATTCAACATTATAGCTTGTCTTAATGCATCTATATGCTGCATTAATTTTTTTATTGAAAAATTGTTTTTAGTTGACTAATAAACCTTCAGGTAGTGTTCCTAGATTTTTTGATATTGAGCGTCTGTATGAATATATCTTATATGTTGGACCTACTAATTGTTTTATTCTATGGAAATTTTGTTGGAATTGATTTATTAATACTTCCAATTAGCACTGCAAAAAAATGCAAATTTGATAAATGTATTATATTTAAAATCAGCAGTGTACCCAAGGCCATTGGCTGCGTCAAATATTCATTGTACGAGGCACCAGAGAAGGGCAAACTGCTCACCTACACAAGTCTTTGCAGACCTATGCTAGAGTTTGGGGAAACCCTTTGGGATCCTTCAGAAAACACAACCTGTGAATTAATTGAGCATGTGCAATCTCGAGCCATGAGATTTATTAAAATTGTGAAGGGAGGAGAGGGAATAGCAGAAGCTCGAACACAACTGGAGCTGAAACCATTAAAAAAAGACGAAAATCACACAGGCTGCCCATCCTGATAGGAATACTCTCAGACAAAACCCAACAACAGATCCTCGCCTCGGCTTATGATGAGCTGATTAACTATAGGAACCAAACGTTTTGAGTGTACTATCATTCCCAAGGTGAGTTACGAGGTAACATATTCTCTATATAATATACGAGTCTAAGCGACTAGAATTTGAAAAACCTAGAAAAAGAGGAAGAAATACGAGTAGAATTTCCTTGACAGAAGGTGCAAAGACATCTGGTAGCTGCTGATGCTGGTCTTAGTCAAACATTTGAAAGAATTCAGACAATCATTATGAAGATGATTATATGCGGCAGGAAGAGGAGAGAACTACTTTCCGCCTGTCCCCTCCTACTCTCATCTGCCCAAGAAAACCAACTGGTAGGTAAAACAGTGCTACTTCTCACAGGTGCAGCAACAGTAACCAGTTGAATGATTATATTAATAGTAAAATAGGTGAAGCGGAAAAGTGCATACAATAACACAACTTAAAAAGTTCTACACCCTGGAGCTGCCTGCCAGTCACTTTTTGTGTGTACTAGCTCAACCCAAGTGATCACAATCACCATTTTATGATTCTCTTCCAGAGCGGGAATATCTCTAAAACTTTTAAGCCGCTGAAGCAATAATTGGTGGAAATTGAAAAAAAACTTTAGAAAGTTCAAGAAGAACATAGTGGGGTTTTTACATAGACTTGGTAAAAATCAGCCGACAGCAACATTGCTTCAAGCAAAGCCATTTGCATTTAAGATAATTATAAAAGTAGAGCTTACGTCATTCAAAGAGGCCAAGAGGGCACTTGAAGGTCCAATCAAATTATAGAAAAACAGAGTCAGATAACTCCAATACAGTAATTAACTGAATACAGGAGCTGTACTATCTCAGCAATCACAGTCACTAACACAGAACAGAACTATCACACTAAAAAGAGTTTAAGATACTCAAGCTATATATGTATGAGCTGGAGCTACTAACAAGGAAAAAAAGAAGAACTGTTAATAGTATTATAATGGAGATTTTGTAAAAAGCAATTGGCACCTTGTAAAGCAGTTTTTGCTAGTAGCTATAGGTATAGGCTACCTGTTGACCACACGGACTGGTAGCAATGATAGCTTCCAAATGAAGAACAGTAATAAAACTAAATTCTTGGTGTGAAGTTTCACCAACTGTCAACACCCGATATCACCAGTTGTTTGTGTGCAGCGCTAAATGTATTGATATGTACTTTTGGAGTTGTGTGTCCAGTGTTGTATTTAGAGGATAGTTTCCTGTTCTATTTACATTGTGCTTTTTTTGCTTTTAGCTTTTTCCCATAAGCCTTCTTGCTTGTTGAAACTTACAATGCAAAATACATTCTCACTTTACCTCTCAAAAGAACAAACAAACACGGCATTGCTATTGCATGTGATGAAAAATAGCCAGGTGTCTGGCATCAAATCAGTAACCCAGCCAACCAGTGCATGATTCAAACACCATCAACTAATTGGAAAATATCGCAAAACTAGATCTTAAACCATCGATTACCTAGAGAGGAATCCTGTATCATTTAACAGACAGCAAGTGAAGTAAAAAATACAATACCTGTGTTGGCAATTTCCTCTCCTTTAACAGGCAGGAAGTGACAAAATTGTTCCAACAGTTCAATCCATCAGGGCATAAAATTTACCAATAATGGAAAATTCACACATTTTACTTCATATGCATGAGTTACCTTCACTGCTACCACTTGCTAGTCTAAGCAGTTGTTCATCTTTCTGCATGTCTTCAAACTACTGCTGCCATGCCCTTGGAGTCGCCAGCTCCCTTTCCTTAAACATCGCATTAGTGCTATTCACTTAGCATCAGCCACCAGAAATGGAAAGGGAAGAAAACTCTGATTACCTAGAGAAGACAACTCTATTACATATACAGTACCAGAATCTTTAGACAGAAGGGTACTAGAACTTTACTTCATAATATCAACTCCCTATGATTCCATAGTAAAACTGATTACAGATGATGTGTATTGGATATTATACTGAACAATGCAGTAAAAACCTTACAATATCATATACATGTACATAACATAGTGTACTTACAGGGCAATCTAGTTTGTCATCTAGTGTACAATCTCCATTTCCATTGGGTTCATAGACAGTCACACAGCAAGTGATAGTAGCAGGTCAGGATAGGTAATCCTGATGATACCAGTCTTCTAGAAGGAGAGTGAAGTAATGACCTGAAACGATTACACTGCTTTGAAGATTTAACTAGTTATAGCTGAGAAAGCCTGCTAAGGAAAGCTGTTGCATTCTAAGTAAAGAATTACATCCATGCATCAGCTACATACATCTAAATGTTTGGCTTCGCTACTTCAGTTTATAAACTTACTGGCTTTACTTCCTAATATTAATCCCAGGTAAGAAAGCAGTGTTCTCCAGAGATTGGCATGCTTTCTACTTTTTGGGGTGGGGAAAGTTGCTGAAGTAGCATTATAAGAGTGGAAGTCTAATTCCACCAATGACAGACTCCCAACCCCAACTACTAGGACACAGCTACTTCCTGCTACTTCAGTTTACTGTGGTCGTACAATTGTCATTTAGCCTCTGGTATAAATCAGGAAATTGCCTTCCCCTCCACATTTATTAACACAATCAAAAATTTGCACGAGGAAACAACTTCAAGTTGATAGAAAATATTGTACTCACTAAGACACTAGTTGGACACAGACACATAGTAAGTAGTTTGAGCCTCAGCTCCTATAGCCATCCTTAGGGTCTGAGCTTGGACACTGGAGTAGAAGAATGTTCTACAAAATATTATTTTTCGAATTCTTAACAGAATGTCATCATCAGCAGATTTGTCCTACAATACTATAACAAGTAGGAAATATCCCTGTCACCTGGTTGACTAGTCTAAGGTGGAAATATAACTGCATTATATTACATGTAGACATCTTCCCACTTGTTACGATAATCCAAATTCAAGAACTTTTTGTTTCAGAAGTATAATAATACATGCAAAACCACATGCAAATGCTATACTATATTCACTTATAACTGATTCTAACATGACTTGACATTTTTACATGTAAGCTACTTTTTTATTCCCTCCAGCTCTTATCAGCATACTCACAGTAAACTATTAATGGTGCTCTAAGCTCCTAAAAGTTTGAATTTATACTTTTACTATCTAGGTTTAATTTAGCAGTTCTACCTGGTTTTCAATTTTATGTTTCTTTGAAATTGTCCAATTTTATTTTACAAATATTCTAACCAGCTTACAGCTTATTTACGTATTTACATGTTATACCTTCTGTACCGGCTTACCAAGTCTCCCTGACTTTTAACTAAAAAATTGGTACCCTACCCAAAGTGAACAACCCTCACTTAAATGCAGAATCTCCCAGTTTCATCAACAGAATTTGGCAAGCCTACTTGTGTATCAATTATCATTACCTAAGTACACAACGTAGCGAAATGTACATGTAACTCATACAACATGGCTAGGCAACGGTCAAGGGCCATTTCGAAAATGTCAGTTCGAAACAAGGCGATAATTTTCCACGGTCCTTAGAATGCATCCTGAATTTTAACCTAAATAAATGAGCCCTACGGAAGTTTTTATATTTTTACCAAAAAAATCTTGCATGAAAGTCATTCTGTGAGTCGACCAGTCTTGTATTAGTTAGCCACATACTACATGCACATGTGCTCAGAGTGGGCTAACATGGCAGCCATGTATATAGTATATGCCGTATATAGCATTATGCCGACATTATTGCATCTCTGGACTTAGTACAAAATACAATGGCGTGAGTCTCCTTGAGGCAGAGCTGAAGAAGCTCCATGATTTAATTCTATAACAACCATTCAGGCTTTAGTTAGTGATTTAAATGAAGTATTATAGAAAATCTATCATAATCATGGCTATAACTATAATGTCTAGGTTTAGAGTAATAATATAATATACTATTGATTAGGTCTGGCATCAGGAATAATAGTGTAGCCTATAATATTACCTGGTTGCCAATTACTGTTATTAGTTCAGCTAAATCAATGTTTCGTATGAAAGTTAGCTGTTAGCACCTGCAGCGGTGGAGTTACCAACAGCTGGTGCACTCAGGTAAACAAAGCTATACCAGAATGCTATGCCAGACACATTTGGATCGATGGTCTACAGATTATATTGGATTCATAGCCTTAGAACCAAGTTTGTGAATAAAGCTGTATCACCGGCAATACCAAAGATAGTGTTCTTGATGAAACTTTTGTGCACATTTAGCCTAAAAAATTATTATATCAAATAGTAAATCAAATAAAAGAAGACTAATAAAATGTCTAATTTGCTATTAAATAGCAAATAGACTTTTTATTCTAGAAATTTTTTGACCCAGACTAGTTACTGGCAATGGTTATTTAATGATAGCAGAGCATATTGGGAGAAATTTTAGCTGTTCTTTTCCAAAAGGAAAGCCATTCCAGCGCTTACATTGTATATCCAGACATGGGCACTCGAGTCATTTTACTCGACTCAAGTTAACTCGAGCAACAGCTTTTCATTACTTTTAATTGACTTGTGCTTTTGTATTGTGTGAAAGCTGGGAATTGACTTTTACTTCTACTCTCCTACAAAGCATGATGCTTGACTCTTACTTTACTCTAATCTCTCAGCTATCAATGATAATTCTATTGGTTTGGTGTAATTATGTAATAAGTCTTGTCCACCATAGAGAAGCTGAGAGGCTTATAGATAAACAGACCTACCATTACAATAAGTGCAAATTTGAAATAGCCTTTGTTCCTCAGAACTACTTTAACTGACAGAAAATTGGATCTAACACTAAGTATTACCTATTGTGTGTTGTCACACTTGTATACATCAGAAATTTGTGTTCTACAAAATTCCCATTGGTATTCTCTTTGACATACCGCTGTACTTTTGACTCTACTCTGACTCTAGCATTTTGGCACTAGTTGCTTGACTCTTACTTTACTTTTCAAAATGGCTGTTTATTTACTCTTACTCTACTTTTGACTTGCTTCATCCGATGAGTTTACTCTAAATTACTTTTTATCAATTGGGAATGTATACTCTTACTTGACTCTTGACTTGAGTATTTGTCTGCTTTGCACATGTCTGTGTATATCACTCAGTTGACTCAATAACATTATTTGGTTACACATTGTTAGCCCCATTTTCTCTGAAATGTATGATTAACTGAATTACCCATATTTGAAATTTGGTACTATATTTCTCATTTCCACTAAATACTTATAATATACTTAGAGATCTCAGGCTAATAAAATAGTTAGTGTACACTATACAGCTCAGCAATGCTAGTACACGTTCGGGTAAATCAACCTGATTATAAAATACTATGCCCAACTCCCTGAACTTTTCACCTTTTTTGTTGTTACTGTGGAAAATTTTTTATTCTAGTTCATATTATGATTTTTATGCAAGGAATTGATTTTTTGATCAGAAAGAGACTTGTTTCAAACCCATGGAAATATCAGTCCTTGACTGGGGTTTGAATCTGGAGCCTCTACAGCACCTAATCGCCTAGCACTGTGAACAGAACATGTTACCACTACCACCAGCACAGTTCACATTAGTTAAGAATTATATATTTTATGGTTAAAAAATATCGATGACTTAATAATGACTCCTGCCATTAGACCAAGATTATCACACATTCTGTCAAAGCTTCACAGACTGTCTGGTTTCTAAATCAATATTTTAGTAATTAACACATGTAAGAGTTGTCAGCTTCCAGAAATAAATAAAAATTCAAGGTGAGAGTGAAGATTAATACTGTCGCACTACATGTACAATGTATTACAATGACATTACAGTCATCGTTGGCTGCTGAGGAAACTAATTTTCAATACAAAGAAAATGTAGTTTAGGGCAGAGAGAAGTGAGAAACTAATCAAATCCAATTATAAATGTGGGATAATTGTATATACTCTAACCCAGCATAACACTCCTAATAACTTCAATCTAAGCAGGACCAATATTTATGTAGGCTTGCTTTTCTATCTCAAAGTAATAGAAATTGCCAGCTTCTAATAGTTGAAGTAAAACCCCAATAACAGTAAATTTTGATAATCAACAATTTTTTACCAAATTCAACAAGCATATAAACTAGCAAGCCGGATGTAGGCCTATATTTACTGCGCTGCTAAGTATTGATGTTGTGATGGACAAAGGTCAGAACTCTACCACAGGATCTGCATGACTAGCCTCGTAGTCTACAATCACAGGTATAACTGATTATTCTCCAGTCTCCCTACTCTCTTATCTCAAAGTGGTCAAAACCCCAAAATCTACACAAGAATTATAGACAATAAACAACATACCAATTAACAAAGTAGTCACTGAGATCACTGGACCCTTTCTGAAAGTGTAGATGTTGCTATCAGCTAACCTGGTGTAACATCTTAGCCCCTCTGTGCTACACATACAAGATAATATACATGTACGTGTAGGCCTACATGTCCTAATATGTTCACGGCATGAAGTATTATTTGTAAAGAAATAATGAAGCTAGAAGCCACCATGTCCCCTGTAGCAACACTTACGCACACCTTGCGGTCTCTCTAGCATAACAATGACTGCTGGGCTCTTCCCCACTCCGCCAATATAAATGCATTAATGCGCCAATACGGCAACAACACCCACAATACCTTTTCACTTCCTGCCGGTTGGTTGCTATGGGAATGGTGATGTCATGAGAATGAACGCACTTACTTGAGCTCTAGCTGGAAAAGAAATTTTCGAAACTGCAAATATTTTGGTATGGAACTGCTAAGAGAGGGTTAAGGGAAGCAGGTCTAGCTGAACAACACATCACTTAAACTCATGATCGAATTACAAGCACTGCCTCCTGGAGTGCCGCTCTGAATACGATATAGATATAGCTATCACGCTAAGAATTCAATTGTGATTTCATTATAGCTGTGTCCTAGGACTCTCAACTCCCACATCATTAAGTTGAAGTATTCAAGAACTCAGTTTTCCCCCCGAGAAGCTGTAAATTGCAATGAATATAGATAAGCAATTGAAATCAACGTATTTTTTAACATATTAATATTTATATTATATTTATAATATTATATTATATTATATTTATTAAAACTTATTTCACACTAACACAGTGACACAGTCGACAAACTAAATTTGATTTGTAGTTGATCTAGATCTATAATCATTATAATAATGGAAATTTATTTAATTTATTTTTCAATTCTGATCAAAAATAATCACAATATGATCGATAGTGATTTTATCATAATCCCGTCTGTTATCATAATGATAATGTACACCCCATCTTGCTATCAGCCTGTACACTCTATCGAAGTCCGGGTAAATAATAGCCAGTAGAGTAGTTACAAATGTAAATACGAATGTACTAAAAGTGATCGTTTTTACTGACAGTGACACTCACAGCGACTCTTCGAGTCTCGGTGCCAGAAAGAGATTCAAATCCCACTACGTAGCCAACATGACAATTATTAACTGTGCATGATTTGTGTTATAGAAGTATTAAAGTTTTTCATCGTAATAACATAATCCACGTGAACGTATGTCGTATGTCAATAACATCCATTTAGTATTATTATTATTATTAAAATTTTAACTAGACCCTATTCAGACATCGTGGATCGGGGAGCTTTATAAAGTATTATTTTCAGCTGGTTTTGCAGTAACACCGTTTATCACTAATTGATCAAAACGTAAACCCCCTCAGATCATACCCATCAATAAAATCATAAATAATAACCTGGAGGCTTGATTAGAACAATTTTTGAAAGATTTTTCACGTGAAGATGGCTAAATATGAGTTTACCAACGCACCAGCTTTTCGTTCGAAATTCCGCAAAAAATTTGCGGTAGAGAAGAAATAATTTTCCACACATGATTTCAACTTTAATTCGACTTAAATTTTTCGCTACATTAGGATTTTTTCGATATCTAACTTCGAAGTTCATAATTGCAGATGATATATTATATATTTGCTACTGCATTTTTCATTCAAAAAATGATTTTTCTATTGAGTTCTATCAGTATGTGTTGTTAAAAAGTTATCATGTCATCTTGTAAAAATTGGAAGTATCTCATCTGGGAGGTAGAAACGTACTCTTCAACACTTAGAATGTCTCTGTGAAATCTGGAGACTTGATAAGTATACCAGCCACTAAGCTGATAGGCTTTGCTTGCAAACCAGCTGAAAATAATACTTTATAAAGCTCGCCTCGTGGATCAATCCTTCAGGAAACTTAAGAAACAGTGTAGAAACTTGAACCGAGAATGTCTTCTATGAAACAAACCTGGAATTGTTCGTTTCTCATTTAAGACCTAAATATCAAAATACCGATGTTATAGAGACGCATATTTTCCGTCAAAGAGAGAAGACAACTTTTTGGGAGCAACAGGCAGAGGACGCCAGGCAATATAGCTCCCCTGCTCCCCCTTCATTCTAACCAATCTAGGCACTTAACGAAGTTTATGGTACAGATCAGCAGCATTTAGCATCGGCTTTGGCTGTGCTATGCCTTACTAATGGAGCAGTTGGCTGCTTAACAGTGAGAAGTTCTGCCCATGCCTGTTCTTAAATTAATTGAGTGGGGCATTTCCTAGAAACATTTCCTGAACATGCACTATTGCCTCTGAAATTGCAGCAATACTTTGCTACATACGGCTACTCTGCTCTCTAGAACTGGCTTAGTGTACATGCACCAAATCTTTCATACCCTAGTATCCATGTTCCACAAACATTCGGGCTATGTGTGTGTGGTATGTGCTGAAAATTTCGATCTCTTACTCCATACGACGCCACACTTTTCTGGTTTTTTATATTTTTCTGTATCCTCTACATTCTACAAATAAATCTTGATCTCTGAGGGAATGGGCGTTGCCACCTTGAAGGCGTGGGGTCCAGAGTATTAGATTCTGGTTGCTTTTCTGATTCACTGCATTGCTAGTGCCGGCACCAGATGTCTCTTCTGCAACAGTATCGGCAGACCTGCTCCAGCAACTGGCCGAAAGTACTCCTCACCAATGCACCGATAACAAAGGATGGCACACCAAGTATTGACATGCCAATGATGTTATTCAACATTGGTTGGCTTTTCTCAAGAATAACTTTGTTACCAAATCATTAAATTCATCGGTCTATGACAATTTTACTGCCTAGCAAGATAATCATAATTATACTATTTCGTACCTCAATATACAGGTGTGATCTTTAACAAATAGAAATTTCTAGTCTAATTTTGTAACAGATTCATTAATTTATACTTATAGAATACATCCTGAGCTTCAAATTGATATCAACATTGCTTATTCCGCTCACAAAACTGTTCAATATTAGCAATAATAGCTCGCTATGCTCCGAAACCATATAACTGAAAGGCGCCCCACTTATTTCCATCACCGCTGTATAATTATGTAATCACCATCCAATATCATCAATGTCGTTCTCTCTGTCAAGTTTCTGCTGCTCTGTTTGGTGTCATCAAAAGAAGTGAATAGCCTATGAGCATAAGAATCCACTGTAGAACCATTGAATATGCTGACGTAGATGATATACTTGGGTGCTTTTGCATTTATTACATGTATGTTATCTACAGCAGAGAGATGATACAATGAAGACCCTTCCCCTTTACAGTTCTGTGGTCTGATTCTGATCTGTATACAGCTACTTTTATCTATCCAGCACTGCATTACTCCATTTGTGCTTAGTATGGCCCATGATCTCTGATAGTAGTGTGCACTGCTGTACCTCTAATACATGTAGAAGTGTGTGTATCCATGTGTGCACTGCTGTATTCTGACCCAGTTCTCTGGTGGGATATTCACGTAAAGAGACTGGAAAACAGCTTCTCTACTGTTCATCTAATGTGATCATCATGTTTTCATAAAATAGCTCAAAACTTTTTCAGCTGTATTGGCTGCTACACTAATTCCCAGTGGTAAATATGCATGCACATACATGCCCATATAGGAAAAGACAAGATCACTGTAAATAATAGCACACAATAATATACATGTACATGTATATTGAATTATACATCTGAATTTATTTGGAGTTTTCTTTTCTTACTTACGATGTGCAGAGAGAAAATAACTTCCACATCTATCTACATAGTACTAGAATATAATTATTTAGACTTTATATGTTATGTGACATTATTTTGTCTTTTCAAGAATGACTACACTGCATATATAAATTTTAGTCAAATAGCATTTTCTTACACCTACATCAGCAGTAGCAAGATAATATGTATGGTGTAAAACAAGTGTCTCATTATACCCATCGCTGGACATGTGCATGTATGACTTGCATATGACCTACATTGTGGTTGCAAGCAAGTCACATCTCAATTATTACCTTATTGGTGACCTACTTACTCAAGGATCTTCTGGCCCACTTCTGCCACATTTCAGCCTAGGCCAAGCTATCATTTTGGATTCTAATCTTTGTTCAAGATGTTGCAAAGAATATATAATAGGGTGGCCGAATAGCCTCTGCCATTCTATACTGCCATGATCATTGTACTTTTAACAGAATAATGTATATGTAACAGGTATGTACATGTATTATTATTAGTAGTAGATAATGTCATAGCAACAATACATTGCTGCCAAATCTACCAAAGATTCACACGGGCGGTGGTTACATTGTAGAGAAACTGATCTATTATAGCACTTATATTTATGATAATATTGTGTACATGTACATGTCTATTATACTCGATGCTCCTGTATTTTGGAGTTGTTCCCACTTGCAAACCAAGATGAAGGGGAACACAACTTACCTAAGTCATAAAATCATTGTTCTAATCAGACAGCATTGGTGGTCTCATGTATATACATGCGCATGTAAGTCTGCTAGGAATAATGTGATGTATGTACA
The DNA here is from genome assembly GCA_935421135.1 of Bugulina stolonifera. Lineage (NCBI taxonomy): Eukaryota > Metazoa > Bryozoa > Gymnolaemata > Cheilostomatida > Bugulidae > Bugulina > Bugulina stolonifera. Next base: position 12,169,796 of record OW285191.1, read on the forward strand.
TACAGTAAAGTTACAAGTACAGAGTTATATGGGTTAGGGATGGGGCTAGCATTAAATCACTCTATCAACATGAACTAAGGAATATTTGATCTAATTATAGCTCATACTAAGAATAAAGTGATATTTGGAGTTAGCTATTATATAACACAAAGAAAAGTATGTAGAACAGTCACATATATCATTACAGACCACACTATGGGAAAGATAAAACCTCCTGACAGTAGAGATAAAATTGAAAGCAATCACGAATTTAGGTTTCTAATGGCACGTTACTGTCTAAGTGGGTATCGTATTTCCTATTACATAAATATGAATGAGAACATCATATTACCTACTCTCTAACATACAAGAACACACAACCCTGGCAATCAAGTTTACTTTATAATTATCAGTCAACTATAACTGCAGCCTATGACTTGTTGTGGCGCCAATATCCTTAATCCAATTGACATAGATTGCATCAAATCAAACAAAAATAATTTCCAGTGTACACACAACTCTCTTAGTCTCTTCAGCTACAACAATAGATTTATTTTAGGGCTAGCTACAGTAGCTATTATTCACATTAGATACTACTTCAAGTTAATTTCTTCCCATCATGTAGTTCCACTTTGTAAACAAGTATAATTTTGAAAAATAAACCCAAGAGACTGGCCACAATTAAACTGAATACGCTAAAGCTAATAAAAAACATGATATAGGGTGTACTATAAAAGCTGTTTACTACAACTCCATTGTGCATATATTGTAGATGTTCTGGCACATTGCCACCGAATTGTACTACTATTTGAAGGAGTTATTGTGGTTGGATTAGCCTGTGTCGACATTATTCCTGTTTTTTTGTTTTTTTCTAAGGATGAGTGAGCTGTTAAACTATACAATATATAAAAGAATACATTGGATATAATTATATATTGTGGTTGTATTGAAAATAGCTATTGACCTATCTGTATAAATGAATAAGGGTGTCAAGAACAACTTTGTTTCAAAGTAACATAAATTCTAATTAAATTTATAATATGCATAAAGTCATTTTGAACAAAAACAGTTTGACAAGTTCTTGTATTAGTCAGAGCAATTTGTTACAAGTATATATGTAAGCATTGACAACAACACCTACTTGTTAATGGTATTATGAAGAGCAACATTTCCATATTAGCTGTTGGCTTTGTTATACTTGCAACAGATGTGTGTACTTTAAAATCCATAATCAATTAATTAGTGTGACATTCATTTGAATTCTTCAATTATAATGAAGGTACACCAGATGTAAAAGCGTACCAGTATACATCAGTTAGACAAAAGGTTATTCAGACTATCTGCTGCTCATGGTAAACACACCCACTTCAGTTTGAAGTCAGAACTTGCTTGTGTACCAAGCAGTCCTAAAGAATAGGAACCCAGGCTGATTCTAACTTGACTGAAGCCCTCTAGCCATTCACCAGTACTCCAAAATACTAGGAACACAAGCTGGTTTTAAATCAGAATTTGTCCCAAGTACTCCAACCACTCACCATAATATCATTGTCTTAGTGATTGGAACCCAGGCTAAGTTTGAATAAAATCTGTTTCCTGAACCTTATTTACAGACAGATGCTAAACATACAAACATGTAATTTACTGTGATTATTCTGTTACAATCAATATTATCTCCCCATGAAGATAGTCTATGGATACGCAATGCTATTGTTAGTTATAATTAAAATTAATTATGAATCCTTGGTTGTCTATTCCCATTGGACTAGCAACAACATGGCGGCAATTTTGAACAAGCTGCTTCGTGTATGCTAATTATCTGCCATATGTCAGATGCTTCTCTCGATCAACAAGGAAATCAATTCATTCAAATACTAAAGATAAGATGGATATCGTCTTATTTACATTTGTTGTAGAATGCATATTCTAGTGTCATAATTCATTAGCTACTTTTACCACCTATTTAGGAATTCAAAGTGTGCATAGGTAATTTCAGATACGTGATATATAGGCCTACATGTTTACTCTGAAAGCCTAATGTTATTCAATGCAATATTCACCCAGTTACGGAGTAGAATGTAAAGACAGTTTCATATAAATTTTCATCTAGGACTCCAAATCATGTCTGCACCACTGAAACCTATGCTTAGCATCGAAAGACAGTTGAACTGAAAATAAATTGCATAAATCTTGACAAGTACCAGCGAGTGGTGTCTATTTACAGTCCCAGCTGTGAGTCATCTTCTGTCACTTGTCACAGCTGTCAAGATGACCAGTCTAATCTCTCGATTCTGAGTTTTTATATCTCATTGTGAGGCAAAGTATTTTTTGCTATTTTATACTTTTTTATTTTGCTTCTACATGTAGCTGTACTGAATTGTTCATTGGCCTGTTGTCCAAAAATAGAAAATAAGCCAAGAGTTTAAAAGTCATACAACTTCAACTTTTTTGCTCCAGTCCCATCAAATTCTAACCTTATCTCGGTTATGATCATACCTAGTCTATACAACAGAGCTCCAGTCCATTAGCATTCAATCAACCAACTACTTGCAAGTCTATCTCTAGCCATATCCTTGTAAACATTTTGGCAGCTGTTTAATAACAGGTAATGTGTGCTATCAGAGAATGCTATAACTGCTATTACTACGCTATGTAAAGTGTCATTATATGGTCATAGTATGCCTGGTTTCCTGTCTCATTGCTATCTGGGTCATTACACTCCTTACAGTTTTTATAACAGCAAAGTTGTTTCCAGGAAATGATCTTTTGATAGCGTGATTTATGAATAAATAGAAAATATTTTATTTACAAAGTTTTTGCCTCAAACTGATGCTATCCACTGGTCGTTCATCAGCTAGAATATCATTGTCATATTACAATAATATTATTTATGCGTTTGCCGTCATTCTAGTTCTTCACAGAATATACTGTTGGATGGCCAGTTTGTTATGAGATGAATAGCATATAGACTTGCAGATCTACTGTAGCCTTAAATCTATGAGTTCAATTCACTATATGGGGATTGTGGAGTCGACGCTGACCCCTATACTGCCACAATTCGATTAGGGAACTAAGGCTAGTAAGTTGACACCGAGCCAAGCACAATCATATTCCACCAGCAGACTGTATCTGCACTCAATGATTTGTAGATCTATGGGCAAGTGAAAACACATTTATATGTAAGCAAAACATTGCCAAGTTAGCAAGAGAATATTTTCATTTAAAGCTAGCTAAGACAGCCTAAAGTAGTAGTAGGATGATAGCAGTATAGCAAGCAAAATATTCGAGTTGGCACAAGCGATGTATTGGATAATAACATGACAAATATAAAAAGTTTAGTGTCTAGTAAAGTAGTTTTTATATCCAGTACTACGCACAAGTGGTCTGTGTTATTATACCTGAGCAGTTACATTGTATTAGAGAGAGATCCTATTCTACACGTACTACATTGATATACATGTATATCATTTACAATACAATGTACAAGTACATTTTACCTACATGTACGTGTACTTTACTGATACGGCCAGGAGTTGTTAATCCACAATTTTGAGTTATCCTCTCTTTTCCAATTCAAAACATTTAGGAGTAGGATATAGCAATGATTTCTAAGGAGGTAGCAGTCAGTATAACTAAGGAGTCTTTTACTCCTTGGTATAACTAAGTAACTAATATAGATGTAATGTCAGCATATTTAAACTCATATACATGTATAATGTATACGACTCAAATCACATACAAGGGCTTGCACAAACCTAGACTTACACTATGCACACTTACACCAATAATACAGTATATTATCCATAGCATTAGACTAATCGCGTTCACACCTACATGTGTATGTGTATGCTATATAATGTATACATTGTAGGTATGTAGTACACCTGAAGGTAAATCTCAACTTGTTGCACAAATGCTACAAGGTGTATGGGTGAAACTCGACATACCTGCAATGCAATCATGGGTGTTGAATACTTGCTATATCTGATTTACACAACAATGTAATATTATATTATGCAGATATTTTACAATGTGGCAGTGCTACAATTGTAATATCTTTATCTACATTTACATGCACGATATATAATGCTTCTAAATACATCGATATGCGATGTAATCTAACGTCGCGATACATACACGTATGTCACAATTTTCAATGACTATTCACATTTTAGTACCGGGAGAAAACACTATGGCCAAGGATGGAATACTACAACAAACAAGTTTACAAGTTTTTGAACTTTTCACAAGATCAGCATTGCCATAGGTCAGCAACACTCGGAATTAATATTTTAAAGAGGGAGTGGGGTTGAAACCCATCAATGCCTAGTAGAGTAGGATACTAAGGCTAGAGAGTAGCCAAGTGTCAGTCAAGTTGTAAACAACTTATTATTACCAGCATGCTATTCCTATTCATGACAATAACCAGTATTAATGACTTTACACTCATAGTCCAAACCACATTTATAATCATTATATGGGCCCAGCTGCAAAATAGCCTCATGTTGACAACTCTATTTTACCTGCGTGCACATGTATGCGTTTACCTACAAGTAGCTGGTCTACATATTTATATGTCAAATACACTTATAAATTATTCAGTGTTTATGTAAAGTATGATACAACGAGTGAATAAATTGTCACTCTATTACTATGATCTAATATTATTAAACAATAATAAAATATATTTAATTTATTAATAACTGTTTACTAGTATGGAAATTAGAATCAATTTACCATTTCCACAAACTCTTAATGATAGTATACCATGCTATAAATCATAAATGTGTCACACAACCACCCTATTCATCTCACAAAGTCAATGAATCGGCAGTTGTACTTGATTCGAATAATGTCATCGTAAAAAATTAGAATAATTTTGGTTGTTGGTGCTAGTGAATTAGAGTCACCTATCAATCAATCCTCTCCTTTGTCAACAAATTTAATATGTGCATAAATATGTAGCCTGCATATCATATCAGCTGTGTGTGGTGAGCAAATATTTACCCAAAATTGGCCCATCTTTGTTCCTAATCTATTCATGAATTAAATGTATGTATGTATCGTTGACTACATTGTCTCAATCACACTTTGGTTTGGACAATATTTTGATGGATCACAGGATAGAATACATCCACAGGCTGTATCGTCCCATAACAGGCAGCTGATGTGGACCAGCATCCATTTCAGAAACTGTCTAGCCAAAGACAAGTAACCAATTAGGAAAGTCCAGGAGCACATCGGGTCATTTGAAGATGTTTCTAGAGCTTTCTCTACAATTCCAATTTTAGGCACCCCATATCTTGCTGACGCATGTACTTGTCCAATATGTTTGAAAAGCGAATATCAATACAACTCCCCAAAGCCTCTCCATGTAGTCTATACTCTGACTACTGATTGTAGAGAATGTGTTTTACATTGGCACATAAATTGGTATGCAAAACGATAATTATTCTGTAAATGTTTTGTGTGATGTACATGTACATGTACATGTATGTCTATTAATGTGTGACCAGACAGAAGAACTGCTGTGAAGGTTATGTACTATCATGCAGCTTTCATTTAAAATATATTGTTGTTTTATTGGTTTGGTGAATGTTACAAACTGGAATAAGGCTCTATAGCCAAGATTTGGGTCTAAAGATACACAAGTAATATGTCTGGCTAATAACTAGTGGAGCGTTTTGTAACAGCATCAAAGAGGACATAACTTCTGTAACTTCTACAATGCCACTATAATGTATTGGTCCCCCACCGGTACCCACATTATTTGAAGTTAGTAACTTATAGCAATGGCGAGTCTTCTACTAAATCTACTTTTCTCTCCTAGGACAGCAATCGTGTGTGGGGGATAATGCCTTGGGAACGTGCAAGCTGCAGCATCGGCAGAGATAAGATAACTTCACTAAGCTAACACACTACTACGACATAGTACACACTCATAGTATGTGTAACATCTGTCTATCTATCTATCTATCTATTTGATAGAATACTATACAAATACAGTCAGGAACACATTAGCTTCTTAGCCCAGTAGTAAGCACCTAAGTCGCTGTTTCGACACAAATACAGGAATACGGATTTCCATTTTTATTTAAAATCGAGGCCATATTTTCAGTCTAAATTCTCTCGTGAATCTCTAAGATATTCAGCTAGTCTTCAGCAAAACTCAAAACCTATAATTCTCCTATTTACCTACTCATCCTTAAGTTGAGAGAATATAAGATAAGTAAAGCAAACATTTCCAATCGTACCACACTACCGATTTGACCTTGTTTGTGACATGCACTAGGTAGCCAATAGGTTCATACCAGAGTAGAGTACTGGATTGAGTTTATGGCTGTTTTGGTACACAGCTATTTAGCCCCGACAGTGCATGTAGCACTGCACAGCATGGGAAAAGCGTAACTTTTATTTGCTATTTTGCGACACTCTCGTACTTGTGTTCTGTTAGAGAGAGAGGCCTTGCAACTAACGGACTAGTCACCACATATAACATATACGTGTAGGCCTATACCTACAGTCACCAACTCATCTGTAACCCTTCTACACTAGGACCAGCATAATTATATATATAGCCCAGCGATAGGCTTAGGTGATTGCTCTTATAAACCTGAATTTCGGGGAGGGGTGGTAATAATCCAGGCGTGCCAGATCAAAATACTATTCTGGTGTAAAACAAAGACTAAAGTGAACCCAGTACCTTTTATGTGGGAGAATATGAAATGCTTCCAAAAGTCAGTTTAGTTTGTTGTTATGTATTACTATAGAGTGGCAGCCTTCAACACCCTGTTATTATAATAGATAGTCATATCACAAACACATCTACAGTGCAGTTTGCCAAGCAGCTGTTTAATCCTGAGATTCTATCCTTCTGATTATTATAATGTCAAAAATGTTCTCCCAAAATTGGTATTATGCCAGTAAAGAGGGCATTATATTGAAATTATTATATTATTGGGATCTAAATCTTTATAACAGAAACAATAAATGTGATATCAATATTAATAAGTTTTATATGAGTGCATAAAATTGATATTTTAAGTTTCATCTGGCATTTCATCTCTGGAGTCTATAAGAGTGAGACCTTGACTGCCAACCAATAGCCTTTGATACCACATAATACCTTGCCCCCTACAAAACCACTGCAGGTAGCTCTCGTTGGTAGATGAGCAGAGGCCATGATGTTAGGTAGCAGTACACTAGGTTATGTAGAGAGCTACACCTACTAACAGTACTATGTAGTTCTACGTGTAGTGCTTGGGAGACTCCTAGCCCTGGCGCTTTTAATGTACCTTTTTTCTTTGCTTTAAGATAAAGTGCTAACCTTATGTACAATCAAGATATGCTACTGTAAGCCAGTCATAGGCTTTAGCTCTGATCTGGATATTGATACAGAAAATTTACACCTCAACTGCAGTAGACTACTTAGGTAATTCACATGTCTGATGTAATATTGTATGAAACATGGGACTGTTATAATAGTTTTGCGTAGGTAATCTTTTTATGTATTATACAAAATTATAGATGTCTGTATGGAAAGATGCATATCATCGTGACATCATTCAACATAAGTTCTGCATTCATCCCCTATAAGGAAGTAGCCTCTACAGCTTATATTGTGAACTAACTACATGTAACTGTCATAAAGATGCAATCATCTTCATATTTCCTTTTTCCTACTCTTGTTATGTATTACAAAGTTACTAAGGCTTGCAGATGTGTCATCCCAATTTATTCTCAGCGTCCATGAGTTATTTTTGACAATCACTTACACAGTAAATTAACTACCAAGCTTCACAGATCTAAGCTCACCCATCTCTTCACATATCAATCGGTAATGCAGCACCTCAAAGGGCTGGTGGAAATACGTACTTTATTAAGCAAAGGGAAGACGACATCCACTAAGGATGAGACGAGATGCTTTC